>CM053506.1:97139509-97463385 GCA_028627145.1 Eidolon dupreanum
CATAGCATTCTTTTATGGCTCAAAGTTTTAATATCTGAATGCAAGAAAAGTCAATGTCACATTGTTAACATAGTTGTATTTATGAAATATAAAACCTTTTCATTGTTTCACAGTAATAAAGGGGAGAAATAAGCAAAAATTCTAGAGCAAGTGATAAGTCCTTTCGCTCAGTTTCTCCTCTTTAGTATTATGCGTAGTTGTGATTTGTGTGTTGTCTGCATTTGATGGCAAAGATGATGGGCGAAGTGAAAGCTTTTATAGGTTAGTGATAAATTAATGATAAACTAAGGGCCCCAAGGCTTTACAATAATTTGTAAATCCTGCCACTAGATCCGCTGGGAAGATTTGTCCTGGATTATAAAAATTTAAGTTTGGCAAAAGGAAGGGAAAACAGAACAATTTAAAAAAATATTGTAGGACTAAATCTTAGTAAGAAATACTACACTTTGTAGAGCTTTCCTTCCCCATAAAATGTTTCCATACATAAAACTCTAGGTAGGCTCAGTAAATGGCACTATGAGTTTTTGAAGGATCGAGTTAACATTGTTAACAATTACATTATTAACCAAATCATGATGTCACACTTTCTTCTGATTATATTAGCCTCCTATGTGTGTTAATTAAACAGTAATAGAAGTGAATATATTTTCCCCAGAATTTTAAAAGAACCTTTATCTATTATATCGAAGGAACAACTAAAATCCTACTTTTGCTCAAAACTGTAATAGAGAAGACTACAAGTGCTTTTGCTTTTCAGCCTAAAATTTTGGATATTATATAACATGTACACCTATTTCTACCTTTTTAAAGGTGACAAGGTTGCCATCAAGGACCTGGAAAATATCCTGAGAAATATGAGGATTGAACTCACAGATACGGAATTTACAAAGGCGGTGAGAACACTGCCGTTTAGTGGTAAGCCTAAAAAATGCTACTGGAATGTTCTTAACAAGTAGACTTTGTGAGCCTCGGGAGGGGTGGGGTTATTCTAAAGCTGTGCAATGTACTGCCTAAAGATTATTGGAAAATCTAAATTCTGGGTTATTTTTTAAAGTCATCCAAGTCGAAGGATATTCTTTAAAATAAACGATTTGTACTCTTCAAAATGTGAAAATATTAAAGGGCAAACACTGAGGAATTACCCAGATTCAAGAATGAAGAGACATGTCAACTTAATGCTTTATTGCTAATAGGCGACATTAATGGAACGATTGGTAGACTATGAGTAAATCTTGTAGGTTAGGTGAGCTGCATCAGTCTTAATATTCTAACTGGATAATTGTCCTGTAGTTATTTATATATATGTATACATATTTTTTTGAAAGAAAATACACACTAAAATATTTCAGTTCTAAGGGTATTGTGTTTACAGTTCACTCGCAAACATCCCGAAAAAAATAACATTCACGTATAGAGAGGTTGATAAAAGAAACATAGCAAATATTAACACTTGGAAAATCTGGTTAAAGAGTATTTCGGAAATCTTTGTACTATTTTTGCCGATTTCTCTAGGTACGAAACAATATCAAAATAGAAAGCTAATATAAAAAACTTCGTTTACGTCTTATACATTTTAGTTTGAGAATCTCTGAACTTTTCAGTGAAAGTCTGCCATGTTAATGTAAGCAATGATGCGAATGTTGCTCTTAAAAGAATTGTGTTAGTTTTAGATGGTTTGAATTGTTTCATTTCCATGATGTTAACTTTTTCTTTGGACATGATTTCAACTTTAGAGAAGTTTTAAGAATAACACAAAGAATTCCTTTACGCAAATTCACCAATCACAATTTTTTTATCATTTATTCATACTCTGTCAGACTCTTTCTTTTTCTCTCCAGCACACACACACACACACACACACACACACACACTCACTCACACTCATGCACATACATACTCATATACGCACAGTCATAAATATTTTTTGGTCAATTTATCGCAGTAATCTTTACCTTCAAACACTCATAATTAAGGAATTTTCAAGATTTAAAACTTCTGCCTGCGAAAACAAACAAATAGCAGTGTTGGAAAAGCATTTGCAACAGGGATAACAAAGACTACTTTTTAAAGAAAAAAGACAAACCAATGTAAAAAGGGCACTAGACATGAACATTAACATTCGTGTGTAAGTCGACTTGAAATACTTGAAACATCCCTTTTATTTAAATAACCGGACCATATAATTTTCAGCATGGTAGAATAGTACTAAAAATGGCCTCGTGAGGCACAATAGAAAGAGTTTTGTACATTTAAAAATCTCAGCACTTCTTGCATTTTGTGCTCCTTCGAGGTAAATTAGAACAAAACATTCTAGGACACAGTATTTTTCTTCGTGAATATAGGAAATAAATATATTTTTATGAATTCCTTTATTAATTTAGTTATATCATAAACTGAATTCCTCCTTTTCTACAAAACAAGTGAAGGAAAAGTACATTGAAATAGAATTCTAAAGGGTCTGGGGTCTTTGAAAAGTGAGTAATATATTTTGACTTACACAGAAATGGTGTGATACTTTTATCTTTATAGGAAAGATCACACTTGGACTTTGTCTAATTATTTATTTGTTCTCAAATAAATAATTGAGAACATGATATGCACAGCAAAATTGAAGTGGTCTCTTATTATAATAATTGCACATACTCATTAAAGACATAACTCTTTTTTCATCTTTTAGAAAGTTCACTTATTCTCATGTTCCTTTTCTGTCTTTCTTTAGGAGAAAAAGTTGACCTTAGTAACCTGCAACCACTTCTGGAAAGAATGCATATCAAGCTCAGTGAAAAAGAACTTGCAGAGCTGAGAAGAAATCTACCTGTTGATGGTATGGATAGTAGATCTCATTGTCAGTCCCCAAAGGGAAGTTTTTCCAAGTCTTACAGCTGAGAGTTTCTAAAACTACATTCAGTTAGTGGTAAGATAAATGCTGAAAATCTCAGAGGACCCTAAAATTAACATTAAGAACAAGGCTCAGATGGTAGTTATTGCTACTGTCACTTAACATTGTTTTAAAGGTTCTAGTTCCTTCAAACAGAAAAGGAGATGAAATAATATTGGGAGAGCAATATTACCTTGAATTTCAGATGATATGATTATGTGTCTAGAAGACCCAAGAAGCATGCAAAGTAAGTGAAATCTTTTAGGATTATTGAGTCTTAGATGCCTGTGGTTCTCCATACTTTGCATACGCTTGCATTGCATGCAGCATACATAGATTTTTTTCTCATTTCTCAGCACCTCTTCCATGTAAAATACTTTTCCTATTCATTCTCCCTTTCCTTCAATTAAATTCTTATATTTTAACTTGTTCACGCCTTATATGCACCAGGATGTATGTAGTTTGCATTAGTGGTTTCTGTCTGAGCAATGGCACACATAGCTCACAGCAGTACCTGATATAAGGATGACCAGATGGCGGACCAATACCAATGGTCCAAAAATGCTGGAAAAATACCTTTTCCCTTGTGCAGACTCCAATAACCAAGACATCTTTTTGAAACTATGGAGATCAGCATAAAGCCTTGCAATCCACAGATTTCATATGTTTGAGTAAAATTATACCAGCGGAATTTATCTGGACTTATCCATCAATGTACGTCTCTACATGTTTTTCCTGAGCTCATGACATTGATTACATGTATCAATTGTCCCTTCTCTTCATAGCCAATGGAAAAGTTGATTTCAATAAGGCGATGGATGGAGTGAAAGCTGTTACAGGTGAGTGAGAAGTTCACATAAACATTACATAAGGCATTTGGGTTCAGGTGGCTCTATACAAGATAAAATACACAATACTCAATAGCTTTCCCTAAGCTACTAATAACCAATTAGAAATAGAAATAAGAAAAATGTCGAATTTATAACCTCAGGAAAGAAACCGTAAAAAGGAATAATTTAACAAGCAATAGAAGCTGTCTGAAGAAAACGATAAAATCTTATGAAGGAACATGAAATAACACATTAATTAATATTCTTGAATGGTAAAGTAACACACAGGATCAGATTGTTAAATTGAACCTACATGAATCAGAGGTCTCACCTAGTATCAAGCTTTACTAAATAATGTCGAGTTTAATAGAAATCAAGAAAAGCAAATAGAGGTCTGCAGTGTCAAGGGCAGCTTTATACTTCCTTCCTTCCCATGTTGGACATGCCCTTCCGGCCCAGAATAGATGAAATCTCCATGTGAAGGTCACAGGATCACCTCACACAGCAGAAGCGTTTAAACTATGCAACATCTCCAGATAAGTTTATCGTCTATGTGACATTAAGCAGGGAGCCATGCCTCATAGATCTTAGGTTCTATTTGTTAGGAGTTTAACTGGGTCACCTGCCTTCTTTTCTGTTCTCCAAGGGGAGCCCCTCAGTGAAGGGAGTTAATGGATTATAGACAACCTGCTTTAACTCATTCCTCTCAGATGGAAGGATTTAACTAGACTTACTAAAATAAAGATGTCAATTATTCTAAAATCATATATGCATGTATAGTGTACAGATATATATAATTTAATATGAAATTTTCATAATTCTAAAGATGTTTTATCGTAAGAACTTTTAAAAAACTTTAAAGAACAAATGGAAGAATAAATGCCCAACTATAGCCAAGAAAATTATGAAAAAGAGAAGTAGAATGGAGATTTGGCTTACCAGATATTAGTACTTATGATAAAACTACTATAAGCAAAAAATTTTCATCAATAATTAATACATAAATAACTAGACTCAACAAAATAGAGTTAAAAAAAAAAGATGCCAATATAATGGATTACTTGCTATGTATTAAAGGCTATATAAATGGTTTTAAAATAGTTTGGCTATCTGTCTAAAAGAAGAAAATGAGGACTCCCCTTCCTGGGGTTCTCTTGGTATGCTTCCTGATTTGGCAGAACTTAGGGCTCTACTTGAGCTGTAGGTGGAGGCCATGAATTTGCTTTCCTGCTTGGATGTGTTTGCAGAACAGGCTCCAAGGCCAGCATGACTTGTTTCATCCTGATCTTAAGGAAAAGCCTTTTAGCTTTATCCGTTTGAGGGTGATGTTAGCTGTGGGTTTGTTATATATGGCCTACCTAAGCTAAGGCAATTAGATTTTATTCTGGAAGTCATCTTTCCCTAAATTAAGACAAACTCTTTTATTTGTATGAAGAAAATAAGTTTGGCTTAACAGATACATTTATTCTATAGCTGAAAATGTTTTATTTTTTACTTTGGTCTCAACCTGAAAATTAGGATGGTAAATCATCATAAAGGAATGTTTTCATTAGAAATAATTACAGCTATATGAACTGATAATTATACCCAATCTCCTGTTTTCGAAGGTGAGAAGATTGAGTCTAGTGATCTAAAAAATGTTCTGGGAAAACTTGGAATTGAACTCACAGGTAAGGAACTTGAGGAGGTGCTGAAAATACTGCAATCCGATGGTAAGCCATATAAGTGTCACTGGGAGCTTCCAGGGAGCTTGGGTGTTTGTGGATCCGTGCAAATTTTAATTTCTTCTAAAACATGATAAAACATTTTACAAAAATAGAATTTAAGTTACATATAAAGAGTCACGGTGTCATTTAGAGTTAATTTTAGAAGCCAAGCAACTTTTCAGGTGTTAAGTTGCCATCAGAGCTAACAGTCTATTGTTAACCTTCAGGTCACTAATGGGCATATGTCATAAGAAGGAAAGACAGAGAGAGATAAAAGATAAAAGAGCACTGAAAGGAATTAAAGATAAAAGATAAAAGAATTAAAGATAAAAGATAAAGAATTAAAAAGAAAAGAAAGATGTATTTATGTTTTGGTATAGTAGGCCCACTGGATGCAATAAGTTTATCGTATTGAGAAAGGCTTCTTTTCCTTAATTTCATTGTAATATAAAGTTGACAATTTGGAGTAAAACATTTTTTTAATATTGTTACTGAGATATAATTCACATACCATACAATTAACCCAATAAAGTGTACAATTCAGCAGATTGTAGTATACTCACAAAGTTGTGCATCCATCACCACAGTTAATTTTAGAACATTTTTATTATCTCAAAAAGATATCCCACATCCCTTAGCAGTCATACCCACTCCCAATTTCTTTATTCCGCTCAGCCCCGGGGCAACCACTAATCTATTTTCTGTTTCCATCAATTCACCTAATAGTAGTAGTGGTTTATAGTAGTAGTAATGAGATATTTTTTAAAAGCTCTATACTATTCAAAAATATCTATTTATTTTTTCTAATATTGCATTCACTGATCAGATATTTTGATCTTCTCCCCTAAATGGGGCTAAAGGAATGGATTCTAATTTTAATTCCATTTTCTATTTTCTTCATTTATTTAATTCAGTGAATCTTCCCTCTTTATGTCAAAAAGTATAATAATGATTCATAGGAATTAACTTTTTTCATTGTGGAGTAGACATTTTAAAGCTGGGATTCATGAACACTTAGGAGGTTCCTGTGTGGGCTTTGACCCATCCTTTAAGTCTTAATGCATAGTTTATAAATATGTATATGTGCACTTTGTGGGAGTGTGAGACATATAGCTTTTCTGAGATTTCCAAGGATGTGTGTGTGTATGTGTGTATGTGTATACCAAATATAAACATAAATAAAAGAATGTGTGTATATATATATCAGAAAAATTTTAAAATAACTTTTTTTGAGTCACTAAATTTTCCTCCTGGGTCTGGCTCTTTCTGATTCAGGGAAGGTTGACATCAAAAACCTGGAAACCATTCTGGGCAACATGGGAATCAAGCTTACTGACAAGGAACTGGAAGATCTGACACAAAATCTGCCAGTCAGTGGTGAGCATGTTAGATACTACTGGCTTTTGAACTTTGGGTTTTATGTACCTTTAGTGGTAGAAGAGAAGGAATAAGGGAACTTTTTATGGGGAAGATGTCAAGGTTGGAGATGAGACGGTCATAGTAACTATGACCAAGAAGTTGAGAATGTAGTTGGGCACTGGTGACATAGTTAACAGAAGGGTCTTTCAAATTCTGAGAAAAAGAAATCTGGCCTCTAAAAAACAGCCACTTTTGAATCCATCTTTTCATTATCAAATACAAGATTAGGTATTTTATGGGGTAGGAAGTCAAAATTGTATTTTTGAAATAAGTATATTTTTAATATGTATAATTTTTCTTCTACTCCATGCTTTTAACATATTCTGAGTAAATATTTACTAAATGACTGTGCAAAGTGCTTAACAAAATGCCCAGTACACTTAATAAGTGCTGTTGCTAGATGTTATCATCAGGAGAGAAGGGTGTTTCTGTGATATTTTATATCATTTTATGAGCTTTAAGCTATGTTTTTGTGTTACAGTTGATAATAAAGTGTCTCTGAAAACTTTGAAGGATGAAATGAAGGCTTTTACAGGTAAGAACTGATCACAAATGATTTGCAATAAATCATGTTTTACAGTAAAAATTTTAATAATATTTTCCCAATATTTTATGAATGTCTTACAAATTCACATATTTTCAATATTTATTTTGATAAAATATTTACATCTACTGACTAACAGATTAATATAACATTATCCAGGTTTTATAAGTAAAACAAAAAGATTATTTTGTTATAATTCTTATATTCTTTGATGATTTTTTTCAATAAAATGTTTCACTAGTATTTATAGAGCCAAAAATTATATGGACCCAGTAAAAGCAGAATGAAGCGTTAAAAATAATAAATTCATTGCAAATAGCCAATCAATAGTTTTAACAAGATAAAGCAAAATATGTCATACTCTGTTAATTGTGTATTTTGGTACCCTAACCATCTCTTGTCCTAATCTCTAGATAATTACACAATCAAATTTGCTTCTGCACTGTGTGGTATTATTCCCAATTGTAGGAATACATCTTATTTGCCAATATTAAGGGACAAATTCTATTTTTGATTTATCATCTGACTCTTTATTAGGAAATCTTTCATTCTGTCTTTCCTTTTTATTTTGATATTAGATAAAAGACTAGAGCAACACAAATATACTTTTAGATAATTTGAAGTGATTAGGTTATACCTTAATATTTTACCCATGAATATTCCATCTTTTCAAAGGAGAAAAGATTGATTCCAATGACCTACAAAATATTCTACAAGACATGGGGATTGAGCTTACAGATAAGGAACACAAGCAACTGCTGAAAACATTGCCCATTGATGGTAAGTCACATAAATGCCACCAGGCCTTCCAGGGAACTTGATTATCTGGGTCAGTGTGAGTAAGTTCTCAATCTTTTAATAGTACAATTTTGTCTAAAAAAATGCCATGCAGTAATAGAAAGCCACATCTGACTTGAAAAGAAATTCTGTCACTACCTCTTCAAACACAATTTGAGAGTTATCACTAGGTTGCCATATAGCTGTCTAAGTAACAAATACTACTCCCTCAGAGCAGTATTAGGTTTACTATATGAGCAATGAAAAAATAATGAAAAAAGAGAGGAATGGGACAACAGTAGGACGAAAAGAAAGGAATACTTTTATGCATTTTTTCAGAGTTGCACCATGAGAGAGTTAAACTAATAAATGTGTCTAATACCAGGAATTGATAAATTAGTCACTGTAGAAAATATTTATATTCTTAAATATCAATATTGTGTGACTACAAAATATATTAATTTTTTTAAATCATTAAAATGTAGCTTTCTCCAATTATATAATTTGTAATGTTTTGGCCAATCTTCTTATCAATTTTCCAGAGATCTGAATTGTATCTTTTCTTACAGCTCAGGGAAAGGTGTTTAAAAACAGGTTGCTGAAGGATGTAATGTACAATAAAAGTGAGTAAGAGGCATGAGGAGAAGAAATATCCTCAAGCATTAAATTTATGTCAATGCAGGCGTAAAGGGGGTTATGTTTAAGCAAGGTTCCCACTCTCCCGTCATTACATGCCACCTTTCAAATCCAGATACCATTTGTATTACTATTAACATTGTTGTTTAAATTGATTTACTTTTTAACTTAAATTTTAAAATTTGAAGTGGAACTGGAAGCCAGCATTCCTTACCATAACTTGAAATTTGCTGTAAAAACAAACACAATGAAAACAAGACATTAGTTAGAAACATTGGAATTCTTGTCACCTTAGTAGAATTCTCTTAGAAGTTATTCAGTTAACTTTAAATTTTTGTACAAGGTGTGCTTATCATGAAAATTAAGATTAAAACAACAAGTTCTAATTCTAACTCCATTACCAATTCTCTGTACTCTTGTAAAGATCTCATTAGGCTTTGGTCTTTTGGATGAAAATGATAACCATAATGCTTAGGAATTGAGGGTTTACCGTATATTTTAGAGACATTGACTTTTGCTTGTATATCTATCTTTTCATAAGGAGGGAAGATCGATTCCAGTAAACTAGATACAGTTTTGAGAAACATGGACATAAACCTCACTGAAAAGGAGTTTAAAGATCTAATACAAAACCTTCCAGTTGATGGTGAGCATTTTAGTATCGCTGAACCTACAGAAAAAAACAACTGAAAAAAACTCATCTGACAGTCTTTTTCTTTTAATGAGGAATTTCCATTTGTTCAGATTTAGTATAATACTAGATATATTTAATTTTATTTCTTTCATCTTATTTTATGTTTATTGTTTACTTTCTACTGTTTTTTTCCTTATGCTTATTATAACTGGTTTGTTCAAGTTGTTATTCATTATATTTGTTTTCTTCCTAATATAATTTTGAAGTTCCAGAGGAGGGTCACATTGCATTAATTCTTACATTCATTTTCCTCTATTCATTGTCATACTAACATATGACTTAACTACTACTGGCAACAAAATACTGCTTTATTTCCCATCAAGATACCCTTTGCCATCAGATATTTTATTTCATTTTTATCCCCACCCCCACCCCATACACAATACACTTGCAATCTCAATAGGCTGAAACTTTTAGAATACTCTCTTTCCTTCCACGACTTCTCCCACTCCCCACCACAGAAGCTTTGGAATATCTTTACTTCCCCAACTATACATTACCAGTTCTCACAATCAACCCACCCCCTGGATTTACTGAAGTAATTTTGTACTTACTAGAATTTCTCTACAATAATCTCCATTCTACTTCAGATTCTTTATTTAGCATTTAATATTACACATTCCATGACAGATTACTTTTTAACTTATGGAAAGGCAGGAAACTTCTGTTCTGCCATCTCTGTATTTCACCACCTCAGGAGCATGAATGTTTCACCTCACTTATTTTACGTCTTCTTGGCCTTCTAGGGATCAAAGGAATCATAGTGCCCTTATACTGGCCTTTATTGACCTTCATCAGGGTCTTCAGACTTCTAAGTGCCAAGCTCTTTCCAAGATCTACTGTTCTCCAATTCTTTTCCTGTGCTCTGACACCTCTGGTGCTTCCCTAGTCAGAGGGGAGAGAGTCCTATGCCCATTCTTTCTTCCAGGACACAACCAGAGCCCAAGACTTGACATAGCCTTAGCAGCCTATGGAGACCAGCAACATTTGAGTCTCAAAAGACACATAGCTTGGAGGTGGTCGTAAAAGAGATATGAGCCATGTTCCAGTCCTCGTGTTTGTAGAGCCCTTCTAAAATTCTTACTAGAGTAAATATGAAAGAGTGTGAATAACATAACAAGGAAAATGATCAGTTTTGCTTTAAAATTTTTTCCTTGTAACACAGAATGTTTTAATTCCTGACAATAGATTCCTCCTCAGTTGGGATGAGTTTGTAATATTTTAATGGAAGAGAACCGCCTTGTGGTGAGGGAGTAGTTCTCAATGGAAATGCCCTATAAAATGACCTGTAGTAGAAAGGCCTTTCGTCGTGGGTCAGAATTTTCCCAATTATAACCCAGATGAGCAAAGAAAAAGGTGAAAAAATTTACCTAATCCTCACAATAGACACCCAAATACAAAGCCAAACCGAAAAGTTGTGATTCCCTTTAAGGATCCTCTTTCTTCCGTGATAGATTTGGTTACCGATAATAGTCCAGTTGAGCCAACACACATTTTCCATTCTGTCATGACCTGGAGCTAGTGTTGATGCAGAAGTTATTAGTGGCCAGAAATTTTTTAATAGACAAAGAATAAGGTCCAAAAATTCTTCTCACCTCACTGTTAGGTACTTTGTGAGTTCTCAAAAAGAAAAGTTTGTTGAATTCATGAAATAACTACATTTTATTTCGTGATTCCTAGGTTATAGTTATATTTTCTCATCAAGGTGGAGTATTATTTTGCTGGTGAGGAAAATAGCACCTTTCTTTTCAGAAACTAAATGACAAAATTAGCCACTTTTCTTCCTTAAAAGATAGTATGTCAGAGATGCTAGAATATTAATTTTGTTTAGGAAATTGTGTTTATTATCATTTGAGCTTTCATCTTTCTTCTTCTACCTTCTTATGAAGGGTATAGCAAAAGGTTAAATTTTCATCTGCATGGGAGTGTGTGTGTGTGTGTGTGTGTGTGTGTGTGTAACCAGCTTTTTTTTATTATTGAGATATAATTGACATATAACATTATATAAGTTTCAGGTATATACAGAATAATTCAATATTTGTATATATTGCAAAGTGATCACAATAAGTCTATTTAACATTCATCAGCATACATAGTTACAAAAATGTTTTTCTCGTGATGAGAACTTTTAAGATCTACTCTTTCAGCAACTTTAAAATTAACTGTAATCACCAATATTGTACATTATATCTCATGACTTATGTATTCCATAACCTGCAAATGTTAACTTTTCTAGAGCAAATTTATGCTACTGAATTCTTCTGCTCCAAGAAACATTTTGTTAGTCTCCTTGTCATGTTTCTGACCAATTTATTCTTTGTATTACAGTTAATGGTAAAGTTGATCTGGAAAAGGTGATGAATGAAGTGAAACCTTTTTCAGGTGAGTAAGATATTTTAAAACACTTTTAAATGAATTCTAATCCTATGTCATATTTTGCATAGTGTTTTTTCTAATATTACATCATAAATTCATTAATGCTGATACTTTATGTATTTATAATGAAATATTTACATCCACCTTTTCTTCTGCCTTTGACTTTGAATTATTTAAGATTCATCCATAAAAACAAGTGGTAATGTCTGAGCAATGAATTGCATATTCTGTAGTTTATGGCACTGATCTTAACCAGTGTTTAAGTCAGAGGTCACAAATTGGCCACCCATGAGTTGGATCCAATCTGCAGTCAACTTTTGTAAGATCTGGCAACACTGGCCATACATCCCTTCACAACCGTAGCTGGTGTGTTTTCTCTTTGGACAAGGCATGTGCTGTCCACTTCACCACAGCCACTTTCACTCATTTTTTTCTACCTTTAAGTTCCAACAAGCTTTTGATTAATAACTGCTGGTTTAAATAACCAAAATCTAGATAGGCACAGAATATAGGAAGATGAATATTTTTAGAAAATTAAGTTGATACAGTTGCTTTCACTAATAATCACAATTCATTAAAAAGGAAAACGATTAGATACCCTAAATTACTGACCAATTTTGTAATTTGATTTTCTTCCACAGTGTCTTGCCACTATGCTTACGAGACCACCCTTTCTTGATGAAAAATTAAGGAATAAATTCTGTCTCACTATCCTTAAACACTGTTGGAATATATGAGAATATGAAAGTGATGATGGCATTATATGAGCCAGCTTTTTCATTATTTCAGATCATTAGAATATCCTAAAATTGCCATATTTCAATAATCCTTTTTTTCTTTCAAAGGAGACAAAGTTGATACCAGTAAACTTAAAAGTGTTTTGGGAGACTTGGGGATTGAACTCACACCTAATGAACACTTGAACTTGCTGAAGACATTGCCAGTTAATGGTAAGCCTTGTGGATGCTATCTGAGATTTTTAGGAAGTCTGGTTCTTGGAACTATGTGAAATGTTACAAAAAAAAACTAAAAATGCTTGAAAACTATTAAAAAGATAATACTAATACAAAGAAAAATTTCATCACTTTTGATTTAAAAATCATCAATCTAACCACCTTTCAGCTATAAGTTGCTATCAAAAGCAAAGTTCATTACTCAGCCCTCAGGGTGCTGATGAGATGGATTTGTAAAAATAGATTAAAAAAAAAGAGAGAGAGAGAGAGAGGGAGGGAGGGAGAGAGGCAGGAACAAGAAGAAGATAAAAAACAAACTAAATATAGCTGTGCAGTGTAGAACATATAGTTTACCAATAACTAGATAAGTTTGTACACTGAAAAAAAGGCTACCATTTTTAACTTCCTTATAAATAAAATAGCAAAATAATTTAGGAAAATAAAATGTGCTTTCACTTCCATAACACAAAGATATTTTGGTGCATTTCCTTTTAGTATTTCTAAGATAAACACATATCTACATTCATAACATTTATTAATATTATGTGCATATTAATTTGTAACTCATCTCTTCACAATGTTAATGCGTACATTATTCATCATAGAAATCTTACTAATGCAAATAAACAAAAGTGAAACCAGCTCCATTCTCACCTTAAAGTGATGACTACTGTCAGAAATTAGAGGTATAGTTTTCTAGTTCTCCATCTGTGGATATATATCCTTTTTTATTTAGCAACCTTGTGGATAAATCTTTGCAAATATCCTAAAATTTCTTGAGATTAAATTCCTTTAAGTTGAGTTGCAAAATGGAAGATATTTGTTTTGTCACATTTCCTTCCAGAACATTGTAATTTGAACCACCACAAAGAGAATTTGAGAATACAATTTCCCTTACATTCTCAGTATAGAAAAGAAAAAAAGAGCTTCTCATTATTATATTTGTATTTCACTTCTTTACCACTAAGAGTGAACATGTTGGTATATCGATTATCTATTTTTTTTTCCTGTTTTGTTTTGTTTTGTTTTTATTATAGTGACATTGGTTAACAAAATCCAATAAGTTTCAGATGTACAATTCAACAGTAAGGCATATATATACATATATATATATATATATATATATATATATATATATATATATATTGCATTGTGTGTTCACTACCCATAGTTAGATTTCTTTCTGTCATTGCATATTTGACCACTTTTACCACATATACCTCCCCCACCCCCTACCCTCTGGTTCTATTATCTATTTGCATTTGAAAAGTTCCATAGGCAAAGATTTCTAAGTTTTTCTAAAATTAAAAAATGTGTACTATATTTCTGACTTCATTTCCAAAATACCCCATTTTTTTATAGCTGATGGAAAAGTATATCAGAAAAGGTTGATGAAGGGCATAAAGGCTCTCAAACGTGAGTAAGAAGTATAGTGAAAACACTTAGTCTGAAACTCTTATTTGTATTGTTAAAATATGAATTCTCCTTTCCTATGTAATTCAGTATTAATACTTTCTTCAGTAGATCTGCATTTTACCAGGTATTTACGAAGTCATTTCCTATACTAGGATTTGGCATATAATATTAAACTTTCTTGGATTTTTCTAATTCCATCCCAAAGAAACAAAATAAATGTAAAAACCAAGGCAGAAGGTAAAGAGTGAAGTCTGTCAAATAAAATTTTAGTAAAAAGCAGAGATACATAATTTGAAAGTATTGGCAACCAAAATAACTTCTGTTTTGCAGAATATTATGTCAGTCATCACTATCTCTAGCTTTTCATTATTCCCAACATAAAATTGGAGGGAATGAGTTTTAATTTTTATTCTTTTATTAACTGGGCAAGACTAGTGTTTTGGTATTTGTCTTGAAAATCTTTACAATAATACTAAGAAATGTATGGAATGCTTTAATTGTTATAAAACACATGTTCAATAAATAAGAATAATAAGAGTGATTGTATAATCTAGTTTTAAAATCATTCAATTTTACTGTTTTCCTTTCCTGCCCCTTATTTAGAAGGTAATGCTTTTGTCAATAAGCTGGACGGTATTTTAGAAAATTTGGAAGTCAACATCACAGAAAAAGAATTCATGGATCTAACAGAAAGACTGCCAGATAATGGTGAGCACTGTGATTGCACCTATATTTTTTAAGGGATATTCATTTTTCATCTTTATTGAGACATAATTGACATATCACATGGTGTAAATTTAAGATGTACAACCTGTTGATTTGCTACACTTTATATTGCAAATGATTACCACCATAGTGTTAGCTAACAGCACCATGTCAGATAATTATCATTCTTTTTATGGTGAAATATTTGACCAACATCTCCCCATTTCCCCACCACCCAGCCCCTGGTAATCACCATTCTACTCTGTTTCTATGAGTTCAGCTTTTTTAGATTCTGTGATAGATAGGCAGACAGACAGACGATAGATAGATGGAATTGTGAGTGGATGGGTCAATGGATGGATGGATGTAGATATAAAATAATCTTACAGTATTAGTCTTTCTCAGTCTGACTTATTGCACTTAGCATAATGCACTCGAAGTCCATCTCTGTTGTCACAATTGACAAGATTTCCTTCTTTCTCACAACTCAATAACTTTCCATTGTATATAATATACCACATTTTATCCATTCACCTGATGAAAGTCACTTATGTTTTCATATAGTAGCTATTGTGAATAATCCTGCAATGAACATGGGAGTGCAGATCTCTTCGAGAGCCTGTTTTCATTTCCTTTGTATATATATCCAGAAGTGGAATTGTTGGATCATTTGGTACTTCTGTTTTTAATTTCTTGAGAAATTTCCATATTGTTTTCCATAATGGCTGTACCAGTTTATATTCCCACTAACAGTAAACAAAGGTTCCCTTTTCTTCACATCCTCACAAATATTTGTTATCACTTGTCTTTTTGACAGCCATTCTTATGGGTGTGAGGTAATAGCTCATTGAGTTTTGATTTGCATTTCCCTGATGATTAGTGATGTCAAGTAGCTTATCATGTACCTGTTGACCATTCATATGTCTTCTTTGGAAAGATGGCTATTCAGTTCCTCTGCCCATTTTTTAATTGGATGTTCAGTTTTTTGCTATTAAGTGTATGGGTTTCTTACAGATTTTGGATATTAACTCCCTATCAGATATATAGGCTCCTATTCCATAGGCTGCCTTTTTATTTTGTCAGTTATTTCTTTTGCTATTCAGAAGCTTTTAGTTTGATGTAGTCCCATTGGTTTTTTTTTTGTTTTGTTTTGTTTTTTATTTCTTGTGTTTTTGGTGTCCTATCCAAAAAATTATTGCCAAGGCTTATGTTAGGGAATTTTTCCCTATGTTTTCTTCTGGGAGTTTTATGGTTTCAGGTCTACACTTAAGTCTTTAATCCATTTCGAGTTACTTTTTGTGAGTAGTATAAGATAGAGGTCCAGGTTTATTCTTTTGCATATGGTTACCCATTTTCCCAGTACTATTTATTGTAGAGACTGTTCTTTCCCTATTGAGTATTTTTGGCTGCCTTGTTGACAGTTGACTATATATGCAGGAGTTTATTTCTGGGTTCTTTATTCTGTTCCATATGTCTTGTGTCTATTTTCATGCCAGTACCACACTGTTTTGATTAGCTTTGTAGTATAGTTTAAAATCAAGAAGCATGATGCCTTTGGCGTTATTCTTCTTTCTCAGAATTGTTTTGGCTATTCAGGGTATTTTGTGGTTCCATACAAATTTTAGAATATTTTCCTAAGACTATGAAAAATGCCATTAGAATTTTGATAGTGATTGTATAGAATCTATAAATGGCTTTGGATAGTATGGATATTTTAACAATATTAATTTTTCCAATCTCTGTACATGGGATATCTCTCTATTTGTTTTATCTTCAATTTTTTTCATCAAAGTCTTCTAGTTTTTGTTATATAGATCTTTCACCTCCCTAGTTAAAATTTATTCCTAAGTATATTGGTTTTGTTTGTGCTATTGTGAATGGGTTTTTAAATTTCTTTTTAGATATTTTGTTGTTATTGTTTAGAAGCACAACTAATTTCTGTATATTGAATTTCTATCCTGCAACTTTACTGAATTCAGAGAATTGATTAGTTCTAACATTTTTTTGGTGGAGTCTTTAGGATTGTCTATATGCAAGATCATATCAGCTGCAAATGACATTTGCACTTCTTCCTTTTTTATTTGAATGCCTTTTATTTATTCTTTCTTGCCTGATTTCTCTGGCTTGGACCTTCAATACTATGCTGAATAGGAATGGTGAAAGTGGGCACCCTTGTCTTATTCCTAAGGCTCATTTTTTAATAAGCTTCTCTTTCTCCCTTTAAACCAGTGGGTTAGTGAGTATTTTTTTAATGAAATAGAATGGAATAGTAAAGCTATATATTCTTTCATGAGTCCTTTTGATCAGTTGTATGTGTGTATATGTATGTTTGTTCAGAGTTCCCAGTGTGACTTATAATCAAAAATTTTGAAAATCACTTAAATGATAGTACAGTTCAGTCAGAATCCATCTAGATTTTAATCTTTCAGTATTTTTAGTTATATATATATATATATATATATATATATATATATATATATATATCAAATTCAACAGAATTTTTTAGCAGTTTGCTTTTACATAAACTTTCCAAATCATTCAAATTTATTTTTAAGTAACATAAAAAATAATATAACAGAGCCATTTCAAAATGGAGTTGGAGCTACCACCCAAGAAGAACTGCCTTGTACATCTCACTTCTCAAACCTTTGGGATGTTAAAATGGGGCAAAGTAAACTTTGGACTGGGCCTAAAGCAGCATTGTATTCCAAATAACTGTTTGTTATGACTCCCAAGATTGAAAATTAAAGACATTCTTTATAATTAGCATTACTATGTTAACTTATCTGCACCTACTGAAATTTCTTCTTTGGCTTATTAATACCCACAGAAATTCCTTACTTCTATTAATGTTATTATTGGCCTTCCCTTTCTCGTAAATACCTCTTACCTTCACCTCCTTTTCAGAACACTATTTGGGTTTCTGCTCGAATCAATGTTCCCTGGATAGCATTCTTCTGGATCTCAAATAAACACTTGTTGCCTCTCACTTTGGCTTTTTAATTTAACAGTAATAACTCCCCTTTCCATTTATAGTTCATCATTTTATATAATGATTAAGTTATCAAGTTAGTAGTAAGTACAACTATTTATGAACAAGCCTGGGAACAACTCAGCAGTTCAACCTGTAAGGACACAAACACACTGGCTTACTAAAAGTATAGCTTAGTAGGTATGAAAGTTTGACATGCCATCAGCATCAGTCTGATGTTTTACAGTAAGAATAAAGAATAACTTCAGACCACCAGGTTGGTTAAATGGAGATCAATTAAGAGGTCTCCTATATGTCAACAAATCCCTGTTGAAACATAGATTTTCCATGGGCAACCCAAATTCAACATATTAAAAGTAAACAATTTTCCCTTTTAAATTTTTTCCTAATTCTTGATTTTTAAAATTTCTATATCACTATCATCCACCCAAAATTACCTATAAAATACTTAACAACTGCTCTTTGACTTCTTATATTCCCTCATTTTTCCTCTTAAAAATATCTCAAATTTATCTCTATCTTTGCTATTACTCTTCTCTTAATTTAAATCTTCAGTATCCCTGGCTTAGACTACTTCAGAAGCCTCTTGACTAGTCTAACAGCAATATTTGTTGCCTTAAATCCCTTTGCATACACTAGTCAGGATGACTTAAGGTGAAAATCTGACCTTCATTTTCCTCAAATAACCTTTCAATAACCCCTCATAGTTTACATGCATTGAGTCTTATAATATGCCAGACACAGTGCTAAACATTTTTTTGAATTTTCTCATTCCATTAATTTATTCACTATTTAACAGATATCTGTTGAATACCTAACACCTAACAGTCTCTGTTTCAGCCTTAGGAATACAGCTATAAACAAAACATTAATGTAAACTTGATGGAGCCAGGATTTTTATCTTTTTTTCATTGCTGCATTCCCAGATTCAGGCAGTCTGGTGTCAAAGTCTAAACCATTAACTCCAACCAGCCTCTTTTGATTCATCTTTCTACTCCTTACAAGGCATTTTTCCCTCAAGAAAAATTTAAAAGCTTTAGTTTACCACACACTGTGCTCTTAATTGCTCCTTTTCCTGGAATTCTTTGTCTCCCTCCAATGGTAGGAAATAACATAATACCATAAACAATGGCTTTAAGTGTATACCAGTCATGTCTTAGCAACCATTCCTAGAGAAACATGGAGTTAGAAACGGAATTAGTCCAAAGACTTTAGAGAATATTTTACCTAGGATAGACTTTATGCTTCAAGCAATCTTAGTCCCTATATCAGATAATGGAGCTATCCCTTAAAGTTCAAGAATTATAAATTTAAAAAGAAAAATATATAGTGAATAGCCTTCATCTAGGTTCTACTTCATAACTTAAGTACTTTACGCTTTTTTTTTTGAGTTTGGATTTTTTTCAGTGTCTACTTTTTGCTTTGTCTTATAGATGAAGAGAAGGTCAAACTAAATACAGTGTTTGAAGAATTGAGTACTATTTTAGGTAAGTGAAAAATTACTTAATTCTTTAAACTATTTTAATGATATTTTTTACCATCCCTTAATTCCCTTGTTAGTTTCATCATTTTAACCTTTCATTAGTTAAACATTTTCATTACCTGCTTTGATTACCTATGCTCTTGCAATGCAAGTACTAGGTCTTTGCATAAGGCAAGAAATTTTCAGATTTAGATAATAACTGAGATACTACATGTAGATCATTTCTATTGTTTCATTATAGAATTGAGGTCAAATTTTATGATTCTATAATGGAATCTTTGAGCCTGATACTACACTTGTTTTTCTGAGGTCCTTTAAAAAAGACTTTAGTTTTAAAAATGAAAAAATAAGCCACAGTTTGGCAGAAAATATTTGCAAAACACATCAGATAAGGAGCTGTATCTCAAATAGTCAAAGAATTCTTAAAACTCGATAACAAGAAAATAAACAACCTAATTAAAAAGTGAACAAAATATCTGAATAGGCATTTGTCAAAACCCATAGAACTGTACAATAAACAGAGTAAACATCAAGGATATACAGCTGAATCAGTAAGAGTAAAAGATGTAAGCAGATTCTGGAGGAACCCATGTGTAGGCTTCCTATATTTTCCCTCTAATGAGGGACCACACAAAACATACTTTCCCTCCAGCAGCAAAAATGTAGTTACACATGTATGCCCAGGAAAGCCCATTAGCGACTCAGTGCCCAAAGTTTTTATTGGGGGCTGCTCGCATATGTACCCTTTGCCTAACAACTACTAAAATGCCAGACTCCCAGAAGGAAAACAAGTTTTCACCATAAATCACATTGTTTGTACAAGTCTCAGCACAGTGAACCAGCCTTATCAGTTAGTATTGGAAGAAACATTATGATATTCAAGTTCTCAGACGCCAGCCATGTAACAACCTAGCAAGCAGCCTCTTCCAAAGATAGCAGCCTTGGGCCTGCTGTGTTAATTCTTTTCTGCACATAGTCTAGTTAGTAAGATGATCTGCTAAAACATTTTATCTAGTCTTTATTTTATGTATTTTACTATGTGCTTCTACATTTGTGATAGCAATTTCTCTGAGCAATATCAAGGCATCAAGTAATAGTTACTTAAAAAGCATATTATCTATTATTTAGTTTTACCAATTTGAAATCTCTAGAAAGGGCAAATGTTGAGTCATTTGGACCAATCTAGTATCTGTTAAGGAATTGGATTTTCAAGAGAAACTAGATTAATTATTATATATTTAGCCTAGTATGGTCCCTTTTCACTTTTAAGATAGGACCCATCAACAAATAATAAGTCAGAATTTTGTATTGAAGTGTCCAAAAGATCTGTTCAGGACATGACCACTTCTTGAACTACAGAAATACAATTATAGAAATTATAATTACAGAATAGAATTCTCCTTTGTAGGGTAAAGATAATAGAGTCACAGGACTGGGAGCGCTATACCAATGGACGATAATACGGGAAGAAAGTAATAATATTTCATAATTAGCTCACCAACTAGTCCAAAAATATTGGATATTTTCAGTTAGTAATAGAGATTGTAACCACGTGTGATATCATTATATTTTTAAATAATCCTAATATGAGATCTGAAGAGGCTTTGACTAATTTTAAAAACTGCAGTTTCTCTGAAGCAGGAAGGATATAGCCAAAGCTACTGAATTAAGGAATAAGCTATATTAAGCAATGGATCTTTTATACATACAATTGATGTGCTGTGTTAACACTCCTGAAGTGCAGCCTAACCTTTTATGTACTCATAAAAGGAAAGATTTATGATAACATAGAAAGAATCAATGTAGGCTCTTATGGACTGTGATTCCATTATTTACCTATATTAGTGGAGTATTTTGCCCTCAGGGATTCTGGAACCATGGCTAATTCTTTGGTTATTTTTGAATCATAAATTGTATAGTTTTATTAATGTCTAAGTTGGAAGTAAAGCCTTATCTATTAAATTTGCACAGAGAAGAAAAGAGTATTTTTCGGATGATGACCCCAGAAAAACAGATACAGATTGGGACTTAGAAAAGAACTATGATTAGAAATTCCCACCACTTTAGTAGTTTAGTAAATAAAGTTTATTTCCCCTCAAGCATTTTATAACTTACTGTGCACCCTTGAGTTTTTGTATTTTATTTTCTTCTTTCACATTGTAGCACAATCAGACATTATTAAGACAAAACTTAACTCTCTCTCTCTCTCTCTCTCTCTCTCTCTCTCTCTCTCTCTCTCTCTCGTGTGTGACTCATTTCTTTCTCTTTTTATATTTACTACCAGTGAATTTGTCTGTCTTCTGGTTTTTCAGACTTTGAATATTTATTACAAGAAGTTTAATGTTTTATGGTAGTGGAATTAATGACAGATACAGTAGCACCTGTAACAAGAAAATAACCTTGTTAACTACTTATATTTAGCCTCCTTTGGGTGCACAGGGGAACTATAGGGGATTGTCAGATTGTTGTCCTCCGTTTCTTAACCAACATGGTTAGGCATTGGTTTTTTAATGGCCCTTCTGCTTGGCACAGGTGTCCTCATACATAGATTCCCAATTGTTTGTAAACAGAGGACCTTTTGTCTTATTTATATTTGGACTAGTTATTTTATCTAAATGGTTATGTTTGTTTTTAATTTCTAGTTTATTTTGTCAAAGTTCTCTGAAAATGTTCAGTCACATATTAAAGATTTTCTAAATTGACAATTTTCCGTTTCAGTTTATTTTTCCTATATCCCCTAATTTGGGTCTGAGTACAAAGGGAGGACGGGGATCCCTTTATTTCAGCTATTGGGCCTATCCCAGAATATTAGTTAAAAGTGTCCTAAAGTCTCTTTTTCATCTTTATTTGTTTACAATTATAAATATTTACCTAATCTATATCTGAAGGAGAGGCTTCTGAAATGACCCTAAGTAATACCCTCTCAAGGTCAGTTTTTGAGTTAGGCACAGCTGGCTTTTAAATCTTTTCCTTGCCTGCTTTATTCTGCTGCTTTTAACTATTTTCTTCATCTTAGGAGCTACTAATTAAGTAAATTATTGTTGTTATTTAGATCTGGTAGTCCAGGAAAATAAGTATCTAACAAAAACCCAAATTCTACAATAAACTAACATTCTAAATTTTAAGAAAATCCTTAATTACAATTAACTGAGCTCTAGACCAAAGTTTAAATTCAACCCTTATAAAACTGATATCTAGTCTAACAACTTTAAGGAGATATTGTGCAATTCATTGATCCTTTTCTGAGAAAACCCATGAGGAAAGGATCTTTGTTTAAGGCATCAGGGAAGATGCAAAAAGAGTAGGAGTATTAGTAAGTAGTATTGAGAAAGCAAGACAGAGTAATGAAAGGAGGGTAGGTTACAGAAGCTTAGAGACTATCTTAGAAATAGCAAAACAATTAAAGAATTTTACTATTTAATTATCTTTGTTATCTTTTTCTTCTAATTATTAGAGATCCTCTGACATGTATTAATTTTTAAATTTTTACATGTTGAAAGTGCCCAAAACAGCCATTGTTTTTCTAAGTAAAAAATTTTGGCATTTACTAAGGTAAGTACAATAGTTGACTTAGACAAACATGACAGAGCCACTAAAGTCAGTCAAAAGTACATGCTTATAAACTATGTCTTGGGTTCCATAGCCATACAGAGGTTATAAAGGGCTGCACTATCAACAACCTGAAAATCACTGTCCCTGGAATATAGAATTTTAAAAGTCATTTTTACAAATGAAAACATAGTGGTGATTTCATGAAGGTTTTTTAAGCTTGACTAGTTGTCTTTGTAAGAATTGGTTACCCGTCTAACAAACCTACAACCACTATTCCATAGACTGGTTTGAGCTAGGCCTATGATTTTATCCTTTCCTGTGAAATCTTCACATATATTCAACAGAAATAAGACAATACAGAGCAAATAAAATAATAATAAATGAGATGAGACTTTATTCAAATGGACAAGCAAAAGTAAAAGCACAACAAATCATGGAAAATAGGGAAATTAATGGCAAAAATACTTACCAAATAGCACACTATAAATGAAAAAGTCTAATTACCTTATACAAAGACCTAACACTAATAACAAAGTCAAAAACTGGGATAACAAAATTAATTCACTGCAAGAACTCAATAAAATCAGTCAGATGTTGTTGAGACTGACTCACTTGGCAACAAATGTGAAGGATGAATAGAAATGGGACGCAAGAGTCCTGGCGAGTACACCTACTTGTCCAACAATCCCCTGGAATGCTGCCAGATGAGAATCTTCAAAATCAGTGGGCTCTCCAGAATTCTTAAAGCCTGAAACCACCACTCATTATCTGAAATAAAAATACAGAGTTGGTCAGGCAGTCTACTCTGCAGAACAAAATGCTGATCTTATGTAGGATTTTGGGAAAGTATGGAGTTTAGGGATTGGCAAATTCAAAGACATGAGTGGGTTGACATCATCTGTAGAAACACAGTTTCTCAGATAAGACATATTGATTGGTTGGTATTCACAGGTATTAATTGAGGTATGACTGTTCCCCTGTGGCTGACTTTCACAAGTAAGGGACTATCACTGAAATGTGTTCATTGAAGCAAGTTGTCACTGAATGATTAAACACGTTTAAAGCTGGCTCTGGTGGTTATTTTACTATGGCTATGGAACAATCAGTCTTTTCTTAGGAGTTTAGGTACTTTTTTATTCCCAATAGTTACATGAATTCTTATAATGGACAGCAGAGAAGAAAATTATCCTGCTTTTGCTTCTCATATGTGCACAGCTGGATCCCAGAGGACAACTAAGGGGTCATCACTCCTAAATCGACATCAAGTTTTCCAACTACCACCCTCCATGGAATGGGGCACGATTGTTCTCCCCTACCCTATTCGAGCTGTCATGTGACCTGATCATGTGGAAATGACAGAAGGAGCCCCCCACCCTGATTCATTAACAACAGAAAAGAAGATCCAATGATAACTACAGGGAAATAGAAAAGGCAATTTCTTGTCAAAAAATGCAGCTATGTGTCTTCCCAAACCTCTGAAGCTGACACAGTCTAAGAAGGTTCATTTATCTCTAGAATTACAAAGGAGTAGCCATGTGAAATAGATACTGCTCATTCCAGAGAGATAGAAAAGGGTAGAGCAAGAGGAAAGGGTGAGAGCCCAATAGAACATGAATAAGTATATAGGTGCCTATATACGCTTCTCACATACCTTCTGAAAGTACTTCCATTTCTAGCAACATGGTAGACTAGGTGCCTGGATACAGATAAAATATAATTTTAAAAGAATGCCTAAATGCTTTTATGAACTTGTAAACTAGATAAACTAGTAAATGATGGGAGGAGCCCTCCAACCTGATTCATTAATAGCAGAAAAAAGATCCAATGAGAACTGCAAGGAAATAGAAAAGGCAATCACTCCCACCAAATGCCTGAAGCCACACTTTACTCTATATAAGCATTTACTTAACTAAATGAATCTGAGCATAGTTTTCACAGCCTGCCAGAACTCAGTGGAGAGGAAGCAAAGGCCAGATTCCTCCCAAGATAGGGGGTATAATAGGAAACTTCCCCTAAAGCTAAGACTCTAAAAGCCACATATACTGCATAAGAGTGAGTTAGAAATACTTCCCTGGACTTCAAGGAAAACTACCTGAATAAATTTGTAAACACAGGATTACATTCCACAGATTTACCTGCTAAATTCATATTAATTTATGCTGAAAATTTAAAGCAACCCTGGATGACTAATACCCCCAAGCAATTGACATAAACACATTCATATTCATCTTCTCAAAACAAAGAATTTCACATAAAAAGCAGTTCATAGTCTAAAATTATTAAACATATAAGTAAGTAAACAAGGCACCATGAATAAGAACCATCATGAACAACATATAATAGTCAGATCAGCAAAGATTTTAGATTTTGGAATTACTAGACAAAAAATTATTAAACATGCTTAATATAGTTTAAGAATTAAGAAAGGGGCTTGAAAATATGAGTAAAGAGCAAATATATTTGACAAAGAACCAAATAGATCTTCAAGGAATGAAAACAGTAAAAATTTAAAACATTTGAAGAATTTAACAGTAATTTATAAACAGCTGAAGAACTAAGAAATTTAAATTATAAGGTATATAGAACAGAAAGACAAAATGAAAAATATGAAAGAGAGGTTAAGAGACATAGAGAATAGATAAGAAAATCTAACATATCTAATTGGAATGCCAGGAAAATAGAAAGAATGAGACAGAGGCAATATTTGAAGAGACCTTTCCAGAACAGATAAATGGTGCCAATTTTAAAGAGGCCAAGTGAATCTCAAGCAGAATAAAAAGAAACCCATACTAGACATATACACTTGTTTTATTTTTTTCCTGTTTACATAAATCAATCCAGGTGATTATAAATTTTAATTTGTTCATTGTACAATACGATTTTTAAGTACCCATGAAATTATCTTAATGGTACATGAGTGAAAATGTTGCTAGTTAACAGCATTTGATTATAATAACTCACTAATTTTGTGTTCTTAAATTCTTTTAATTTTATTAAATGTATTGGGGTGACATTGGTTAATAAACTTATATAGGTTTCAAGTGCACAATTTTATAATACATAATCTGTATATTGCATTGTGTGTTCATCACCCAAAGTCACATCTCCTTCTGTCATCATATATATGACCCCCTTTACCCTTGTCTACATCCCCCCACCCCCATTTCCCTCTAGTAACCACCATAATGTTGTTTGTGTCTATGAGTTTTTGTTTGTTTGTCATGTTTGTTCATTTGTTGCTTTTAGTTTTATATCCCACATGAGTGAAATCATATGGTTCTTGACTTTCTACCTGACTTATTTCGCTTAGCAAGATATTCTCAAGATCCACCCATGTTGTTGCAAATGGCAGTATTTCGTCTTTTCTTATGGCTGAGTAGTATTTCACTGTGTCTACGTACTACATCTTATTTATTCAGTTATCTATCAAAGGACAAACAATCCAATTAAAAAATGAGCAGAGGACCTGAACAGACACTTCTCCCAAGAAGACATACAGATACTCAACAGATGTATAAAAAGATGCTCAATTTTACTAGCTCTTAGGGAAACGTAAATCAAAACTACAATCAGATACCACCTTACATCTGTCAAAATGGCTATTATCAAATTCTTTTTTGTCACCATTTCTTTCTTTTATAGGAGAGCAAGTAGATGTCAATGACCTAAACAATGCTCTGAAAGACATGAAAGTGGAGATCACAGATGAGGAATACTTGAATTTAGTAAAAATTCTACCAGTTGATGGTAAGGATTTAAAATATATATGTATTCTTCAAAGGGCTTTAAAGAGCTTGACTATGAAGTTTTCTTCTAAAATAATACCAGATTGTTACCAGGTTGGGTTTTTTTAAATCATTTTTTAAAACTTTTAAAATTACTTGGTTTTTGCCAAAGAAAATCTGGGTCATTTACTTTTTATTATGGTAGTCAATAGCTATTTCACTCATTCCTGCCAACAAGATATGTGTATTGTTGTCTTTGATTCCATTAATATGCCTGAGAGTAAGTGGAAGGATGTAAAAATGGAAGAGTAAAAGGTATAAAGAAGTCAGAGATAAAAATAAATAGGATATATGTTTTATAAGATTTAAGCCAATAATCATTGCCTTTTCTATAAGAGTAAACAGATTTGCCTCATTAAATTGTTTCTCCAAGCAAACTTTGTTTCTGTTTGAGAGCAAGTTAGGTAAATTTCAGGGGGAAAAAAATCATTTAAAAGTATATCTTCTTGGAATTATGAGATTAGGGGAAGAATTGTAGAATTTTTATTGTTTAGGTGAATCTCCCTGAAGGAAAGGTGTTTCAAAAAAGGTTGCTGGATGGTGTGAAGACTCTTAAAAGTGAGTGAGAAATATGATGAGAAAGCAGATACATCTGAGATATTCTTTTATTTTTCATATATACTAATTTATTATTATTATATTAAAAGTCCTGTGTGTTTTCCCAATATTTGTGAATGTTAGCTATGTTATGCCATAAATCCCTGGAAAATTTCCCAGTCCTTTTAGAGCTTGCACTATGTTGAGATGAACAAAAGATACAGTCAGAGGATGAGATTCTACATCTTATTTTAAAGAGGACCTTCCCTGTACCTTTGACAAGGTCTTATTGGATCTTAATGTCTCCATGATTAAAGTGATAACCATAATATACATGAATTAATAAATATTTTTTTCACATCTTGTCTTTTTATGATACTTTGTCTCTCCTAAGGAGGAAAAGTTGATATAAATAACCTGGACACATTTCTGAAAAAGATGGGGATTAAGGTCTCCCATAAAGAACTTGAAGATTTTTTACGAAACCTACCAGTTAATGGTGAGCATTATAGGTAAAAATTATTCCCTTTAGGTCAGCTTGGATGTGAGAGCGTCCATAGACCAATGATAGTGCTTATTTGGTAACAGTGGGGCATTTTGAAGAGCAGGTAGCTGAATTCAGGTTTCAGATGAAAAGCCCTTCTTGTCTCTTCATCAGTTGAAGACCAGCAAATATCTTCGCCTATGAATAATGAAAATTGGTGAGAGTACTAACAGACCATTCTCAGGTCAAAAAATGAATAAGAGAAAGAAAACAGAATGAGAAAGATTTAAAAGAAATATTAAATAGTAATTGAGAGAAAAGGAAAACAGCCTATGAGAGGAATGATTAAAATTGATTAATG
This sequence comes from Eidolon dupreanum, assembly GCA_028627145.1. Lineage (NCBI taxonomy): Eukaryota > Metazoa > Chordata > Mammalia > Chiroptera > Pteropodidae > Eidolon > Eidolon dupreanum. The sequence goes on from CM053506.1 coordinate 97,167,638, forward strand.
GTTATTTTCAATATGTATGTCTCAGCTATTCTTATATAGACCAAGAGGTTAAAAGGGGGTAGAGAAATACATTAAGAATTTTTTAAAAAGATGTAACTATGGATAGTGGGCATAATAATGCTCTTATAATAAGATATTATGTATGACATGAGATTAAGATGTTAAATATATTAATAAAATGAATGTTTTTCCAGGATGAAAAAATAAATTACCAATAGTTATCAAAGATGTGAAAAATATAGGTAGACCAAAATAATAGTTGAAAAAAACTATCAAATAATTATACCTATTAAGTTTCCACTGCCACCTATTACTCAAACAAAAGGTGACAGGCCCAGAGAGTTTTAAGAATAAGTTCTTTCAGATCTTCAAGGAACTGATTATTTTCATGCTATCTAAATTGGTCCAGAGGACTTCAGTTTACCATGATAAAAAAAAATCCTTCTAGTTTTTCTTTCTTCCAGTATCCAACAACGTGAACAAAAACAGAAAAGGAAATTCAACACCAATCAAATAGTGAAAGGAGACCAACTTTATGCCATACATGTTTAAAGGGAACAACCAAGGAAATAAAAAAAAAAAATCTGGAGTAGAAACAGTAGTACTACAGAGCTAGGCTTCCCTTAGCCTTTCTCTTCCATCAGAAACTAAAATGGTAAAATCTATAGATTTTTCATTAAAATGCCCAAATCTGGAGTCAGGCAAATAGAATAGATAACTTTTTTCTCTCTTCAATTACCAGGAAGAAATAGAAACAACTGCTGGGAGAAATTGATAAAACAGGATAAATGGAATAGGTGTCACTAAAGCAATAGGAATTACACATTAATGGATGTAAAAGTTTCAGAGCTACAGGATAAATTGGGGGTCTGACGTGAAGCCCAAGAATACCATCCCATTGTCAGTTCTGGGTTTGATTAAATGTTTTTACCAGAATTTATTCCACTTAATTAGAGATGTAAGAGCAATGAACCCTGAAATTCAACCAGCCTCAGATGTGAGAACAGGACTCAAGTATAACACAGATCATGTAATATCTCACCAAATCCTTAAATTACAATAAAGTGGGTAAAACAATTTTCCTCAAATGTATTTCACTGAGGAAAGCAAACTGGTCTTACATGCTGTAGAAAGGGCAATTAAAAGTTACATTAAATCTTAAGAATAAAATGAAGATCTGGACAGAGAGTCTGAGGCATATGCAAGATGAAAAGAAAGGACATGGCGACAATTCTAACATTAATATATCTATGAAAAATAGAAAAAAGAAAAAGGGAAGGAAAGATAGAGTGGAAGGAAAATAGCATGCAAAAGACAAAGAATCCAGTCTAGTAGAAAATATAACACAAGAAAGAACCAAAAAGAAGTTCTTGACGGTTCATTCATATTATAGAACAACTTAGATTAATTCAATAAAACTAGAGCTCAAAAATGAGATAGTAATATAACATGATAATATTAAAATGGAAATGCATAACTAAAGAAACAAAGTGAATACCAGAAAATCATCATAGGATTATTAAATAAATTATAAAAATCAAAATAAAAAATAGATATGGCCAAAAATCCTATTACTAACAGAGTGAGTGAGAGGATGTTAATCACAGGAAATGCAGAGAGAAAAAAAGATTTAATCTGTCAAAAATCTAGTAGATATGGATGATTCACAAAGTGATCCAATGTAGAATGTCAAATATTTTTAGAATAGAGAACATACCAAGTAAAATATTTTAAGTTAATTATAGTTTAAGGGGGGGAAAAAATCCCTAAAATGAAAGAATGAATGCAGTTCAAAAACACTACACCAGGCTCCAGAAAATATTAATCTAGAAATGCTCTGCAGTGAAATATTTTCTAGTTTACTTATTGAACTTCAAGGAAAAATAAGAATTCTTCAGACATACAGATGATAGAAAACACATAACAGATGAGGACGGGAAATAATAGGTTTCCAAAGCACATTCAATTCCAGAAAAGGATGGAAGAATGTCTACAAAGTCGAAAAAGAAAATGTGACCAAAAAAAACATTATACACAGCCAAGATGTCATTCAATTTTTAAAGGAAAAATTCAAACTTTCATAAACATGAAAAAAATTAAATTAATTCAGCACCTATTGAAAAAAATATTTTGAAATACAATTAATTAAGAGATCACTGGAAAATGAACAAAAAGGAACAATGGTGCTGACCTGTGAATCTATTTAAATTTACAACAAGTACTAGGCAATTCAAGATAATATCAATATCCTAGTTCGGGGCAGGTGTCATAGTAATCATAGTTTGAGGCAGAAGGAACAGTCTCATTGTTGGTCTGTGACTGCTCTGTGTCTTACAGTTGATGGGAAGATTGATCTGAAAAATATGATTCCGAGAATGAAAGATTTTACAGGTGAGTTTTTATAACACTGAAACCCTAAGGCTTTATAATCAATTATATTTTAGATGCTATTATCCCAGTAGTCTATTGTTCATATTAATTTTGCCATTTCATTCAGTTATTATATAATATTTCTGCCTGATAAAATCCTTTTGATCTTGGAGTATATATGTTTTAAAAATAAACCACAAGATTTGGTTTTGATGACAAGTCTCATGTACTGTAGAGACATTTTTTCATATACCTAAATTTTAGCAATTTACAGATCTTTGCCTACATGTAAATTGCTAAAATTTAGGTAAGCACATTAATAAATAAGGTATAGTTTTGGAAAGCTTAAGATAATGTGGGTTTTGTGAACAATCAATTACATATATCTCTTAACTTATTTGTTTTGGCAATTCATTTTTCATTTGGTAACTAGATTTCATTCTGCACATTACTCCCAACATCAAGAGAATCTTCACTATATCAATATTCTAAAAACAAATTTGCTTTGACTTCTGTTGACACACTGTATTTTTACATCCCATTTTGCCTTTGCTCTTTAATTCCAAATTGAGAATGATGCCGTAGAAGCTATAGTAAGTATATAAAAATATATATATATTATATAGACTAATAATATGTTCTCCTGAACCTCTTTAAAATATTGAGTTATTAATTTCTAAAAATTTCACTGTTTCACATGAACACTGTTTTTTTTTTAAAGGAGAAAAGATTGATGCCAGTGACATGAAAAATGTTCTTAGAGTCATGGGGATAGAAGTCAATGATAAGGAATGTCTGAAACTGCTACAGTTACTACCAGTTGATGGTGAGCTGCATTTGCATTACTGTGACTTCCAGAGAGTTTAGTTTTATAGTTCTTATAATATTTATGTTCAAGTGTTACCTGCACCCGTCCTCCAGCTCTTGTTTTCATACAGCCTCTCTATTACTCTGTGCCAACTCAAGAACAGAATTTAACTGCTAAAAGAATCCTCTTCTACAAAATCACTGTTGAGGGGGAAAGATGTTACTGATAACTTTGAAATGGTCAGGAAGGAGAGAGATTTACATCTTGTCTCTCTCAGTAAACATGGCAGAAGTCCTCATGAGAAATTTCTGTTTTCTCTCAGAATTACATATATATATATATATCGCCCCTGGGGATTCCTTCCCTTTTCCTGATCCTTGTCCTTCACATGGCTAAACCCTGAGAACTACTCCCATTGTTCTCAATCCCTGGAAGGATGCAAAATGTGTCTCCTCTCTCTGTTAATGAATGTTGTTTGTTTCTTCGTTGAAGCACCAAAGCTCAACATCTTCCCAAAGTGAGCTTCAAAAAGCATCTTCTCAACAAAGGCCTATCTTTCTCTGCAAGTAATTCTTATACTAGCTGCTAGGAAATTTAATTTTTCTATATTATTATACCAGTTGGGAAGTTAGCAAAACCTTCAAGCATGAGCTTTGTGGCAGCCGGTATCAGCTATTGCAGAGTGAGAAGTAGCCTGGGGAAGGTGAACAGGCATCTCTGCAGAACGCAGCATGTTTTGACTACAAAGATGAATCTGGGTTTCCAAAGTTTCCATCCAGTTTACTATCCATTTGGTTCCTAGAAGAGATAAGAATTTTATGGGTTGAGGTGATTTTCATGATTCTGACCAACCAAGGATAGGAAATGATGGGATTTTCATGTTAACTTTTTTCATGGTATTCCTCTTTAACTGGATTGGGTTTTTGCTATCTTTTTGCCTGACCACATTAGCCGCAGGAAGGTGCAGGGCCATTTTGAAATTTGGTCTCTCTTTAATTAGGTGGCTCTTAATTGTCAGGTTTTCCACTTATTTCCCTGGATATTTTGCTGATCAGTATTGGCTTTGGTGGTTATTCCTGGTTTTAGGCTGTTTCTCAGAGGATTTGTCAGTATGCAAAAGTTCAGAAGATGCCAGAAACTTTCTCAAATCTCCCCAGGATTAGAGTTCTCTTTATTTCTTAAAGATGGTTTCTGGCAAAGGACTTTCTGCCTTTATGAATTCTCTCTTGAGAAGCAAGAGAATACCTGCAGTAAGTGAAGTAAGAGGGAAAACACAGAGGAATGATCACCTTTTAAAAAAAATACAGTGTCGTTGAAAAAAAAAAGAAGTTAGCTAATTCCTGCTGTAACTCAGGCCACTGACATGTCAAACTTTAGGAGTAAGAAGTAAGTAGAATGGAAATATGATCAAAATAAGGAATGAGAGGAGTGGAAAATAGAACAGAAAGAGATAGATCTGTGAGTTTCAACTCTGTAGTATATAAACCAACAGTTGCTTTGGGTGTGAAAGAGTAAGTGTGAAAGATCTATTAATAATAACAGCTTGCATTTATCAAGCCCTAATGATGTGCTAAAGCTCATCAATGATGTGCATGGTTCTTACCATACACAATGATGATATCTTGTAACCATTTTGCAATGGAGGAAACTGAGGCACAAAAAGAGTAAGTAATTACGTAAGCCCACAAAGCTAGTCAGTAGCAGAGCAAGAATTTGAACCCAGGCTGTTAACCTCTACACCAGACTACCATAATGAGAACTTTTTTCATTGCTTAACTTCATGATTTGAAGGCAAAAGTAGATAGATTTCTAAAGTGAGTCACACAAGTCGGACCCTTATATATTCTATTTGTGAGTCATTTCTGTTCTGAGCTGTGCCTTTTCTTACAGACGATAAGAAAATTTTTCAGAATAGACTGCTAACAGCTTTGAAGTCTTTCAAAGGTAGGTAATGTAATGAGAAAGTATATAAGACTGAGAGTCTCAATCTTTGTATTTGTATTTTTTTCCATAGTTATTAGATCGTGATTCCTCTACTACTCCTTTTATATATTGATCTTCTAGTTTTTTGGTTTTTGTTTTTGTTTTTTTGGTTTGTTTGTTTTTCTGTGTATGCTTGATCCTAGGGTCAGACAGACTCAAAGGAACCAGTCTAAGTATCTCCACAGTTGTCTTCCTGTGTACTCTTGGATAGGTCTAATTAGAGTTTCAAACTTCACAGTACTGAAAATAATGATCATAATGCTCAGCTGTGAATTGTTAGTTTTCTTTTATTTATTTTTTTAATGTAAAGGGTGTCACATGCCATTAAATAAAATATCTAAATTAAAGAAAAAAATCACTCATAATCCTACTATGTACCATAACCATTCATAATATTTTGAAGCCCTGTATAGTTAAAATAGCAAAAATCTCATATAGTCAAAATTGCTCTGAAATCATATTGGAAGACTCCATAAGAGGCACCAACATACTAGTCTTGATAAGTCTAACATAGTAAACTTTTTCTTCCAGTGATGGAAGAAATTATTATTTTTATAGTTAAGCAATTTAATGAAGTAGTTGGCTTGCCTAAGAACCATAATATACAAAAATATATCAAATTCTAGAATCACATAGGCACAGAGAATGTAAGTCCATCTAATGGAATAATAAATTGATCTGCGGTTCACTCTACTAATGTGCTTGCTACCTGTAGAATATCAGAGAGAATCACATATATTATATATGTTGTTCATTTTATGTCTATTTTTACTGGGCATAGGATTTTAATCATATAACTTACACGATTTTATGATATACACACACCCTATAACAAAGCATTTTAATGTGGAAACCATCTTTTGTAATAGCTATGGCTCTGTAATCTTCTGTGGAACAAAAATACATTGGTTTACCTAACAATATCCTGTCATATATTTAAATTTTGCATACTTTTCTCTCTCTTTTTTTACTTATAATAAGTAAAACTAATGAACACGTTCCTCTCCTCTTTGGCATAAGCTTTTTCTGTATTCCAAAACGTTAAATTAGTTGGCTAAGAGTTAGGAACATTTTAAAGGATCATGATGGTTATTGCCAAATCACTTTCTAATATGGTAACTTTAATTAATACTCTCAACAGCAGCCAAGCCTATCGAAAGTTTATTTAATTCATCAGCACAAGAAGTATTTTTTAGATTGTGTCTATTGTTTTTTTCTCTCATTTCTGTCTCTTTCCTAAGGAGGAAAGGTTAATATCGACGACCTGAACAGAGTTCTGGAGAACATGGGGATCAAGCTCAAAAATAAGGAATTAAAAAATGTGTCACAAAAGCAGCCCATTGATGGTGAGCATTATGAATAACTATTTTTGCCTTTTAGGGGAAAATTTAGGATTTGTGGTCATGTGTAAAAATTTCTAAAACTAGATGGATTCGAGCAGTTTAAGACATTTTGAAGAATCATGGTCTTAAGAAGAAATCTTGTCTTTTGTTATTTTCATTTATCTGGAATTATCACCCTGTTCAACTGTGAGTCATGCTGAGAGAACATTCACACTTATCAGGCCAGAGAAACAAACATGGGAATTGAATGAATTAGCAAAGAGAGCCAGAAATGACTGAGAGAAAAGTATCTATAATAAGAGTAGTAGAATATCGTTAATATTTCCTCAAGTATCTAACAACCGCATTTCACCACCATTTTGATAGATACGGAAGTTGAAAACATTAAAGGAAAGCTTATTGGGAATAGATGGAAGATGCAAAGCCCCTAGCTCAGTAAGGTTCACCAAAAAACAAAACAAATGAACAGCAACAAAAAAGTGAACTTTATGAATAGTATCTTTTACCATACTTATAAGAAAGTGAAAACCTAAGAAATGGTAGTACATTTGTCATGATTGAACCCTGTATTCAAGAGACAGGCCAGATAACATTATTCTAATATCAAGAAATCAAGCACTCAAACAAGTAAATATAAATTTAAGGTGAACAAAAATAATTTAATAGATTGTATAGACTTTCACTGGGCCCTAGTTTATAATTTTTCTAAGTTCTATATCAGTGTCTGAATTTTTCATGCTTTGTATTACAGCTAATGGAAATGTTTCTCTGAAAAAAGTGATGAGTGATGTGAAAGCAGTTACAGGCAAGTTAAAAGTCATTGTAAAGATTAAAATTCTAATTCTTCAATGATATTTTCCTTCTTATCTTTTCAATGAACATATAAATCTATTAGTGTAGTACTAATATCCATGACTCTACCAACCAACAAAATAACTAGAATATTTCCAAGATCACTGATCAACACATGATTGCTCCCCTATTCCCTCACCCTGTCTCCTGCTTTTTGAGATAGCACTATCTCAAATTTTATATTGCTGATTCTTTCTTAAAGACAATAATTTTATTACCTATGTGATAACAGCATAGTCTTTCATTTTGCTTCATTTGACTCTAAAAATGCCATCATAAATAACATACAGTGTTCCCTAACCCTAACCTTATTTATGTGCAGTCCTCTATAACTAGTTTTGAAAGATAACTGTCATTAAGATTTTGTAGTTTATTGTTGTAGCTTATTACTTTTCACTTATATACCAATAATTTATTTGCAAATATGCCATAGATTTATTCATCCAGTCTCCTGTACATGTACATGTTGTTAGACAGGAAAAAGAAATAAAAGGCATCCAAATTGGAAAGAAAGAAGTAAATTTGTTTGCTGACGACATGATCTTACATATAGGAAACCATTAAGGCTCCACCAAAAAACTGATAGAACTAATACAAATTCAGTAAAGTTACAAGATACAAATTCAACCTACAAAAATCAGTTGTGTTTGGAGATTGACATCACCAAGATGGCAAAGTAGGAGACCCCAGCCTCTGTCCCCCAACAAAGATCAAAAATTAGACAACTGTCCACCAACAGAAATAATTCGAGAAGAATTCAGTAGTCCATTTAAGAAACTTCAGCAATCCAGTGGAATGAAAAGCCTGCAAATAACTGGGAAGGAAGAACAGCTTCATTTGCCTGCATCATCCCATCCCCCAGGGGGCCCAGCTCAGCACAAAGAGAGAACTCAGCTAGAAAAGAGTTCACCTAGTGAGGTGAGCAACTAGCTAGCTTCTCTAGCCTTTCAGGGCACTGCATGAAGGACCTACTTTGGATTCACCCCACCCAGAGACCAGCAAAACTGAGACATATAGAGACAGCTATGAATAAAGAAGAAGAGTAGGACCTACCAATATCAGCCATATAGTCGAAGCAACTTCAGTTCAGTGACCTGCTCTGCAGAGGACCCAGTAGTTTTCACTGCTGAAGAAACCAACTGCCAAAACCGCCATCACAGAAACCCTACATATTTCATGGGTCCCACTTCATAAGTATTTGTGTTTGCTGTTTGAATCCATATCTTCTTTCTCCCACTTCCAGAGCCTGGCATCCACACCAGCAGCCAGCCCAGGTCTCTCTGGTTTCAAGAGTGTAAGACACCAGCTTAGACCCCCCAGACTGACCCCCACCTCAAATGCATTCTTGAGGCTAGCCCGTCACTGGCCTCTACTGCCCTGTGTGGGCCCATGGCAAAATCCTATAGCCATGGAGGTACACCCTGATGGCCAAGGCCTCCATAGCTGCTTGTGGATATTTAATTATATAGTTTCATATGTGTGTTATGTATATGATTGTTTCCACGTACATATGTATGTATGTTTGTGGATATACATACATATATACATACATACATACATACAATGGAATATTATTCAGCCAGAAGAAAGAAGTAAATCCTGCCATTTGTGACAATATGGATGAAGCTGAGTGAAATAGGTCAGAGAAAGACAGTACTGTATGATCTCACATATGGAATCTAAAAAAGCATAACTCATAAAAACAGGATAGAATGGTAGTTACCAGGGGCCAGCGGTTGGGGGAAATGGGGAGATATTAGTCAAAGGGTACAAACTTCAGTTATATGGCAAACAAGTCCTAGGGATCTAATGTACATTGTGGTGATTATAGTTAATATTATGTCATGTATTTGAAAGTTGCTAAGAGAGTAGATCTTAAGTGTTCTCATCACACACACACGAAAAAGGTAGCTATATGAGATAATAGATGATTGTGGTAACCATTTCACAAATGTATATGTATATTAAACCATCATGTTGTATACCTTTAAAAAATATAAATAGATAAATAAGTAATATAATCTTCTCTGAAATGTAATGTATCTGAGTGTGGAGTTTTTAAATTTATCCTAATTGGTATGTTGTACTTTGACTCACGTTTGTCAGGGACTGGGAGGAGGGGACAATGGAGAATGACTACTTAATGAGCATGGGATTTCCTTTCGAAGTGATAAAAATATTTGGAACTAAACTATTAAAAACATTGTGAATGTACTAAGTGCCACTGAATTGCATACTTTTAAAGTTAATTTTATGCGCATTTCACTTCAATTTTTTAAAAAATCAACCAGATGCAAAAGTGGCATATGAAAGGTGAGGAGGTACAATGGGAACAATCTACTTTGGCCCGGAAAAGAATTTATGAATGACATTATTTGAAATGCCAGCATGTAGTAATAGTAAAAGGTAGACTTACTTTTAATTGATATTATTACTGTTTTTAAGTTCTCTACAAATAATATGCTTCCCATGGCCTGCACCCAGAGTGTACCACTCTCACCACCACCATCTTCCCAGAACATCACTGAAAATAATAACATATGTGATTTCATTTATAAGTTTTTTAAAAAGGCAAAACTAAACTGTCATGGTTAAGCATACCAATGGGTGATAAATGCATAAAGAAAAGCAAGAAATCCTTATCTAAAATGTCACACTTTCCAAAAATTAATTAATTGATTAATTAATTAATTAAAAAATAATAATAAATTTTAAAAAATAATAAAATAAAATGTCAGCATAGTGATTACCTCTAGAGGAAGATTATGGATAAGGATTGGGAAAAAATATGAAAGACGTCTAGAGAGCTATCAATCTTCTATCTCGTTACCAAGGTGGTATTATAAGTGCTTGTGTCTCATTATCTAAGTAAATCTGGATTATCTGGCTTAAAAATTTTTTTTTTCATTTCTTGTAGCAAGTTCTGTATCCTCTAAAATATTTGCCAATAATAATACACTTAAGATCTTCACCACGGAAAAATCAAAATCTATTATAGGAATAAATAGACTACTGCTCATGGACCAAATCTAGCCCTCTGCGTATTCTTATAAATCTAGCTTTATTGGAACACACATTCTTCGTTTATGTATTATTAATGGATGCTTTTGTGCTACAACAGCAGAGTTGAGTAGCTAGCTGCCACAGACACTGTATACTCTGCAGAGCCTAAAATGTTTACTAATTGGTTCTTTACAGAAAAAGTTTGCCAAGCCTCGATCTAGATCACCACAATAATAGATGAAGTAAATATTAGGATAATGGTCAAATAATCTAATAATTTAGAGAAAAACGTAGAGCAATATCAGGTTAACCTTTACATTCTAATTTATAAGACTATTACCTAAATCTCCCATTTATTGAGAACTGTGCTTTCTTATCTCCAATGTTATGAAAATGCGTCTTTCCCTAGAGTCAAAGGAATAAATTCTAATTCTTTGCCTGCCCTTTACTCCACTGGGCAGGACTTATTCTGCCTTTGTCTTTTATCTAGCAGTTGGGATGGCAGTGTATAAACACAATTTTGTTTCACATTGTTGAAAACTTAGATAGTTCTTAATATAGTCAAATATAATTACCATTTCTGTTTTTTTGAAGGAGAAAACGTTAATGTCAAAGATATAAAAAATATTCTGGAAGGCATTGGTGTTGAATTGACACCTAAAGAATACTTGGAACTGGAAAAAGTTTTGCAAATTGATGGTAAGCATTTCAAATACTATTAGAGCTTTTGAGGAAGGTTAGTCCTGTATAGTCAACTTTTTAAAAAACTATACATATGAGATATCCTAATTTAAAAACAACAATAAAATGACTAAGAAATTTTACCATGAACTTGTTCTTCCTTTGGCAAGAGGAATGTAGTTTTTTTTTGGGGGGGGGGAGCTATTTCCTTTAATCCTGCCATTGAATATAAATTTTTCTATTTGTTTGATTCTGCCCTCAGATCTGAAAGTTAAACTGAGAGATATAAGAAAAAAAGTGAGGGTGGGAGGAATAGGAGAGTAGGAGAAATAAGGAAAAGTCAAAGAAAAGTGAAAGAGAAACATGTTATTATTCCATTATGATGTTTGCCACTAATTATTGGCTTTGCATTAAGACACCACCCTCTGAGAGTTTTCTCCAATCTATGGTTTCAGACTCATCAGAGGGCAAAAATCATTTCTAAGGAAAATCATTTAAAAGTTATCTTTATGAAATGATGCCTTTATACTGTTTCTCTAAATCTCTATATTATCTATAATATGAATCTGTAATGTGAATTGTGCCTTTTCTTACAGATGAGGGAAATATATATGCAAATAGATTGCTAGATGGTGTGAAATCTTTCAATGGTAAGAAGCATGATGAGATGAAAAATAAATAAGATTCTCTTTCCTCACATTTGTACTATTCTCTAGCTATTCTCTTGTAGATCTTACCACCTCTTTTATGAATTGATTCTCTATTTACTTTGCTGCTTTTTCAAATAGTCTTTCATTTCTCTGCTTAGTAAGTTGGCTTTTGTCAAATTTAGTTGAAAAGAAAATTTAAATCTGGGTCTACATAGAAAATGCAAAGTAAAGAATTGGCAGTTGTTCAAGGCATTTCAGTAACTGAAAGAACTAAACTGAGGATTTATGCCCTACTCATTAGAAAGTTTTCAATTTTTTGTCTTCACCATTATAATTCATTGTAGAATGAATTTGTACTTTGTAGGAGTCCTCAAGACCAAGAAAAAGGTTACAGTTCTTATTCTACTTTGTCCACCTTTGTGCACTTGAACATGTTGGGTCATTGATAGTTTTCCCGGTAGCCGTGGTGCATGAGGATTAATTGAAATTTTCTCATTCAGGGAGGTTATTAAATTTCCCTCATGTTTCTAATTTTTTTTCCTTAGGTGGGAAGGTTGATGTTAGTAACCTGAAGAACATTTTGGAAAACATGAAAATCAAGGTCCCAGATGAGAAACTTAAAGATATATCACAAAACCTACCAGTTGATGGTGAGCATTACAGACATTATTAGATCTTTTAGGGAAATTCAGACTTATAAGTTTATGTATGAGAACTCCTGAAACTAGATCTGTTTTGATGCTAATATGACATTTTAAATCTTAGTGAAGAACCCAATCCTAAAATAAGAATGTTTTAATTTAGTGTATTTTCATTAATCTAAGGATGCATAATACATATACTAGAGTGAGGTATAGGTGATAAGTCTTTACTTGAAAGAAGCTGAAAGAGGGCTTATTACCCACAGACAAGAGGTTGCTAATTTCAGATTAATTACATGATTTAAATCTTTTAAAAGTCATGTCACCCAGCTATACATTCCTTTATAATTACCAACTTCCTGACCCCTTGCCCTGTGTTTTGACACTGGTTCATATTATTCATTCCTGGTCTCATCTCTTCTACATTAGGAACCTTCAACAGCAATACAGGTTTCCCTCACTCTCTCAAAGTAGTGTTCCTATGAATCTTTCAGAAGCCAAAATAGCATAAAGCGAAGAAGGAATTAACTTAGGACACATCTTGTTAATGGATGCACAAAATAATCGAAATAAAGCACCCTTGCTCACAGACACAGTTCGGAGCTCTGGTGGCTTGATGCTGAGATGCTGAGTGTAGTTCCTGAGGAAGGAGCTTGTTGCTGCCACTCTCAATGCTCAATACTTGGGGTGCAAGATGCCTCTATAAAAGCTGGCTGCAAAACAAACACTGAACACTATTTTTACTTTTCACCATTTTTTGTAAAAGCAAAATTTTCTTTGGATTTCTTTCAGTTAGTGAAAGCAGGCACTAATGTGAGTCTTTCATAAAAGCAAAGTAGTGGAAAGTGAACTTTCAAAAAACAGGAGATAGCTGTATTTTACCTTCTCTTTAAAATAACCTTCCAATTTTGTTACTCTTATTATCAAGAAACTATGCCTCATATTCATCAAAATAACCAGACCCTGCATTATTCTATTTTCTTCCAACATGTAACTGTTTTCTAACCTTACTTTTTTCATTGTCTACTCTGCCATTTCTGTTCTATAAAACCCCCAACATTTGATTAACCCAGTCATTCAGAGATCCCTTCTATTGCAGAGCCTTGCTAAAGGTTAGCACCTATCCAAAACCACTTCCTTCTGGAATGCAAGGACCTATGAATGTTTTAACTGTTTTTCCCCTTCCCTGTATAATGTTTCATGTCTCTTCATACTATCTTGTTTTCTTTTAACTCAGCAAGATATTATTAATGGTAATGTTTTATAAAGCCAACATTTATTCAGATATAACATGTTTACCTTTTCTTTGCTCTTCATTTCTTTCTTCTACCTCAGCCCTTTCTTTGGAATAACTTTTCGTCTGCCTGAAAATTTCCTTTATTGAGCATATGCTAGTGACAAATACTGGTTTGAGAGATTTTTTTGGAGGTTGGGGAGCTAAAATAATCTTTATTTTACCTTTATGTTTGAAAGATATTTTCTCTTGATTTAGAATTCTAGGTAGACAATTATTTTCTCTCAGCACATTGAAAATATCATCCCAGTATCTTCTGTTTTCTAATGTTGCTGATAAGTGATAGGAAGCCAGCTGTGAATCTATTAGTGCTTGAAGGATAATCTTTTTTTAAAGGACATTTATCTTTGATTCTGAAGTTTCACTGTGATGTGGAGGACAGGAACAAATTTCTTTTCATTTATCCTCCTTGGGATTCATTGGACTTTTGATTCTGACAGAATTTTCATCAGTTCTGGAAAATTCTTAGCCATCGTCTCTTCCAATATCTATCCCATAGCTTTTTTTTCTTCTAGAACGCCAATTAAATGTATGTTAAACCTTCTTCTTCTATCTTTCATGACTCTTAACCTCTTCAGTATTTTCCATATTTTTTCTTCCTGTGCTCCATTCTGGATAGTTTTGCTTGATTTGACTTTCAGTACACTAGCTCTTCATTTATGTTCAGCCTGCTATTGCATCTGTTTATTGACCTTTTGATTTATTGTATGTATTCTTTTTGTATTTTATCTTGTATCTTTTATTTTGTTTTGTGTTCTTAATTTCCAAAAATTCTACTTAGTTCTCTGTTGTGAAGTCTCTTGTCCACTGGTATCTCCTCTTCCATATTGTTTGAGTATGTACATTTATTTTTCCTTTCCTATAATTTTAGTGAGGTTTCCAAGGAGAAAATAAATACTTGTGGATAGTTTAAAAACAAACAAACAAACAAACAAACAAACTACCCTAGTCAACAAATTGATCAAATGACTTTTTCTAAGAAAAAAAAATTAAATAAAACTCAGACTTCTTCAATTAAAAATTAAGATGTAACTACTGGGTATTTACCCCAAAGACTTGAAAACCCATATCCGAAAAGATATTTACACACCAATGTTCATAGCAGCATTATTCACAGCGGCCAGGACATGGAAGCAACCAAAATGTCCTACAATAGATGACTGACTAAAGAAGCTATGGTACATATATACAATGGAATATTACTCAGCCATAGGAAAGATGAAATACTGCCATTTGTGACAACATGGATGGACCTTGAGATAATCCTGCTAAGCGAAATAAGCCAGACAGAAAAAGTTGAAAAATCACATGATATCACTTATATGTGGGATATAAACCTAAAAGCAACAAATGAACAGGACAAACAAATGGAGACTCATGGACATAGACTATTGACTAGTGGTTACCAGAGGGTAGGGGGTGGAGGGAAGAAGGGGGAGATAGACAGAATAAAGGGGTTATATATAGGGGAATAGGGGGAGGGCAAAGTAGGTAAAGGGGATCAAATATATGGTAGCTGAAGGAAACTGGTCTTTGGGTGGTAAACACACAATAGAATATACAGATGTCAAATGACAATGTACACCTGAAAATTATATAATTGTATTAACCAATGTTACCCCAATAAACTTAATTTAAAAAATAATAATAATAAAATTAAGAGGTAAGAAGCTATTGGGTTTAATCCTCAGGCTAGAGATCCTCTCATTATAAACATATGGAACATATAAACCCAGATCAAATAAATCCCTCAATGATTCCTATTATCTTCACATACATGACTAAACTATTATACATTTGGTGTTGACCCTGTGAAAATAGCACAAATTTTCCTTACTATTTTAGAATAAAAAATAAAAGAAGTGTCTGGAAGTGTGTCCTGATAGAGAAGTTTAAAGAAAGATCAAAAGTTTCTTCTCACCTAAATTTAGTAAAATTAGTAATGAATGAAGGCTCTGTGAGGACAGGAGCCATGTCTATGCTGCTCACTGTTATATCCCCTAGTGCCTAGCATAATGCATGCAGACATTTGATAATCTATAAATATTTGTTAAATGAATAAGAAATTGAATTAATTAGATAACATGTTTTTTAGCCACTATTTAAGACTCTAAACAAGGACTTTCCAGTTATTAATCAATAGGTGTTAACTAATAGTTATCACTAATACGGAAGTTTTATGTAACAGTACATTGTGCTATACTTAGCAGGAGCCCCCAAAGTGCAAATCTGCTAACTAAATGTATGGAGAGAGTGTACTGAATACTACCCCTAAAGCAAAATAGGATTCCATAATAATAAATAACATTATTTTTTGTAATAAAATATCCATAATATGCAGTTTCTAGATTTTATATACTCCTGAAATATGCTGCATCTGAAATTCTGGGAAAATGTACTGATTTAAGAGCTAATTCTGTCATTATAATTGTTCCATTCCAGTGTTTAATTTTAAAGTGTTTAATATTGTTAATATGCAAAGAAAGTCTTATACTACTTTCTAGGTTAAGACGTCTGGATGATATACAGAATGAATAGACATCCTTTTCATTTAAAGGCATTCACAACCTTTGAGTATGTAATGAACACATCTACTAGAAAAGTACTACAATAGATTAAGCTAATTTGGGGGTGTTAGTATGGAAGAGTGTTAAATAGAGAAATAGACTTAAAGGTCCAAACTGAAACTTTATAGTCTTGTTCCTAGGACCTGGTGTAGTAGATAGTGTAAGGAGAACGAGCTTAAGGAGGGAGGTATCCCATGGGGTGTAGGGGTTGAGATATTAGAGGGGAGTAGAGAATAAATAATGAAATTAATCTTTCACATTTTTAGAGAGTAGGTTTTCTCTGTTTCATGCTCATCAATGTATGTTGTTAGGATATAATTCAGCAAGAACTCATAGAGAAAAAAGGTAATTACTTTGCTCTATTTAACAATCTTCCTGTTTCAGGAATAATTGTGTCTGAATTGTGGCTTTTTTTTTTTTTTTTTTTTTAGCATCTGGGAAGACTGATCTGTATGAGCTGCTAAAAGAAATAAAGAAATTCACAGGTGAGCAATATGTTTTATGAAAATATGTAAAACTAAAATATTAATATTTCAGGCTCACATACATATTTAAAGCTATTTTCTTATTCTAGCATTCCTTTTAGCTTCTATTTTTTTGATGGTTAAATTCTAATGACATGAACTGGACTATTTATGTTCTGGCAAAAAATGTTATGGTATTACATATCTATAACAAGTTTTGTATTCTCTGAAACTTCTTTTTTATTTTGTGATTCATTTCAATAGGCAACACACCTGTTCATTCATTCAGAATATTTACCTAGCACCTACTGGAACCCAGTAAATATTAAGGTAAAACTTTGACAGGAATACAAATAATGTGGTCATTGAGGATAATCCATCTCAAAACTCAAGCAAGGCAAAAAGTAACAAGTATTTTACCTGATGGTGATATGATTTAGGTTAGGTAGCTGCTGATACATAACTTAGATCACTGCCTCCTATAAATCCCTTTACTATGAGCTGGGTTAACTTCTATAAGATCATTAAGAGCATTGGAAATAAGTATTTTGTTTGGAATTAAAGAAATAACTTCTGAAAACTGTAGCCAACCCTATACAAGTGTAGATACTTCATCATTTGAAGTCAGTAGGCAATTCTCATCTGTTACCATTCCCATTTTTTAAAGGAGGAAAAGTTGAAGCCAAGGACATACGCAAAACACTGCAAAACATGGGAATAGAACTCACAAACAGGGAGTTCTGCGAGCTGTTGAAAATGTTGCCAATTACTGGTAGGTATTTTGCATACTACTATGTATGTATCTCTGTGCTAGTGTAAACATCAATGTGAGAACATCATAAAAATGGATGCACCTGCTTTCCTATAAAGATCTAAAAGACAAAAGCCTAACCTTTAGTTGTATAGAAATTATGCCTTTCCATTTAGGTTTATAGTTTGGAGAAGCTGTATCTTCAAACCTCAGTTTTGCCATTAAGAGTATCATTACTTGGAGGTACGTGAAGCTTAAGGCGAGCAAGAAAAAGAGAAGGCAAAATTAGCAAGTAATGGAGAAAAGAAAGGAAGAACTCAGAGTGGGAAAAGAGTATCTCAGTGAAGTATATCTCAGTGAAGTGTAGAAGAATGGATAGACTATCCACATTAAGAATTTTCTCTTGTCTTATTTTTGTTCTCCTATATGAAGAGGTATGTGGGCATGGAAAATATAGGCAAATTTTTAAGTGTGTAATTATGAAATTATGCTCTACCTACTCTTTTTTTTACTGTATAATTTTTTCTTTTACATTAAATGTGTCTCATTTTACAGGTGATAGAAAGGTAGAGAAAAATATATTGCTAGATCGCATAAAAGGTTTCCCCGGTAAGTAAGAATCCCAACAAGAAGGCAAGTAAAACTAAAATCTGCAGACTTTACCTTAACTTTTAAAAGTCCTCATTACACAATAATTAGATTTTTGATCTCATTATCTCATTAGCATATAAGTCTACTTTATATGCAACTGCATCTAAGGTGATAATTTATACTTAGTTCTCTGACACTGAAAAAGTTCCAAAATCTATTTGCTATCCAGAACTCTTGTTATGGTCTTACATAATTCATCATGGGTCACCTAAAAAACATATATATGTCATTTATAATATATAAAAGTGGTATAGGGAATTAATAAATATGTAAGTACATATAATTTACATAATATGTAATTAGGTTTCTTCTAAATACATCTTTCCTGCAAACTATAGAAAAGACCCCTGAAATGAGATTAGCAGAATAATTATATTCCTGGCTTCCACAATAACTTTCTTTTGTGTAACATGTTGAACATATTCCATATGTAGCTCTAAACAGTTTTTTTTTAATTATTATGCAATGGATTATTCCATCCAATTGTAATTGGTGTGTGAATGTAATCAGTATTTTTCTAAAAAATCAGGTTCTGTTTTTTACTTCCTTCTTCCCTAAGGTGGGAAGTGTCATGTATCTAAATTAAACACTATCCTGGAAAACATGGATTATGAGCTGGAGAATGAAGAAATTGCGGATCTTCAGAACCACCTGCCAACTGATGGTGAGCATGTCATTATGCCTTTAGGGAAACCGAGCTCCTCTAATAAAACTTCCAAATGTATTCATATGGAAAAATCTATTATCTCAGATTATTAATGTTTAAATCAGAGGTCAGTAATCTGTTAACCAGTGCCTCCCTCCTGCAGGGCTAAACTCTAATGCCAATGAGGAAATTGACAGACCTAAGAAGCAGGTAGGGAAATGAAACAAAGGAATGTTTAAAAGAAAAATAAAGTCAAAGAAGAAATTTAAAAGTCAATCAAGAAAAAAATCTCTTAAATCACCATAAAATTTAACTAGATTACAGGAAGGAATATATAATGTCAAAAAAGACAATATGCATATTTTAGATATTCTGGGTATCCTAATCATTCTAACTATTCTGGCTTTAACTAATAAATCCTTAATATAAAGTGAGTGCTAGGTGGAGATTTCAAAAGTATTCCTGCTTGCCTAGAGGGTTTATTCCATTCTATCTTACTATTAAGCCTCCATAGCCATAATAAAAGATTTGTTTATAGTTTTGAGAGATGATAGTCATTTTAAGATTACCTTCTGAAGTCCTTTTATAAGTTAAATACATTAAGAAACCCACTGTATTTAATAACTATACACTCAAATATATACATGTATTGAAGTGTGTCAGAACAAGGCTGAAAGACATTGAAGACAGGCTGTGATTAGTAGGAATAAAGGAAAGGAATAGGCATTTTTCTCATTATTATCATCTTCTAATTGAGCCAAAAGCCAACAGAAGTAAAGGTTTTAGGAATCTAGAACAGCATGGCTGGTATATTCTATCCTTAAAGAGCAGAATGAACACAAATGACAATAGGGGAAAATGTATCCTTGGATCAGGATTTCTTAGATATGTGGAGCTAACAGAGGAAGGGTAAATCGAAGAAAGAATAATCTAGCTTTTTGACCATCCTTCAGGATATCTCCCTTATATCAATATACTTTAAAGTATTAAAACGATTTTCAAAAGGAAAAAAATTCACTGTAAAAGATAAAATAGTTTTTTTTAAGATAATAGAGATTGCTTAATAAAAGGCCAAGAAAAATTCTTTCCCTGATTGAAACTATTTAAAAGTGCTTGCTGATGTCATAGGCAATTGAGACACAGCTGAACTACTCCCTGAGGGCCTTGGAGAATAGACTGGGACTGACTCAAAGAGAAAGCCCTTGGTTGGAGTCACACTTTAAGCCAGAATCTTTTACATTGCATACCTAATAAGAGGGGAGATAGGTCGTAAGTACTTATAAGTCACTGTAAGCAGATCTAGAACAAACAGCCCCCCCCCATTCATGGCTCCTATTCTCTATAGATTGGTGATAGGCAGGTATATTTAACATAAGCTACAGGTATCAGCATATATGTTTCATGATACCTTAACCTATAGCTAGCCTTGACATTAAGAAAAATAGCATTTTTCTAGTTTGGCCTAAAAAGACCCAATCAAAAGAGAAAATCAAAAGTTCTTGGTTAGCAGTATTAACGTCCTTTAGTTGCAGACAATAGAAACTAAATCTGGCCAACTTATTCACAAAGAAAAATTTTTGTAGGCACTAGTCAGCAAGAACTTGGCTTTAAAGGCTTCTCCTGGTTCCTAGTCATTTCATTTCCTGGCATAGCTCAGATTCTTGAGTCTGATCTTAGTGCTCGGTCTGGTGGGAGACCAGCTGTCATTCAGCAGCAAGGCGCTCTAGGCCCAGTGGTTTTCATCTCTATGACCACAGGAGACGGTCCCCTGTGTCCTGCTCAGGGAGCTCGGGAGTGGGCACGTGTCAGTTCCGTGCAGGGCTGTCGGGGAGCGATGGCTTCCCAAAGAGAAAATGTGAGTTTATTATTCAAGTTATACTGCTTGACAGTGATGACCCTGGTGGCTGCAGCTTATACCATAGCTTTAAGATGCACAAGGACATCAGACAAAGAACTCTACTTTTCAACCACAGCTGTGTGTATCACAGAAGTTATAAAGTTATTGCTACATGTGGGAATTTTAGCCAAAGAAACTGGTAGTCTGGGTAGATTCAAGACATCTTTAAGAGAAAATGTCTTGGGGAGTCCCAAAGAACAGATGAAGTTAAGTGTGCCATCATTAGTGTATGTTGTTCAGAACAACATGGCTTTCCTAGCTCTTAGCAACCTAGATGCAGCAGTGTACAAGGTGACCTACCAATTGAAGATTCCCTGTACTACTTTGTGTACTGTTTTAATGTTAAACCAAACACTCAGCAAATTACAGTGGATTTCAGTTTTTATGCTATGCGGTAGAGTCACACTTGTACAATGGAAACCAGCGCAAGCTACAAAAGTCATGGAGGCATGAAAGCAACTGAAGTGCCCTACAATAGATGATTGGCTAAAGAAGCTGTGGTACTTATATACAATGGAATATTACTCAGCCATAAGAAGAGATGAAATACTGCCATTTGCAACAACGTGGATGGACCTCGAGATAATCATGCTAAGCTAAATAAGCCAGACAAAGTTGAAAAATCACATGATATCACTTATATGTGGGATATAAACCTAAAAGCAACAAATGAGCAGAACAAAGAGACTCATGGACATAGACTATAGACTGACTAATGGTTACCAGAAGGCTATAGAGTAGTGGTTACTAGCAGGGTGGAGGAGAAGGGAGGAGATAGACGGGGTAAAGGGGGTCAAATATAGATGGGTAGATGGAGAGCGAAGTGGGTAAAGGGGGTCAAATATACAGTAGCTGAAGGAAACTGGACTTTGGGTGGTGAACACACAATAGAATATATAGATGCCAGTGATAAGGTACACTTGAAAATTATATGATTGTATTAACCAATGTTACCTCAATAAACTTAATTTTTTAAAAAAAGGAATAGGGTAAAAGAAGTAGCAGAGGAATAGTAATAGTAGTACTAGTAATAGTAATAGTAGTAGTAGTAGTAGTAGTAGTAGTAGTAACAGTATAGAAACTCTTCAAACACATTTGCAAAACATTTCAAACTTTTGGATGGCAGTAACCTACCTATATTCCACCACTTTAAACGAGAAAAATAACAACACATTCCCAGCTTACCTTAAATCCCAACAAAAATCCTCAAATAGCACCAAAACAGTTGAACTCCTATATAACAGCCCATCAAATGTTTTGTAAAATGTAAATCATTTAAAATGCCAGTTAATTATTTAACGCTTAAAAAATTTGTTAGTGGGCATATTTGAGCACTTAATATATATAACAGTGATAACAAAATATGCTTTTCTTCTATACTGCAACAAACATATAAGGCAAATTAAAAAGTAAGTTTAAATATATGTGAAATGTATATAATGCTTAGTAAAGTAAAATAAATAAAAATTTTAAATAAGGAAAACAAAAGTCATGGTGGAACAGAACCCACTGTTAGGTTTGGTGCAATAGCCATTGCTGTATTGTGTTCAGGATTTGCTGTATTGTCCTCAGGATTTTCAGGATTTGAAAAAGTTTTCAAGAGTTCAGACACTTCCCTTTGGGTGAGAAACATTCAAATGTATCTGTCATGGATTGTTGTGACATTAGTTGGTGTCTACTTGTCCGATGGAGCTGAAATTAAAGAAAAAGGATTTTTCTATGGTTACACATATTATGTCTGGTTTGTCATCTTTCTTGCAAATGTTGGAGGCCTCTACACTTCTGTTGCGGTCAAGTATACAGACAACATCATGAAGGGCTTTTCTGCAGCAGCAGCCATTGTCCTTTCTACTATTGCTTCAGAGATGCTATTTGGATTACAGATAACACTCACCTTTGCTCTGTGTACTCTTCTCATATGTGTTTCTATATATTTCTACGGATTACCCAAGACAAGACACTACATCCATCCAACAAGGAGAAACAGCTTCAAAAGAGAGAGCCAATGGTGTGTAATTTCAGCCTCAAAGAATTCCTACTAGTACTAAACTATTTGCATTAAACTAGAGCCTTCAGTCAATCCCAGAAGGTGGCTTAAACAAAACCAACAAATTAATTCTGTGGCATATGAATTACGAAGAAAGCTACCTGAGTGAACTGCTATAAAGATTTAATGTGACCTCTTTGGAAGCAACCTATTTTGAAGGAATTCTATCGTTGTATATATAATGTATAAAAAAGTTTGGATATAATAATGATGTTAAAAAATCATGAGGTTATAATATTCAAGTAACAAGGTTTGGGACAACGTTAAAGATTAAAGTGCCAAAGCCATTTCTGTACTAACTGTTCTCTTGTTCAGGTACCAGGGGAGGACAACCCTTCCTTGTTCTCCAATTCATGTACAATATTTTGTCCCAGCTGTATTAAAGACCTAGCTCTTTTCTTACAAGAGAGGGGCAAAAACAAGACAGGTTGATCAGAAACAAATTGAATGTGTAACTTCTCAAATTGAATCTATCTCATAATTCCAACAATGATTTCTAGGTGGTGACTGAGTACAACTTTAAGTGCTGTATTGGTACCATTCATTGTCTGGATTCATATTTCTATGCTGTTAGATGACATACTTTTTTTCAAAAAATATTTCTAAGGTCACTTTTGTACTTTTTTTTAATAAAGTGTGTTTAACTGTGGAGCACTCAATAATTTGTGAATTTCTGTGTTTTTAAAAAATATCTATAATGTTAATTGAGAAACACAGCAATAAATTTTATTTATATGCAAAAAAAAAAGAAAGAAAAAGAAAATGAAAAATTTTTGCAAGGCCATGGAGTAGTTCACAGAATCAAAGAAACAGCTGAAAAACCAGAATCAGACAAGGCAAAACCAAGGCAGCATCCAAGGGTCCGGGTAGCAGGAATTAATTAATCAGTTTCATCAAGGCAATTAAACTGGAATGAATCACCCTTATATTACACTTTTCAATATTCAGGATCTCAAGGGAGAGAGAGTCAATCAAGCCTAGTTTGAATCAAATGCTCAGATGGCCAGGATAGGGCAGGCATATTGATTACCAGTACCCACAAGATGGCTCACAGAGGGTGAGAAGCAGATATAGATGCTAGTTAGCTAGGATAAAAAAGAAACCAAACTTCTTAATTGTGTCATCCCCAACTCTTAGCTAGTGGATAATAATATGGAGTTAACATTTTAAAGCATGTTTTTATGATGACATAAAAAGTGAGGTTAGTTTTCAAAACCCTATGAAAAAGAAATAAAGAATATATTCTTCTCTCCAGTAGCAACATAGTGACTTTCCTGGGTATTACAATGTATTGTGTAAGTCTGAGATTATGAATAATATAAAATTTTAAAGCAAATTCCCTAAGATTCTCACTGCTCTATAAATGTACATCACATCTATCCCCTTCCTTCTGATTCAAAATATACAGATTTAGAATTTTATAGTCTTGTGTTATTTGATATGTCTTATCACGGGAAGTATTAATATAAATCAGATCAGTCTTACCCACTTAAATACATGGTTTACAAGACTATTAGCACACAATAATAAGAAAATTTAATTAAAAAGAACTAAGAATCATGTATTAATTAAATAGCTAATCTTAGAAACAGGCAATCCTCTCCTATTCTCATGCTGCCACATCTTGAGTCATATAAACTAACCATCTCTGTTGAGATAACCACAGATAATAATTATAAAGGATTTTTAAAATTGAGATATAGTAGACATAATTGTATAAATTTAAGATGTAGAACATGTTGATTATATATGTTATATATAACACCTTTACCATATCACATAATTATTATTTTTATAGTGAGAACAATTAAGATCTAATCATTTAGCAGCTTTGAAGTTTATTATTGTATTGTCAACTATAGTTGCTATGCTGTACGTTAGCTCTCCAGAACTTATTTGACTTCTAGTTGCAAGTTTAGACCTTTAAAAAACATTTCCCCCATTCCCCAGCCCCTAGTAACCACCATTCTACTCTGCTTCTATGAGTTCAGCTGTTTTAGATTCCACATATAAGAGATATCATCCACTATTTGCCTTTGCCTGTCTGTCTTATTCAACATAATGCCCTCGGGGTCCATCTCTGTTGTCACAAATGATAAGATTTCCTTCTTTCTCATGGCAGAATAATATTCTATTATATACCACATAGTCTTTATTCATTCAACTGTTGATAGACACTTAGGTTGTTTTCATGTCTTTGCTATTGTGAACAATGCTGCAATAAACATGGGAATCCAGATATCTATTTGATATGCTGTTTTTGTTTCCTTTGGATATATACCCAGAGGTGGGCTATCCAAGTTCCCTACCATTATTTTATTGTTGTCTATTTCTCCCTTCATATCTCTTGATATTTGCTTAAAATACTTAGGTCCCCTGATGTTGGGTGTGTATTTTTACAATTGTTTTATCTTCTTCATGAATTTACCCCTATATCATTATATAATGACTTTCTTTGTCTCGTTACCATTTTTAGCTTAAAGTCTATTTTGTCTCAGATAGGTATAGCCACTCCTACTTTCTTTTGGTTTCCACACACATGGAATATCTTTTTCCATCACTTCACTTTGAGCCTGTGTGTGTCCTTAAAGTTGAAGTGAGTCTCTAGTAAGCAGCAAATAGTTTATTTGGATCTTATTTTTTTTTTTATCCAGCCACTCTGTGCTTTTGATTGGTGAACTAAATCCATTTACATTTAGAGTAATTAATGATATATAAGGACTTACTGATGCCATCTTATTAAATGCTTTCTGGCTGTTTCATAGTTCCATTGTTTCTTTTTCCTTTTGCTTCTCCTTACCTTTGTGAATTGGTGATTTTCTGTAGCGGTATGCTCTGATTCCCCTCTCTTTATCTTTTGAAATTTACTACAGGTTTTTGCTTTGTGGTTACCATGAGGATTACACAAAACATCTTATAGATAAAACAGTTCATTTTAAGCTGATAGCAACTTCAATTGCATACAAAACCACTACCCTTTTACTCCCCACCTTTTATATTTTCGATGCCACAACTTACCTCTTTATATATTGTGTGTTTGTTAAAAATTATAGTAGCTATAGTTATTTTTACTACTCTTTAATTTTAACCTATATACTGTAGTTAAGTGGTTAACACACCATCATATTACAGAATGAGACCTCTCTATATTTGACTGTATACTTACCTTCACCATTGTTGTTGGATATTTTTGTATATTTTTATGTTACTATTTAGTCTCTTTTTCATTTCTGCTTTGAAGAACTCTTTTCAACATTTCTTGCAAAGCAGGTCTAGTGGTGATGAACTCTCTCAGCTTCTGTCTGGGAAAGTCTATTTCTCCTATAACAAAGGATGACTTGCTAGATAAATACTCTTTCCCACTAATAGCCTAATGGGGGCTCCTTTGTAGGTTATAATCTTTTCTTTTCTTGATGCTTTTAGGATTCTTTGTGTTTGATTTTTGTCAGTTTCATTATAATGCGTCATGGAGTTCATTTTTAAGTGATGTAACAAAATGTTTTATTTGCTTCATAAATTTGGACATTCAAGTCTCTCCCCAGATTTGCGAAGTCTATTTCTTTAAATAAACTTTCTGCCTGCTTCTTCTCTTCTCCTTCTGGAATTCCAATTATTTTAATACTTGTGTTTTTGATTGTATCTCATAGATAATAGGCTTTCTTCACTTTTTCTCATTCTTTTTCTCTGTTCTCTGACTGGGTCATTTCAAAGTTCCCATTCTGTAGCTCACTAATTCTGTCTTTTGTTTGGTCTGTTCTGCTATAGATGATCTCTATTGCATTTTTTTAAATTTTCATTTGTTGAATTCTTCAGCTCTAAAATTTGTTTGATTCTTTTTTATGATTTCTATCCCTTTGTTAAATTTCTCATTCATGTATTGTTTTGCTGATTTTGTTGAATTGTCTTTGTGTTTTTCTGTAGCTTGTTGAGTTTCCTCAAAACAGCTTTCGATTTCTTTATTAGCTAAATTGCAAAATTCTGCACCTTTGATTTCAGTTACTGGAGGATTATTGTTATCTTTCAGTGATGACATGTTTCCTTGATTCTGCATGTTCCTTGGAGTTTTGTATTGCTGATTTTGCACTTGAACTAGCAGTCACCTCCTCAAATCTTAATTAGCTGTCTTCAGGTAGAAGATATATTTTTTTTGTTGGTCCTGTTTATATCTAGGACTTTCTCTAACATTGTATGGATATTCCTGTTCCACACTTCTTGCTCTCTTTTGTGGAAAAGTCTTAAGCTTGTATGTCTTCTCTGGTTCTTACAACACACCAGTATGGCTGCTGAAAACTTCTCTTTTGTTTTCTAGAAGGTGGACCTACAGCTCAAGTTTGTGGTTTCTCCCTTGCCCACAGACACCGGCATGTTTTCTGAGAGTACTCCCTGTTTACGAGAGTTTCTCTCACCACCACATTCAGGAACACACACAAGAGCTTGTTGCTGAGTTGGGGGAAGTGTGGGTTTAGCACTCAGGGTATTTGGGGTGCTCATAGGCCAGGTGTGGGGTTCCTCAAGTGAGGTTCTTCCAGCAGATTGTGGACAGTCTTCCTGCTGGAGTCCTGAAGTCGGTCAGCAGAAACCACACTCCTTTAATGCTGTTTGATATTCTTATCTCCCCTTTTCTTGATCTCTTCTCTCCCCCCCCCCCCAGTCATGGAGGTCCTACCTCAATATTCTGGGTGCTACAGAGGAAAACCAGCCTCTGCACTGCTAGAGTAGCTGGGCTTTCATTCACAGCTCTCCCTTTTCCTCCCAGGGGAGATTCCCAGCAGCTAGTTCAGCCCTGCACTCTGTTGTCTTTGGGAATGTGTGGCACTGGTAAAGTTCCTCTTACCCTTTCCAATGCACCCAAACTCATAATTTTTTCTGTTACATCGGAGTGCTGGAATCTCTCCTTGGGAAAGCTGGGCCTCCACAAGGTCCTTTCATCTGTGGATGTCTGCCCAAGTCAGCATTCTCCTGGTTTTCCCTGACTACAGCAGACAGGGTCTGTGACCTGTTTGCAAACTCCTGCTAGTTCTGCAGCCTGTATCAAGGTCTGTCTGCCTATTACCAATGTACATGTGGCTGAGATTCCTCATAGGTTCCTTGAGGTATGGTGCTGGATCCCACAGATCCCACAGAAGTACTTTTGTTCATGGATGGATGTCGAATTTAGTTGTTAAAGGATTGGGGGTAAATAGGAGGGACGTCTTATGCTGGCATGATACTGACATCACTTCTAAATAATTATAAAGTGTTAAATGCCTACTATGTACCAAAAAAAATATTTGGCACTTGAAATATGTTACCAATAGTCATCAAAACAACTCTGCAAAGTAGATTGTTATCTTAGTTTCTCCGATGTGGAAATTAAGAGTCAGTCACTGAGGCCACACAGCTGCAAAATGGCAGAGTGAAGATTTGAACACTTTAGAAGCCCATATAGAAGGTTTATATAATGTTAAAGATTTGCCCTTTCTACTGAATAATACTGCCTTGTATAAGAGAGGTAAGCAGGCAACACATACTATAATATGAATGCTACCCTCAGGGGGCTATGTGATGTGGCACTAGAAATGAGAAATTTTCAACTAGTAAGTATACAAATTAAATAAAGGGGTCAAGAAAGACTGGAAAGCGTGGTGGCCATGGAGTTGGAAGTATAAACAAAGTGCTGAGTAAGAATTGCATGCAGAAGTAGCCAGATACAATATTTTAGGTAGATGAATACATTGATATTAAAATGTACATTGCTTTTAAATCCTGTAATAATAAGGTGGTCAAATGTCAGAGTACTACTAGATTCTAAAGTGGAACAGGCAGTATAGAAAGCAGGTCAAGCAATGTTTTTAAAACTTCCCAGCACCGTTATGTATGGAATTTGATATTTTATACTATAATTTCTTCCATGCTACATATTTATGTTTAGAACTTCATTATTCTATGCTCATCTGGGATAAATTTATAGAACAAGTCAGAGTAAACTTTTGAATATAGGTGTTTTCTTCCACAGTATAAAGTCTTTTTGACATTTTCTGGGTCTGAGTCATTATGGCTAGATCTCATTTGGACCTTATCTTACAGATGGAAAGGCTAAACTGAATACGCTCATGGAAAATGTAAAGTCATTCAGAGGTAAGTGAAAGGTGAAAAATCATTGTAAATAGCAATATTCTGATGCTTTTCTATTATGCTTTTAGACATTTTATTCCTATCATACAGACATTGTTAATCCTTTTAGTATAATAATGGTTATATATGATATCTTTTATGCAGTGATCCAGATTAGTTTTGGGTTATTGACTTTTTAGGCAAAACCACTAAATTATTATGTCATGGTAAAATATCTTGTATTTTCTGGATATTTATTTCAGTTGTGTACATTACTTTTCCATTCCTTAAACAGCAAATATATATGTTACTACAATAATTAGCAAGATAAACTATTGGCATAAATATTTTTATAAATAGCGTCACACAGGCAAATAAAAAGTAATACGGATGCTATCTTTACATGATTATTTATATAGTTATCTGTATAAGTCATTCTAGGCCTTTATATAACTTCTAGTTCAGAGGGTTGATTTATTCCATTTTTATTAGAGCATTGAAAACATTTTTCATCTCCAGAATTATGAGATCGAGTTCTGTTTCTGATTTCCCCATAGAGTCTTGACTCAGTATTTTAATCAACCCTGCAACTAAACTTAGATGACATTCATAATTTAGAATCATTCATCACTCAAATTTTTCATCAGTCATCATTTCCATCTTTTCAAAGGAATCAAGATTAACGTCGATGATATAGATGGTGTTTTGAAAAACATAGGGGTAGAACTCACACCTAAGGAACGCTGGAAGCTACTAAAAACTTTGCCAGTTACTCGTGAGCATTTTTGATACTGCTTTGACCTTCAGGGAATTTAGTTTAAGTATATGTATGTATCATTGGAGTAGATGGGAAATTATTAAACATTTATTTAATATATATTTATATTCAACATATTTATTGAGCACCTCTTAGATTATGGAATTAAAGACAAAAATTCTTGCCCTCAGGAGGCTATTGTAGGGGGTGGAGCTTGCTCTTAAAATTGGGCTTGAGAACTTCATAAATGAATAAAGATTTTTAAATTGATAAATTTTAATTTAGGATATTAACTTTGAAATGTCCGACAGTCCTAAAGCATAACAAGAAAGAAGGGGGCAAGGAAAGAAAGGAAGTAAGATAAGAGTCAAGTGAGAGAGAAAGAAAGTTTTAGCATAGTAAAATAGATAAATCTAGAGCTTTCTCTACTCCTTCACATTATTCTTAAAGCCACAGAAGAGAAGGATGTATAGATGAGAAATTAGATAAAGCTATACAGCAAATCACGTAACATGATTGTTTTTATGAAATAGTCTGTACTCTTTTTATGAATCGCTGTATCACTTTCTCTATGACATAAGTTATGACTTCTCTTATAGCTGATGGAAAGGTGTATTACAGTCGGTTGCTATCTGGTCTAAAGACTTTCCAAGGTAAGTGAAAAGCATAATAAGTCAGGTGAAAACAAGATCTTTCAGCTTTGTACTTCCTTTTCAAAGTCCCTTTAATAACTTTATAATAGCTAATTTCTCTTGAGTGTAGTACCAAGCACTGTTCTAAATACTTTACATCTACTAACTCATTTAATTCTCACAGAAATCCTATGAGGTGGGTACTTATTTTATCACAATTTTACAGATGATAGATATTAACTCACTTGCCTAAGGTCACACAATTTGAACTTAGAAGAATAAGAATTTGAACCCACATTCTTAACCACTCTGTTATGTTTAACAGTTAGGTTATTAACTTTTTTATTCTACCCTTTATGACTTACAGTTCAAGTTCAGATAACCACTGTTTGTAGAGATAAGTTGCTGTTATAATGGCAGGTTTCAAACTAAGTAGCCAGAATTATAACTGTTGTTGCTGAAATACTCCTCATTTTTAATAGTAAATGAATAATGAATAATAAACCTCATTAATTTTCTTTGCTTTAGATGTCTGTGACAGATTTTAGCAGTGTCTTGTAACAGGTGTGAGGGAGATGTCAATTTACTCATATTACCAACCCCTAACCTTGCCACCTTGGTTTTATGTTTTTCTTGCACATTTGCATTGCAACTTTTCTTTTTTCACTCCCATTGGGGGTTTGGTGCATAGCCTTAATTAGAATTTTCTAAATTTTAGATGTAATTTTATATTTTTTTTATTTTATCTCTTTCTTTATTAAGGAGGGAAAGTTTTAAAAGATAAAATAGAAACCATTCTGAAAAACTTGAACTATAAACTTAAAAGAGAAGAAATGAAAGATCTATGGCACCATCTGAAAATTGATGGTGAGTATTTAATTTACCACTTACCACTTCCTTTCAGAAGAATCTTTGAAGTCTTCTTGTAGAATCTCAGATCATTCTTTTTTTGTTTTTTAAAATTTATTTATTTTAATTAGTTTCAAGTATATAGTACATTGGTTAGACATCTATATAGTTCATAAAATGATCCCCCCAATTGCTCCCTTCCTCCCCTGACCATCCACCTAGCCAACATACTAATGCTAACTGCATTCCCTATGCCATGCTCATCACCATCCATCAGCTACTAATTTGTACTTCTTTAACCCTTCACCCCATTCTCCCAGCCCCCCAAACTCCCCACCCCTCTATCCATCACTAAATTGTCCACTATATTTATGAGTCTGTTTTGGTTAGTTTGTTCTTTTTATTCCTTAGATTCTGCATATAACTGAAATCATATAGTGTTTATCTTTCTCTGTCTGACTTAAATACCTTCTAGGACCATCAAAGCAAAATCTTTTTCCATCCCCTTCCTTTTAGTCTGTGTGTGTCTTTTAATCTGAAGTGAGCCTCTTGTAGGCAGCATGAAGGGGTCTTGTTTTCTTATCTATTCAGCCACTCTTTTAGTTGGAGCACTTAATTCTTTTCCATTTAAGGTACTTATTGATAGGAATGTTGTTGTTACCATTCTTTATTCCTGTTTTTGATACATGTGTTTTCTTATTAAAGAAGTCCCTCCAACATTTCCTGCAATACTGGCTTGGTGTTCATAAATTCCTTTAGCTTGTTTTTGTCTTGGAAGCTCTTTATCTGTCCTTCAACTCTAGATGATACCTTTGCTGGATAAAGTATTCATGGTTATAGATCTTGGGTCTTCATCACATTGAATATTTTGTGCCAAGACCTTCTGTCCTGAAAAGTTTCTTTTGAGAAATCAGCTGCCAGTCTTATGCGTGTTCTCTTATAGGTAACTATCTGCTTTTCTCTTGCTGTTTGTAAGATTCTCTCTTTGTATTTAACCTTTGGCATTTTAATTATGATGTGTCTTGGTGTGGGCCTCTTTGGATCCCTGTTTTTGGGACCTCTCTGAGCATCCTGAGGTTTTATGTCCATTTCCTTCACCAGGTTAACAAAGTTTTCCATCATTATTTCTTCAAATAGCTCTTCAACATATTGTTTTCCTTCAGGTATGCCGATGAAATAGATATTTTGACCCTTAATAGTGTCCCATATGCTCCTTAAATTATTTTTATGGTCTTGGCATTTTTTTTCTTACCATTCTGACTGAGTGTCCTTGGCTTTCCCATCTTCTGTATAGGTCATTTGACCCTCTTCTTTATTCACTTTGTTTATTCTTTCATTTATTCCATCTCATCTCAGATAATGTGTTCTTCATTTCAGACTGGTTCCCTTTTATAATTTCCATTTCCATTTTTATCTCTTTGTTGAAGTTTTCACTGAATTTATTATACTTCCTAAAAGTTTATTGAGCATCTTTATAACCAGTGTTTTGAGCTCTGCATCTGTTAGATTACTTGACTCCATTATCTCTGGATCTCTGTTCTGTTCTCTCATATGGTTTCTACTTCTTTGTCTTCCCATTTTGGTTGCCTTTCCATGCCTGTTTATGTACTAAGCAAAGCCCCTAAGTCTCCCAGTCTTATTCGTGTGGATTTGTGAAGTAGGCATCCACTGGCACAGTCCTGAGAGGGGTTCAGCTGCAGGCCAAATTTAGCCCCAGCCTGTGCCCCACCAGGGCCACCTGTTAAGATTCAGCAAGCAATCCGCAGATGCGGTGCTTATAGTTGCCTTAAAAGGCCACACCAGAAACCAAGGCCCGCTGCCTCCTCCAGTGTTAGTCTCAGCAAGGAGCACCTGACTCACTGAGGATATACCTAGATGTGGCTTGGGTGGGGCTGTGAATTGGGGAAGGTGGTATTTCAGGGAATCTTCTGGGCAGAGCGACCCCTTTAAGAAGTTTCTGCCGCTGCCACAGCCTCCATCCCACTCAGCCACTGGAGACTGCTCAGCCTTGCATCCTTGCCCCATCCTACCTTCTGCCGTTGCAGGGTGATTTCTTGGATATCCCCCTATTTGTATGGCTTGTTCTTCTAGATCCCAGGTGATAACACACATTTAGGGAAAAAAAACTGAAGATCTAATTTAGCATGTTAAAACATCTTCTTTAGAATTCTGTAAGACAGCTGTATACAATAAAAACATCCAAAAATCAACAAATGTCTTCTATTTGTAAGAAAAGAAAATTTAGAAAATTTCATGGAAAAAAAGTAATCTTATTCCCAGTAGTAATAATTTGTCTATATCTGATTTATGCTTTGTATTTCAGGTAATGGAAAGGTTACACTGAACTGCTTCATGAATACAGCAAATTTATTTTCTGGTGAGTGAGCAGTAATCCTGAAAAGACATAAAATCAAGATCCTTTTCTATATGACATATCATATTTTAATTGTATATTCTAGTATTCTAAAATGACACACAAGCCTTATTTTAACAATATACTGTAAAGTCTTTTTTATTATAGGCTGGTTGGCTTGTACCTATGGTTTGTATTCTTTTGACAAGGCTTAAAGGAAACATTCTGTTTAACAACTTGCGACGCTCCACAGTTAGATAAGCTTCATTGTGTCCTTGTTCTTCTGCAGTTACATCTCTAGAAAGTTGAGATATTACTGTTTTATTGTAATTTTCTTAATTTAGAATCGTTATATATGAAAATGTTCACATATCATGTTCCCCTCTTTATACAGGTAGTAAGATTAAAGCCAGTGACACACAACTTTATCTGAAAAATGTAGGTATTGAATTAACAAATAAAGAAAACCAAGATCTACTGAATATATTACCATTGGATGGTAAGCATTTTGGACATTGCAGCAACTCGGGAGAATCTTGGGCTTATGAGTTATATGTATAAAATTCTAGAAGTATAACTGTTCAAAGTCCTATTAAAAATTGAGAGGGGTGACATCAGCAACATGGTATACAAATTGTCCCCCCCTTTTTATCTCCCTTTTTAATCAATGAATTAGACATCCATGCATGGACAAAAGCACCTTTGTGGGTATTTTGGGATCTAGCACCCTATTCCAAGGGACCCAGGAGGAGGTGTCGCCACCAGTGGTAAGGAAACCTCTATACGGGCTGCAAAACCTTCATAGCCAGCAAAATTGCCTAGACCCCTCTTGCCACTGCCAGGCAAAAATTAGGTGAGTGGTGACCTGGGTACACCCATGCAGAAGAGAGAATTGCAGAAGTCTGGCCTTCCAAAAGAAAGATTTTAGTATACATTAAGAGAAAAAAAGAAGAAGAAGAAAGAAAATCATAAGTTTGGTCCCAGTGGAGGCACTAAAAGAAACCTTGCCTGAGCCACCCCTCCCTGAAGGAAACACCGCACAAGGCTGATTTATCTGGTGGTGGGGACCTCTCCCACAAGTGAAAAGGAAAATGGTGAGTGAGTGCCCACTACCTCAGTGGGGTGGGACTGTCTGGAGAAACCCATTTCTCTCCACCAGCACCCAGAGTACTAAGGTAGGAGCTCCATGACTGAGGAAGGGAGGAATTTAGGAAAGAGGTTGATAAGAATTTCAAATGGCATTAAAGAGATTGTACTCAGCTGGATTTCCACCCATGAGCCTCTAGCTACCACACCAGGGGATCCCCCTATAGGCTTCTCAGCCACATCAAATGCCAAACCCACACCTTCCCCCATTGCTGCTAGCTCCTTGTGTAGGGACCCTGTGTACATCCTTAAGAGCAAGCTCCTGAGTACACTCTCAAGAACAAGACAGAGACCATGCTCAGAAAACAAGCCATAGTCAGAGGGCAAGGGAGAAACCACAAACTTGAGCTATAGCATCATCTTCTGAAAAACAAAAAAGCCTGATGAACTATATAAAACAAGAGAAGATATAAAATCTTTAAATTTGACCACAGGAGGGAGCAAGAGGAGTGGATCAGGCCTACCTTCACAAACACAGAAAAAACTCAAGATAATAACAGAACCAAAGAACTTAACACCCTATCTGAAGGTAAGGGCAAAGAGTTAAGAAGGCATCTGCTACTTCAAATGTGAAAACAGCAATGCATAACTACAAGAAATATAAAAACCAAGAAAATATGGCATCATGAAAAGAAAATATAATTCTCCAGCAACCAAGCTCAAAGTCCTGGGTATTGAGATCTAACTGATAAAAGAATTCAAAATAGCTATTTTGAAGAAACTTAATGAGCTATAAGAAAACTCAGAAAGAAAATTCAGTGAAATAAGGAATAAAATATATGAACAAAATGAATTCTTTACCAAAAAAGAAATATATATATATATATATCACTATAGTTATAGTTATAGTTATGAACCACACAGAAATCTGGAGCTGAAGAATTTGGTGAATGAGATGAAGAATGCAGTAGAGAGCATTGGTAGCAGAGCAGACCAGAAAAAAAAAAAAGAGGAATAATACTTGGAGGATAGAAATTTTGAATAACAATTAGAAGAGAAGAAAGAATGAAGACTTAAAAAGAGCAAAGAAAGCATATTTCATCAAAAGACAAATAGAATAATCAGGATTCCAGAAGGAAAAAAAAAAGGGAGAAGGGAACAGAGAGTTTATTTAAAGAAATAATAGCAGAAAACTTCTCAAACCTGAGGAAAGACTTGGACATACAAGTCCATGAAACTAATAGATCATACTATTATCTCAATGCAAAAAGACTTTCTTCAAGACATATTGAAACTGTCAAAACGAATGCTACTAACTAGATTTATTGTGGCAATCATTGCGCAATATGTACAAATATCAAAATCATTATGTTGAATGCCTTAAACTAATATAATATTATATGTCAATTATATCTCAATAAAAAATCAACAATAATGAATCTTGAAGGCAGCAGGAAAATATAAATGTAACCTAAAAAGGAACCCCCATTAGGCTATTAGTAGATTTCTCAGCAGAAACCATACAAGCCAAGAGAGTAGAATGACATATTCAGAGTGCTGAAAGATAAAAAATTGCCAACCCCAAATACTTTATTTACCAAAGTTATCCTTCACATATGGAAGAATAAAGGCTTTCCAAGAGAAACAAAAGTAAGTTCACCACTACTAGACCTATCTTGCAAGAAATGCTGAAAGGAATTCTTCAAGTGAAATGAAAAGACATTAATCAGCAACATAAGAACATGCAAATGTATACAACACACTGTTAAAGATGAAAATATACAGTTATACTTAGAAAATTTTAATTCTATAATAGAATGGTATACTAACCACTCAACTATAGTATAAAGATTAAAGGGAAAGAGTAGTAAAAATAACTATAGCTACTATACTATAAGTTGTTAAATATATTAAAAAGAGGTAAATTGTGACATCATTGGGTGATGCTCTTGTTGACAAAAATAAGTTTCTATAAGCCTAAAATGGATTGTTTAATCTACATGTTTTTTGTAAGCCCCATGGAAACCATAAAGCAAAATCTCAGAGTAGATCCACAAAAGAAAAAGGGAAACTGAGTATACCAACACAGAAAATAACCAATTTTAAAAAGTAAGCAAAAACCAAAAGAAAAAGAAACAATGAAACTACAGAACAGTCAGCAATTAATGATATGGCAGTCTCACATATCAATAATTACTCTAAATGTAAAAGAGTTGAATTCACCAATGAAAAGGCACAGAGTGACTGGATGGATAAAAAAAAAACAAGACCCAAATATATGCTGCTGACAAAAGACTTACTACAGCTTTAAGAACATATATAGACTCAAAGTGATGAAAAAAGACATTTTATGTGAGTGAAACCAAAAGAAAGTTGGAGTAGATAGGCTTGTATCAGGCAAAATAGATTCTGAACCAAAAATGGTAACAAGAGACAAAGGAAATTATTATCCAATAATAAAGGGATAAATTCATCAGGAAGATAAAACAATCAGAAATATATACAAACCCACCATCAGAGCACTCAAATATATTAAGCAAATACCAGGAGATATTAAGGGAAAAATAGACAACAACACAGTAATAGTAGAAGACTTGAATGCCCTCTTGCAGCAATGGATAAATCATCCAGACAGAAAATCAACAAGGACATGAACCATTAGACCAAATGAATCTAACAGACATCTCTAGAACACTTCATACAACAGCGTCAGAATAAAACTTCTCAAGTACATGCTAAACATTCTCAAGGATAAATCATATGGTTGAACACAAAACAAGACTTAAAATTTAAGAAGATTGAAATCATACAAGTACCAATGTTCAATACTAATGTCCAAACACAATGGCATGGAACTAGAAATTAGTAACTTGAGGAAAACTGGAGAATCTACAATATGTGGAAACCAAACAACACACTCTTGACCAACCAATATATCAAAGTGTAAATCAAAAAGAAAATCTAAGAATATGTTGAAACAAATGAATATGGGAATACAGCAAACTAAAACATATGGAATGCTATAAAAGAGTGATAAATGAATATATTAAGAAATTGGAAATATCACAAACATTCTAACTTTACAGCTCAAGAAATTGGGGGGGGGGGGCAAATTAAGCCCAAATTTAGCAGGAGGAAGAAATAAGATCAAATTGGAAATAAATGAAATAGAGACTAGAAAAGCAATAGAAAAGATCAAGAAAACTAAGTTGTTTTTTCAAAAAGACAATTGAAAAATCTTTAGCAAGACTAAGAAAAATAGAAGATTCAGATAAAATAAAAAATGAAAGAGAAATTATAACTGACACTATAGAAATACATAGGATCATAAGAGACTACTAGAAACAATTATATGCCAACAAATTAGATGACCCAGAAGAAATATATAATTTCCTAGAATCATACAACCTGCCAAGAATGAATCAAGAAGAAATAGAAAATCTGAACAAACTAATAATGAGTAAAGAGATTGGATTGGTAACAAAAAAAACTCCCAACATAGAAAACCCCAGAACCAGATGGCTGCACTGGCAAAATCTAACAAATATTTAAAGAAGCATTAACACCAATCCTTCTCAAACTCTGCCAAAAAATTGAAGAGGAGGGAATACTTCCAAATGCATTCTACAAAGATATCACCCTGATATAAAAGCTAGAGAAAGACATCAAAAAAGAAGAAACTATAGCCCAATATCCCTGATGAACACAGATGCAAAAATTCTCAACAATATATTAACAAATCGAATTCAAAAACTCATTAAAAGGATTATACACCATGACAAAGTGCAATTTATCCCTGAGATGCAAGACTGGTTCAACATACACAAATCAATATACATGATATACCACATTAATAGAATGAAAGATAAAAATGTTACGATCATTTTGATAGATGCAGAAAAGCATTTGACAAAATACAGCATCCTTTCATGATAAAAATCAACAGATTGGGTATAAAGGAAACATATATCAACATAATAAGGGTCATATAAAACAAACCTATAGCTATTATACACAATGGAGGAAAATTGAAAGCTTTTTCTTTGAGTCAGGGTACCCACTCTTACCACTGTTGTTCAACACACTGCTGGATACACTACCCAGAACAATAAAGCAGACCAAATAAAATGCATCCAAATCAGAAAAGGAGTAAAATCATCAATATTTGTAGATGATATGATCTTATATATTTTAAGTCCCAGAATCAACTTAAAAAACTGTTGGATCTAACCAATGAATTCAGTAAAGTCGCAAAATGTAAAATCAGTAGAAATCAGTTGTATTTCTATATACTAACAATGAAACATATGAAAAAGAAATAAAGAAAAC
This sequence comes from Eidolon dupreanum, assembly GCA_028627145.1. Taxonomy (NCBI): domain Eukaryota; kingdom Metazoa; phylum Chordata; class Mammalia; order Chiroptera; family Pteropodidae; genus Eidolon; species Eidolon dupreanum. The sequence continues at coordinate 97,206,385 of CM053506.1, forward strand.
TGTCCTATTCACAATGGCATCAAGAACAATAAAATACCTAGGAATAATTTAACCAGGGTATTAAAAGATCTGTTCAGTAAATACTATCAGACTTTGTTGAGAAGTTATGACAGATACCACCAAAATACAAAGAATTTTACAAGAATACTATGAAAATTATGTGACACTAAATTTAATAACCTAGAAGAAATGGGCAAGTTCTTAGTAATAAAAAACCTTCCTAGACTGAATCATGAAGAACTGGAAGATCTAGATAGACTGATCAGTAGTATGGAAATTAAAACGATCATCAAAAACCTTCCACAAAGTATAAGTCCAGGACCAGATGGCTTCACCAGTGAATTTTACCAAATATTCAAAGAGGATTTAATTCCTACTTTTCTCAAACTCTTCCAAAAAAATTGAAGAGGCAATACTTCTTAATTCATTTTTTATAAGGCCAACATTACCCTAATACCAAAGCTTGGTAAATATAATACAAAAAAGAAAACTATAGACCAATATCTCTCATGAACACAGATGCAAAAATTCTAAATACGATACTAATGAATGGAATACAACAACATATTAAAAAGATTATACACCATGACCAAGTGGGCTTCATCCCAGGGGCACAGAGATGGTTTAACATAGCAGTCCCCAACCTTTTTGGCACCAGGGACCAGTGCTCCTATGAGAATCTAATGCCTGATGATCTGAAGTGGAGCTGAGGCAGTGATGCTAGCACTGGGGTGCCACTGCAAATACAGATGAAGCATCACTCGCTCCCCTGCTGCTCGCCTTCTGCTGCGTGGCCCAGTTCCTAACAGGCCATGGACTGGTCAGTCGATGGCCTGGGGATTGGGAACCCTGGTTTAACATATAAAAATTGATTAATGTGATACACCACATAAACAAAATAAAGAATAAGAATTATATGATATCAATAAATGCAGAAAAAGCCCTTGACAAGATACAGCATCCATTTATGATTAAAACACTTAATCAGTATAGAAGGAAAGTACCTCAGCATTATAAAGGCCATATATGACAGACCCTTAGTTAACATTATACTTAACGATAAAAAACTAAAACCTTTTCTCTATGATAAGGAACAAGACAAGCCTTTCATTATCACCATATTATTCAATACAACATTGGAGGTCCTAGCAAGTGCAATCAGGGAAAATGAGGAAGTCTAACTGTCACTATTTGTGGATGACACGATCCTCTGTATATAAAACCCTAAAGGTGCCACTAAGAAACTACTAGAAATAATAAACAAATACAGTAGTTTCAGGATATAAATTCAATGTTCAAAAATCCATAACATTCTATGCTCGCTTCAGCAGCACATATACAAAAATCCATAGCATTCCCATACTCTAATAATGAATTTTCAGAAAAAGAAATGAAAAACAAATCCCTTTTGCAATTGCAACAAAAAGAACAAAATACCTAGGAATAAACCTAATGAAATAGGTGAAGGACCTATACAATGAAAACTAAAAAGACACTATTAAAAGAAATTGAAGATTTGTTGAAAGAAATCAAAGACACAAAAAAATGGAAGGACATCCATGTTCATAGATTAGAAGAGTTAACATTGTTAAAATGCCCATGCTACCCAAAGTCATTATAGATTCAATGCAATTCCTATTAAAATTACAATGGAATTTTTCACAGAAATAGAAGAAACAATCCTGAATATTGAATAGAACCACAAAATCCCTGAATAGCCAAAGCAATCATGAGAAGAATAAAACTTAAGGCATCATACCTCCTGATCACAAACTATACTACAAAGCCATGGTAGCTAAAACAGTATGGTATAAAATAGATGTATTAATGGAACAGAAGAGAGAACCCAGAATTAAACCCCCACATATATGGTTAACATTTTATAAGGGAGCCAAGAACATCAATGAAGAAAGCATATTCTCTTCAACAAATGATGTTGAGAAAACTGGATAACCACATACAGAAGAATGAAACTGGACTCCTACCTCACATAATTCATAAAAAGTAATTCAAAATAGATCAAAGACTTAAGACCTGATACCATAAAAATTCCGGAAGAAAATGTAGGGAAGAATCTTTTCGACATTGGTTCTGGCAGTGATTTTTTGGATATAACACCAAAAGCACAAACAACAAAAGAAAAATTCAACAGGTAGAGCTACATTAAACTTAAAAGTTTCTGTCCTGCACAAGAAACAACAAAATGAAACCTACAGAATGGGAGAAAATATTTGCTAACCATGTATCAAATAAGGAGCTAATATCCAAAATATAGAGAGAATCTATAAACTCAACAACAACAAAAATCCAATTTAAAAGTGAACGGAGGATCTGAGTAGACATTTTTTTAAAGAAGACATTAAATATGGCTGACAGGTACATGAAAATTAGCTCAACATTGCTAATCATCAAGGAAATGCAAATCAAAACCACAATGAGATATGACCTCACACCTGTAAGAATGGCTAGAGATAACATGTTGGCAAGAATGTGCAGAGAAGGGAACTCTTATACACTGTTGGTGGGATTGCAAACTGCTTCAGCCTCTATCAAGAACAGAATGGAGGTCCCTCAAAAAACTAAAAATAGATATATGCACTCCCATACTTACTGTAGCATTATTTACAACAGCCAAGATATGGAAACAACCTAAGTGCCCATCAATGGATGAATGGATAAAGAAGATGTGGTATATTACATACAATGGAACACTATTCAACCATGAGAAAAGAGGAAAATCCTGCCTTTTATGACAACATGGATGGACCTTGAGGACATTAAGTGAGATAAGACAGAGAAAGGCAAATACTGGATGATATCTCTTATATGTAGAATCTTAAAAAAATGAACTTAAAAAAGAGTGGAATGGTGGTTACCAGGGGATGGGTAGTTGGGGAAATAGAAGAGATGTTTAAAGATAGATACTTGCAACTAGTAGATAAAAGAGTCCTGGAGATCTAATACACAGTACAGTGATTATGGACAACAAAACTGTATTATAAGCATTATATTTTCCAGAGACTAGATCTTAATTGTTCCCACCACAAGAAGAAATGATAATCATGTGACATGATAAAGGTGTTAGCAAATGATGCAGTGGTGAGGCAACCCTTGGTTGACCTCACAGATTGCATGGACCTTGTCCTCTTACAATCCCTTATTTTTTATTTTTTACACCTATAGCACCTGGTCTTCCTAGATGGTCTCCCATTCAAGTACTAACCAGGTCCGACCCTGCTTAGCTTAATACATTTACACTTTAAAATTACACAATGCTCTGTTGATTATATCTCAGTTTTTTAATTAAGAGAAAAATAAATGTTTAAAGAGCCAATTCAGATATAAAATATTCTTTTTACTATTAAAATCTTAGTTTGAGTAATGCTCTCTTTGGGGCACTGCTTTTCATGAAAAACAGTTTTAAATATTGGACTGAATGTCTGTAACAAGTCTAGAGCTAAAGATAGAAAAAGCTGATAAATCAGAAGAATTGTAGAAAGGAAGGAAGGTGCACTTTAGAAAAATAAAAAATAAAAAATCTGTTTCAACATGTTGGAGTTCCACTAATAGTACACCAGATGACAGAGAATGAATAGTTAACATCGAGGATCTTATTCATTACTTTGCTTCCTTCTTCTTTGGATTATAGCTAATAAAAAAATTATAAAAATTTACAAATAACTAAATATTATTGTCTTTCTGAATTTCTACTTCTTGGTGAATTGAATTGACCCTTATCTTGCAGATAATAAAATGGTGTATAAAAATAGGTTGATGAATGGAGTGAAGACATACAGAGGTGAGTGAGAAGCATGTCAAGAATAAAACAGATCTTCAAGCGTTTGCACTTCCTTTTCTAAAATTTCTGTTTTTCAATAATTGGATTGCTACTTGTGTTACTATTTTTTTATGAGCTGGCATTCTTAGTTGTACATGATCTATTTGGGAAAAGAAACTACACTATTTTATCACTGTAGCAAATTTCAAGTCTTACTTAATAATAAGAAATTTTTGTAATGGTTGTTTCTTTGTTATAGTTCATCAGTCTGGCCCACTCATCTCTTTCTTCTTTCATCCTAGAAATTGCTGTAGCACTGTTTTCTGGGACATTGACAGGGATAATTTTTATATTCCCAACCTTCAACTTATTTTTTAAATCACTTCAAGAACTTTATGATGCCATTGCTTTTTACTTCCTATTTGTGTTGGCTGAATGATATAACCAAGCATTTTCCCTCCTCTCTTGCATGAATACAAATGTCTTTTATTCTTATTCCTTTCTTTCTTAAGGAGGAAAAGTTAATGTCTCTAAAATAGAGGATGCTCTTGAAACCATGGGATTCCCACTTGAAGAGAAAGAAATTGAGGAACTGTGCAGTCAACTGCCAATTGATGGTGAGTATTTCAAGTACCAGGGCCCTGTAAAAAAATTTTTGTTTCTCTATGAGAACATCTTAAGTATACTTGATAATTTCATGAAAAGAGCTGGAAGCCTATAGAGACCCAATCCTAAAGAATGTAAATATATTATTTCTTAATATTAATCTAAAATATAAATCATTGTTTATATTGCTGCTTGCAGAGTCCCTATGCCAGAGAGAACCAAAATGAGATGATGGTCAATGTTGGGATCAAATAAACAAGTTAGAAAACAAAACAAAATGAAAAGTACATTTGAAGGGTGGGAAAAGAAAATTATGCAAGAATTCAGAGAGCAACAAATAGAAATAAGGGACAAAAAGGAAGTGCTGAAAAGTGTTAAATGTTTTTTGGACTGTTGTAAAGTATGTGTAACTCATACCTAATAATTACAGGTAATAAACTCATAGGTATCAAACTTTAGATTACATAGAAATGACCCACCACTTCAAGATTATGATCAAGTACATATGGGGTGGAGCCCATGAATCTTCATTTTAAATAAGCAACCTCTACAGTCAATTTTGTTGAATTAGCTAAACTTTACAATACAGAACAAAATATATATATATATATATATATATATATATATATATATATATATATATATAAATATATTTATCTGGGATTAGTTTTTTGTATGATTTTTAGCAGCAACATCTGGTCAAAGCATTCTATTTAACTCTTGGTATGTTGAGCAATTAACATCTTTAGCACCTTAAGATGATTCTGTAGATTGATTAAAAGTTTGATAAGCATCCCAGAATGCTGGTTTACCTAAGCTTATCTAATAGGATCTGATCATTATTGAAATCAAGACTTCTTGTTTGGCAAAAAGTGGTCTCCTATTTCGTGTCCAAGTCTAATCTTTTTTTTTTTTTTTTACAACTCTATGTGTAACACATGAACCAAGCAAGACTATGTAAAACTCCTGTTGCAATTAGAATATATTTCCACCCTAAATTATCTATAGGGCAGTTTAGCTGAATGTCTCCAAATAAATATTACTGCAGTTTGCCTCTGCTCTGTGAAATATTACCAAGAGTTGAATTTTAAAAATACAATCAAGGATATAACAATAAATTAAAGGAATCCAAAGAACAGTGAGATAGTAAAAATACTTTAAATAAATTTCTGTTTTGATGCAATACTCTATTGTTGGGTCTGAAATTGTTCATAACCCAATGATTGCATGAGTGCTTGCTGCTACAGAAGCAGAAACTTCTTACCATTTGTTATTGTATCCCCAGCACTAAGAATGGGACCTTGCAATATCATAGGCATCCAGCAGATATTTGATGAATTTAAAAAATAAAAAAATGAACCTTCATTTAGATGCCTACTGAGACCCTCCCCTTTGGGACACTGACAAGTCTTGGCACACCCTCAACTACTCGGAGCCACTAAGAAGAAAGAAGGTAGCTTAGACAATCACAAAAATTTGAGAGACAACAAGGAGCTCAGGCTGAGCTTAACAATAAGGTTAATCTCCTACATGATACTATTCTGTGCAAAACTAAAAGAGGTGGCTGTTTTATTTAATATGCATAAACCAATAAAGAGAGTCAAGAAAAATGAAGAATCAGAGGAATATGTTCCAAGAAAGAACAAATAAAACTCCATAAAAAGACCTTAATGAAAAGGAGATAAGTTATTAACCTGATAAAGAGTTCAAAATAGTGGTCATAAAGATACTCACTGAGGGCAGAACAGTGCATGAACTAAGAATTTCAACAGAGATACAACATATAAGAAAGTACCAAGCAAAAATCACAAAGCCAAACAATATAATAACTGCACTGAAAATTTCAGTCGAGGGGTTCAACATTAGACTAGATCAAGTTGAAGAAAGGATTTGTGCACTTGAAGACAGGGCAGTGGAATTCATGCAATCAGAGGAGCGAAAAAGAAAAAAGAATGGAAAAAAGTAAAGAAAGCTTAAGGGACTTATAGAACACCAGCAAATGGACCAATATTCATATTACAGGGATCTCGGAAGAAGAGAGAGAGAAGGGGCAGAAAACTTATTCAAAGAAGCAATGGCTGAAAATTTTCTGAGGAGAGAAACAGACATCCATATCCAGGAAACTCAGATAGTTCCAAATAAGATCAATCCAAAGAGACGTACACTGAGACACATTATAATTAAATTGTCAAAAGTTAAAAACAAGGAGAGAATCTTAAAAGTAGCAAGAGAAAAACAACTTGTTATATACAAGGGAACCCCCTTAAGATTATTTGATGATTTTTAAGCAGAAACTTTTCAGGTCAAAAGGGAATGCCATGATACATTCAAAGTGCTGGGGGGAAAAAACTGCCAACCAAGAATAAGCTACCTAGCAAAATTGTCTTTCAGAATTGAAAGAGAAATAATCTTTCAGACAAGCAAAAGCTGAAGAAATTCATCACCATAAGACTGGCCATAAAAGAAATATTAAAGAGACTTCTTCAAGCTGAAACAAAAGGATACTAATTATTATCAGGAAAGCATATAAAAGTGTAAATCTCACTAATTAAGGTAAATATATAAATTCAGAATGCTTGTACTCTAATGTTCTAATGGTAGTGGTAAATCACTTATATACCTAGTATGAACATTAAAGGGAAAAAATATTAAAAATAACTATAACTGCACTAATTTAGTAGGTACACAAAGCAAAAAGATGTAAGTTGTGCTATCAAAAATATAAAATAAGGAGGAAAGTAAAAATGTATACCTTTGGTATGCATTCAAAGTCAAGTTCTTATCAGTTTAAAATAGACTATTATGATTTATGTAATCTTCATGGTAACCACAAAGCAAAAACCTATATACACAAAAAATAAAGATACAGGAATCTAAACATACCACTACAGAAAATCATAAAATTACAAAGGAACAGAGCAAGAGCAAAAGAAAGAAACAAAGGAATTAGGAAACAGAAAACAACAAAATTACAATAAAGTACTAACTTTCAACTATAAGATGAATAAGGTCAGAAGATCTAATGTTAAGCATGGTAACTATAGTTGATAACACTGTATTGTATCATCAACTTTGCTGAGAGTAGAACTTACATGTTCCTACCAAAAGAAAGAAAAGATAAATATGTGAGGTGATACATGTGTTAATTAACTAGATAGGGCAATTGTTTCACAATGTATACATATATCATATCACTATGATGTACACTTTAAATATATGACTATTTGTTAACTATACCTCAGTAAAGCTGAAATAAAACAAAACAAAAATGAAAATAATTTTCTCATCCATTCTGATGAGTAACATAAAAAGAAAAAGTTGAATGAATAAATGTGTTGATCATATTTAGATATTTTTCTTTTTCAAACTTATGCTTATATAGTATAAAAGTAAACTATCTAAAAATAAATAAAGTAAAAAAAATAAATGAGAAAAAAACTCTAGAAAATGGGTAGTTCCTTACACTTTACCTCAAAGTTTAAGAATTTTATATAATAGGACCTGTATTAGTCTGCTCTTGCTGTCATAACAAAATGCCATAGTCTTTGTGACTGAAACAACATAAGTTTATTTTCTCACAGTTCTGGATATAGGAAAAGCCAAGATCAATGTGCCAGCTGATTCAGTTTATGATGACATTTTTGTTTCTAACTTGCAGCCAGCTAGCTGCCTTCTCACTATGTCTTCACATGGAAAAGAGAGAGAGAAAAGAGGAGTAAAAGGAAAGAGTGAGAGAGAGAGAGAAATATTTTCCTCTTTTTATAAGCCCTATCAAATTAGGGTCCTGCTTTTCTGACCTCATTTAACCTTAATTACCTCCTAAAGATGTTATCTCCAAATACAGTCACATTAGAGGGTTAAGCTTCAAAATATAAATTGGAAGGGACACAATTCAGTCTATAGCAGGACTGTATCTAACTTTTGTCTTGTCTTATAGATATGAGAAGAGTTAAACTAGCTAATCTTCTAGATGAAGTACATGAATTTCTAGGTGAGTGAGAAGAAGTGATAAGAAACCATAATAAAAATAATCTCAATACATAACAAAAAAAGTTATTTTAAAACTGTTTTCTTTTATCCTGTTCATGACATATTACTCCTGTCATTATATCTCTTTTAATTGTTCATATACACATAACTAGAGACTTTATAAACTAATGTTATTCATTATTATAATGAGTTGTTACCTACATCTTACTTAAAAGACCACATCTTATTTAAAATGCCTAAATAACAAGCCCTATATTCTTTGGCATTTTTAAATGACATAATTTTTTTCCTACTGTTCTAATAGCAAAATGGCAAGGTAAATTATACATATAGTAATATAACCACTGTGAATAAGCTCATAGTTCAGGCAAAGATAAAATAATAGAGTAAATATTACTTGCTGGCAGAATTGTTTACACCAGCAAGTTCAGTGGGCTGTTATGGAAACACTAACATGTGTGTTGTTTGTTCCTTGTTCCTAACACTGAAAAACTCCATTTTATCAGAAAGAAGTTTTATTTCTAAATTCCCCTTCTAATTCTATATAAGTAGGTAACAGCTGATGTTTCCATTGATTTTTATCCTGTATATGAGGATGATATACAAACATAGTTGATTTTATTTTATTATTACTATTAATACTATTACTATTATCATTATTATGTAAAGTTTTAATTTGATCTTTACCAATATTTTCTTTTTTAAGGGAACGAAGTTAACTATGACGACATGGAAAATATTTTGAAAACGATAGGTTTAAGACACCAACTGCAGGAAAACTCTGTGTTGATGAAAAGTTTGCCATTTGATGGTAAGCATTTAATTTACCAATGAAGTATTCATCCACCCAATAAATAAGGCAATTGGTTGCCATTAGGTTCTAGAAATTATACTAGGCTCTGAGTCACATAGGTGAATAAGATAATGTACAGATCCTAAAAGCACTCAATGTAGATATGGACAGCACATATAAAACAAAAACAAATGCTATATACTCTGTGTATAGTGCTATATTATTATTAAGATATACTGCTTTGAAAGTACATAGGAGAGATTGGCCAGCTATGCCTGGAGACTCTAAGGCTTCATAGAGTGGATATTATTTCAAATAAGCCTGAAAGTTTTGAAAGTAAGACGTAGCAAGAACTATAAATAAAAGCATTGATAAAGGCAAAGAGGCATACTTGATCATGGCAAGTTTGGGAAACCATATATAATCTCATGTTGATATACTACAGAGTACACAGTGATATTCACATCATGTGGAGAAGTACTTTTTTAATTTGACTCAATCTAATCAATAATTTGGATATAATCCATCTATGAAATGAGAATAATAATAATGCCTATCTATGATATGATGGTGAAGATAAAATGATGGATATGAAACTATGAAAATGTTTTTAAAATACTTAAAACAAAATAAAGATATGTTTTAATTTTAAAAATCCAATTATGTTTATTAAATAATTTAAGTATTTTTCTAGATTCAGGAGCTATGAAGATATATGCCAGAGTCTTACTGCTCAAAACAGTCTTTTCACTTCAAAGTTCATAATCTAGTTGAGTAGGTAAGACAAAGATACATATTTTGAGCTTCTAGATAAATGTTACAGACTACATATTTACATTTATCTTTGCTGCTTCCTAAAATGCTAAAAGGATGTAAAAGAAATTGAAAAGGCATAATGCACAAAGACTAAGAGAATAGTAGAGAACATTATAGCATATAAGGTGTCAATTGAATTTCGAAAAATAGATAGTAGATGAAAGACCATAAAAGGTGAAAACTGAGTCTGACAGGAGAAGCAAACAAGAAGAAAACCACTTCATGTCACAAAACTTTAAAAGGCTCAGGAAGTGGAGGCTCCTGGTACCTCTAAAGTTGGAGTGTGGGGAGGAGGGGAAAGTGACATAGACAATCCATCCCTCTTGCAACCAAATCAAAGTTGTGACAGAAACACAGAGCAAAGAGCAAGTTAAGTCTCCTAGGATCTAGATGAACAGAAGCACTACAACTAGTGAGAGAATCAATCTATAATGTAGAAGGAGGTGAAGACACAAGGCTGCCTGGTCCCAAGCAGCTGAGTGGGACAGAGACTACAGCAGCAGCAGCCAGCAGCTGCAGATGCCTCTTAAAAGGGCCGTGTCCATGAGCAGATTTTCTTGGAGATGGATCTGCTAGCTCTGAGCACCAGTGCAGGGTGGGCTGTGCAGAGGGCACCAGGGATTTACAGGATGACACTGAGTAGTAAGAGTGAGGGCTGGAGGCAAGGCTCCCTCTGTGGCCAAAGGGTGGGTAGTATCCACTGTTCCTCTATTGAACCTTCCCCTGCTCTCAATGTGTGGACACAGTGCCTCCATAGCTGAAAAGTCATTGAACTGGATAACAGAGGTCGCTCCACCCAGAGGAGTCCCTGAAACCCTGCCTCTCCAACTCACAGCCCCACCCAACCCACATCCAGGTGTGTCCTAGGAGAGTCGGGGGCTCCTTGCTGAGCAGCACCAAGACTCTCACTGGTGGCAGCTGGCCTCGGTTTCTGGCATGGTTTCTTGCACAACTGTAAGCACAGCATCTGTGGATTGCTTGCTGGATCTTAATAGGTGGCCCTGGAGGGGCACAGGCTGGGGCTAAAGTTTGCCTGCAGCTAAACCCCTCTCAGGACTGTGCCACTGGACACCTACTACACAAAGCCACACTAATAAGACCAGGAGACTTGAGCATTGCTTAGTACATAGAAACAGACACAGAAAAGCAGCCAAAATGGGAAGACAAAGAAGCAGAAACCATATGAGAGAACAGAATAAAGAACCAGAAATAATGGAGTCAAGAAATCTAACAGATGCAGAGTTCAAAACAAAGGTTATAAAGACGCTCAATGAACTTAGGGGAAGCATAGATAAATTCAGTGAGAACTTTAACAAAGAGATAAAAATGGAAATGGAAATTAGAAAAGGGAACCAGTCAAAAATAAAGAACACATTATCTGAGATGGAGTATATTAGAACAAACAGAATGGATAAAGAAGAGCATCAAACCACTGATATAGAAGATGGGGAAGCCAAGGACACTCAATCAGAATGGCAAGAAAAAAGAATTCAAGGCAATAATAATTTAAGGAGTCCATGGGACACAATTAAATGTAAAATATACATGTCATAGGGGTACCTGAAAGAAAACAAGAAGTTGAAGAGCTATTTGAAGAAATAATGAGGGAAAACTTCCCTAACCTGGTGAAGGAAATAGACATACAACAAAAACCCAGGAAACTCAGAGAGTCCCAAAAAAAGGTAAACCCAAAGAGGCCCACACCAAGTCACATTATAATTAAAATGCCGAAAGTTAAAGACAAAGAGAGAATCTTAAAAAGCAGCAACAGAAAAGCAGTTAGTTACCTACAAGGAAGCACCCATAAGACTGGCAGCTGATTTCTCAAATGAAACTTTGTAGGACAGAAGGGCTTAGCACAAAATATTCAACGTGATGAAAACCCAGGATCTACAACCAAGAATACTTTATCCAGCAAAGCTATCATTTAGAGTCAAAGGACAATTAAAGAGCTTCCCAAACAAAAATAAGCTAAAGGAATTTATGAACACCAAGCCAGTATTGCAGAAAATGTTGGAGGAACTTCTTTAATAAGAAAAAATATATCAAAAACAGAAATAAAGAATAGTAATAACTACATTCCTATCAACAATACCTTACTTAGAAAAGAATTAAGTGCTTTAACCAAAAGATAGAGTGGCTGAATGGATAAGAAAACAAAACTCCTACATATGCTGCCTACGAGAGACTCATTTCAGATTAAAAGACACACACAGAGTGAAAGGAAGGGGATGGAAAAAGATATTGCCTTGATGGGCATAGAGCGTAATGCACTTAATAAAATAAGTGAGATAGAGAAAGACAAATATTGCATGATTTCACATACACGTGGAATCTAAAGAACAAAATAACAAAAATAGAAATAAACTCATAGACATAGAGAATAATTTGAGGGCTACTAGATGGGAGGGAGGTTGGGGGAACAGTAAAAAGGGCAAAGGGATTAAGAAGTACAAATGAATAATTACAAAATAGACATGGAGATATAAAGTGTAGCATAAGGAAAATAGCCAATAATGTTGTAATAAATATGTAAGGGGGAAGAAGGGTACTAGATTTAATGGGGTGATCACTTTGTGAATTATATAGATCTCTAATCACTATGCTGTACAACTGAAACTAATATATTATTGTATACCAACTATAACTGACAAAAATTCATTGACTTGTACAATGTAAATATGAGCAACTAATTGTCCTTTATGTTTCAGTAAAGCTGAAAAAAATACAAATAAAAATAAAGTTGGAGTGTGGGATATGGTTTAAAACAGAAGAAAGAATTGGGAGGAAGTCTTAAAAAAAGAGCAATTTGATCTACAGATCCCTTTCTTCACTCAGCAGCCAAACAAGTATTCCTTATTCAAGCAGCTAAGAGACATTCTCTGGCAGGGTTAAACTAGATGTCAGACACCTGTATATAAGAATCAGCCAAGATTGAAAGTGAGTCCTCTACTGAAACAGGGAGATTAGATGAAAGCCAACATATTGCATGGTGAGATTCTCTCAAGTTGTCTTCTCTCACTGGCTACCTAAATGCTAGCAGTGAATTCTGTTATCCCTCACTCAGATATTGACATCTGCAGCCTGCGACAAAAAGATATTGGCACTAGTACTCCTGCAAAAACACCTTACTCTTAAATATAAACAACCAAGGATCATATAACTTATAAGAAAGGTCTCTTACATGAGAGACAGAAAGAAGAATGGCAGAAAAGAAGAAACTTGTGGGAAACAGTCAAAGGAGAAAGCAAGAAAATAAAACAATTTAAACTAATATCCTCAGAAAGATGAGAAAGGCCATAGTTTTGAAAAAAGAAAAGAAGGATGTGCAACCAGATAGGAGACACTATTAAAAAGAAACACTTAGAAAACAGGAAGAAAAAAAAAAGCACTTTGAAAAAAAAAAAAGCAACAGAAATTTAGAAAATCATTGGAAGGGCTGAAAGATAAAATTGAATATTTAGCAAAAAATACAAAAAAGTAGAAAATAGAGAAAAGATAAGAAAATCAGTCCTAGAAATTCAGGAAATATACCCCAAGGAACTAGAAAAAGAAAAGCTAAGTCTAAGTTAGCAAAAGGAAGCAGATAACAAAAATCAGAGCAGAAATAAATGAAATAGAGAGTACAGAACAATAGAATAGAGCAACAAAACTGAACTGGTTATTTGAAAAGATGAAAAAAAAATTGACAAACCATTCACTAGACTTACCAAGAAAAAAAAAGAAGCCTCATAAATTATAAAGAAAAGTATTTGTAAAGAATGTAAAGAATTTTTCTCAACATTTCAACTGATATTGCAGAAATAGAAATATTCACAAGAGACAACTATGAATAATTATATGACAACAAATTGCTCAGGAAATGGGTATATTCCTATAACTATACAATCTCCCAAGACCAAATCAAGAGGAAATAGAAAATCTGAACAGACTAGTAATGAGTAAAGAGGTTGTATCAGTGATCAAAAACTTCTTAACTAATATAAAATATCAGGACCGTATGGGTTCACAAGTAAATTCTACAAGAATTTTAAGAATTCAAAGAGTTAATGCAAATTCTTCTCAAACACGTCCAAAAAACTGAAAAGTAGAGAACACTTTTTCGAACTCATTTTATAAGGTCAGTATTACCCTGATACCAAGGCCAGATAGGATACTACAAGCCAATATTCATGATTAATATAGAAGAAAAATTATCAAGAAAATATTAGCAAATCAAATTCAACAACACATTAAAAGGATCTTACACCATGATCAAGTGAGATTCATCCCTGGGATGTAAGAATGGATCAATATATGTAAATCAATAAATGTTTTTTTAATAGAATAGAAGAGTAAAATCACATTATAATCTTCATATATGCTGAAAAAATTTTGACAAAATTCACCATCCATTCATAATAAAAACTCTCAATGAAGTGGTTATAGAAGGAAGCATATAACATAATAAAAGCTATATATGACAAGGCCTCAAAACATCATACTCAATGGTGAAAGGTTGAAAGCTTTCCCTCTAAGATCAAGAACAAGACAGGTTGCCCACACTTTACCACTGCTGTTCAGCATAGTACTGGATATCCTTGCCAGAGCAATTGGACAAGAAAAAGAAATAAAAGGCCTACAAATTAGAAAGGAAGTTTAACTGTCTCTATTTGCAGATGACATGATCTTATATATAGACTACCCTAAAGATTCTACCAAAAAGCTGTTAGAACTAATAAATTAAATCAGTAAAATTTCAGGATACAAAATCAACATACATAAATCAGTTGCATTTCCTTACACTAACAGTGAAATTCTGAAAAAGAAATAAAACAATCTCATTTACAATAGCATTAAAAAACAACAAAATACCTAGAAGTAAATTAAACCAAGGAAGTATAAGGTCTAAACACTAAAAGCTATAAGGCATTTATGAAAGAAATTGAAGAAGCTACAAATAAATGGAAAGGTATTCTATGTCCGTGGACCAGAAGAGTTCATGTTAAAATATTCATACTACCCAAAGCCATCTATAGATGTAATATTATCCCTATCAAAACTCCAATGGCATTTTACACAGAAATTGAAAAAAAAATTTTAATTTATATGGAAACACAAAAGACTCTGAAAGCAATCTTGAGAGACAACAAAGCCAGAGGTATCACACTTCCTGATTTCAAAATACATTACAAAACTATAGTAATAAAAGCAGTATGATATTGGCATAAAAACATACACATAGACCAATGGAACAGAATCAAGAGCCCAGGAATAAACTCATGTATAGACAGCAACTAATATTTGACAAGGGATACCTGAATACTTAACGGAAAAAGGATAGTCACTTTAATAAATAGGGTTGGGAAAACTAGGTATTCATGTGCAAAAGAATGAAACTGACCCACAGTTACACTACTCCCAAAAATGAACTCAAATAGATTAAGGACTAAAACATAACTTGAAACTATAATAAACTATTTTAAAAAAACATAAGGGAAAGCCTCATTGACATTGGCCTTGGCAATGTCACTATGGAAAGTAGTATAAAGACTTCTCAAAAAGTTCAAAAGAAAATTACCATATGATCTAGCAATCACATTTTATCCAAAGGAAATGAAATCAGTATCTCAAAATATATTACAAAGCTATAGTAATAAAAATAGTATGACATAAAAATATCTGCCAAAAGATGTCTGCAATCTCATATTCATTGTAGCATTAATCACAGTAGTCAAGACATTGAAACAACCTAAGTATCTATCAACAGGTGAATGTATAAAAAGTTATATATGTACAATTATAAGTATATAATTATATATACTTATAAATATATAAAGTTATATATAATTAATATATGCTTACAATGGAATATTATTCAGCCATAAAAAAAAAAATAAGAAAATCCTGCCATTTGCAACAACATGGGTGAAACTTGAAGGCATTATGCTAAGTGAAATAAGTCAGAGAAAGACAAATACTGGATACTCTCACTTACATATGGAATCTGAAAACACTGAATTCATAGAAGCAGAGAGTGGTTGCCAGGGCCTGGGGGAGGGGGAGGTGGAAGAAATGAGGATATGTTGGTCAAAGGGTAGAAACTTCTAGTTATAAGTGGAGTAAGTTCTAGGGATGTAGGGTGACTGTAACTAACAATACTGTATTGTATATTTGAAATTTTCTAAAAAAGTAGGTCTTAAATTTTCTTACTATAACAGCAACAAAAAAATGGTAATTATGTGAAGTAAAGTATGTGTTACCTTTTTGTAGCAATCATTTCGCATAATATACATATCAAATTACCATACTGTAAACCTTAAACTTATAGAATACAATGTGTCATTTATATCTCAATAAAAGTGGGTGGGGGTGAAGAAACTACTGGAAAATTGAATCCTGACATGACAGCATGAGCAACTCTACTGACTAACCTGCTGGTGAAACTGGAGAAAATTATTTTTAAAACAATCATTTAAAGATTCTAGAAATGGGTCTGAGAGCAAACAGCAAATGAAAAAACATCTATTCAAGTAAATCTTTTAAAATTCAGTAAGAAGGCAAGAGTCTGTGGTACCTGAGCCAAAATCAGTCTCTTTCCTCCCTCCCGGCTCGGCTCTGAGGCAGAGACTCCACTCCAGACTGATGCTGCAAAAACCACACAGCTCCCTCTCCCTCTAACTCCCAGTCAAAGGGCTTTCTTCCTGGGAGGATCAGGACTTCAGTGTTTCTCACCCTGCCCCTGGCTACCTATTGCTGAAGCTAAGTTCTGGAAGAGTGCAGTCAAGAGGTGGGGACTCCCTTCTTCTACCTAGCCCCACTCATGGAATAGAGGTTTTACCTTCAGCATGGCTCAGTGAAAATACTGGGGCCCCAGTTGCCCGTATCTGAGCTCATGATGCAATGAGAGGAGAAGCCAGCTGAGAGGATTTCAGACTGCTGATCCTCCTCCTCTATCAAGCACTGAGCTTTTGAAGCAGAGATGTCAGTCTTGGAGAAGCTTACTAATGTCCCTCCCCAAGCTCCAGGGCCCTGGCTCAGAGATTTTGCCTCAGGGAAGCAGGCCATAAAACAGAGCTTCTGTCACTTCCAGAAGGAACTGACTTCATTTGCAACAGAGCTCTAGAAATTCAAGCCTAAAAGTATTTTCGAGAACAGTAGAGGTTGTAGTGAAAGGCAGTTGGAAGAAGATGTGTGGATTTAATGAAGATACAACCTAAACTATAGGCTGGATAGTTTGCAGGGAGAACCATACTAAGACAACTTGGAGGAACCCTCCTGTAGTCAGAACAAATATCAAATACTGACTTCAGAAACTATTCCTTCAAAAGAGCCAGAATTTGATTGGAACAATTTATGGAAGAGGACCTTGTTGAAAACAACAGAGAAACCAGGTGGCATTTAGTGGAGTTTAACAGCTGGATGTGGTCAGGAAAAAAAAAAAAGGAAGAGAGCCCTACCCAAAGCTATGGGCATACTCACAACTGTGCATCCCTGAGAAGTAACATCAGAGTCTTAACACTGTATGTGTGTAGGTTGCAGGGGTGGGAGAAAGGAGCCAAAGGTAAACTTTGGAAAATAACCCAGCCGCTCACTTAGACAGATAAAACAAATAACAATAAACTCAGACAGAGGTTACTAGTACTCAGAATTGATTAAATATATTTTCTAAAATGTCCAGTTTCCAACAAAAAATCATAAGGCATGCAAAGAAACAGGAAAATATGATCCATACACCAGGAAAGGCGAGGGGCAGGCAATAGAACTGTATATGAAGTAACCAGATGTCAAATTTAACAGAAAAAGCCTTCAAAGTAACCATTATAAATACGTTCACAAAACTAAAGGAAACTATGATTAAATAAGTAAAGGTATGATAATACTGCATCACAGAGAGGAGATCAATAAAGAGACAGAATTTTTAAAAAGAACTTGAAGATTAATTGGTAGAGATTATACAAGATGAAAAGCAGAAAAAAGAATGAAGAAAAATGAACACAGCCCCAGAGAAATGTGAGACACCATTAAGAATATCAACATACAATAATGGGAGTATCAAAAAGAGAGGAGATAAGGCAGCAGAAATATTATTCAAAGAAATAATTATGGAAAATTTCTCAAATTGAAAAACAAAGTCTACACATCCAGGACATGCCATGAACTCTAAACAGAATAAGAGAACCACAAACAGACACATCATAATAAAATGCTGAAAGTCAAAGACAAGAAGTAAATCTTGAAAATAGCAAAGAAAAAACAATGTATCACTTACAAGGGAACCCCAATAAGGTTAACAGTTGTCTTTTCAGCAGAAACAATGGAAATCAGAAGTCAGTAGGGTACATATTCAGAGTACTCAAAGAAAAATCTGTCAATCAAGAATCCTGTATTCTGTAAAGCTATATGTTTAAAATGAAGGCAAAATAAAGGCATTCTCAGATAAATAAAAATTGAGAGAATTTGTTGCTAGCAGACCTACTTTAGAAGAAATACCAAAGGAATTTCTTAGGCTGAAAGCAAGTGGCTCCAGAGGATAATCTGAAGAAACTGCCAGAGTATGTGATTTTCCAAAATGAAAGTATAAACCAAAAAAGAGGAAGACACCAGAACTGAGAACACAGGGAATCCAATACAAGAATGAAATTAAGAAAATTTCCAGGGAAATGATAAGGGAAAATCTCAAGATCAGAGCTATACATAAAGACTAGAGAAATTGTTCATTTAGGAGAATACAGTGTTCTAGGTGGGAAGTCTCCAAGGGAAAAAAAAAATGAGAGGTTAAAGACCGATTGAATATCGAACATTTTTGAACATTTTAAGAGATTTTCCATTCTGTTTAAGAGTAGGAGATTACATAGATATATTGAAAACTAAGCAAAATGAAAAAATAAGGCAATTGTTAACTCCAAGACAAAATTTTGAGTAGAAAAGGAATGTAATTATAATCTACTATGTAATAAGAAGTATACACTATTGGCTTCATTATAATATTTTTATAGTCATGATAATCAGCACTTAATCTCAACCACCACCACCCCACCAAAAAAAAAATGTTATAATCATAATGGGATGACAAGAGAGGGCAAAGGTATGGGAGAAAGGGCAGGTAAAGAAGAAAGTCTGTTGGATAATATCAAAGACTACTCATTGATTCTCACTTGAAAGTCTAAAAGCAAGAAGCTGAGCTGGGCCATCAGTAATGACAGCAAGAAGAGAAAGTCTTGTTGGAAGTTGCTTGTACTTCCAGGCTTTTATGAAGCAAGGGTGCTGAGTTTTTTTCATGGTCTGAGTGGGAGGTGAACAAGCTTGACATATGACTGTTTAGCAATACTTTTGTTATTAAATATATATAATTTTATTATATTATTGTCAGAGAATACATTCTATGTGACACTGATCCTTTGGTAATTTTTAGGATACCTTTATGACCTAAAATATGGTTTGTTTTCTGAGATATTTGCTCAAAAAAAGTTTGTGCTCAAAAAAAGATGTACATTCTGTTAGTAAGTGTGCTTAAATGTTAATTGTATTGTTCAAGTCTTGAATATTTCTTTTATTTTTGTTAGCTTGGTATATCAATTTTAAATAGAGGTGTTAAAAATCTCTAATTATAATTATAATAGACCTATATCTCCTTGCAGTTCTCAATTGCTGATTTATATTAATTTCTAAGGCCACATTATTAGGTGAAAATATCTTTTGTTCTATAGATCCTTTTACAGATATATAACATCCTTCTTTGTCCCTTATGGTATAATTTGCCTTAAATCTATTTTTTCTGGTAATAGTATTGCGACCTCAGCTTTTTTTTTTGGTTCATAGTTGTACTTTTGTTTTCCACCTTTCTGAGTCTTTTTGTTCTGTATCTTGTTAACAACATATTGTTTGATTGTTTTTTAATATCATCTGAAAGTTTATATTTTATAATTGTTAAACTCAATTATAATTATTATTATTATGTAAGATATAGTTCTGCTATCATTTTTCATAGTTTCTATTTACAGAATTCTTCTTTTGTTACTTTTTTCTTCCTTTATACTTTCCATTAGATTCACTGAGTTTTCTTCTACAGTTTGAAAACTTATACTTGTCCTTAAGGGCTGTATTCATGGTCATTTACCCTACTGATTTCTTAAACTTATCAATTTATACCTTCCCCCAAATAAGGGTTTTAGCGCTCTCTCATGTCTCATTTGTCACCTTGCCTCCTAACCAAATCATGTTGGTATTTATCTAGGATTTAAGTCTGGATTATTATAGACAATTTACTTTCTCTTTTTTTTCTCTGTATCTAGACTTTTTAAAAAATCAGCAATAAACTTTACCAAAATATATGATCATTTTTCTTTTCCATACCACTTGTATTACATCTCCCAGATTTACTTTACATATTGAGTACTTCCTTTTAAAAAGAATTTTAATATGGGTCTCTTAAACCTTGAATCCCTGAAAATACTTTTATTATGGCCTCATGTTTAAATAACAATTTATATGTAAGTTCAAAGTTTTTTAATATTGCAAATAATATTACTCCACTGCCTTTCAGCATCTAGAATTATTGCTGAGAAATCTGATATCAGTCTGGCTTTTCTTCCTTTATAGATGACCTACATTTTTCTTTGAAAGATTTTAGAACTTTACCTTTTTATTTGATATTTTTAAAGTTACTATAATGTGTCCAGGTTGGGAATTGTCCTTATACCTTTTACTTGAATCTATTTGAGCCCTTTTATTATAAGATCTTTCATCTTCTTTTATATTTTTATTTTTATTTTTTTATTACTCTTTTAGGTGAGGCAACCCATGGTTGACCTCACAGATTGCAAGGACCTTGTCAGCTTACAATCCCTTATTTTTTTTATTTTTTACACCTACACCACCTGGTCTTCCTAGGTGGACTCCCCTCCAAGTACTAACCAGGCCCGACGCTGCTTAGCTTCTGAGATCAGACAGTATCGGCCTTGTTCAGGTTAGCATGGCCATAGATTTTTGTCTTCTTTTAATCCTGGAAATTTTAATTGTTTCAACTGTCAAAAAAAAAACAGTGGGTAGATTTACTAAAAGCTTTTTCCCATTAGTCTAACTCTTAGTTGGAATATAAATTTTAAATTTTTTTGAGGAAAATTATAAGAATTGTTTTTTATGAAATAGATGAGTTTTGAATTATTTTAACAGGTTTCCTTATCAAATTACTCTATTGTGCTTTATCTTACAGCCTTTGGAAAGTTGTATAAGCATAAGTTGCTGGATGGCATAAAGTCTCTCAAAGGTGAGTGAGAAATCAGATAAAATTGAGATTCCTTATGTTTTGCACTTATTTTTTAAAACTACATTTATGTTTGGTGATAACAAAATTGTTATTCTAACCTGTTTATTTCTTGTTTTTGTCTCATCATTTACTACTTTAAAAAAATTCAAACATAACTACCTTTGAAAAAATTATTTTTGTCTTTATCATTGCATTTCAAGTCCTATTTTCTGAATTGAATTATAAAAGCAGTTTTTTACCAGAATTTATCAGACTTGCCTAATTCTTTGGGGTTTTTTCTTATGAGTGTCTCATTAGAGCTATAGTCAAATCATCCAGATGCAAAAGAGGAGCAGGTTCTGTTTTTCATTTCCATGACAATTCTTTACACTTAATTTTATCATTCCTTTGATTGTTCACCTTCTAATTAATGCATGGACATGCCTAACATTTTTCACTTTGTCATGGTTCTTTGCTTTTCTCATTCCTATCCTCTTTTTTTCTAAGGAGTGGAGCTTGATGTTAATAAGCTAGAACCCTTCATGGAAAATATGGGCTTTGAGCTTGAAAAAGAAGAATTCCAGGACTTGATAAACAACCTGCCCATTGATGGTGAGCTGCTCCTTTAGTGAAACTTTAGGTTCATATATGAGAATTTCTAAAAATGTGTTTAGAGTTGTGCAGAAGCATTAAAAAAGAAAGAGATAATGGCCCAATCCTCAAGAATTCATCAATTCATGCAGTGAACTTTATTAAGTGCCTAATTTACATAAACTATTAGGAATATAAAAATGAAGATGACAAGTTCTCTGTCCTCTAAGATTTCAGTTTTGTAAGGAGGCATACATGCTTACAGGTGGTCATAATACTATGTAGCTGTGCTATAATATTAAAAATGTATTCAGTAAGATTCTAAAGGAGGGAAGAGCTAAGTTTTCCAGGAAGGGGATTGGAGAAAGATTTGTCAAAGATGTGTAGAAATTATCCAGTTAAAAAAAAATCAGATAAGGAAAGCAACTCATATAAAAGCATAACATCATGTAAAATTATGAATGTTAGAAAAGCAGCAGATATTTCCTTATGGCTAGAAGGTATGCTTCATGTTGTAAAATGGTAGGAAACAAGCCTGGAAAGTCAGCCACCAAGACTGTAAGGATCATAAACCAGGCTTTGGAGTTGAGCCTTCAGCCTCTTGAGTTAGTTTTGGTAATTTGTGCCTTTCTAGGAATTTGCCCATTTCATCTAAGTTTTCTAATTTGTTGACATGAAGTTGCTCATAATATTCCTTCTAATTATCCATAATCCTTTTAACTTCTGCATATTCAATGGTGATGTCCTCCCTCCTGATTTTGATCTGTGTCTTTTTTCTTTTTATTTGGTTAGTCTAGCTAAAGGTTTGTCAACTTAGTTGATCTTTTCAAAGAACCAACATCAATTTTCCATACTGATTTTCTAGTTTCCATTTTATTGATTTCAGCTCTAATTTCTATTATGTCCTTCTTTCAGCTTTCATTGGATTTAGCTTGCTTTTTTTTTCTGGATTCTTAAGATGAAAGTTTAGATTATTAATTTGAGCTATTTCTTCTTTTCTAATACAGGTGTTTACAACTATAAGTTTTCCTCAAAGAACCATTTTTCCTGCATTCCAAAATTTTGATATGTTGTGTTTTCATTTTTATCCACTTTACAATTTCCCATGTAATTTTTTCTTTGATCCATAGATTGCTTAGGAATGTGGTTTTTAATTTCCAAATATTTGTGGATTTTTCAAATTTCCTTCTGCTGTTGATTTTGAATTAGTTCCAGTGTGGTCAGAGAACATGTTTTTCAATGATTTCAATCCTTTTAAACTGAATGATACTTATTTTATGGTCTAGCATATTGTCTATCCTGGGGAATATTCATTCCATGGGTGATAATATTGTTCAAGTCTTCTTTATCTTACTGATTGTTTAGTTGTTCTATCCTTTGAGAGTGGGATGTTGAAGTCTCCAATTATTATACTTAATTGTCTATTTCTCCCTTCAATTTTAGCCTTCATCCTATAGGCAGTTATATATCTAGAATATTTCTGTTTTGGAAGTCAATGCTGATGGCAAAGTAGAGGGCATTATTGGAAGCAAAGATTCAAATTTAAAAGATATTGTTATGGTACAAGAGATGATGAGTGAAGGCCTGGTCAAGGGAAGTGAACTTGGTGATGGATAAGAGACTGATTTGGGAAAGACCTTAGAATTAAAATAAAGAGGGTTGGTGATTGATTAAATGTGAGTTATGAAAAGAAGAAAAATTTTAAGAAGACAAAGACCTCCTGATGGCTAAGTTATCAATCGTATAAGCCAATTTGAGAACCGAAGAAGAGGCTCAGGTTACAATGTCGAGAGTAGTTTTAATTTTAGACATGTTGAGTTTGAGATACCTAGAGAACATTCAACTAGATCTATGTATGAAGATGGTTGGAAATGAATTCTTTATAATTTATCTTATTTATCTCTACCAAGAAAGTTAGCAGTCCACAGATTTAGCAAAGCTTAGCACTGTGCCAGAGTGTTGATAAGATTATTAGCAGAGAAAAAAAGAAAAAAAAATGGAGACAATATTTGATAAGGAAAGTTTGAAAGAAAGCAAATAGAATAAGGAGGAAAATAGTATTACTCAGGGAAAGATACACAACAGGACAAGTAATAACAAGTGTTGAAGAGGATGTGGAGAAAAAGGAACCCTCATACACTGCTGGTAGGACTGCAAATTGGTATAACCACTATGGAAAACAGTATGGAGGTTTCTCAAAAAACTAAAAATTGATCTACCATATGATCCAGAAATCCCTCTACTGGGTATTTACCCTAAAGACTTGAAAACATTTATCTGAAAAGATATATGCACACCAATATTCATAGCACCATTATTCTCAGTGGCCAGGACATAGAAGGAACTGAAGTATCTTACAATAGATGGTTGGATAAAGAAGCTGTGGTACATATATATACATACAATGGAATATTACTCAGCTATAAGAAGAGATGAAATACTGCAGTTTGTGACAACATGGATGGATCTTGAGATAATCCTGCTAAGCAAAATAAGCCAGACAGAAAAAGTTGAAAACCACATGATATCACTTATATGTGAGATATAAATCTAAAAGCAGCAACCAAACATGACAAACAGAGCCTCATGGAAATGGACAGTGGACTAGTGGTTACCAGAGGGTGGATAGGAGGTGAGAGATAGATGGAATAAAAGGAGTCAAATATATGGTGACAGAAAGAAATCTAACTATGGGCAGTGAATACATAATGCAATATATATGTGACTTACTGTTGAATTATACACTAGAAACTTATTGGATATCATTAATCAATGTCACCATAATAAATAAAAAGCCAAAAAAAAAAAGTAAATAAGAGAAAGAAGATAGTAAAAGAAAAGAAAAACTTATTTTGACAGGTTAAAAAAAATATGTAAAAAAATTGCCTAAATTCTGAACTACTAGAAATAAGTTCAAAATAGAGACTAGCAAATTCCTAAAGTAATTTGTCATTATATCAGTCACACCTAGCATATGTTAGCATGGTCTCATGATAGCATGACCTACAGGTATCCACTAGGAAAACTTTCAAGATAATAGTCCTCTTGTGAAAAACAGCAAAATCCTGAGATTCACCCACTGATTACACTGATTATATGGCACTGTGGAAAGAATTTGGAATTTGGAATAAGACACAGATTTGAATCTCAGCTCTGAAAATCCTGAAAGATTAGCCAAATTACCCAAGTTTTAGTTCTCTTTTTTTAAAAAGAAACTAATAGCTACCTTTCATAAATGTCTAAGTTCCCAGCATAGAGCTTAACACCTAGTAGGTATTTAATAGTAGCTTTTATTACTAGTAATAATAATGATCAATATGCTTTCATCTCAACACAGTGTGAGTTAATTGTGTCTCCTCTGACCAGAAGAAAGTAACTTTTCCACAGGATAATTGTTTTTTTATTACTGAAAATATATAATTTCCCAGCATTTTTTATCTGCCTATAAAAGGGTAGATTTTTTGTTACCCCATTTTTCAGGTATCTTGAAACTTTATTGAAATGCCACATAGTGATTTTGGTTATGGAAGTATCAACAATCTCCCTTAGTATCACTTTTCATGTCAGTGAACCCTTAGGATATAACATTAAAGACCTGTTTTTGACTATTCAGAAGTCTTCCGTGGGACTAATTGAAATACATGAGAATGGATGGCATGTCTTACTGTGAGGCACTGACCATCTATCAGGCCATTCCCTCTAAATATCCTGTTAAAGAGGAAAATACAAAATACAAAATGCAAAATAATGGTTTTTAAAAATACAAAATTTTAAAAAATTATTAAAGTTCAATTAGGTTGATCAAATATACATACACACACACACACACACACACACACACACACACAGAGAGAGAGAGAGAGAGAGAGAGAGAGAGAGAGAGAGAGGGCGGAGGGGGGATAGTGAAGAACACAGCTAAGTGTTACTTGTGGATTGAGTACAGAAATAGGCATTATTAATGATCCAAGTCAAATCTTTCTTATTGGTGCATCTGCCTCTTTTAAGATGCTTATCAGCCTTACAATCAATAAAGCAGAGTTCTTCGGGTCTAAACATGGAGAGGCCTACTTTTTAAATATCAGCCCAACACTCAACTATGTGGAGTTTATCTTAATAGAATAAAAAGTAATATTAAAAGTGTGAAGTTAAGTATTCTTTTTATAATTGGAGCTTTGTCTTTTCACATTTTAGGTTGGAATGAAAATAGGATAAAATTCTAGAGCAAATCATAAAAAAAATGCTGAATTTTATGTTTTACTACAATGTATGACATATCTTTCTTCTGTTTCTCTCTATTATTTTTATGCATACAATTCTGTCTTCTCTTACAGATGAGGGGAAGGTTAAAGTGAATGTGGTAATGGATGAAGGAAATCTTTTTACAGGTGGGTTCGATTTTTATTAATTCATTATTGAGCATCTACTATATCACAAGTATGGATCTACAAAAACCTACCTTTGAGGGCTTATGTAGTTGGGGCAAGAAAAGGATATAAATGAATTCAATCAAATGTTACAGGTGCTATGTTTAAAACCTATACAAAGTAAAGGGGCAGAATGATCACTTGTATCTGAGGAAGAGAGACTGGGAAATACTTTAATAGAATGGATAACATATGAGCTGATCCTTAAAAGGTGAGTCAGTTTTGCCAGACAGACACAGTAGGATGGGCATTCCTGACAGAAAAAAAATTATAAAAAGTTACCAAAATGAGAAAAAGTGTGGTACTTTAAGGAACTAGAAGTAATTTGGCATAACTGGAGTATAAAGTGCTGTCAAGAGTATTTCAAGGAATAAACTTAAAGAATAAAGAATGAGATGTAGTAGGTGGAGTAATGTCTCCCAAAAATAACCAGATCCTAATACCTCGAACTTGTGAATGTTACCTTGTATGACAAAAGAGCTTTGGAAATGTGATTAAGGATCTTGAGAGGGGGAGATATCTTTGATTATCCAGTTGGACCCTAAGTGTAATAACAAGTGTCCTTAGAGGAAGGAAGCAAAGTAAGATTCAATGACAGAAAAAATAGAAGGCAACATGGCAATGGAAGTAAGATGGCATACTCCTGTCTTTGAAGACAAGATGGGAAATGAGCCAAGGAATGTAAGTTGCCTCTAGAAGAGGAAAAAACAAGGGGACAAATTCTCCCCTAGAGCCTCAAGGAGGAACCAGCCCTGCTGATACCTTGACTTTAGCCCAATCAAACTGATTTTGGACATCTGACCCCAGAACTGTAGGAGAAAACAATCTATTTTTTTAGGCCACTAAGTTTTTGGTAATTGTTACAGCAACAACAGGAAACTAATATAGGGGACAAATCATGGAGGGCTTTGAATACTAAATAAAAAAGTGATCATTTCATTCTGTGCAGAGTGGGGAGTCATTCCAGGACTTTAAGCATGGAACTTTGTGATTAGATTTGCAAATTAGAAATATTACTCTAGCAGCAATGGAAAGGATAAATGGAGGTGTATGTGCAAGAATCAAGTTAGGGAGAACAGTTAGAAGCAAATTGTAACTGTCTAGACAAAAATCAATAAAAGGCTAAGCTAAACCATTATCTATGAGACTTGAGAGGAAGGCACAAATATAAGAGATGTTACATAAATAGAATCTATAGGATTTGGTTACTAATTAGGTATGGAGATAAAGCAAAAGGATAAAGTGAAGGAAGACTCCTTAGTTTTTGAGTTGGGTAGTTGGGTGAATGATAGTAACATTCACCAAAATAAGGAATTCAGTAAAACAGTTTAGAAGTAAAGATTTGGTCATATTGAGTTAGGGGTTCCTATAAGATATTTAAGGGAATTTGAACCCTAGGCAGTTGAATATATGAGTAAGAATCTGAGGCTACCTCTTTTTCTGAGACAAGCAAACCTCAAATCAGGAAAGATATAGATAAAGAAAATCGAAGTCGACGTGGGAGTAAAACTCAGAGGGGTTTACCTAAAAGCTTCCATTTTCTCTGTAAAGTAGAAAACAGAATCATCTATTAAAAGCAAAGGCGCAGTGGTAAGGTAGGGAAATTCAAGGAAAGTGTTGATGATTTCGGATAACTTTGGTGGAAATTGGGAATTAGAGTTGATGAGGAATATGTGAAAGCATTACTGAGAAGCATCAAGAGTCTAACCAAAATCAGATATCATAAACAAATAGTGGCAACTTTTCACAGGATTATGACAGTCTTTAGTTGGACCAAGTTAGGAGGTTTTCAAGGCTGATATGACAAAAGAATGAAAGCATATAGACATTAAAAGTGTAGTCAAGAGAGTGGGTAAGTGGTCTAGTGTGGATAGGAAAGGAAGTTATGTTATGATGGAAATTATGAACTTGGAGAAAAGTGGGGGATGGGAATTAAAATCTCTATAGAGACCTTAATGAGGGTGGTAGAAGTAACAAAGTGAAAGAAGTGAAAGAATATGAGGCTCTGGCATTATAGAATTCAAACTTTAGAGGTAAAGCATTTCTGGATAATGACAAAGTCCATAATGGTTAACTTGTATAGAATTGAGGATATAGTTATTGAGGATAAGTCAAGAAATTTGGAGGCCAGGTTGCTGAGTGAGTTATCCACATAAAGACTGGAATTTTCTGTAATGATGTCAGGGGTTTAGGTGCAGAGGAAGACTGTGAGTAACTGGACAAGCTTCTGAGATGACCAAGAAGTCAGTAAGTGACAATAAAATGAAAGCCAAATTTCATGAATCTCATGAAAGAGGTTTGAGTATAGTTGGAAAGCAGCAGTTGGGATCTAGGAGAATGCCAACCCCTAAGGCAAATGGGATATAGAAAAAAAAGCAGTTTTCTCTCAAAAAAAAAGTAATAGAAATATCTATTAGGAAGAGGCAAAGTTCAGTTAGGAAAGAAGGAAAGAGTCTGTGAAGAGACTGAAGATATAGAAAAATTTATATTTAATGAAATCTGAGTCTGAGGGCACTGTGGAGAGAGTTGAAAAGAAAGCTAGCAATGGAAAGAAAAATCAGAATAGTAAAACATAATGTATTAGGATAGAAATTTTTGAGGGGCTTACATTTTTCTGAATGAGAATGATACAGATATGGTTAAAAGATATGGTTAGACTGATAACTTTGAATCAGAAGTTTTATTTCTCTCAAAAGTTTGATCGAGTTAGCAAATTAGGAAGTCACTCTGTTGTATCTGAAGAGTCATTCCCTTGGCTGGTTACAGGGGGATATTAGTAGCTCATGGTCCACAGCTTCACAGAAGCGCTCTGAAGCAGTAGCCCTTTCCAGGCACTTGTACAGAAGACTGGCTAACTCCTCAGATATTCCCCCGCCAGTGGAAGCACTGCAGTGTGGTTCCAGAGGGCTAAAAGCAAGAGTTATCTTTTGCTGGAATTGAAAAATGATTAGAGCATCCAAATTGTCTGCCTAAACTGCATCTTTTTTCCCCAGGTTATTGAGATATAATTGATATACAACTTTATATAAGTTTAAGGTATACAATGTGATTACCTGATACATGTATATATTGTGAAATGTGTACTACAGTAAGGTTTGTTAACACATCCTTCACCTTACATAACTTCCATTCTGTTGTTTTCATTGCTAAACTATATCTTCAAGCTAGAGAGAAGAGCCGTGGTGAAAGGAAGTTTCACATAGCCATCCTACAAGTAGATTGGGAAATGGTTGCAGGGGCAAGGCTACAACGCGATTTCCAACCTCATAACCAAGAACTAAAGCCAAGTCCTTTACCAAACAAATTTGCTAGCCTTGAGTCTTATCCATGCTTGTGATAGTTTGGTGATCCCCTGTTTTACTCTAACACTTTACATGAATGCTTTAAGGAAAAAAATCTCTACATGCTCATTTTCCTGGGGCACAAAAAAGAAGTGAGCTTGTAAGACTGCCTCTAGATTCCTAGCCACCCTTATGGAAGCCCAAAAAGTATACTGGGTGGTAGTAGCTGTCACAAAATGAGAAAAGCAAGCCTACCAAATCCCTGAGGCATGACAGAGAGGCTGTGTTAGGAAAGAAGCCCCTGGAGAAAAGCCCTGTTCCATGATATGTAATTAAAAAGACTGCAAAACCAAGATTTTAAAGTTTGCACAAAATTATAATTTAACAGCAATGTTTTTTTTTTATCGATGCATTCTCTTTATCTATCTACTAGTGAATGTTTCCATCCACTAACTCACACCTTAATTTTGATCATCATTGTGTTAGCCCAAAAGCCCTGAAATTATGTCTTAGCAATAGCTACATTCTTGACAGATTTATTACATTGTTTAACCAAAAAATGCCATGTAGACATTTTTTATAATATAGAATCATCATTCTTCAAATTTTCAACTATTATCATGTTTTACTTTTTAAAGGCAAGAAGGTTGATACTAGTAACCTGGAAAATTTTCTGGAAAATATGGGGATAAAACTCACAGAAGATAAAAGCACAAAACTACTGAACAATCTTCCAGTTGATGGTGAGCACTAAAAATATTCCAGTGGAAAAAAAATCACAAGTGGCCTTTAAGAAAAGTTTAGTATCTGGACTTGTGTGACTAATATTCCCTATTTAAGGAATGTTCCATGTCCTCCACCACTAAAATAATTACACTAAATTCCTGAATTTATTCTTGAAAATGAAATATGTTTCTAGAGTAAAACTTTAAAAATTTTTGTTTCTTAAATTATGCATATTTTATTCTATTTAAATTATGTAATTGCTGCCTGAGGCTTAATTTTTTCTTTTCTTATAGCTGAAGGGAAGGTGTATATGAACAGATTGATGAAAGAATTAAAATGTTTTGAAGGTGAGTGTGAAGTATGATGAAAAGTCAGGTAAAACTGAAGTCATTAAACTTTGCTCTTATTTAAAACCTCTTCATATTTTACAATTTTCAGATTATTAATCTTGCTGTCCTAGTTGTTTATTAATTCAATGTTTATTCTTTAAATGTTATAGACACACTACAGTCACCAAAATGGTTTAACTACAGTAGACTCTAAAGCAGTAGTTCTCAAATAAAATTTTACATCAGAATCACCATGGGGAAAATTTTTTTAGCATTTAGATCACTAGGCCCCTTTCTGGTCATATTGATCTTGAACTTCCAGAGATAGTACCTAGAAACATATGTTATTAAAAATTTTTCCAGATGTATTTTATAAAGTAAATCTATGGATTGATTGGATAACTGGTTGGCTAGATGAATGGATGGATTTATAGTTCTCAGTTTAGCAAATTTCAAATCCTACTGTGCAGACACATTTATAAAGGCTGATATTAGTCTTTGCCATGACTTAGCAGATACCCCTAACTCCTCATTTTCTTGTTTTAAAAGTTTTTCACAAAGCCATGGCAGAATCCCACGGATCAGAGTTTAGGAATTCCTGACTTACACACCAAAATCTTTTACTTGAATAGTTTGATTGTTCTTTGCTCTTCATTCTCTATATAGTATTGATGCATAGAAAAACCCACTCTTTACATCATTACAAGTATTTCTCATGTCCCATCCCTTTCTTCCCTAAGGGCTGAAGGTATCTTCAGATAAGCTGGACACTTTCTTAAAAAACATGGGAATTGATCTCAAGGAGAAAGAAATCCAGGAACTGAAAGACTGCCTACCAGTTGATGGTGAGAGTTTTGAATATTAATATACCCCTTAGCAAAACTTTGGACATGAGGCTAGTATCAGGGCTGGAACGACTAAAGATGGGATATATGAAAAGAAGAAAAAATGTAGGGCCTTCACCACAGCTACCAAACTGAGCCCAATGGCTAACACTTAGAAAGGATCACCAAGAATGCTGCTTGATATAGATGGCAAGTGTTACTCTACACAGGAAATATCAAGGTCTAATGAGACTACGCAAGATTTTAATATTTGAGTCCCTAGTGCTAATTCAGCATTAAATAGCAATGACCAACCCCTACATAGTCCTGACATGTGCAAGGCACTGTTTTGAGCACTTTACTTATATTATCTTATTTGATCTTCCAAACAACTCTCTAAGGTAGGTTCCATTTTTACCCCCATTTTACATGTAAGGAAACTATGGCACAGAGAAGTCAAGTCAAGCTTGCCAACAGTCAGAGAGCTGTTATGTAGTGGATGGGCAATCTGGCTCCAGAAACTCTCTTAACCATTCTGCTATACCAACATGAACTACTATAATTAACAAATTTAAGAAGATACACAGTAATGTTGCCAATTGAATTAATTAAACTTGGCATGTATTAAACTGTTTTCATGCTAGTAGAATTGAGAAAAATTCGTCAGGAAATTTTGAAGGATACCCACTCCCTTGAGGAGGTAGTAGATATAAGATTGATCTAAGTCAGTGAACATGGATTTTTCTAAATCAGTAGTACCTTTCATTCTTTCATTCCATAAACTTTAATTGAATGCCTGTGATATATCAGGCACCGTTTTTGTCTCCTGGGAACCTTGCCTTAATAACAGGTAAGTGGTTTTTACAAAAGTGACTTTGTGGTTGCTGTGTTTTCCTGGTATACTGAAACATGAGAAAAGATGCCAGCATAGTGATTTAAAATGTGAGGCTATTAATCTAATTCTTGTGGACTACATTGTACATCTATAGAATCATCTGAGATAGGATGATTCTGTTTTGGAGGCCTGACAGGCCTCAGGGGAGCTAATTAGAGACACACAAAGTAAAGGACATGATGGCAGCTGTCCTTTACAGGCACAGACCTTTATCCAATAAAGATTCTTTCTTATTTTATTTAAAAGTTATAATAGCATTCATATTAATAGAATACATACTATAAACTATAAAATAATACCAATAAAAGATTATCATAATTGAAAAATCATTAAAAAAGAACAAGCGAGGATAAATTCTGTATCTAAGAACTTGGAATATATACTGATTTTAAAGCTAATTAATTCTTTATATTTGTATTTTGATAAATCTTTATCATTTAGTTAACATTCATGGAACATCATCAGTCTTGTACAAACAATTAAACTAATGCCTAAGTAATAGTAAGAATACAAAGTGATTCCTGGTATCTCACCCTCAGGGGAACTTGTGTGAACATGTTTGAGCAGTGATGGATTGGTACCCTTGACCAAGTCATAAGTGGAGAATGCATATGTCCATAGGCAGCTCAAAGTTCCAGACAGAATCTTGCCTAATAGAGTAATAGCATCTTTTAATGTCTATCTTAACATCCCAATTCAGTGTTTCTCAAACTTGTGATTTTACGAACTGCTTAAAATATATCCATTGACCTCTAGTAGCTTCAGACTTTAATTTGAGAAATGCTGACTGAGGCAACTAAGTTTTGTCATCATACATGGGAATTTAACTAAAAACATAAACATGATGATTATCATGTTGGCAACCTAAGAGCAGCCAGACATGCATACCAACACCCTGTCCTTTAAAAGGATCACTTAGTGCCAAGGTGATCACAAGGCCAAAGGTAAACTTAGTACTGACATAATAGAAACATCATTTTTTAACAAAATCTTTACATTCTCAAAAAATTTCAGACCCCTGCCTGAGAAAGACTAACCTAATAAATAATAGATTGTCCTGAAGGGAAGGAAGGAGAGTGAGTGCATTAAACCTTGCTCATGTGCTGTGCTGTGTGAATTTTGATTTAGTAAAATGCAGGAGGTATATTAATTAAATTGATAAATCTCTGACATGAAAAAATAATAAACTTCTAGGGAAATGTTTTTAAGTGGTTGAATTTTGGGTTTCTATTTCAAAATTTAAGGATTTTATATCATTTTTCTAAAAATATTTTCTATCATTTTTATCTTAAAGATGATGGAGAGATTTATTTAAATGCGTTGATGGATGAAGTTAAAAATGTTACAGGTGAGTGAGATGTTACAATGAGGATTATATTATGTAGTCTTAAAGTTTTATATGGAACTATATTTTTAACACAGTATGTTTCCTTCCTTCCTTTATTCATTCATTTAACAACTATTTATTCCACATTTACTACATGCTGGGCATTGTTATAGGCACTTAGGATACATCAGTAAACAGAACAAAGATCACTGCCCCCATGAAGCTTACATTCTAGAAGAGGAAACAAACAATAAACAATAAACATAATAAATAAGTATGTTATATAGTATGTTAGGAATGCTATAGAAAATGCTATAGGAAAAAATGAAAAGTAAACTAGAATAAAAGAGACTGAGAGAGCAAGGTATGCTGGGGGAAAGGATAGTTGTGGTTTTAAATAGGTTATCAGGCCTCCTTGAAAAGATGACATTTGAACAAATCCTTGAAAGAGGTGAAGGTTTGGCTATGTGGAAACTTCTAGAAAAGAAATGTTGCAGGAAGAAAGGACAGGACTAAGGCCCAAAGGAAGGTGCATGCCTGGAGTATTCAAGGAATTAGCAAGATGACCAATGTAGGTGAATCTGAGTAAGTAAGGAAAAAAGTAATAGGAGATGAGAAGAGAGAAGTGATGGATACAAAATTAGTCAGGGCCATGAAAGCCTTACCAGGACTTGACCTTTCTTCTCCTGAGAGAGATGAAAAGCCATTGCAAGGTTTAGAGTAGAGGCATAATATAATCTAAACTATGTTTTTATCAGATCTTTCTAGATTCTGTTTGGAAAATAAATAGGGGCAGGGCAGGGGATGGAGAGAGGAGAAAAGAAACCAAGAGTAGAAACAGGAAAACTGTTTAGGGGGCTTTTAGATTAATCCATGTTAGAAATGATGTGGATTCATACCAGGTGGAAAGCAATGAAGATGGTAAAAAAAAATCGTTAGATTCTGGATATATTTTAAAAGTAGTCATTGTAGTGATGGATATTAGTCAATTAGACTTAATATGGTGATCATTTCATAATATATACAAATAGTGAATCATTATGTCATACACCTGAAACTAATGTAATGTTATATGTCAATTATATCTTAATAAAAAAATAAAAAGGGTCAACAGAATTTCCTGAATGATTAAATATAAAATACTAGATAAAGGGAGAAGTCAAGAATGATTCTAAGATTTTTGTTCTAAACAACTGAAAGGATAGACTTGTCATTAACTGAGACAGAGAAAGTTGCCAGAAATACAAATTTGAGTGGAAAAAAATTAGGAGTTCAGTTTGGGATATTTTGAGATATCTAACAGACCCCCAAATAGAGATGTCAAGTAAAAAGCTACTAGACGGTCATAGATTCAAGAAAGATATCTTGGCTAAAAATATAAAATTGAAGACCATAGCATAGAGATGGTATTTAAAGCCATCAAATTGAATAAATTTACCCAAGGAGTGAATACAGATGGAGAAGGGAAGAGGATTAAGGAATGAATCCTGGAGCACTTCCACATTAAGAAGTGTTAAAGGAGATCAAGAAGAAATGGCTAGTGAGGTAGGTGGAAAACCAAAAGAATATAGTATCCTAAAAGCCAAATAAAGGATGTCATACAAGGTTGAGTGCCCCCAGACACAAACCCCTGACACAAGGATTATACATGCAGGTAGTTTATTTAGAGGTGACCCTGGAAACACAGGGAAGTAGAGAAGTGAGATATGGAAGAAGGCAGCAAATAAAATGTGTATTTATCAAACAAGTTACCATTGAAGGTACCTAGAACTTAATCTCATTGGGTAATATCTGGGAAATGGTATAGAACACAGCTTCAGGGAGCAGTTAGGGAGCTAGGTCATTTTTACACCAACTCCTATCAGTCACTGGTTGAGAACTGCTCAAGGGAGAAGGAAGCAATATTATTCCACTGGCATTTATAGCCAACTGATGATAGGCAGAGAAAACTCTGGCAGCCAAAGAAACTCCTCAGACAAAGAGATATTAGCAATTGAAAGCTGGGCTAGCATGCACTGAAATATGCACTGAAATATATGATCAGGGCATCTATAACATCTGCTATAAGTATCAACCAGAAGAGCAAATCAAAAGAGTCAAATCCTGCTGATCAAGTAAGGTAAAAGCAGAGAAGTGGCCATTGTGTATAGCCACAGGGAGGTCACTGGTGATATCAAAAAAAGATGCTTCAGGTAGTGAGGGTGGAAAGAAGCTCAACTGGAGTGAGTAAGAAAATGAGAGGATATAATTTAGAAATAGTATGAATATCTGAGGAATTTTGCTATAAAAGGGAGCAAAAAAGTAGAATGAAGGGCTAAGTACATTGGTGAAAATGGTATCAAGAGAAGATTTTTTTCTAATTAAAGACGTAATAGAAGTTATAACCAAATGGAAGTGGAGGAACTGGTGGTTTGAAAGAGAACATGTGAAGTAGTCAGCAAGAAGAATGAGAATGTTAATGGACTAGTATAGTGTATTTGCTCAACATAATTAAGGGCCTACTTGAAGTTCATGATCATCAATTTAAAGTGAGACCAGTTAGCGTAGTTCACTTCAGCTCTAGTTCAGCTGCATGGCTGTAGGCATAGAGTAAACAGAAACTTGTATTTAATCAGGAATGGGATTTTGCTAAGTGAGTATATTGAAAGCAAAAGTAAAGCAATTCAAAGCCAATCTTTCACAAAATTTAAACACACTTACTACTTTCTTTGCTCACCATTGCTTCTTCAGTCTACTCCTTTTTGGGTTCAGTTTCATTCTTCCTGAAGTATATCCTTCTTAGTAATTTCAACAAGGGTCATTTCTTGAATCATGGTTTGACTAGACCTAGACTTATAGATTGTAATTTTACCTTAGAACTCCAAAGTCTGTTGCTAGTATCTCTGAAGAGAGTGTAATGAAACTGGTTCCACAAGGCTGAAAAACTGAAAACTGAATTCAGCTACTGCTACAAGTAGGAACTTTATCTGCCACCCTTTCAGACTCTCTCTCTCTAGTGTCCCCTGTTGGCAGAATTTAAGATGGAGCTAGCTGGCAAAACAAAAATGTGGTTTACAGAGTCCCAGCCTCAGCATCCCAAAGTGCAGTACAGAAGGATAGGATTGAAATTGAGAGATAATAACCAAATATATAGAACGGTCTACCCTTTTGGCTACTCAGATATAGACCTTTCTACATATATTTAAACTTAACTTCTATATAACAACAAAACAACTCTGTTTCCAACTAATAACATGTAACCTTCATACAATTGAAGATGTCTTCACTCTCTTTCCAGAATGAGGAGAAGCAAAGTTCCAATGGTCTGTCTCTGGGAGATAATCATACTATCTTTGGGTTATGGTAATTACTTCTCAAATTTAGTTGCAACCACATTTGAATATTCTGTTACCTAAAGACTAACTTATAAAGTTAACCTACAGGAAAACTTGCATTTAAATTAAAAAGGGAAAAAGAGAGGAAAATACATACAAATATTACAAATATAGATAGAAAGAAAATAATGATAGATAAATATGTAGATTAATAGACAGATGATAGGATAGATAGATGATAGATTAGATAGATAGATAGATAGATAGATAGATAGATAGATAGATAGATAGACAGATCCAATGTTTTCTATCCTCTATCTTTGTTATTAAAAATCAACTGTAAGTCTTCATTGTTTATTTATAGTTAATCTCTTTTCCTCTTGTAACTTTTAGGATTATCTCTGTCTTCAAAATTCTCATTATCATGTAGCCAAGTATGTACTTTTCATTCTTCCTGCTTGGAACTTGTGATTACTGAAATAACATTCATGTCTTTCATCGGGTCTTAAAAATCCTCAAGCCTTAAGTTTCAAATATTGCCTCTTCTCTTTTTTTTTCTTTTTTCACCTTTGGAAACTCCTATTATGTGTATGTTGGACCTTCTCATTCTACTCTCATATCTTTCATTTCCATATTTTCCCCTTTTTTATGTCTTTGTCCTAATTTTTGAGACTTTCTCAAACCTTTTTTCTAGTTCACTAATTCTCTCTGCACTGTGTCTCATAGTGTTTGACCATTGAGGTTTTAATTTCAATAATAATATTTTTATTTCTAGATATAGTTTTCTTTTTCAGATTAGCCTATTCTTTTTCCCAATTTCTTATTCTTATGGTTTTTATGTTTTTTTATTTTTAATGGATTTTAAATATGCAAGGTTTCAAATCTCTCTCCTTATCTCATACGTGCAGCTTACAGTGTAATTATGTAAATATAAATTCACTCAAGGTAAAAATTTTACAGGGAGCCAGATACTATTGTCATTTTTAAAACTAGTCCCGTAATTCAAGCAAAAGAAGAGAAAGGGGAAGTGGGCAAGGAGGCCCAGAGGAGGGGAAGGAGAAGACAGAAGAAGAGAAAAAAAAGAATTAAATTATTATATTAAAATATATTATTGGTTGACTTGTTTATATTAGCTGTCAAACAGCATCTAAACTACTGAGAAATTACACAATTCCTATTTTACTTATTATATATGCTATTGTCTTATCATTTGAATAGATTTTCTTGGGTTAAAAAATTTTTTCTCATTCTCCTCCATGATTCTGAATAGCTAAACAAGACTTTATTATGCTTTGTTCTTCCCCCTGCACCTGGGAAGAATGTTTCATAAATACGCATATTTCCCTTCCTAAAGGAGAGAAGATTTATACTGAGGACCTGGAAAATGTTCTAAAAAACATGGGAATAGAGATCACAAATAAGGAACATAAAAAGCTGGTGAAAACTCTGCCAGTTTCTGGTAAGTACTTAAGTGTGTTCAACTCCACTGCTGTCTAAATATTTATTCATTCAACAAATATTTACTGAAGACCTGTTGTGTGCATGCATGGCACTATACTAAATTCTGGGTGAACAGGGCCCATGTCTACAGGAACCATGTTTTCTCAAGCCCCTACCCTCTTAAACTAAACTTCAGGGAAAGTTTATTTTCAGGTTTTACATAAAAAATTCTAATTGAAACATTTTATGTCAATTAAAACTATTTTCTAAAAGACTTAGCCCCAGCATAATAATGTTTTTAAAAACATTATTCTTATCATTTAGATTTTGGTTTAGGAAACCAGGACCTCTTCAATCATAAGTCTCATCATAGGACAAATAAGTTCTTCTGTCCCTTTGGGAGAAATCTAAGGTTTAAGCTGGAAGACCTAAGTTGAAAGGGTAGAAGGGTAGGAATGCTGAAGAAAGAAAAGATAAAGCCAAATTAGAGAGAAGAAAATGGGAAAGGAAAAGTTGAGTGTATTTCAGCACAGCACCCTATATCCTATTCAGTGAATACAGGATTCACTACGTTGAGTTTTCTAAATACTTTTTATTTCATTAAGAATGAATTGTGATAAATTTTTAAATTTTCCCTTTCTGAAAATAAACATTTTGATTTTTATGAATTGTCAAAAACTCAATAGTATTTTACCTTACAGCTGATAAAAGGGTGTTTGAGAAAAAATTACTGGAAGGCATGAAATCTTTCAAAGGTGAGTGAGAAAAAGGATAAGGACAGTAAAATCTGAGATTATCTTAATTGTTCTTTCTGATTATATAGAAAATCAGAAAATGGTGCATTTATTCAACAAATATCCAAGTGTCCACTGTGTGCTGGGTATTTGAGAATAATCTGGACTATATAGTGTAGCATACATTGAAAAAAATGTAATTGCCCATAATCCCAAGTAATATCTTTTTTATTATAGTATTCTCTGTTCTTTATTCTGTGTATACATGTGTTGTTAATTAAACTCTTTTTGTATATTATATATATCCTGCACTTAATCCTAAATTTTTAGTATAAGAATTTCACCATGCCATTTAAAAATTCTTTGTAAACATAATTTTTAATACCTATATCATTGGGTTGTATTATAATTTAATCGTTCTTTTTTTGTTGAACATTTTGATAGTCTCCACTCTTTTACTATTAAACATCTGTGATCTTTGTACATTAATCTTGATCTAACTTTATAGTCATTTTCTTTAGATAGATTCTTCCAGCTGGAATTATTAGGTCAAAGAATCTTAACATGTTTAAGGCTTTGTTTTATACAAGTGAATAACACTACCCATTACCATTATGCCCAGGCCACAATAGATTATTTTCACATCTTTTTATCTATGCTAATTTGCTAGATGAAAAATGGAATCTGATTATGGTTTTGATATTTTTGTTACCAATGAAATTGAAAATGTTTTTATATCATTATGTCTTTCAATATTTTAATTATTTGTCTGATTCTTTGCCCATTATCCTATTGGAGTTTGAGCATTTTCCTATTAAATTGAATGATTTCTTTATAAATTAAAGGTATTAGTTCATTGTCACCTCTATAGAAAATATTTTCCCAGTTGGTTGTCTACATTTTTATTTTATTATGTTGTATTTTTTACAACACCTTTATTGAAATATGATTCACATACCATACAATTCATCCATTTAACATGTAGAATTCAATGGGTTTTAGTATATTAATAGAATTGTATGACTATCACCATACTCAATTAAAACATTTTCATCACCCCAAAAAGAGACACTGTACCCATTAGCAGTCACTCCCCATTCCCAACAACTGTCCTAGGCCTGGCATCCACCAATCTACTTTCTGACCATTATGTTATATTTTGACATAGTCATTTTTCATTTTTATGTCTTTATATCAGTCATTTCTTCTGTGATTTCTTCTTGTGCTTTTGTATTCAGAAAATGCCTTACTAACAAGACAGCATATAATATATACACACACACACACACACACGCACGCACGCACGCACACACACACACACGTTATCCTTGTTTTCCTAAGATTACACTTTTTACATTTAATTACTCATCTGAAATGTATTCATTGGCTCTTTGTAAATCCTCATATTTTTATAGTGACTTGATCAAAACCACCAATAGTTTTCAGTTATTCTACCTCATTAACTAGAGTTCTTCTTTATGTATAATTACATCAAGAAGGTAATTTATTGTTACTATATCAAGTTTCAAATCTTATTTTTCTGACCAGAATACCATGAGTTACTTGTCACCTTTGCCTAATTTCCTAGAGTTACCAAACTTTCTTTACTTTTTTCTCCCCAGGATAAACTTCTCCCAGAAGTTTAGTTATAGGATCATGTTCTCTTCCTGACTCCCACATAACTTGCTATAAATAGCTTCTTTGTGCTTCCATTGTTAGATAGGAATTGATGGCCTCTACTTTTCATTTTGTGACATCTTTATCTACTTTTCTTGTTTTTTATTAAGGAGGAAAGGTTCATGTCAGTGACCTAAGAAATGCTCTACAAAAAACTGGTTTTAGACTTGAAGCAAATGAAATTCAGGACCTGCAGACTCACCTACCAATTACTGGTGAGCACTTAAGACACCTTTATCCTCTAGACAATGACTAGTCTACTCTGAAAGCTGTGAGAAAACACATGTTGGGGAGAGAAAAATTGGAGGCAGAGATAAGAATTTAGAGACTAGTGCTGAGGTCCAGATAATAGAGACTTATAAGGTCCAGATGATAAGGGTTTTATTTAGGGAACCACACTGGTAATATAAGGGGAAGATTGATTTGATGTGGTAGGTAGAAGGCAGGGGAGACACTAAAAGTGTGAAACAGAGGTTTATAACTTATATGATTGCCACAAAACAAAACCAAAAAAGGGAGGAGGGGAGAGCAGAAAATGGAAGATGGAGCAGAATGAAGAGAAAAATAATGTTTAGGACATAATCGAATTGAGATAATTACAGGACATTTAGATACTAGGTGTCAGATAATTCAAATGCATTCCCTAATTATTAATGTTATTAATTTTGGGTAAGTTGTCTTCAAACCATAAGAATCACCGGCAGGGTTAAAACAGCAACTCAGAGTGTCCCGAAGAGCACAGGAATACCAAAAGAATAAAAAGACATAATAAAGGAATATTTGAGAGATAGGGAATGGAATTAAAGAGTAGGATAAGGAAGGAAGATGAAAGAAAGAGATGAGGGAAGGGTAGGAAAAGATATATACTTATGGAAAAAGACTGACCATTTTTTAAAAACAGTATAACTGAGATGGTATCATAACTGAGTTGAAAGAACCCAGACTGAAGTAAAGGAGGGGAGTAGTCTCTTATTTCTTCACCAGGGCCCCCCAACTAAAGTTGGCAGCTAAAATTAGAATGCAGATCACCAAGAATCCCTATTGGTTTCAAGCTTCTTTATAATAGCATGGAACCCCAAGGACTAAAACGAAAATCTTTTGCTAGTGCAGGTCTTCATCATTCAAGAATCAAGGTCCTGAGTTTTAAATATATTTCTTTATTTCATTGATTCATTCAACAAATATTTATTATATGCCAGAATTATTTTGGTATTGCTTTATTTACTTGGCAAATATTTATACTATCCCTGTACCATGTATTTACTAGAAACTGAGAATTTTTAGGGTACAGAAGGAACAGAGCTGCCCTGAGAAGCATTTAGAGTCTACAGAGAAATGCAAAAATGCATGAGAGCTAGTAAAGTTTGAGTATGAGGATCTCCTGGGCTAAGGGATAAATATATACTGAAACTGG
Organism: Eidolon dupreanum; assembly: GCA_028627145.1. Classification (NCBI taxonomy): domain Eukaryota; kingdom Metazoa; phylum Chordata; class Mammalia; order Chiroptera; family Pteropodidae; genus Eidolon; species Eidolon dupreanum. Next base: position 97,248,571 of record CM053506.1, read on the forward strand.
ATTAGGCAACAAAAAGCAAATTGAATCTTGTCTATCATTGTGTGTACCCTCTAACCTAGTTGTTCTCAAATTTTTTGGTCTCAGAACTTCTTCATGCTCTTAAAATTTATTGAGGATGCTAATGAGCTTTTCTGTTTTTGTGGATTATATCTATTAATATTAATTGTATTAGAAATTAAAACATGTTAATATTAATTTATTTTAAAATAATAAATCCATTATAAGTTAAATGAAAAACTTTTGCAAAATAACTATATTTTCCAAAATAAAACAAAAAAATTTAGTGAGAAAAGGGACATTGTTTTACATATTTGTAAGTCACCTTTATGTCTGACTGGTTTCTCATATCTACTTCTGCATTAAATCTCTTGGGATATATTGTTTTGGTTGAAGTGTATAAAGACAATCTGGCCTCACAAATTACAAATATATGTAATTGGCAAAGGAAGGAGTATTTTAATAGCCTTTTCAGATAATTATGGATATTCTTCTTTCATATTACCCCAAAACCCAGCAAGTGGTAGCTTTTTAAAGTTTAGACATAATACAAGATCAGAAATCATATCAATGAACTTTTAATATGTGGTTACATTAAAATCCATTCATCTATCTTATACTTTCATCTTTTACCCATGCATGATTTTGTAACATTGTGCTTTGGTCATTTGGAAAATATTGGTTCACTGAGTTATTTAGATCTTCCAAATATTAGCATGTCATTATTCAGTATCAAAAAAAATCGCATTTGTTAATATCACCACCAAGCTCATCAAAAATGTGGTTAAGTATTGGGAAGCTATCAAGTCATAGTACAGACATAAGGTTTCCAAAAGTCAAAGTTTTATTTGAAAACTTGAGCTATACTGTCAGTTGTTTTCTTAAAATGATAGGCTCACTTTGTTCATTTTCAAGATGTTTCCCAAACACCAATTCTAAATAACTATATTTTGTCCATCAGTCATTTTCTCAAGTAAAAATGTTATTCCATGAAAAAACAGTTAGTTTGCTTGCAACTCAATCATACAAGTTCTTTTCCTCAAAAATCATTGTATTTATACAATGCAGCTGAAGTGCTTTATGCAAACTTCTCATTTCACTATACCGGATATTTAAAAGATATGTTCTCAAGGGTTAAGATTTAATAAAATAAATGTTTTTCTACTTTATCAAGGATATTCTTAAGTGAAACATTATTTTACTACAAGCATGTACAGCGAAGAACACATGACTGCTAGTACAGACTGTTGCAACTGCCTTGATTCATGAAAAGATACCAGCAGTTTACCAATCCACCACTTTTGCACCATTGGTGTAAATGTCAACACAATGAAAAAGGCACAAGGGTGTTTTATTGGGTGACTCCATAGATCCACAGACCACACTTTGAAAACTGCTGCTCTAACCTGTTTTAGCCTCCCACTTGTGCAAGAGAACTATGTCAGAAAACAGGAGAATTGGACTATAGGGTGGAGCTGACTTCAAACAAAAAACTCACTCACCGTAATACTCTAAAGATTTTCAACAGCTAACAGCTTATAAAATAAAGAAGTTATTTTAATTGAATGGATATATACTTAAAGCTTAAATCTTCTTTCCTCTGTTACATGTTCTTGTGGATTGAAAATTCTAAAATAAAGCATGAAAAAATTATTGAGACTCCATACACCATATCTTTATTTATGAATTTTATATCTTTTCAAGTCTCATTATCTTCATCTGAGTCTAAATTATGAATTTTCTTACAGAAGATGAAAAGGTTTCCTTGGATATGTTGATGGATGTAGCAAACAATTTTACAGGTGAGTGAGAATTTATATAATACATTATAAAATTGAGATCTTGCTACTCTGAAGAGAATTACCTTTTTAAAGCATCATTAGTAGGTTCACTCTGCTCTTTTATCTATTTATTGATAATTTTGTCTTATTGACAATAGTTTGGATTATTAGAGATTTAGGAAAAGTGTGAGCACTCTCAAAAAGAAGTATTAACTTATCCAATATTTTGGCCGCTAATGTGTTTCTTTTCTAATGTGTAAAAAATCAAAAGCTAGGTGAACTCAGTGAATCTCAATGTGAAGTTTTTGCATCAGGAAATATGATCACCATGAACAGTCAGTCCCATCATTCAGGCCGTGAAGTAGTAACAGAGATATCACTTCCCTATAGAATTATGTAGAGTCTATATACCATCAAAAGTCATTGGGCAGTTATACTGCCCCCATGTTACTCAATGCTACATTGATGCATACACAGAAGTGTTATCTTCTTATTTAAATTAAAGAACCTTTTTAGGTACTGAATTTCACAATAACCCTATGTAAGTGAAGTCAGCTCATGTATTTAAACTTCATCCTATAGTTAGAAATAATCCTGTGTTGGATTATGTTTTTCTTAATTTAAAATAATTAGGTCTCTTAATATTGTCACCTGAAACAATTCCCATCTTTTCAAAGGAGAAAAGATTGAAGCCAGTGACTTTAAAAACGTGCTGGGGAAAATGGGAATTAAGCTCACTGAAAAAGAACAATTGATGCTGTCAAAAACTCTGCCTGTCTCCAGTGAGTATTTAACATATCATCATGGTGCTCAGGAAGATGAAGTGTTAACTTCTGGGTGAGAATTGTCCAGTGCTCTGAGAAACCCCATAAGAAAAATGCAGTTCAAGCATAACATGTTCTTTTTACTTGTATTTTAATTTGGAAGTAAAAAACTTATGAAGTGAGAAACTTCTCTTTTCCATTCAGCCAATGGGCTCCTGCTAAATAGTTTAACAGCTACACAGCTAAATTCTTCTCTAGTCCCCTGAATGTGCCCTACATCCTTAGTCCCTACCCCAGTAGCACTCCCATCTCCCCCACAATCCATCAACTAAAACATAAACACCTGAGAGCAGAGTCAGTATCAATTCTGATTGGTCAGTGGCCCTTGGTCAGTGGCCCAGCCAGTCAGTCATTCAGAAGTTCCACCTCCTGGGTACCTACATAGGCTTGCCCACAAAGACACTAGAGGCCAGCCTATGCTTCATCTGTGCTTCTTGACTGGTCCCAGGGACCCCCACATAGACATCCTAACCCTTATACCTTCTGTCCCCAATTGTTCCCAGGCAAGAGTAAGCCTGCACATCACCAAGTAGGCTAGTGTCCCTGGGCAGCAAATTCTCAATGCCCATCTTAATTCTCTCCACATTACCTAAGGGTGTGGCCACTCACTATGTCTAGTGTTCCCCCAGATTGCTCTCAAGGAGCCAGTCATGACAACTGTAGAATTCTTAGGATATTGGCTCTGAGAGAGAAGGATAAAGATGCAGAATGAAGCAGATGGACTGTAATGAAGACTACTGTAGACACATTCCAGGTACTGAGGATTCTGTCAACACTACAGACACTCCTGCCACAGGATGGAGGCCTCTGAGGGCAGACAACACCTGTCAGGATGGGTTAGGTTGGAAGATGTCCCTTGTTCTCTGTCTCTGCTGAATTTCACCTCCATTTATGGAGTTTGTTTAAGGAACAAAATTTTTTTCTTCTTTAAATATTGTTTTATATCACTGCTTGGATTAACTATTTTTAATATTGTCCTTTTATAGGATCTACTTTTAGGGGCTCAAGCATAGGAATACCTCATGGGCCTAGAGCAGAGGCAAGGAAAAGAGAGAAAGGCAGAGAGGTCAAAGTGCAGTCAAAGAAGAGAACGCAAAGAAAGAAGCACTTACGTGTGTTCGTAGCCTGCATTAACTACTGCCATGTGTTCCAGCTAGGGGATAGATTGACCACATTGAGGGCAGTCCTTATCTTCTGTTATTACGTGAAGATGAAAAATAATGAAGTTCTAGGTGACTCATATAAAATGTCATAAAATTACAGAGCTCCTTATCCTTTTATTTTGACTTGAATTTTACCATATCTTACAGGAGATGGAAAAGTATATAAGAAAAGATTACTGGATGGTGTGAAGACTTTCAAAGGTAAGAATCATAAGAACAACAGCTAAAATTTATTGTAATTTGCATTTGCTTTTCAAAACCTGATTACTGATACTGAATTTATACCTCAAGACCTACCATTCTTCTTTGGGTAGGATTACATTTGTGGAAGCCATTGTCAATAATATGTAGCAAGTTGGAAATTCTGACTTCACTTAGGTTGGTTATCACAATTCATCAGATGTGTCTAATTCTTCTTTTTCATCCATAATTACTTCAATTAAAAGTTATAACAATGATGAGGGAGAGCTTTGTCTTCTCAACTCCAACACTGACTATCTGGGTTCATTTAATGGCCAGTGTTTCACTCTCCACTTGGGGTTAATGTATACTCCAAGCTAGCATCTTCCACTTATTTGATTTACTTGTATTTTCTTATTTCATCCTCTTCTTTCCTAAGCAAAAAAAGTCAGCATCAATAGCCTGGACACCCTTATGAAGAACATGGGAATTCAGCTTGAGAAAGAGGACTATGAGGATTTACGGAACCATCTGCCAGTTGATGGTAAGTATTTCAGAGTCAACTGTACCTGGGGGAATCTTATGATATCTATATGAGAGTTTTTGGGAGCTTCTGAAAGAAAAGCTATTTTTCAGTTTCTTTGGAAAACTTATGAAATATTTCAAACATGCATAAAAACAGAACAGTATAACAAACACTTGTGTATCCACTGGCTAAAGTTAATAGATGTTACCAGTTTGTCGTATTGCTTCATACATTTTCCTTCCTTCCTTCCCACACATTTTCCTTCCTTCCCACCCATGTATACTTTTTTTTAACAAGAAAAAGTTTCATTAATGACTCAGTAAGATGAATTTAGCCAGGTAAAAATGTCAAAGATGCAAAGATAGGATAATTCATTAGGAGGAAATTATAAGAGATGAGCCCCAAGCTAAGATTTCCTCATTAGAGCACTTTTGATTCAAACACAGAACCTGTGACTAATTAAAAACTTGATGAAAAATAAGCTTCTGTCAGAGAGCCAAGCAGCACATCTTACAATAGAACCAGCACATGCCAACTCAAAAGGAACAAGTCGTTTTTCTTTCCTAATTCAAGGTTCCTATTCTCCACTAGTGATTGGTGGGTGTAGCTAAGGTAGGCCACTGCTACCAGCAAACATCTTCAATGCTACCCTTACCTGTGTCTGGCCTTAATATAGAAAACAATTTTGAACTAGCTTCTAGTCTAAAACTTCAGTCTCCCTGGGTTTAACAACATTGGTAATTATCCATCATTTTGTCTGGCCCCTCTTTCTATCATGAAAAAAATCTCCATAAATCACTTCTTAATTGTGATATTGTCCCCACATATTAGCTAGAGGTCTTCAAAATGCTTTCTACTAAAAAAGGTATTATTACCAATGAAGTATTTTTAGAACTCTTGATTTTTTTAAAAAAAGAGACAATACTGTTTTCTAATCCAAAGACAATATTTCTGTACCACTGGAAATCTTTCATTCATTTAGCTAGCCCAAACTATATGCAAAACATTGAACTGGAGAGTGGACAATTTATACTTGGTTGTATAAATAAAATTAAGGTATGATCTCTGCTCTCAAATAGTTTATAGTCCTATATGGTGGAGACAGGGCACATAAACAAAATTTAGAGTGGGAAGATGGCATAATGTTAAGGTTTAATGGTCAGCTGTTTATGTAAACAAATGACTTCTAGATTCAAATTCTATCTTGTCTATTAAAATATGTTCCCCTTACTGAGTCTGAAGGGAAAGGCCTATTAGAAGGGATTACTATTAAACTCGCTTCATCTCTATGTTAAGGGTCATTTGATACTTTATAGAAATTGGTATTAATTAAATGAATATTCACTTTAAATTATCATTTTGATCTTTTTCTTTCCTGTTTCTTGCTTATCTTGAGTTAAGAGTTACTAAAGAAAATCATGAAAAACAGCTGAATTATAACTCTTTATATTGCAACTTAAATTTTTCATATCATTTTTCTATGTCTAAGATTTGGTTGCTGTGCCTGAATTGTCTCTTCTTACAGAGTATGAAATGGTTGATTTGAATGTGGCAATGGATGAAGCAAAAGCTTTTACAGGTAAGTAAGAAGTTGTGGTTAAAAGAGAATTCATTATTTATGAAGACCTTAATGCTTTATAGAAGGAAAAAAAAGGATGTTTTAAACAGTAGTTTTCTCATCAGGCTATTATTAATATGCTAAGTTGACTCTACAAATTTAATGGTTAAATGTTTGTGTTTTAATCTTACTGTTTGATTTGGTATCTTTCCATATACAGCTATATTACATGTTTTTACCAATAATGCTTTTCACTTCATCATTGTTTAAACAATCAAAATATAGATCAACACTGTACAATTTCAAGGTGAAGCTTTTGTAGTGTAATCAAGAAATATGGTTACTGTGTCAAAACACCTCATACTTCAAAAAATATAATGACATTTTACTTGTATCTGAAATTATATAACCTTTTATTTAGCTTGAATTAAAAGTATAAATTCTATATCTTACTTAACACACCCACATGTCCTTTGAATCTACATAGTTTAACAAGTTTCATAGTCAATTTGTTCTTCTAATTTAAGGATGATATCACATAGGTAATCTTTCACATAATTTGAAATCATTAGTCCATTTCTAAAATTCTTATAAGTTAACAATTCCTTTCTTTCCAAAGGAGAGATGATTGATGTCAGTAATCTGCAGAATGTTCTGGGGGAAATGGGGTTAGTACTCGCTGATGAGGAGAAGGAAGAGCTGCTGAAAACTCTGCCAATTCATGGTGAGGATTTAGCACATCTTTTGAAGTTTGGAGTTATGGGCTTATGTGTGAAAACTGCTGAAAGTATATATCTGTATGTCCAGTAAAACCTGTTTGGAAAACAATTCCCACACAAGAAGAAATCCTCCTTTTGCTGCTTACATTTTAATACTGAAAATTGGCAACATCTTTCATGAGTCTCCCACCTTTGATTATACTGTCACCCTGTGAGCATTGCCTAATCTAATTCATGACCAAGGAGAGGAGGGAAACCAGGGGAGTAAGAGAAGGAAGGAAAAAGAAAAAAAACAGGATAATGAAAACTTCAAAATTCAACCTATAGGTACAATTATATAAGTGAAAGTTCCCCCCCTCCTCCCACCCACCCAGTGAAAGCTTTCTTTATCTTTGGGTTCATTCTTATTTGAGAGCAAAATAGAATAAACTTCTAAACAAATCTGAAGGATGTTTTTTCCCCCTGATATTATGAATATTGTTGTGTCTTTGTGCTTTATTAGTCTTCCCATCATTTAACCTATATTTTTAATTGTATCATATTACAGCTGATGGAAAAGTATATAAGAATAGATTGCTAAAAGGTGTGAAGGCCCTCAATGGTGAGTGAAGAAGCATAATGAAAGAGCAAGTAAAAACACAATTCTTATGTTTAACAATTTTTTAAATGTTCCAACATTGCTTCTTGCCAATTTATCAATCCATTATTATGACTCAATATTTACCATTCTTCTTTGGGTGCACTAGTCTTTTGGGATATAAATTAAAATCTCATATTACTGTAGGAAATTTCTAACATGGTTTTCTGGCTAGAACTGTACAGATTGGTGTTTGTTTCAACCATGACTCATTAAACTTGCCTATTTCTCTCTATTGAGCTCTCATAGAAAACTGAAGCAGAGTCCCCTGGATAGGTATTAAGTAAAATATCCTATTTCCACTTGTCATACTAATTTTGAGTAAACATTTATGGGATTTTTTAGAGTCAAAAGGGAAGTTTATTAGAAAAGGGGTAACACTCCACTGACAGAGTGTGGTCTCCTCTCAGAGGCAGAGAGAGGAAAAGTGAGAGAGACAGTGAAAATAGAGAGGAGGACAGCGAGAGAGATAGAGAAAAGGCACTGAGAGAGACCTAAACAATTATATTTTTAATTTTTAATTAGAAAAATATTCTTTTAAATACAAAATGTTATAAGAGAATTATCTAATTCTACCACTTAAAAAAAGATATAAAGAAATAAATGTCATGGGGATGTAATGTACAGTATGTGACTATATTTAATAATACTGTATTATATATTTGAAGTTGTTAAGAGAACAGACCTTAAAAGTTCTCATCATGAGAAAAAAAATGTAACTATGTGTGGTGACAGATATTAACTAGACTTATTGTGATTATTTTGCAATATCTACAAATATGGAATGATGTTGTACCCCTGAAACTAATATACTGTTATATGTCCATCATATCTCAATAAAACTAAAATTCCTCCCACCTCCCACTGATCTAATCCCTCCCCATAAAGGTAAATACTGTTTACTATTTACCTTTATCTCAATACTTTTCTCAATTTTTCCCACTTTCAACAGACTTATCTTAATCTAGGGAGATAAATATGTTACGTTTCTTTGTGCCCTGTGCTTTACCCTCCAACTGGGAGTTTACGATGCAGGACCATGATTGGCATTTTTCACTCTTAAACGTCAATACTCATGTTCTAATTTTCATAGCAATGATATAAACCATGCCTTTCTTTCCTAAGGACCTAGAGTCAAAATCAAAAAAATGGAATCTCTTATGGAAAACATGGGAATTAGACTCAAGAATGAGGAGCTTGAGGAACTAATGACCCAAGTGTCAGCTGATGGTAAGTGTTATAGACATCATTATTATACCCTATAGAGAAACACTGAGCCCTTCTATTACAACTGCTGAAAGTAGCCTTTTTAGTATCATAATGAAGTAAGTGTAAGTAGAAAAACTTAACTCTGACTTTTGACGAAATGATGTATCCAAAAAATGCTTTTTAAAAGATATGTTGGGTATGCCACTTGCAGGACTCAGCCATGGCTGGGAATGCCACACACTTAAGGAACTGGAAGAGAATGAATTTTTTTTATTTCATTCATAATGGAACATTTAAGAGAAAAAATTAAGAAAATCATAAGTCAATTGATGAAAACAGAATGGTTGCAAGACAAAGATTTAATACCCCAATGGTAGAAAAAGCCCTCATACATTAATTTTAAAAAAAGTAGAAAAATAGGCAAATATACAAATAGATAATTTATAAAAGAGGAAATGTAAATGTTCAATAACACTGAAAGATGTTTAACCTCCCCGATAATAATGAAAATATAAAAGAAAACAAGGTACAGAACAATTGTCCCTCATTGGACAGGCAAAAATTAACAAGATTGAGAACATTTAGTTCTAGTGAGAGTATGGAGAAGGGACTTCCTGATACATTTTGGATGAGAGTTGCCTTTGCTATATATACACTTGGAAAAGTCCTTTATCAGTACCTAGCCGGGGTGGGGGGTAACCTTCCCTTTTCCCTCATGAATCCAGTCTATGTGCCTCATCTGTATTCAGTATTTCTCTGTGCTGAGACTTGGTACCTGTTATGCCACTAACTTGTTGACAAATAATTTAATCCTATTGAATTTTAATGTCTTCATATGTAAAATGGGAAGTTGAACTAAATGGTTCTTTATGGTCATTTCTTGCTCTGAAATTAATATAGATAATATGTATAAAGTACTTAATGCAGTGTCTGGATACTCAGTTAAGTGTTAGCCGTGATGATGGTAGTAGTGGTGAAATGATGGGGAAGATGGAGGTGATTTGAAGAAGAACTAAAAGGAAGAAGAAAAGAAAATTCTATAATCTATAAATTAATTTTAAGTCCTAATAGAATAAATATTGTTTACAAATTATGACCTTAATATAAATAAATATGGTAAGATGCAACTTAGAAATAGCCCTGGACTCACTGTATTCCTCCTCCACCACCACTGTCCTTATTCTTTTTTTTTTCTACTGTCCTTATTCTTTTTTTTTACTGTCCTTATTCTTGGCAACTTCAATGTCTTTCATATAGATCAGGGGCTCTTGACTTTATTGTGCCATAGACCCCTTTGACAGTCTGATGAATGGACCATTTTAAATGCATAAAATAAAATATATAAGATGACAAAGAAACTAATTATATTAAAATATAATTTATCAAAACATTAAAGATATATATTATTAATTCTTACTAACTTATTTAACAAATTCTAGTAGCAGGTCTAATAATTATTATAATTTTAAAGTAGTGATGAGCATAACCAACTTTTCAATATATTTGCAACAACTACCATGTCAGTGATTAAATGTCAGTGATTTATATTAGTAACAAGGTCAGGGGTTCTGCTACTACTACTATAGTTTTTGCCTATATTAATAATTGAAGAATATGCTAACTTTGAGTGGTTAGTGAAAATAAAGGTATATTTTTTTCCCATTCAAGCTCAAGTACACCCTGAATTCTAACATAGACCCAAAGTTAAGAGAACTCCTGATATAGGTTACTCATCCAACGCCCTAACCTGTTCTTGACTTCTTGAACTTCAGTCATCTTTTCTTCCCCTTCCCTTAACTACCACTCATATGGTGATGACCTAGATCTTGTCCTCACCTAATACTTCATCACCCCAAAAAACTCTATTTCATATACCCACATTCTGACCTATATCCTTCCAGTTCATTTACCATGCAGATATCTCTGCCATAACACAATGTAGGAAGCTGGAAGCTATTTAAAAATGCACACACACAGACCCAAAAAAGAGTTGAAAAGTGGACTTGCAGCTCTGAAGGAATATATGTAGATGGTAGTAGAAGTCTAAGCCAGTGGGCCTGGTTCCCCCTTCTGCATCATACTTATTTTTTGATTTTATTAAAACAGAGCTGAAATGGCTCCTGCTGTAGACAACCCAGCATTTTTCCCCCTGCTAAAGTTTATAATTCTAATTCTCTTACTTAGGAAAAATTATGTATAAACCAACACACCTTCCACATTCCTGTGACATTATCCATTTACTAACTGAATATGTTAACTTGGTGATATCGAACATGTGCTGCAGCAGAACAGTGTAGAACTCCAAATCCTGCTCTCCTCCAGCCACATGAAGACCTTCATGCTTTAACTACCATTCTTCACTATTTGACAACTCCTCCCTCCCATGTCCTTATTTCATTCATTCATTCATTAGATACAATGTTTCAATACCATTTAACTTTACAAACTCTCAGGACTCTTATCAATCTTGCCTGACAAAAACCCAGCCATCTCCTCACTCCATGGTTACTCTTGAACAGCTTAACATTGCTGAAGAAAATCTCAAAACTATGCTTATAGAATTCACTTCTACATAATGGCCAAGAGCTTCAAGTCAGCCCTTAACACGGCCAAAGAAGTTCCTATGACATTTTCTAAGTAAATTCACTTTCTCACTCTCAGAGACAATTTCATGGCTTTTCTCTTCAAATTTCCAACACCTTCTCACCTCAACTACCAGCTGATGACCTTACCTCAGACTTCACAGAGAAAACAGATGGAGTTAGACAATATTGACCTCATTTTCCTACCTCCATTTCTATGAACCTACCTATATCTATACCCCTATGCTCTGCCTTTCATCTTGTTATAAAAGAAAGGAATCTCTGCTCGCATTGTTATAAAAGAAAGGAATCTCTGTTCTCATTGTGAGTCAGCCCTTCCAATTGTTCTCTGGATCTTATTCCCACTTGCTTTCTCAAAGACTTAACTCTTGCAGTTTTTCCCTTTCTCTCCTACATTATCAATTTCTCCTTCTCTACTGTACTTCTCTCTATATTCCATTGACATGCAGACATGCTTTTCTATCCCCTTTGTCCCCTGCCAGCTACCACTCCATCTCTAAGCTCCTCTTCACTACAGAACCTCTCAAAAAGTTGTCATTATTCATCATCTCCACTTCCTCACTGCCCATTCACTCTTCAGTGCTCGCTTCCCAGCCACAGAACCAGTTCTCAGTCATCGATAACCTATGTCTTGCCAAGGTTCATTGTGAATTTTCTGTTCTTTTACTTGATAGCTTAGTAGCATTTGATATAATGACTACCTCCCCTTTTTACTGAAACATTTTTTTCCTCCCAACTTTTGAAGCCCTATACCCACCTGGTTTTTCTTCTTTCCTCACTGATAGCTTCTCAGTTTCCTTTTCTGACTTTTCCTACACTGCAAGATCTCTAAATAATGAAGTGCCCAGGGCTAGATCCTTGGCTGTCTCTTTAATTTACACCCACTTCCTAGAAGATTGCATTCAGTATCTCATTGGGTCAGATACCTTCTTTAAGCTGAAAAAAGCAAATTTCTATCTCCAGCTCAACTTCTCATATATCAAACTAGCTATTTGATATCTCCATCTAGAAGTCCAAAAGATAGCACAAATTAATGGAGTTATTGGTTAATGTCCCTAAAACCTCTCAAACCCTTCCCATCTCAGTAATCACATCCTGTCTACTCTGTTGATTGCCGGGAGAAGAGCGGGAAGAGACCAGATTTTATCCTTGATTTCTCCTTTCCTTCATATCTCTTATTCAATCTAGGCTCTATCTGAAAAATATGTCCAGAATCCATTTAATTATCATCTCCAGTGCTGCAACCATAGCCTAAGCCACCATCATCTCTTTCCTGGGCCATTGAACAGTCTCTTATCAAGTCCCCATTCCTCCAATTTTCCCAACCTACAAATACCAGCCAGAGTGATCTTTTGAAGGCTCAAATCATTTCAAATTAACCCCCTTCTTCAAGGCCTCCAATAACACTCCATTACAACCAGAATAAAACCCAGACTTTATCATCATTGCGCACAAGGTCCTGCATGATTTGGCCCCTGTCATGCTGGCCATCTCTCTCTCTCCCAATCATGTCAAAGTCATTCCCATTAGAACTATTGCACCTACTATTTTTCTATTTGGAGTGTTCTTCCCCCAATTCTTTACATGGCTATTCTCTTCTCATCATTCAAGCCTCAACCTAAATAGACCCTCCTCAGAGGCTGCCCCTGAACTCCCTGTCTAATGCAATGCCACCCACTATTACTCTTTATTATATTGCCCTATTTTATTTAACAGTATATCAAATGATCTTATTGTTTACTTGTTTATATGTTTATTTTCTTTTTCTCTCTATGAGATTGTACACTCCTTGATTACAAGAATATTGCCAACTTGCTTACTTTTGTATGCCCAAAGCCTAACAAAGTGCCTGGCACATAGAAGATACTCCATAAATATTTGTCAATTAACTGACTGAATAAAAATAGTCAGAGTCAGGCTCATTTGTCCTGTCTCTCTCTACATTCACCTGTAACCAGTCACTTCTTAACTTAATCTTACTCTGGTGGTCTCTAAAGCAAAGAAAAAGGATATAAGAATGGTTTCTTATAGATTGAAAACTTTTTTTGTTTCTAAGATAATATTGTTATCTCTGAAGATAAGTCTACACAATTCTAAGGAAAATTAGAAAAAAAGATTACTGAATTCCTATGGTCTTCATAATTTCTAAACTCTATGCAATGTAAATTTGCTGAGTCTCAGTAACATCACCATATCCGATTCTGAAGTTCATTTCCCTTGCTTTACAGGTGCTAGGACAGTTGGTCTAAATGATTTGATGGATGCTGTAAGTTATATTAAGGGTAAGTTTGCAAGCTATAATAAAAAGATGTAATAAATAGCATTTTAATACTTTGTAGTTGGTAGAGAAAAATATTTTCTCTTCAAAAATATTTAATTCTTTCATATAATATATGTTTCATTTTTGTGGATGCTGCTGAACTTGTGTAAACAATAGTTAGTGTTTATATATCAATGCCTATCATTTCCCCAAAAGAGTTCTTCAACATATTAATAATATCAAGAAGCACAAAACTATTTCTTGCCCGCACTAACCTCACTCCAAGAAATTTATCCTCTGGTAGTAATTTAATTGAATAAAAGATTTAAAAAATATCTGCCCAAAAACCTTCAGACAAATTTGAAACAGCCTAAATATCTAACAGTATGGGAACTGCCACATAAACCAGGGTATGTCAGCCTAATGGGATATCCTGTATTGAAATGCTAACTGTAAAGATTATGTGGCAACTTGGAAACATGTTTATAAAGTAATGGCATTAGGTTGGAAAAGCAAAATACAGAATTGTATGTGTATTAGATTTCCACATTGTAAAAGAACAGTCTTTTTTTATTTTAATTCTTTTGGAGGGAACACAGCATACTTGAAACTATGAGATTCAGAACTCAGAAGAGTGTCTAAGTGAAGACAGACTTAGAATCCAAAGGGACTGGAACACATCCAGAAAATGTAGGGAAAAGAGGGGAAACATGTTACTTATCTGCAAGCTAGAGGAGGTTCTTATGAGAGATAGGGACTGGAGAGATACCCTGAATTGTTGGGATACTGGGGACACAGCAGGACAATCACCCCAAAAAGAACTGTAAAAGTACAGTCTTATTGTCAAAGACCATACATGGAATATGAAAAACAAAACATAGGTTTGGGGTAGGGTGGTGGAATTCTATTTTTCCCATTTTATATTAATCTTATTACATTATCTTTACAAAAAATAAGGAAAAATTGCTTCTCTGTTGAGTTGAATAAAATTCTTGAAATGCATAGTGACCAGGGAAGCAAACTACAAGCAAATATTTTTTTAAGTTAAAAAAAAAATTAAAAACTAACCTATAGGAAAAAAAATGAATTTTCAAGTGGGGTAAGAGGAAGAGAAAAAAAAAAACTAAATCCTTATATGTCGCTTAATTTGCTATGGATTTTGCAATAACCCACCAGTCAATTCCTAACTGATGGTGTACTTTCCTTCTTTGTAGCCACCTCAGGTGCCCTGAGCCACAATTAAAAACACAGGAATTTTTTTCTGGCCCTCCTATTAATTCTGGGTTTATAAGGACAAGGGTATATATAAGCACAGACAGTGTTTTTCATCCTTTGTAGATAGTTCTGAAATGTTTCTGCAATTTATTTCTCACCTTTTCTAAGGAGAAGTGATTGATATCCAGGACTTAGACAACTTTCTAGCAAGTGAGGGGATTGAGCTCACAGAAGAAGAAATGAAGGAGCTGATGCCTCATTTGACATTTAATGGTAAGGTTTCTGAAAATTCTGTTGCCTTCTTAGAAGTGTGTTATCTTGTATATAAGATCTTCAGATTGATTCTTATCTTCGTATCACTTAGAAAAATGTTTCTCAAAGTCAAATATACACATGAATCACCTGGGCATCTTGTCAAAATGCAGATTGCAATTCAGGTCTGGAGGGTAGCCTGAGAGATTCTGCATTTCTAACAAACTCCCAGGTAATGTCAGTGCTATTCGTCCGTGGGCCACTTTTGCCTATCAAGGACCTAAAAGATGAAAAAAGTGATAAATTAAGATTGTGCCTGGCCTTCCATTTCTTAAGACACAAGTACAACTAATATGTTAATTTATGCCTGAGGGCATGATTCCAGCCCAAATATAAGATCCATATTTTAGCATGTATCAGTACTTCACAATGGCAAAATAATATTTTAATGGCCAATGATATTGTATTGTATAGATATATTACATTTCTTTATCCATTCATCAGTTGATGGTCATTTGGATTGTTCCCACCTTTTGGCTGTTATGAATAATGCTGCTATGAACATTTGTGTGCAACTTTTTGTGTGGACATGTGTTTTCATTTCTCTTGGGTATATACCCAGGAGTGAAATTGCTGGGTCATAGGGTTGCTCTACATTTAACTATTTAAAGAACTGCCAGATTGTTTTCCAAAGTAGGTGCACCACCTCGCATCCCCATCATCAACATATAAAGGTTCTGATTTCTCTACCTTCTTATCAACACTTGTTACTATCTGACTTTTTGATCCAAGTCATCCCTGTGGGTATGAATCAACACTACATTTTTGAGATTTACCCATGTTTCTACAAATCAAATTCTGGTTTCTGCATAATATCCCTTCAGTACAATTACCATAAATTACCTATCCACTGCCTTAGTGGTGGACACCAAAGTTGCCAACATTTCATTTTCTTGTTCTACTACTACTTCTACTAACTATATAGTTTTATCTTTCACATTTAGGTCTTTAATCCATCTGTACATTATCTCTGCATATGGTGAGATAAGGATTCTACTTGTTTTTTTCTCATATAGTAAACAATTTTCACAACCCAACTGATTTGTGATACCACCATGTATGGAGGAAATCCAAGCTCTCTCTACTATCTAGAGACTCTTGGGTAGGTTAGGGGGAACATACATTTCTCCTATTCACTAATGGTTCAGATTTTGTACTTTGAATTCTCAGTCTCTGCTTTGCATTCTTTCTACTATGCTGCTGTCATTTTATATTCTGTTACTCCACTGACATTGCCTAACTCCATCATTTCCCAACTCAAGGCTTAGTGCTTAAAACTGAATAATATGTCCTTATTCTTATGAATTCTGCCACCATTCCTTCTTTAGGAGAATTTTCATCTTTGTTTCTATTCCTCAGGTTTTAGCCTCCCATTTTGTTTTTGAGAAGGAAAGATTAGCAATAAATATGTTCAGAATTTTGGAGCAAAGGAGGAAGAAAGAGATGTGCACAGTTAGTCTCAAAACAAAAGTGTGTAATATTTTATAGAACTAAAACATTACTTCCTTATCAGAATTCTTTTTTTCACTTTTTATTATGGAAATTTTCAAACAGAGAGCCCTTACCCAGCTTTAACAATTATGAGCATTTTAAGGCTATGTTTTGAAGAGGATATGGATATATGTATTGGTAAGAAGAGCATTGCAGGTGAAGTCAACTCTTTTTCTTTTTTTCCTCTCAAAATGTGGGATAGTTTGGCTTTCAAAACATCAGGATATTACCTCTCAGGAGAAAAGTTCTGGATATAATGGCTCAGTTTCCTGGGTTGGTTTGGTTTGGCCAGAGAAGGCCAATAATGTCAAGAAAGGTAAATAGCAGGCTCTCTCTTTGGGAAGCCTTGATGGTGGGAAGAAACGAACCTTATCAGAATTCTTGAGGGTGCCACCCCAGGTTCCTTCCTGCCTCTTCTCCCATTTAATGGCATCACAGAAGAAGCATTCTGTCCCACTTGTCTCACAGCTGCTCTTCTTCCAGCTTTGTCTATAGTTCTGTGTCTTGCAAGTGCTGTTCTGACCTAGATATAGTATTTAAGTCTCTGGGTTTCTCATGTGTTTACATTAGCTTCTCCGATATCAACCACTTTCTTCATATTTTTCTGGTCTTGGTCCCCTCCACATCCCCGTAAGTGTCTTCCAGTATGCAGACTTATCTCCCTTTGCTCTCTTCCTTAAGTCACATTTATAATATCTCCCAGCACATTTAGTCATTAAAGGAAGGGATCCTATGTACTAGGCTCTGTGCCAAGTGCTAAGGACACAAAAACAAAAACAGGTCACAGCCTTTGTCCACAAAGAGCTTATGGTCCAACTGAGGAGATAGGTACATAACCAAAATAATTTTGATATGTAACATGATAAATGTATGCAAAAGGTGCTAATGGGGCATTTCTCCAAGACTGAGGTTTCCTGGAGAAAGCCCTAAGTTGGACAAGTATGGGAATATCATTCCAGTCAAAGAAACGTACTCCTCAGGAGTGACAAGCACACCTCAAATGGTTGGTTCCAAAGAAATACTCCTTAAAACAAAAAACAGAGCAAGTCCTTCTCTCCCTATTCCAACTCTGAGCATCTGTCTACATAGTCTCTTCATAACTTTCTTTTAATGTCATTGGTCTGAGTTTGGAAAAGACGCTGCCATATTTGAGCCCTCGTTCTTTTTGTAATATCCCTTTCCTACATGTCACCTTTGGAGTGGAATACCTTGAAAGAAATAGAGATATTTATCTCACTGAAAGATTTACCCTTTCTTCTATCATATTCACCTAAAACAAAATTAATCCAGTTCCAAAGCAAACCAATATCTCTAGTTTTCTAAATCATAGAAGTTCCAGACTGCCATGTTATTTTAATAATTCGCAACTTTTATCAGTTATTATGAGTTTTTATGTTACTTCCTCTGTATCTGATTCAATATGTTTTACAGGAAATGGGAAGGTTAAAGTGAATTCAATAATGGAAAGCCTGAAGAAGTTTGAACGTGAGTGGAAATTTTTGATAAAATATAAATTGATAACTGAATGCTATGCATTTATTTTTATATGTGTTTTCTTAGTTATAAAAGTAATAATGTTCATTATGTAAATTTTCTATATTCAAAAAATGTAAAGAATTAAAAAGGAAATTTTTAATAATTTTTAATTCTATCACCCAGTGGTAATCTATAATTTTATCAACCCAAATATTTCTCCTTATGCATAGACAATTTTTGTGCATTTAGTTTTGAAGTTCTATTTTCAGTGTCAGACTTTTCCACAGAAGCTTCACCATTTTACATTCCTACTAGCAAACTAGGATCTATGCAGGGAGAATATTCAAGAAATAGAGAAGAAGAAAAGAATGAGAGGGGTAAAGGGGAAGAGAAAAGGTGATAGGTTTTTCTTAATTCTACAAATTATGTGTTTTGTATTTGTATTAATCTCTCCCCTCCCATAAAGAATATATATTTATTTTATATATACTGCTTTCTGAGTGATATATTATACTACATAGCCTTCATAGCCTAAAAGTCACCAAAACTTCTCTATGTTTCCATAACCTGCCATTGACTTTTCTTGATATTAAAATAGTACATTATTGGCTTCATCTGGCCAAACTAAACCAAACCTAGGGAACTGAGCCATTATATCCAGAATTTTTCTCCTGAGAGTTAATCTCATGTTTAGAAAACCAAACTATCCCACATTTTGAAAGGAAAAAAGAAAAAAAGTTGAATCGGTACTATTAAGGTATTCAGTTGTTGTTCTGGCCACGGAGTGCAATGGAGTGAGGAGAGGAGATTTTGTGGTTAATATTATATATTGTACCCATACATTCACAGGAGAATTTACTAGAAATAAATATCTATTAACCATTAAAAGATAATTAGTCAACAGTTTGTAACTAAAGTACTAATGAAAATGAAATGAGTAGCAGATCATCCTCTTCTTGAGCCAACAGGTTTTCAAAGTTACTTCACTGTTTTACATCCTAAAAGATGATAAATGAATAGTCTTAACTTCAATGCTGACTCTATGTAATAAGTCATATAATAAATTATGGTACAACTATATAATCTATATAATGCTTTTTTTTTAGTTTGATACCTTAAAGGCACCAAAAGAAGCAATATGAGTTAAGCTGTGTATCACATACAACTGTCAGTTTCCTACTCATCTGAGGAAAAATTAAGATAAAATTATATCCTCCTTTTCTATTTTTATAACTTCAGAAATTTATATAATTTTGACTATCAATCTTGTCTTTAAGCAAAAGGAATGGTGCCTCTACATAAGTCGATGAATACTGCAAATGATACTAAAGGTGAGTGTAAAACATGATATGAACACATTGTAATGATGGGTATAATACTTTGACTTACCTTTTTTAATCCCATAGTCACTTGCTACCATTTTGTCAGTTACTACCCTCTATCTACTTGCTGACAGGCAATTGAACACCATTCTCCCTCCTCTTGTTTTTCTGAATTCCTTTTGCCTTTATAGTACACACTAATCTACATCATATATGATTATTAGGTATTTATAATGCTTTCTAATGGCTTCATTTGTAATGAATTTTTTTATCTCTAATTACATTGTAACCTACTTGGTGCAATTTATAGTGCAATTACACAAAGCAGTTGTTCCTAACTTTGCCACTAGAGAAATTAATTTAACTCATTTGGGCTTTAGTCTCCTTATCAATAAAATGAAAAGAGTGAATTAGATTGACGATCTATTAGTTCTCTTTCAGCTTTAAAATTCTAGGACTAACTTTTGTGGTTGAAATGACATTAACGAGAAAGTGAAAAGAAAACCTACAGAATAGGGGAAAATATTTGCAAATGATATATCTGATAAGGGTCTAGTATCCAAAATACATGAACACTTATAATTCAATAAAAAAGACAAATAACCCAACTTTAAAAATGCCCAAAGGATCTAAAAAGACATTTCTAAAAAGAAGATATAAAAATGACTAATAAGCACATGAAAAGATGTTCAACATCATCAGTCATTAGAGAAATGCAAATCAAAACCATGAGATACCACTTCATACCCATTAGGTTGACTAGGCATGTAAAAAAGACAATAACAAGTGTTGATAAGGATGTGGAGAAACTGGAGTCTGCATATATTGCTGGTGTAATGTAAAATGGTAAAGCTGCTGTGGAAAACAGTTTGGCAGTCCCAAAATGTGAAACATAGTTACCATTTGACCCAGCAATTCCACTCCTAGGGATATACCCAAGAGATATGAAAACATATGTGTATATAAGAATGTCCATAACATGATTCATAATAGTCAAAGAGTGAAGAGAGTCCAAATGTCCATTAATTGATGATTGGATAAACAAACTATGGCATATCCATACAATGGAACATTATTCAACCATAAAAAGGAATAAAGTACTGATGCATCATCCCACAACATAGATCAACCTTGAAAATGTTACATCAAGTTAAAGAAGCCAGATGCAAAAGGCCAAATATAATTCTATTTATATTAAATGTCCAGAATAGGCAAATCCATAAAGACAGAAGATAGATTAGTGGTTGCCAAGAGGTACCCAATATGGGAGGGAAGAATGGGAATGGCTCCTAATGGGTACAGGGTTTCTACCGTTCTGGAATTAGATAGTGATGATGGTTGTTCAACTTTGTGAATATACTAAAAACCACTGAATTGTACATTTTGTAAAGGGTGAATTTTATGGCATGTAAATTATATGTTAATGTTTTAAATTATAGCCTCACCCAAATATATATCTGGTTAAAAAAAAACAAACAAACAAACAAGGACTCAGAATCTGTGCCTGTTTACTTGTCAGGCTCTTTAAGTGGGAAAAATAAATAACAGGCCTAACCCCAAATATAAGCCCTAACCCCAAATCACCTTCCATCTATCCAGTGTACCAAGCTATGGAACCTAGCTTATGTCCTGAGACTATCAGCCATACAGATAAAGATCACATCAACCCACCCATTCAAAACTACCTAGGACATGCCCACAATTAAATGAAATCAGCCCTTCGTCTCATCTGGTTCTGGATAGATAACTACTGATATATCTAAACTATAATACATGCCTACTCCCCAGGATATTTTTCTTCCTTATATATACCACCACCCTAATAATTTTGATAATTTCTTTCATCACTATTCACTCACATTATGGAAACCTAAATTTGGATGAAACTGTCTCACTTCAATGTCAGCTACTTTTGGGTAGGCATGCTGTCTTATAAGTCTTTTTATTCTCTGTACCTACCAGTGAGTAGGTGTCTGATGAAGGTAATGAATGGATACATGTGTCTATTCATTTAACAGTAAGTTAGCATCTACCATGTGCCAAGCATTATTCTATGTGCTTGGGACAAAATTCCATACCCTCACAGAGCTTACTTTCTAGTAAAGAGATATACACAATAAACAATAATAGTAGTATGACAGAGATTAGGGAGAAAAATAAAGCAAGTAAAATGGGTACAAAGAATCCTGGAAGTGGGGGAAGGTAATCAAGAAGGCCTCGTTGATAAAGGACATAGAACCAAAAAGCTAAGGAGGTAAGGGAGCAAGCCACGCAGAAATATGGGGCAAGAGTATTCCATGCAGAGAAAAGAACAAGTGAAAATTCCCTCATACAAGAGCATGCTTGCAGTATTTGAGAAGGAAAATGGCCACTGTGGCTGGAATAGAGTGAGCTAGGACAAGGTAGGAGGAGATAACGTCCTAGAGGTAGGGGACAGAACTATCACATTCAGCCACAGAGGCTATGCAGTGCACAATTCCAGGATTGTGCAATGAGGTATCCCTTATTGAGGGAAGGAGATGGTGCAGGTGTGGAGAGCAGCAGATCATATAAGCCTTGAAGGCTATTGTAAAAGTTGAATTTTTACCAAGTGACATAGGAAGCTACTAGAGGATTTGAGCAGAGAGATGCATGATCTGACTTAAGTGTTTTTGTGGGTTTTTAAACTTTTTTCGACTGAAGTTTTTAAAGGATTATCCTGATTCCTGTGTGTAGAACAGACTCGACAGGGGTGCATAAAGCAAGAGCAGAAGCAGGGATACCAGTGAGGAGAACTTTGCAGTATTCCAGAGCAAAATGTAGAGGTAGAGGTGGTGAGAGTAGTTGGCTTATATATTTATTTTGAAGATGGAATCAACAGTATTTCTTGATAGAGATAGTCCCTGCTGTATCTCAGGGCCTAGAACATAATAGGCACTAAAGAATACTTATGGAATGAATTAATTGGATTAGATGTAGAATACAAGAGAAGAGGATTGGATCTTATTTGAATGGTTTGACCTGAACACAGTAGGTACACAGGCCTGGAAAGATGGAATTGCCATTTCCTGAGGTGAATGGTTAAATGAATAGGTGACTGGATACATTCTATTCTATTTATTGAATTAGTGAAGAAACTAATTGAAATCCATACAGATTATGGAAAGAGGAAATGTTAAAAATCAGAGTAGTGGCCTATAGAATATGAGTCAAACAATTTAATATTATAACTTGCTGTTAAGTTGACACTAGGAAAATATTCTGACATTTTGGATTGACTCTCAAGAATAAATCAATGAGGATGAGCAGGTGGTTGTGACACATTTCTTTATATTGTTCTTTTATTAACTATGTTCTGACTCTGTAATTCACACCCACACATACCTCAAGGGTGCTGCATGAACCATGTTGAAAACACAATTGTTCTAAAGTTAGAAGGGGTTTATGGGTCATTTTCACCCTAGGCCTGAGTCTGAGAAGTGAATGAGGTCACAGTTGTATGATGAAACAAACCCTTTATGGGATTCTTGATCTGATTGAAGCCCAGAGTGGTAAGTAGCATGGCATAAAAGTAGGTAAATATCCAGATTTTATGGGAATCTACACTGAGTCCTTTTTTTTTTTTTTTTGTAAGTCTCTCATCTTTATGAGAGATTAAAGGTAGTTTTTTAAAGTAATGATAATATTGAGCCATGAGGATGACTTCACAGCACCTTTCAAGTGCCTAAATTGTTGGACCTCTCTGGAGTTCCCAGCTCTGTGGTAGGTTTCCAGATTTTGAGCACACGTAACTGAGTCGTTTAGAAGTAACTGGTTTCTACACTCTGAGATGAAGGCCTGGGAAAACTGATTGAACTCTAACCAAACAGAGGCTTTTTCTTCATGGTTTAATAGTATATGATTGTTTATATGTTCCTAAGTCAGCAATCCAATTTTCTTGTCAGTGAACCACCTAATCACTCTACATTTTGACAAGATATTTGGAGAGAAAAAACAACAATAAAAGGGGGAAGCCCTACCAACCCAGCTTCTGATCCATAGGCCCTAATTCTCAAACTCTGAAAAAGTGGAAAGGTTATGGAGGCCACAGTGGTTGAGTCCATTCAGGATGGTCTAGGGTGGCAAAACAGCACTGTATCCCCACCCCCACTCCTACTTTTAAGAAAGACCTGTGGGTTCATAATTACTGACAAGGCAGGGGTAGACCTCCCAGAAAGAAACCCTGAGAAAACCTACTTACTACCAGTCAGGTATCCAAGATATAGACAATTAGGTAATTATTTTGAAAATGCTATGACATTTTATTCTTTCTGAATTATGACATGAAATGTTCTAATGATTTCAAAAAATAATTTTTGTCTTTAAATAACTTTTTCCATGCATTTCCAGATGTTTTATCTGTGTCATGTGGTACCATTTACCTTTATATAGAATCAGAATGACACTATTTGAAGGGGGAACAAAGGCAAGAAATTATGCTTGGATATCTTGGAATAGAAAAAGGGGTCCTTCCATATAACCTTCCAACTTTGCACAAACCTCTAACTTGAATTTACACATAATACCATTTCCTGAGTCTCTGGACTTCAAGCTCCAGGTCTGGAGCTGGGAAAGTTGCAAAAGAATATAGAGAAATTCATCTGTGATTTGATCCTTAACTGTACCTTCTGAATTCCAGACAGAGTTACTGGCAACATGGCAGTTTCTGACAGTAAGTCAAAACTTAAGCTGAATCCTCTAACGAAAGTACCCAGCTCCCACGGCAAGAGGTAAGTAAAGAATGTATTAAAGTGATAAATATATTATGATAAAGAATTATTAAGAGGAGGAATATATTAAATACTCATAAAGGCTATGATGAAACAAGTTAGAATGCTCTTAAAATACCTATTCTGTGATAAATTAACTTATAAAACAAATATCTGAATTGAAGATAAAGATTTCTGTGAAAAGGATATATATATATCCTTTTTGATTGGACAAAGAGTTCTCCTTTCTGTTCTCCCAAATAAGAGGCTGTTTTTGTGTGAGGGGACAGAATACCCTAGAGGGCTTAAGAAGTTGTCAGTTATACATTAAGATATTTTGAGTACCAATCTAAAGAAGAATAAATTTAGAGGATCATAAAGAAGATCTAAACCCCTAAGCAAGTCAGTATAGAGAAAAGGTCTGTAGCTCAAATATGGCCAGTAAAATAAAATCTGGTAAATTAGCCATGACTAAGCTTGGTCTAAAATTGGGAAGGGAAGTTTGCCTGTGACACTAACAATAGATTTTTCTTAGTCTAATAACAACAAAGTCCAATAAACAGTTGCCACTAATGACTGCAAGTGAAAGCCTGATCTATACGTAATCAGATCATAAGAAAAGCCTCTCTCCATTTTCTTTACCGCTTTGAGAGAGTACTTCTCCTAGTGTCCTTGACTACGCCACTGCTGCAGGAATATATTACTCACACTTTTAGAGGAATGTGGGTAAGACAACCTTGTAGCTGCCAAATCCTTTGATCTCTGCATTACAAGCTATCTTTTTAAAATAGTGACTTCTTTGTCACGGAAAGCAATCAAACAGACTAGATAATGCCACATGTAAAGTGAATTCCTACATGAGGTGAGAGGCTAGACTGGGTTCATTCCAAATCTAAGGTTCTTTGAACTTTTGAAACATTACAAAACAAAAACTCTATTTCTCATGTTTGATCCAAGATAACATTTGAAATTTGCCAAGAGAAATCTTTTTTTAACATAGCTAAAAAAAACTTTACACTGCCTGGCCTTCTGTTTTCCTCTTGCTTCTTGAAAACTTCATATGTCTCCATCTACTACATCTTTTATATAGTGCAAAAGAAATTTATATTTATAAATACAACAAATATAAAATAACCTATCTGAATAAAGACAAACTTGAGTTTACATAAGTTCAAATAGATAATAAAAAGGAAACACCAGAAGAAGAAACCAGTGTTAGTAAAAGCTGAGGAAATAAGACTACTTGGATGAAATTCCATGTAGAAAAGTTGAGAATGGTCATTATGAGGCCCTACCACATCCTTTTCCCCCAAGTTTCTCTTTGGAAATAAGTTGAATCTACTAGATACTATGTAGGAGATACTAAATTTTTTTTAATATATTTTTAAAATTTAACTACCATGTTTAGTATTTCTTCTAGTTTCACTTTTTTCAAACTGCTTCTTATAAAAACAAAAACTTGTCCATATTTTTAAAACTTTTAGTTCTAGTAGTATCAAAGCTAATGTATTTTAAATAAAATTAATTTATAAAATGATTATTATAACTTTACTATTAAATTACCATCTTATAAGCAAGCCCAGTTTGCATAATACATTTTTATGTTCCTAAACTAACAAATTACTAGATCTGTATAAAATTTCCCCAAAGTATTACTATTTTCCTCTTCTTCCAGATTTTATTTTCCTGAGGAAATAAAAGGTTACCCAGGATTCCAAACTTTCCTGAAGTGTTCTATAGATAATGTTACATAGATAATATAGATAGATAAATATATAGAGGTCTATATATAGAGACAGATTGATCTACTCTCTCATATGCTGGTAAAAATACAATTTGGCAGTTAAAGTCATAAAATCATGAGCAAAAAAGTTTCACTATAAGGATATTCACCCTAAGATTATTTAAATTAGTAAAAATTTGAAACAGCTTATATTTCTAATGATAGGAATAGTGTAAAGCTTACATTTTTGAGCTTTGGAGTCAGATAAACCTGAGTTTGAATTCCAGGACTTACACTTAGTATCTGTGTGACTTGGGACAAGTTATTTAATCTCTCTGAACCTCAGTTTCCTCCTTTATAAAATGGAGGAAATCAGATTTTTTACAGGGTCAGAGTGATGGACAAGTATAGGGCAGAGATGGACTTCAGTAACTAACATTTTCTTACTGTCCATCCATCCTGTAGCTACTGGCAGTGACAGGAACAAGCCCCTTAGGTGGTATGACTCTGGGTGTACTGTGATACAGTCATTCCAGTCAGCAAAAACTAATGAAAAGAACTAATATTTGCTGGTTTCAAATGTATTAAATCTTTTCATGTCTTTTCTCAGGGATAAAGATTTACCAGCATCTCTCCCATACCAATTACAGCACAAAGAAAAGAAGTTGAATGCTTCACTAATGCAAGGTAGAGAATCATCCTCAAAATGAGAGCATAAACAAAAGCCCCTTAATAGAACTGATCTTTTTTTTCTAAGAGAGATTGGGGATTTTAAGGGTTATCTATAGTACTCTGTTATTTAAGAGCAAAAAAAAAATTTTAATTCAGTGTCTTAATTTGTGGGAGGAAAAGGGGATTACTTTCAAATAGATGTCTTCCTAGAATTTAGAGGGTCCTCGTCAAATATTTTTATTCAAAGAAGAACCTGTGAGTGGAAAAGAACAAATGCAAGGTCAAATACAAATCAAGCGATAGAGCAGTATAAACACAACTAAGTCCCAGGATTTTTCATAGAAAAATAAATTATAATGGTAAAATGAGCTACACTAGCTACAGTTCATTAATCCAAACAATAAATATTTATTTAAAGCCAATATTGTACTAGGCATGGAAAAGACCACAAGTCAGACAGGGCCCCTGCCCTGATAGGAAGTCTTACAAGGAAGAAAGAGTGTTAAATTATGAATTCATTGATTGTAACATTTAAATTACAATATGACACAAGTTATGATAGGAAAGTAAAAAAAAGTCTACTAACTTAGTTTTGTAAGGATAGGAGGGGAGTCCCAGCAAAGGCTGAATAATGAGGGGTAAATCAGTCAAAGACCTCAGAGGGGGTATTCCGGGCAGAAAGAGTGGAATCTGTAAAGGCCTAGAGAAAAGGGAAAGCATGATACACTAGGAAAACTGAAAAAAAGTCAAATATGGCTGTTTCTAGGAAGGCTAATGCTTCGCTCCTCCAAGTTTGGAAGCAACTGAGAAATTGACCCAGGACACAGAAAGGAATCAAAGAATCACCTTTATTGTTGGGAAGGCTGATTTGGAAAACACAAAAGATTGTCAAGATCAGAATTGCGTTTTTTATTGCCTTAACAACAACAGTTCATGGCTTCATAAAACTTAAAGTTTTTTAATGTACTTTAATATATACTGGTGCCTTGTCTTTAGGGTACCCAGGATTTGTTTTAATTAGGTATTGTAAGACATACAGACACAGAAATGACTTCCATGGAGGATGAAATTGTTTGTACTCACTAGAAACAAGAGGCACAGCAAACCATGAAGGGCCGCACACAGGAAAGCATCCAAGTCAGTCAGGAGGCAAAGGGTCAGGGAAAGTGGGCAGGAAGGAACAGGCAAGGCAAGATAAACAGGTTTAGAATTGGCTAGTTCAAATAATTTCAGTAGCTCTGGGGTGTAGGGTTGTCCCTAGTTGTCTGGCACCTGACCCTGCAGTGATTAGGACAGAGGAATCGTGGCCCAGAGTGTAGGAGCCTGAGAAGGTAGGTGGTTGGGGGTATGGGCTCTGGATTGCTTGGTTTTCCCATGAAAAGCACGCTCACGGGCAAATCTTTTACTCTCTCTAGGAAATGGCTAGCTCTGGGATGGGTAGTCCCTCCAGGATCATCAAGGGTTCAGATGTCAAAGCATTAAATACAGAAACTAGAAAACGTGGTTATTATAATGTTTAATCCTCACAACTTTCCTATAAGGTTAATTTTTACATTCTGTAAATATTAATTGAATACCTCCAAATCCCCAGCATCAGCTCCTATCCTCACTTTCAATTGATAACCTTGCTTCCTACTTCTCTATAATCAGGAATTCTGATTTTGCGATCAGAACTTCTATAGGCTCCCACCTCAATATCCACCTCCCACCAGCATCTGTACTCACAAACTCTGCCTGCCTCCCTGTGCCACAAAAGAACTTTATACTGTTATCTAAAGCCAGTCCTTCCATTGTGGATTAGATCCCATCTTCTCTCACATATTCAAAGAAATAACCCAAGAAAGTATCCCACCAGTCTCCAACACCAATTTCTTTTCATTCTCTGTTATATCATTTCTATTATTATACAAACTTGCTGTTATTTCTCTTTTAAAAAAATATCATGACCTGATCTTCCCCTTCAGCCACTACACAATTTCTTTGCTCTTTTTTGTAAGAAGATTCCTCAAAAGAGATGTCACTCCTTCTCAGTCTCTTTTCCTAGTTTCTCCCCTTTTCCTGATTCCTCTTAATGCTAGAGTACCCCAGAGCCTAGTCCTTGATCCTCTTCTCTACTTTATCCCACTCATACATGTGGTGGTCTTATCTCATCTTAGGCTTTAAATACCATCTGAAAGCAAATAATTCCCAAAAGTATATGTCCAGTCTGGGTCTGTCTCCCCAACTCCAGACTTATATCTAACTGCCTATTCAACATCTCCAATTATATGTCTAAACTCAACACATCAAAAACTGAACTCCCAATAACTTCCACTTATTCTTTTTTATTGTGGTAAAATATATGTTACATAAAACTTAAAATTGTAGTCATTTTTAAATATACATACAGGTCAATGGCATTCAATTTATTCACATAGTTCTATAACCATCACCACCATCCACCTCTAGAACTTTTTCATCTTCCCAAACTGAACCTCCATACCCATTAAACAATAATTCCCCATGCTTCCCTCTGCCTCTTACTCTTAAAACTTGCTCTACCCATAGCCTTCCCCATCTCAAATGATACTTCATTCTCTACTTGTTCTAGAGAAAAAAAAACAACCTTTTTTTCTAGACTCATTCTCGACTCTTCTCTCTTAACCTACCTCCAAATCCATCAGGAAATCTCATTGGTCTACATTTAAAATATATCTATAAGTCAGTCAGTTCTTACCACATCCACTGCTACAACCCTGGTCTGAGGCACTATTATTGCTCACCCACAATAGCCTCCTACATGGTATTAATCTCCCTACTTCTACCCAAACCCTTACAAAAGTCTGTTTTTCTAGCAATAGCCACACTGATGTTAAAACATAAGTCAGGTGCGAAAAGGGGAGGAGCTGAACTAAGTAACTTTGAAAAGGGTGTTTTGACTAGAAACTATAAAACTGAACAGAAAAGGAATTGTACATAAGTAATGTACTCTACTTAGTATAGTTGTTTCTCAAACAGGTATAGATTAACAATTCTGAAACTGTTGTACATGTATCCTAGGATTAAATAAATAAGTAAATGGATGGCGGATGGTGGGAGCCAGGTTTCTCACCATGGGAGTGGGAAGTTACAGATAAACAAGGGGAGAAGGCTAAAGTAAACCAGTGGTACTGGATTAGGGTCTGAGACATCAGTGTGAACTCATGTTTATCTTAATGTGAATACAGATGGACAGATCAAGAAATAATTAGAGATACGCGTGTATATATGGGTAGTATACATGCATTTATTTCCTATTTCTGTCCACTAGGAAGACTTAGGTGCATTGATACCCCCATAGAAACAAACACCCAGATCTTGACTTCCAGTGTCAGTTTCCTATAAAATAACCAGAGTTCCTTGGATAAGTGGCTGATTCTAGGGCTTGGGTAGGGAATACACAAGATGAACCTGGGATATCTTGTAATGACAGAAAGTAAGGAAGTACTCAAAAAACAGAAGGACAGCAGTGTGTCGAAGGGATAAAGAAGCCAACTGGAAAGGGCTGACAACCACCAAAGCTAGAACAATTTGAGCAAGAAAAATAAGTAGTAAACAGTATTGGATTGTAACTCAAAGTATAAAATAAATATTTCTAAGTCCATACTGATAAAATAAATGAATGATTGGGTATAAAAAAATGATGAGACAAATCTCTTACAAAAGATTTCCAAATAATGTATGTAGATGTTACCTCCTCCAGGAAGTGGAGCTTAATTCCCCTGCCCCCAAGTCCTCTCTCCCTTAAGTATGGACTTTTCTTAGTGACTTGCTTCCAAAAAGTAGAATATGGAAAAGGAGGGAAGTAACTCTACAGTGGAGAAACCTGACAAACACTGCTTTGGCCAGGTTAATCATGGTTAACGTCATCAGTGACAAGTCATGTTGACAGTATGTAACCTTGATATAAACGGTGAGAATGACACTTCACCTCTGTGCTCTTCCTCCCCCAAATCTATAATCTCAGGTTAACCATGAGAAAAACATCAGAAAAAAACACATTGAGGGACTTCTACAAAATACCTGAATAATATTCCTCCAAACTGCCAAAGTCATCAAAAATGAGGAAAGTCTGAATCACTGTTACAGAGAAGTTAAAAAGACATGATAACTAAATGTACTATGATATCCTGGATAGGATCCTGGAACTGAAAAAGAGCATTATGAAAATCTAATGAAATCTAAATAGTGTCTGCAGTTTAATTAATAGTACTACACCACCACTGGCTTCTTAGATATAACAGAAGAACCGTAGGAATATAAGATGTTAACATTAGGGAAAACTGGGTGAGGGAGCTACAGGAATTCTCTGTGTTTCTTTGCAACTATATTTAAAATCAATCTGACATAAAACTTAAATTTTAAAACATTACCATGCCTACTCACACCTTACCTCTCTAACTTCTCCTACTCCCCTTACTCACTCTACTCCAGGCACACTCACAGCCTTGCTATTCCTGGAACCTACCAGGTCCATTCCCCTTAAGGCCTTTGCTCTAGCTCTTCTCTCTCTTCTCCCAGATATCCACTCCCTCACTTTATTCAAGTCTTGGCTTAAATCTCATTTAATACAAGCAACCTATCCCTCAATCCCTGAAACTCTCAATCCGCTGACCCTACATTACTCTTTCATTTTTCCATAGCACTTACCACCTTCTAACATGTTATCTAATTTACCTATTTATTATATTCATATTAAGGGCAGAAATCTTTGGGGGTTTTAGTGCACTAATTCATCCTAGGCACCTAGAGCAGCACCTGGCATATAGAAGACATGCAATAAATATTTGTTGATTGAGTTGCATTAATGCATGAATGCCTACTAGCATGCTAGAAGTACTGGGAAAAAAACAGAAACAAGTCAGAGATGGTTCCAGCCTTAGAAAGGCCTGCCTTTTATCAAGGGGAAAAGATGTTAACCTTGACACAATTAAAAGGCACACATACCATTATCTCTATAGGATTAATCACTGTTGTACACAGAGATGCTAACACTTGAATGTAATAAGAAATGTTTTATTCTGGTGCTATTTGGAATATACATTGTTCTCGGTTTATTTCTTCATTTGCTAATTTTTGAAAATATATGTTAATTTTTGTCCCAGTTAATGTTTTGAGAATTTGTTTGAGAAAACTTTGAGTCTGTACAAAACATAAGACCCTGGAGTTGTATAGGTCTGAAGGTGGGCTGCCTGGTCCCTCTTCTCCAGGCCTTAAGGCTAAAATGACCAGCCTGGCCTCTTATCTAGAGCCTCTGGAGGCGAATCTGCTTTTGAGCTTGTTCAGGTGTTTGGAATCCAGTTCCTGTGGTTGTAGGGCTGAGGTCCCCATTTCCTTGCTGGTTGCCAGCCAGGAACCTCTCTCAGTCACGTAAGGCTGTCTGCCCTCCACATCACATTGCCCTCTCCATCAACAGTGGGTCAAGTCCTCCTCATGTTTTGATTGTCTCACTTCTCCTGCCACATCTCTCTTGCTTATAAATGCATAAGGGACCCTGTGATTAGATTGGGCCCTCTCAGATAATCCAGGATAATCTATTTTAATTACATCTGCAAAATCCCTTTTGTCATGTAGAGTAATATGTTCACAGGTTCCAGCAATTAAAGTGTAGACATCTTACAAAGGTCATTTCACCTACATATTTCGGTTTCCACCAATATATTCTAGTTCAAATCTTATGGAAGGACATTGTCCTTAAGAAATGTCTATTAAGTTCTCATATTTTTCTTAATACTTTTTCATAACATGATCTCTGGTCAATTGTATTGTTGGTCCAGGTTCCAGTAGAATATGTATTTATTCTTAAATAACAGTCCTGACTAACTTAATTCCATTTCCCCAGCCTTCCAACATGCCTACGACTTCTTTAGCAAGGATAAAACCGGCTCTATTGATTTACATGGAATGATGTGCACTTTAGCCAGGCTGGGAATGAATCTTACCAAACATGATGTCTATAATGAATTAAAATGTGCTGATATTGATCGTGAGTACTTTGAGTTATCATTATTTTTCTCATAAAATCTTTTTATGAATATATACTTTTTTCTCAGGAACTATATAAACATGAGAAATAAATCTCACTTATTTGCCAAAAGTACATGTTTATGTTTCTGTTTAAGGATATCAGTGAGGTATGGGTATAAGTTATGAAATCATTTTAATGCTACAAAATAGACTCTGTGAAAATCCTGTGTGGAAACTAAAAGTGACTGTCACATTTCAATATCAAATTCAGATTACCTGTCATGATGTACATAACAAAATGACATGTCACCAAGGAAATCCAAACCCTTTGTTTCTATGTGAATCAAATTAGTACAAACCTTCCTTCCATCATTAGACCCCAACTATATTGAATTTTAAATGCCACAACATTTTAGTTGATATTTTTAATGCATATAAATAATGCTTTCTTTGAATATACTGACACAGATTAGTAGCCCAAGCTGGTATGTTGTATAAAATATATGCTCAACATATCATCTCCTCTCACCTCTCCCCACCCAACTGCCAGTGCCCCATGTGAGTCAATGTTACCAGTTAATTAAGGCATCGCTTGTTTCCATTAACCTTGCCCTATTTTCCTATTCTTTCATTGAAACACACACACGACTCTAATAACACTCACTATCCTTGAATAATAGAGGAAATGGGGTATAACTTGACTGTGTTACAATAATAGAAATATTAGTGGTACAGAGTGGGAAGGCAGGGATAGATTCCTTATAAAAATAACAGATCTCTAAGAAAGAAGTGAGTGGATATGACTGCAGTGGCTGGGAGCCTCATTTTTGATGTTTTCACACCAGCATTGCTTCTGCAGGCTCTGGGTGACTGGTATAATGAAGCTAAGACCCCTTCAGGAAGCTCAGTGCTTACCTGAGCATATCTCCAGATCTAACATGCTCTGATTTTAAGTACTGAATGATCCACAGTGTTTTAATTTTTATATTTAACATATAATCTGATAATTTACATATATCTTATAGCCTTGTTCTGAGCCTTAGATTTCTGTTGCAGGAGATGGGAAGGTGAATTTCTCAGACTTTATAAAGGTGCTGACAGATAAGAACCGCTTCCTGAAGACTGTGGGTAAGTAGAGACATTAATGAATAGATGGAAGTTGCATTCATTACATAGTAAATATTATTCATTTAGGCCTCCAATCAGGAAACAAATCAGGATTGTGTACTCTGGAATATGATTAACTTTTGTACTGCTTTTCCAAAACAATATTTGCTAAGCAAATTGATACAGTTTTAGAATTTTAATTTAAATGCATCAAGTTCTGCAGGAGATGCTACTTTTTAGTCTCTAATGAGAACACTCAGACAGTGGTATAGAAAAATTTGGTCATTTTAATTCTTCACCAAGTGCATGTGCTACTTTGAGAGGTACTCCCTTTGCAAAAGAAAAAAAATTTTTTAGAAAAATAAAAATATTCTCTCTCATGCAAACTGGGAGTAGATAATTTACTGTTCCCCCAAAATATCTTTCTCACTCTGATGAAGGCTCAGCCCTCTGTGTAAGGACTGGAGAGTGTACTGGAGGTTAGAGAGCATGTTCTTCCATAAGGTTATAATTGATGTGAAGGTAAACTTGAAATATTTTTATTAGTCCTATAATGGTTTGCTTATGAGTTGAACAGGCTGGCTTGAAAAATCTAATCCTATTCATATATTATCTAGGATAAATACATTTCAAATTCCAGATACTGCATATAGTTTTTTTGTTTGGTTTTGTTTTGTTTTAAGTTTTTAAATATGAGGACTTCTTTGCTTTGAAGTCAGGTTTTTTAAGGTCTAATTTCATACAGTAAAATGTTCACTTTTTAGGTATAGAGTCTGATAAGTTTTGACAGACATTTAGCCACCACCACACATGAGATATAGGACATTTCCATCAACCAAAAAGTTCGTGCCTCTTTGCAATGAATTTCCTTCCTCTTCCCAAGATCTGGCATCCACTGATCAGTTTCCTATCTCTTAAGTTTCACCCATTCATAGGCTATGAACTATCATTAGGATAAACAGAAGTTACTGCTTCGAGTAACACTGTAGTAACAAGGGTTTGCCTGCAAACCAGAGATATGTTTATCAACAACTCCTTTAACTGGGAGAACAGGACAGTAGTCTTTAACATATAATTCATGTTTATGTTAAAAGTATTACTATATTTACTTAGAAGTCATTGAACTAAAACTGTTTTTTAAGTTCTATGATTATTTTATCTGTTCAGTAATAAAAATGACCTTTCTACCTTTCTACAATAGAACAAATTTTGAATATTTTTCTGTAATTCCCTAGTTCTTGACTTGGTATTGTAAATACAATAAAAAATACTGTCAGTATAGTACTTTTTTTTGATAGATGGTTTTTTCAGAAGGCATTTTGAATCTTTTCTGTCTTTCATAGTTCCAGAAAAGAAGACATGTTTAGATTTAGCTGGCAACCCAGGGATCCTATTGTTTGAAATCCTATCAAAGCTTGTAGAGACTTCAGCCTTACCCAAAAAGGCTATAATGGAAATAGTAAGGTAAGTAACAAAGAATGGAGCAAAAATTGCAAGGATATTAACAAGGCAGTAATCTCTCACTAACATCCTACTTCATAGGGTGTGTTCCAAAACAAAGAAGAAGGTACATGGGCAAATGCTCAAGTGCCACGCACAAGACTTCCTCATCTCCGTAATACTCTCTAGCTCATCTCCGTAATACTCTCTAGCTCTGAAATTGAAAGGCTGACCTCAGGCCATCTTGGAGCCCCACTCAAGGCCTAAGATGGCTAAGAAAGTTCAGCCTCTTCTACCCTAGGCTAGAGAATCCTGGAGGGATAAGACTTTTCCAAGGATGATTTTGGGTGGCCTTGGATATCTAATTTGAAACAAGATGCTCCCATTCATGGAGGAACTACCATACTAACTAACTAATATGTAGATAACTAAATAAGTATGCAGAAATGAAATAATACAAAGTATATTACATAATTAATTGTCAAATGAGTGGCAGAGACCATTTATTAGTTTCCTGAGAAAGTGGGTCCTGGACTGGACAGTGATAGAATTTGGTAGGTATTCCTATAGTTGATTATACCATTTCTTGAGCATTTACTAAGTGCAAAGGTCTGAGTAAGCACTTGACACACATTAGCTTTTCCCTGGATCATCATCTTCCTACTTGCTCTTTTTGATTTCCCATCCTCTGCCTTGCCCGCCACATAGTCCACTCAACACTCTCTCTGTGTAGCTGACTCATCGACTCCTACAACACCAATGATCCTTTTAAAACATTGTCAGATCATGTCATTCCTCTGTTCAAAACCTTCAAAACCCTCCCATTTCCCTCAGAGTTCAAGCCAGATCTTTACATGGGTTATTGGTCCTCTATGTGATTTGCACTTACCTTTGACCTCTTTGACTGCATCTCTACTGTGCTCAAGCCAGGCTGACCTTCTTGCTGTTCCTCCAGTATACCAGACATGTTCCCCACTCAAGGCCCTTGCACTTGCTGTTCTTTCTATCTGGAACATTATTTTCCCAGATTTCCACATGACTCACTATCTCACCACCTTCAGGTCTTTGTTCAAATGTCATCTTCTCAGTATGGCCTTCTCTGACCACCCTAATTTAAAACTGCAAACCTCCTACCACTGCCTATCTCCCCTTGTCTGCTTTATTTTTCATCACACTAGTTATCACCTTCCAATATACTATATAATTTACTTATTTTGTCTGTTATGTTTTCTCATGCTAGAATGTAAGCTCCATTAGAGCAGGGGTTATTTTTTGTCTGCTTTATTCAGTTATATTCTCAATGTCTAGTAGCACTCAGCAAATACTTGTTGAATTATTTGATTTAATCTGTACTTCAACTCTGTGTTCCAATATCCATTTATAGGCAAGGAGAATAAGGCATAGAGAAGATCAGGCTGTATATTCAGCCCAGATCTCCCACTAATGGAGTTTCCATCTGTCTATTGGACAGTCCCATAGGTACCTCAAACCCAAAATACCAAAACAAAATTCATATCCTTCTCCCCACCCCCACTTCAACTAGTTCTTCCACTTGGATCCAAATCTCAGTGAATGGTTCTACCGTCTCACTGTGTTTATCCAGTTACCTGAGCCAAAGGCCTAGTATCATCCACAGCTACTCCCACATCCAACCAATCATGAAATCCTATCTGTTTTACCTCCTAAACATGCCTCAAATCCATGCACTTGTCTCTGTCCCCACAAAAGCTGCCCTAGTATAGGTCACTGTCTCCTTATATTTGAATTACTTCAGTATCCCCCATCTTGTCTCTCTACCTCCATTCTTGCCATCTCTACCCATTTTCCCCATTGCATCCAGAATAATCTAACATTCAATTAGAAAATATTTATCGAATGCTTACAATACCAAGTACAAATCTAGTCATATCAGTTACCTGCTAAAATCCCTATAAGAACCTCTCATGTCCCTCTGAAAAAGTTCCAAATTAATATGATATTTTCAAGGTTTTCATGACATATCTTTGCTTAATTCTCAAGTCTCACCTTGTAACTTCTCGTATCACATCACATACTAAATTTAGTTAAGGTCCTCAACTACTTCATGGTCCCTAACCTCCAAGTATGTGCCTGGAACATTCTCTCCCCTCTTGTATCAGTTTCCTAGAACTGCCATAAAAAAATTACCAAAAGGTTGGTGGCTTAAAACAAACAACAAAAAATATTCTCTCATAGTTCTGGAGGTCAGAAGTCTTAAATGAATGTATCAGTAGAGCCATACTCCCTCCTACATCTCTAAGGGAGAATCCTTCCTGTGTCTTTCAGCTTCTGGTAGCTCCTGGCATTTCTTGGCTTGTGGCAGCAAAACTCATATCTCTGCCTCCATTTTCACATGGCCTTCTTTCCTGTGTGTCTCAAATATCCCTCTCCTTTCTTTTGTAAAGATACTAGTCACTGGATTTAGGCCCCACTCTAAATACAGTATGCTCTCATTTCAAGAGCCTTCATTTTATCACATCTGCAAAGGCCCTATTTCCAAATAAGGCCACATTTAGAAGCATGGGGTTAGGACTTGGACATATCTTTTTGGGAAACACAATTCAACCCACTATTCCTACCTATGCTTAGTCAACTTCTTCTTATCCTTTAGCAAACAGTTAGGAGTCGCTCCCTCTGAGAGGCCTTCCTCGACCCCCAAGTCTGGGTCAGGTTCCACTCATAATTGCTTCTCTTTCCTTATAGCATATTGCATTTGTTGAAATTACATGTTTAATTTGGCAGTCTTTTCCATTCAATTATGAGCTCCGAAAGGACAGGGACCATGTCAACTTATTCATCATTTTCCCCACATATCACAGAAATCATGGAACATACTAGGTTCTTAATAATTATGAAATTTAACTGACTTTCCCAAGGTCATACAGCTATTAAGTATCTGATTCAGTAGCCTAACCAGAAAGTGCTTGAGAAAAAGATTTAAAAAGCAGACTGCATTTGATATTACAGAACAATGAGCAGGTAATTTGGCTAGAGCATGAGGTTTGTGAAGAGAAACAGTAGATGATGAAGTTGGAAGTGTACACTAGATCTAGATTACAGAAAATCTACTCTAAGTTTTCCTTTAAGCAGTGAGGAGCAGTTCAAAGTGCTGGAGGAGGGGAGCAATGGGGGAGAAAAAATTTGATAGAAGCGTGAAGGAAGTTTAACCTTTAAGCAGTAGGTAGAAAAGTCTATTATAAAGACAGACTGATGGCCAAGGAACTTGTGAAAATATGAGAGAAATAGCTCTGGCAAGAGGAGAAAGAGATTGGAAAGTAGAGGAAGTGAAAGAAGCCCACAAAACCCAAGATTTGAGGTTTTAAAGTAGAAAAAGGTGGGTCAAGATAAATGGGAGCACCCCTGGCCCACACCCAGCCTGCACCCCATTAAAGATCAGGGAAACCTCCCCCTAAAAAACAGATAAATAGCAGTATTTGAGTCTGAATGACTAGGAACTAATAAATAGAAAGATTATAGTAGAGTGGGGCAGGAGGATAAGGGGGAGATTTTTAGACAAGCAATATTTCAAATGAGAATAGGGAAGCTAAGTGGAAGTGTCCCACAATAAGCTTGAAATGTATACATAAAACATAAAAGAAAAATTGGGATAAAGATATAGACTTAGAAACTGTTTAATATAGAGGAAATAACCTAAGCCATGAATCTGAATAAAATGAAGAAAGAGCAGAGAAGGAAGGAGGGAAGGAGAGGGAGGACTGATCACGGAACCATACGGAATTCCCATATTTATGGAATAGGAGGAAATAGAGGAGTTGGCAAAGGAAACATAGTAGTTGAGAACCAGAATAGTGTGCAGTCAAGTAGCCAGGGCCACAGAGAAATTTTCAAAAAAGAAAGACTTTCCACAAGTATTAAATGCAAAAGCGAGGCCAGGTAAACCACAAGTATTAAATGCTAAAGAGAGGCCAGGTAAAATGAAGACTGAATGGATAGAATATTAGATTTGGTAGTTAAGAAATCATAAGTGACCTCCAATTACAAAAGGATGATGAGAAGAATGCCAAATTTCAGAGGGTTAAAAAATAGCAGTCAAGTGAAACATATTAGAATAATGCACGTTTTTACCTCTTCTCCTTTCTGAAATTATGCCAAAATAATAGTAAAAGTATTTTTGATGGAATAAACCCACAAAAACAAGGAGAACAGCTGACAAGACATGGCAACATAGTTTTGGAAGCTGTGAAGGAAATGGATGACTGCTTACTGGCTAGTGAGAGCAGAAGCTGAAACTTGAACCTGTGGTGGAAAAGGTCAAGAAGCCAGTTCCCACTGCCTAACACTGGCAGACTCAAGAATCGAGATACCAGGATCCTCCGAAAGTGGGGTGTGCAGCGGGAGCCCCAAACAGAAAGACTGCTTAAAAGTAGCATGAGAAGCAGGTCGACCCTTAGATTCCTCTCCCCAACCCTACACAACCAAGTGACTGCCCTGGCAATTAACTCACTGAAGACACTGTACCTCTTCAGGTACAACCTGTACCTGATACCCCTGAGTCCAAACCAAAAGATTGTTTGGACTCAGGGGTATCAGATGTAACCAGAGGTGAAGATATCATAATAATAATGAGATTACGTGAAAGTCCACTTACTAAATGGTGAGACCCCTGCCAGCCACCTTCCTTTTCTCTAGGTCCTAATGTGTTGACAGCTAGACCTATATCACTCAGATAAAATATTAGAGGGTCCCTGTCCAGGGAAATTAACAGATACTCACAGTTAAAAGGTCCCTTGATAAAACAAACTTCCAACCAATTACCTGTCAGTGAAGTTGCCACTCAATGGGAGCCGCCACACCAAAGAGCTTCCATTTAGCTTTAAATAGTGCTTACTCTCTTAAACATGAATAGACATCCAAAAATCAAAACATATTTGAAGAAAATCTGTGTCTACAGCCATGCTCCCCTGAAGACACCCGATCCCATCTGATCTCGGAAGCTAAGCAGGGTTGGGCCTAGTTAGTACTTAGATAGGAGACCACCTAGGAAGACCAGGTGCTATAGGCATAAAACAAATAAAAATAAAAAAGATGAAAACAGGAGGGAGGGTGGTGGGGAGGAAGAGAAGGAGGGAGGAAAAGAAACCATTAGTTATAAATATAACCTGGTATATCATCATCAAACAGAGCTTCGAGGAAGGGGAGACTGCAGAGCAGCAGTTCTCAAACCTGAGCATGCATCAGGATCACCTAGAGTGGTTATTAAACCACATTGCTGGGCCCCACGGTTTCTGATTCAGTAGGTTTGTGTGAGGCTCAAGAATCTGTAACTTCTAACAAGTTCTTTCCTTGTGCTGCTGGCTTGAGGACCACACCAAAAGCCTTAGAGTATGCAGAGAATATGTTTAGGGAAAAGAAAGATAAGCCTTGAAGGACCTGGTAGGAATTAAATTACACTCAGAGAAACAAGCATTACATTATTTTCAAAGGTGAGTGAGAACATTATGGATGGTTAGGTTTGAGGCTAGGGAAGGACATATCTGATTATAAGCCAGACTCCAATCAGAACAGTATCAGCACAGCTCCTGCCTAACCAGGGCTTCAGCCCCAACATTTAGAATGAGTTCTTTCCCTCTTCCTGAGAGGAAAAGAAAGGTTGCTTGTCATCATCCCAGAGAGAAGTGAAGCCTCTTGTTGCTGTAATAGAAAGAAACCTGCATGCGTAATCATGAGAAGCAAGATCCTGCGTCTGGTTCTCTGGGACAGTAAGAAGCTACATTCCTCTGCCCAGCACACTGAGAAGTAAGGTCTTCCACATTGGTTCTGAAGCCCCAACTACACCAGAGTGGTGAGAAACAAATCCTTCCACCTTAGTGAGCACCCGGATCCCTACCACAGTTCCAAAGAGAAGTGCACCATTCCTGCAGCAGTGAGGAATCTGATCTGTCATTGATATTTAAGGGGTGCATGTTTTTAAATCAGATGTTTATACCTTTGGGAATGTTTGTACT
This sequence comes from Eidolon dupreanum, assembly GCA_028627145.1. Lineage (NCBI taxonomy): Eukaryota > Metazoa > Chordata > Mammalia > Chiroptera > Pteropodidae > Eidolon > Eidolon dupreanum. The sequence goes on from CM053506.1 coordinate 97,289,482, forward strand.
GTGAATTAAAGTCCCTTATCATATATAGCATACTATGCTTATTCTTTTTTTGTTTTCATTGTATTATTCTTAAATTTTATTAATGCCTTCAGTTTGTGCATCGTTAAAGAATTTATAACCTAAAATACATAGTAACATATCTCCTAGATCTATTCATACATGTATGTGCACTCACACACACGCACACACAAAGATTACAAAGAATTGCAATCAATAGTGATTTACTGTGGATAGTATTTTCTTCTTTATAATTTTCTCGATTTTCCAAATTCTTTGTAGTGAGAATTTAATTTTAAAAAAAAAGTTGCATTTTAAAACCCAGCAAAAAGTAATATAATAGTAGGCATGATTAATGTTCATATTCAAGCTAGTACCACTTAAGGGTTTGTGAATAATCATAATTAATAGGTAATTTCCTAAACAAGACTGGAAAGTCTTGGGGACAAAGAAGGAAGCCAAAACCCAGGGACCAGATATATAAAATAGTCAAATGGCCTGTGGCAACTATCAGTAGGTGTTCTATAAATGTCACAGCAGGCATTCAATAAGTAATAGTGAATAAATATACAAATTAAATTTAAAATATTCAGCATATATAACTTGCAACTTGACTTTTTTTCCTATTTGTCTAACACTCAGGCACTTTTTCAGTAGAACTATAGCAGTTTTTATCCAATTCTGGATTACTTGTTGCTTTTAGCTATTTCCGAAGAAAATTCCAGGACACCAACCCAGGAATATTGTGGAATCCCTATGATATGGATTATGGAAAAAGAAGATTTAGGTCAGACATGTGCACACCTCTGACCTCAAGTACCACCGCCTTTGCTTACGCTGCCCGGAGTGCAATAATGAAAGAAAAGGATATATTTAAATTTCTTGAAGCACTCAAGAGTAAGTCATTTGTCCTTTCCCCACAGTTGTAAAGGATTTATTTGTATATTACTCATCAGAAATAAATACTAGAGGCCAAGTGCTGTAAGAACAGGACCACAACCTATGCCAAGTAACTAGTCTCTGTCATTCAGATATCATTTGAAAGCAAATGTATATGTTACCTGAATCCTTAGACACCTAGATGAAGCTGAGAGTCTGGAGGGTGGGGGGTGGGCAGAGGAGAGTGAAGAAAGAGGGTATTGGCACTGAGGAGAAGAATAGACAAAGAGCAAAATAGGCACCACTGTAGGTCTTTTCTATGAATTTCTTCTTACATTATTTGCGATGCCATTTTTTTATCGTTTTAGGATGCAATCCTCCTTCAGATAACCCATATGCAAAAATACCTATCTTTCCCTTGTTTCCTAATGTGGATGGGGTGGTGATGGGAAAGCCATTCAAAGACATACAGAAATTAGAAATGCTAAGGAGAAAGGAGCCTCTGAATTTCTTTGAGGACTATTTTTTCCAAAAAAGAGATTGGAAAACACAGGTGAGATTTAGATTATGTCGCATCAGTTAATTTAAATACTTAGGTTTTTAAGTTCTAACTTAGAACTAATAATATGCTTTTTAATAACAAATATTTTCAGTCATTATATTTCAAATCAGATTCCATAGACATATTTCTAAATTAAAGCCCAGGTATAAATATTTCATTTAATTTCAACAAATAGTTAATCTTACTGAAAAATATAATCCCAAATACAATCCTAAACTTGGGGTTGGGAGTAGGGAATATAGGAATTAAAAAAAAATAAAAGAACCTGATCCTTCCCCTTGGCTGCTTTCCCATCAAGTCAGGGACCAGAGCTATATTTTGGTCTCCTTCAACTGACTAGGTTGTAGTCGGGCCAGTTGCCCTGGGATGAGAGGACCAGGTCTACAGTCCAGGGGAGCAATGTTGTGATGGAGGGGCCATCCTGCCCTTGGACTAGAACCCCATTTATAGTCCCAGATGCACTTTCTGGCCCTGCTTCTAGGTTTGTTGCCTCTAATCTATTTGCCCCCCTCCCAAGGTACACTTTAACATCATGAGTTTTAAGGTCTCAGGCAAATATGCCCTAGTTTCCAGATATTTCTCAGGAAGCTCTGGCCTTACCCCAGGTTTGTCACAGTCCTCCCAGCCTGAGAAACAAGATCAAGATTTGACTGGAGATCAGCCCATTCTGTGGGAATGTCTGGGTTCCAGAGGTCCATGTGTTATTCACATCACTAGGAAATCCCTAAATGTCCGTCTAGGGTTTAAGAGTCCCAGAAGCTGAAGAAGAGAGAAAAAATGGGGAACTACTAACCAATGGGCATAAAGTCTCAATTATGCAGGGTGAATAAGTTCTAGAGATCTGCTATGCAACATTGTGTATATAGTTAACAATGCTGTACTGTGCACTAAAAAAGTTAAAGAGTGTAGATATCCTTTTAAGAGTTCTTACCACAATACAATTAAAAGGGTAGTTATCACAATCATAAATGACTACAAGTTAAGACTTTGTCTTGATATGAAGTCAAACCCACATGCAAATATTACTGATAAAATGGAAATAGAGGATATTTATTCCTTTTTAAATTTATTTCCCAACATTGAACCCTCAACCTGGGATGCTTATCTGTTTATTGTCAATCTCTCCAACTAAAATATAAGGATATTGATATTTAGATATATGTTCTTTAAGGGAGACACACCTAAAATATGGCACAGAAAGCTTAAAGGTAAAGAGACAGAAAAAGATATATCAGGCAAATATAAATCAAAATAAGCTGGCATTGATATATTAGTATGGGGAAAGTAAAATTTAAGGAAAGCAACTAAAAATAAAGATGCTATTTGAAGATTTTAAAAAATCATCAGGAAGATATAACTATTCTGAGCCTGTGTGCAACTAGCAAATTAACAGATAAGGTGTGATAATTAACAAGTTAACAAAATTATAAGAATTAACTTGAGATTTTAAGGTATTATGTATGATGTAATATTTTTCATTTTTACACAATGTAAGGATAATTGCTAAATGAATAGGCAAATCCAGAATCACAGTGGGAGATTTTTATCATGCATCTCCAGAAACTAATAAAGCATACCAAAAAAAAAAAAAAAAAAGAAATCAACTCCTCTTTCAAAAAAATTAACTGTTAAGGAAGAGAAATGTGGAATTATAGCTTGATGCAGAATCAGATCTAGAAAAAATCGTTTCAGGATAGGCAACTTGAACACACTTGTAGCCAGGACCCTTAGAGCTGTGGTTCTCAGTCTTGGCTGCATAATAGGATCACCACAGGAGCGCTTTTAAAAACAACCTCACGCCCAGGCCACAACCCTATCCAATTAAATCAGGTCTCTGAGAATGGGGCCCAGGCCTTAGTATTTTTTAAAGTGCCAACATGCCAAAGCTGGAAACCACTACTTAAGGAAAAGAGAAACTGAATAGGAAAAGAGCAGTACTGACTACATAATTTGCAGGGCCCAATGCAAAATGAAAATGTAGGCCCCTTGCTCAGAAATAATTAGGTACATAAAGACAGCAACAGTGGAACATTAAGCCAAATTCAGGGCCCTTCTAAATTCAAGGTCCTGTGTAATTGCATTGGTCACACACCCACGAAGTTGGCCCCGGAAAGAGGAAAATTGAAAGCATAAGGTCCAGGAGGCAAATAAATAAAGATACAGGGAGATACTTTGGCTTTAAAAATTAAGAAAAACTCACATATAAGAGGAAAAGAGCTAAAAATCAGTTAAAGGATGGAGAAATCCGAAAGTAAAAAGAAGAGTTAAAGGAATTCATATTACATAACCTTCAAATGACAAGAACATTAGCTGAGGGAGTTGGAAGGTCTGGTTCTCCAGCAGTCACTATAATGACTGTCAGAGAGTTAACAGTAAATGAAGAAAAGTAATGTCATTATGTATGGTGTCCGATGGGTACTAGACTTATTAATGGGGCTATAACTTTATAAGGCATATAAATGTCTACTCACTATATTGTACACCTGAAATTAATATAACATTGTATATCAAGTGTAATTGAAAATATTTTTTAAATCTTTTTTAAAAAGTAATGTCAGATGATACTAAGGACCTGGATGAAATTAGGTAATAAACATTTTCAAAGAAAGCAATCAGCATATTTACACAATTTCCATCAGCATTGTTCAGCAGCCCAGAAACAGGGAAAACAGATGGCTGGTTCCCATGAGAAGTCTGGAAGTAATACAGGTTGTACTCTGGAGGGCACACTAATTTTCAGTGCTTTGTGATGGTTTTGCAAGCTTGGGTGAGGAGGGATTTGGCTCCTCTCTACCATCCATCTCCATTCCACACATAAACCATCCTCCGGTCTATACTTCTAAGTAGGCTTCATCATTATGAAAGAGAATTGGCTAAATGCCCATTTACACATGAGCCAATACCAGGTGCCCCCAAACAACTGACAAGTAGATTAGCAATAACCTTATAAATAATATATAAATGCTTTCACAATATGATATACTTCTGTTTATTGTCTTTGTTGTATAATTCAAACTAAAATGTATCACTTATCTTCTTTCTTAAATGTGCATAAAGGCAGCAAACATAAAGCCTATCGACCCTGCCTCATGCTATCCACCTGAAATCCTCGCCATCGATCAAATACTCAAGAAAAAGCAAAACTGGACAGTGACTGAAGCAGCCACTATCAAACCTCACGTGAGTACTCACTGTCGAAGGCCTTCCCAGAAAGCACTGAAAAAAATATTTCCTACTTCAGTGGTACAACCATAACACCAAGGGGTTTCTTCCCTGCTCTCTGTCTTTAAAATAAGACAAAATCATTTCTCATTTTTACCTATTGTAATGACGTTTCTTGCTCTATAATCAAACAGAATCAAATGTTAACTGTAAAAATTCATCCTACTAATCACCTACAGAGAGCCATACCCAGCATTACTTCTGAGACATTCATTTGTCTCGTGCTGGAAATAGCAACTAGTTAAGTTACTAAACCGACAGTCACAGTGAGCAGTGCACTCAGGCAATCATGATGAGTGAAAACATCTTTATTATTGCAGCCAAAAAATTAATAATAATAATAGTTTAAGTGAGTTTCCTAGGTGCCAGGCACTGTACGCTACAAGTGCTCTACAGGTACTAATTCATTTATCATTGGACTTATCACAACAATCCCTGGAAGTAGGCACTGTTATCATTCCCTATCATTTTACAGATATGCATAGAGAGGTTAAGTGACTTTCCCAAAGGCACACAGAGCCAGAATTATAAACATGGGCAGTATGCCTTCAGAATCCACACTTTTAACTAAAATTCTATGCTGCCTGTCTACTTTTGTGTCCTGACTTCTTAGCAACTTTTGTACTTAACAGAGACAGATTGGGGTGTATTTGTTTTATGTTACCTCTCTTCTGCATTTGACACTAATGATCAAGCTCTCCTTGACATTTGCTACCTCCGTGGCCTTTACAATACTGCATCTTCAATTCTCTTTGTAGCTCTGTGTTCTTTCCTCTCTCTTCTCTTTCCTGAATGTTCATTCCTTAAGTCTTGATATTTTCTAGTTTTGTAGTCTCATCCTACTGCTCTTCTCATATATACTCATACACTCATTTGTTCAGTAAATATTTATCCAATGTTAACAAAAGTTCTGGGATTAGGAGATACCACAGAGAAAACAATACAATTCCTACCCTCGGTGAGTTTAGAGTAAGGGTGGAAGACATGGAGAAGGAAATGAGCAGTAGTTATAAGTGTAGCTATAGGTGGTCAGTGCTGCATGACACAAGAATGCTAAGGAATGGGCTCCCATCCTCTGTTTCACCAAGGCATATCTTCACACTGGATTAAATGGAGACTACTTATATCCTGAGGCCTCCAGCCAAGAGCACCAGCTGTCCCCAAGGGCTGAGAAGCTGTATGTCAGTTGATACCACCATCTACCCAGTTACTGAAACTAGAAGGCCAGAGGCCATCCTTAACTTACACATTTTCCTCACTCATTACATCTACCAATCACCAAATCTAGCTACTCTCATTCTCCTGAAGACTCTTCATATCTGTCCCCTCCACTCCATTCTATCACTACTGCCTTAACTGAGGTGGTCTTTGGGTCTAGCCTGGACAACCACCACCAACCTTGTATCCCTACCTTGTAGCTGCTCCCATCCACCCATTCTACACACAGCTGCTAATGATCTAACATGAAGACCTAATTATGTCATTGTCCTGCTTAAGAATGCTTCCTTCTCAATGATGACAGGATTTTTCAACTGTATTTTCTGCTCCATGCAACTGAGAGATTTATCTCTCTTCTGTCATTAACAGTGGCTTACTTATACCATGATTTCCACTGAAGCTCCCCCCAGCCTCACTGAGACCAAGTCTAAGGGCCTGATTACAGCAAACAATGCTTTGTCTCCCTTGCTTTCATCATTTCCTCCCATTTTTAACTTGACACTTTAGCAATACCAAAGTGCTGTATACCCCCACCACCACCACTACCAACTCCAGGATATTTATTGCCTTTGAGCCTGTGCTTATGCTGTACCCTCACCCTAGAACACCTTCCCATCACCACTCACTCCCTCAATTTTACCAAATCCTTGAGGACCTACTCAGCTCAGCATCTTCTCCTTCCCTTCCTTAGGCTGGACTAAGAGCCATCCTTGGCATTCCTATTATATCCAGAGCCTATCTCCATCCCACATTTCCTCTTTGTTTTAGTCCATTGTGTTTTTATAATCTCGTTATTCCAAAGTAATATATTTTCATTGTTAATCAACTCCTAACTCACATGTCCTCAAGAGGCACTACCCAATGTATAAACTTGGTTACTTTCAAGTAGCCTGGGAACATAACTCTTGGGGTGTCTAGAATTGTAGTCCACAAATCAAAGACATTTTAAGGTAATTACTGTAAACTTCTGCTCTCTCACTGCAGGTGAAGAGAGCTACAGATACCTATAACTTAGGAATTGCCCTTCAGCACCGGAAAGAAATGCTAAACCTCTGGCAGAAGATCCGAGGGGATTTGATTGGAATAGACTCTAAAAATGAGTCCTTTTATAACACCTTTTCTACTTACACATGGTCCTGGAATGTTTGCCAAGAATTACTTTCTCCAAAGGACTTAAGGTTATATGATGCCTATGTGAATAGAAATTCCTTTCACAATCCTTCATTCTCTTCCTCTTCGGATATCAGTGAGTGTGACATAGAGACAAGAAGAAAAAGACAACGAAATGGTTTCAAAGGATTTCAACAATGAAATTTCTCTACATTTTCTAAGCAGCTCATTGCAAACTACTTTTTCACAGATATCGAAATTATGGTTTCTTCCTTTTGTCCAGTACATTCTTAGCAACTAGAAATGTTGACATCTTTTGAATTCTGACCAGTAAAAAAGTTTAAGTCATAATACGGTTTCCTTATTCTTACCAGTAGAGGCCATTCTGTTATTTCCCTAGCAACCAGCTGTATTCTGCTGCCCCCACCTGGCTCAAAACTGCCTGGGCAGAAAGAAACACTGAAAGCAGGCGCTTATCAGACACAGGGTTGCCCTTCTGAGCTTCTACGGGCCCTTCCAGCAATAAGCATCTGAGTTGATGCGACTGTGAGTGGCATTAGATTTTTTATTATTTTGAAAGTGGCCAAAGGCAGTGGATGACAATAACCTTCAGTTTCAAGGAATAATACCATCCCCAGGGGAATCTTGATTAAATGTGGGTGTTCCTAAGGCTCCTTAGCCACACATCTTCAGACTATTCTCTTGGAATACTCTTAAAAATAGCTTATCTCATCCATTACACTTGTTGTTGTTCTTTAATATATTTAATAAAGAATCACATGTATAACTATATTACAAGTTTAGGGGTTGTAATTGTTTTATTGTGGAAAAATATACATAAAACTTACTATTTCAATTGTGTTTAAGTACATATCACCCACTTCATTTTTAGAAAAAGGAAATGACATGTCCCATATTGATGGGGAGAGTGGCTTATTATGTAAAATTGTAACATTCCAGGAAAAAAGTAATGAAGATAGTGAAGGTTCCCAAAACTGTTTAAGGAAACAGTCTTGAAGTAATTTTGTGTTACATTGACTATTCTAAACCCTCTGAATATATTTGCCACTCCTAGTATTATGATGTTGGGGAAAAGAACTAACTTTATAAATAAGTGACCATGTTTTCTGACCAAAAAACAAGATTTATGGTTTGACGAGAGATTTTTTGTTGTTGTTGGGGGTGGGGGAGATGGCTGCTAGTGTAACAGGCAATCTGAGAGATATAATTTGGATGCCAAAATATTAGAATTCCTGGAGTATTCCCTTGGATCAATGGGGTAATAAAACAGAATATTTTTAAGTAGATCTGTCCTGGAAATCTAGGAGAGTAATAAAAATGTACAGTAATAAATTCTTTCTAATAAATTGTTACACAATTAGTAACAGCATAAATTGGCATCTCTCTGATGGAATACCATATAGAGACAGGTATTCAGCCATTCATTCACCAATTATTTATTGAGTTGCATACTGTCTGCTGAACCCTGTTCTAGGATCTAGATATACAACAGTGAACAAACAGATAAAATACCCTGACCTCACAGAGCTTAGTAATGGAGCTAATTATAACCACTGACTCAGCACTTCCACTTCTAGAAATTATTCCTAAAAAAATAATCATGAATGTACAAAATGATTTCGTTATAAGGATGTTTATCATGCTGAATTTTTAAGAGACTTAAAATAGCCTAAATGTCCAATAAATCAAGATACAGCTATACAAAACAGAGTCATTAAAATGACGTGAAATATTTCAAACAAAAGAACGATATTCACAAGCTATTAAGTTTTAAAGCAGGCTACAGCTGCTAAGAGGTTTGAGAGAATTTTATGGATTAGTTCTAAAACTTTAAGTATGATTATGGTTGCACAAATACAGATTTTTATGAAAACTCATCGAACTGTATACTTAAAGTGGATGAACTGTGTGTAAATTATACCTCGGTGAAGCTGTAAAAGGGAGGGCACAAAGTTTGCTTGGAAAATAATTTAAAAGTTATTTCTGTAAATAAATTAGAAAAAGCACTGGAAGGATGTAAACCAAAGTTTAATGGGTTAAATTAAGGATAGGATGGAGTATTTTCTTTTGTCTTACCTATATCTTCTAAATGTTCTACAATAAACACATTTATTTTTCAATGAGAAAAAGAAAACAGAAAAGCTGTCTTAAAATTAAAGTTGTTAAACTTTAACAACTTTAAAATTAAAGTTGTTAAGCTTATTCAATTGTCTAGGGCTGCTACAAATGCTGTCCAGATTCTGTGAAACCTTAAGGAGAGCAAATTAGGACACCAGGGTGCCTTCCTTAGCCCTTCAGTTCCAGAGCACAAGCTTACACAGACCAGAATTTCCACTGATTGAAACTGAAAGAAAAGCAATTAACTACCCTTGTCCCAGGTTGACACCTAAAGCAATAATCCAGACTGAGAGTTCTTAACCTTTTGCTTCCTTTCAACCCATGCCACCCAGTGAGCTAGAAGAGTTCTCACTACTCACCAGCAGAGGGACCCTCAGCTCCTCTGAAAGGCAGTGCGGGCTGAAGTCCGCTGTAGAATCTGATACCACGGAGGACCCACAGTCATGTCTTCCAAATTTCTTCCGAAAAATTATTTTAGGTGCTTTAAAAGATGAAGAAAAGTGAGTTGTACAGGTCAACCAAGGTAACTATGTCAAAGTTACATTTAGGATGCTTTAGCACAGTTCATAAATAAGGTCCAAGTTGTTTGACATTTTAAATGACTCTCTTGGAACTGTGTACATAACTTCAAGTGAAGACAAGAGTGTGCTCTTTACAAGAAAATAGCAGTGGGACTATTAATTGGGAGCACTAACAGCTTTTGGTGTGGGAAGGGAAAAAAAGCCTGTAAATGAGAGAACAAGATGCTAAGAATAAATATAAATCAACCATCATATCTGCAAGCAGCTGGCCTTGAGAAAAGTTAAAATCCTCATATTATTTGGAAAGGCGGTTTCGTTCAAATATTTCAAAAGATCATGACAATGGCAAAAGTATTTTGTCATCAAATAAAGTACAAGTTCTTCGCTGTCTTTTTGATTCACTCATGTATTTTTCTTTGTGATTAGAGAATGTTTGGGGGTTGCTTGCATTAGGAAGGGGAATAGAATCTCATTACTCCCCTTAGTTTTGCATACAGAAAGAATCTGCAGTAGAGTAAATTAACACTGGTTATCAGTGTGCTAAGTCTAGTATTGCACTATTCAAATAACTAATTAATCCTTTTCTTCTTCAAAATAGTAATCACCCTTCTCCTGGAAGTCTTCTCAACCAACCTTACTTTGTTAAAAGTATACTTTCTTCTAGATTCTTGTAAGAATCATTGTGTAATAATTATTGAAATTATAAATGTAAGACTGAAATGTATTAATATAACAAACTGTGTATTACAATTTTGATTGTGCAAAGGAGCTCGGGTATGAATAATTCAAAAAAGTAAATGGTTATAAACTTTTTTAAAACTTAACCTTTGTTATCCCGTTTGATCTGATGGGTAAACTATGTCCTTGTAATTCATTTCATATCCTCACCCCAGAAAAAGTGTGGAGATACATAGATATATAGACATACATATACATGTCTATATATATCATAAAATGTATATTTCATAGCTTTCCCCACTATGAAAAGCTGACTAAAGAAACTGGAAAATTGCCCTATTTCTTCACCCTGCGTGCTATCTTCCTTAATTCTTCTAGCTATCGGCTCTACAGTGGAACTAGGTATCCTTAATTTTTAAAGAGACTCAAGAGTTTTCCCGTTTTTACAACAGGAAACAGCATTGAAAGAAGGCTCAAATGGAAGGTCTCCCACTTTCTCGCCGGCATGCATGCCCACCAGTGCCTCCTCAGGGAGAAGCGCCTCCCGGGCGAAATTCCGCCGACGTGTTCCCTTCCCCAGAGACCCCCTCTCAGATCAGGGTCCGCCCCATGCGACGGCGCCCGACACTGACACCAGTAGCCTGGGCCGCCCCGCCTCCGTCTTTTCCCGCCTAGACCCTGCGCCTTCCGAAGGGGGCGTGGCCCCGCAGGAAGTTCTCGCGTTACAGAAAGGTAGACATTTCCGGCTCCGGTATCATGGCCGACTCCTTCCCTGAAGGCGTGCCCACTGTGGCCTGCGGCAAGAGGCAGCAATTCGGGACCCGGTTCCTGAGCGATCCGGCGCGCGTCTTCCACCACAATGCCTGGTAACCGCCCTTCCCCTTGCGCGGCCTGCGGCTCGCCCTCTGTCCTGTCGCCCCGGAGCGCTCTGAGAAGCCCCTGACCGCAGAGTACTCGAGGCGCTCGGTCCCCACGGGAGAGGTGCTCCTAGGCCAGCGATTCACCCTGCCCACAGCTGGAACGTTGAAGCCCCTAAGCGTCCCATTTGATTTTCCCAGGGACAATGTGGAGTGGTCGGAAGAGCAAGCCGCGGCAGCGGAGAGGAAAGTCACGGAGAACAGTACTCAGCGGGTGTGCCAGGAGAAACAAGGTGCGCCCGGGGTGCGGGGGTGGAGCGGCTTTGAATGTTACCCATAGCCAATGTACTACTGGACGCGCTCCCCGGAGGCCAGAGAACCGAGACCGCCAAGAGCCTGTGTTGCTGGACTGATACCGAACTCAGGGGTAGAACGGGAGGCGGAGGGAATGTGCAAGGATGGAAAAGGGCTACACCGTAAAATCTTGGTAGGGCATAGAGCGTGTTTTCGTTTAGGTTGGTAATATTTTCTAGTTTTTAGGTATGTTAACTAGACCCACATTAATATGGCTGTCCTGTGGGAACAGCCACACGATTGGCTTAGAGGATGAACTTTCTACATGATAGCACTTTGCCTGAGTAACTGTTGCCATTGACGCTAATCCAAGTGTTATGATTCTAAATGTTGTTAGGGGAGGGGCCTATTGATTGGTGAATTATGTGTCTTTTCCTTGTTTAATGGCTGCAAGGATTTAGGGCTTCTCCCAAGGAAAGATGGAAGAAGTAGAAAGAAGATAAATCTGGCCAAATAAAAAGAGGCCACTTCTGGAGAAGTGGATGATTTCACTATAAAATGTCTTTGGTTACTAAAACTAGAACTGGTTGAGCCTAGGTCCTGAGAGACGATTGAAGGTAGGACCAGAAATTAGAAAATAGTACTCACTGAAAGAGTTCTGTACAACAGTTAGATTTCAGTTACAAAATATTACCTACCTTTCAGAGTTTGACAGATACTCAATCAAAGCAAGTTAAAGTTGAAAGGGATTTTGAAAATCATGTAGTCCAATATCCTCTTTTTACAGTTAAAGAAACTTGGACCACAGGACATTAAGTGCCTTGCCCAGAGGTAAGCAGTTAGTAGCAGTGATACAACTAAACTCCAATTTCTTAGTTTTTTTATTTTTTTGCTACACTAGTCAAGGTCCTGTATTAGCAAAGAGCAGAAACCTAAAATCTAGGACTACCTTGATCACTTTAAACAAGAATATTTCCTGTCCACTATCATGAAAACTCTTAACATTAGAATTTTCTAATAGTTAAGAGTCATCCAAAGATTTGGGAGAAAAATTGATAAGTCCAGAAATTGGACTCCATGGAAGAACAAGATATAGAGGGAATTCAAGTATGATAGATGGTAGGACTAAGGGATCTTCAGCTCCCAGGCTATGGCTCTACGTGAGGATACTTTTAGTATAAAATGGCATTCAGCATAGCAGTATGATAATTGACATTAGATACAAATAAAATATTGAGAGATGGTTCTTAAATTTTGTTTAAATATTTTCAGTTGATTATGACATCAATGCCCACAAATATTGGAACGACTTCTACAAAATCCACGAAAATGGGTTTTTCAAAGACAGACATTGGCTTTTTACCGAATTCCCAGAGCTGGCACCTAGCCAAAACCAAAATGACATGAAGGATTTACTCTCAGGAAACAAAGGAAGTGAAGTGCCTGAATGTAGAAGAGAGCATGGACCTGGTTTAATAATAGAAAAACAGCACCAGTGTTATTCAGACAGCCTTGGACATAAAACACAGACCCTTCCTGTGGAAGAGAATGTAACTCAGAAACTCAGTCACTTGGAAATCTGTGCTGATGAGTTTCCTGGATCTTCGGCTACCTATCGAATACTCGAGGTAACCTCTTGTTGTCCTGGTAGTGGGGTGAGTGAAGTTGTTATATATGGAATGCTCTCCATTTTTGAACCAATGAAATGCCTTAAATGTATACTAAGATATCTAGCGGTCATAGCAAATAAAGATAGATCACCTGAGGTGCTGGGAACATATTGTATCCAAAAGTTGTAGGTTGTGCTTGCTATACCTATCATCTGGAAAAAGAGTCCCAGGTCACAAGACAACTTCTGATACTTCTCTTACTTCTAATAAAATTATAATTATAAAATAGTTCATTGGGATGGTGCCTGCTTCTCAGATGTGGGAGAATTCTTATCTCGATTTTGGATGGTGTTGTAGAGGCAAGGCTAGAGATGTCTGGGTGTGTACTGTAATGTAAATTCACAAGTGGTGACTACACACTCCACTGGGAGTTGATTCATCTTGGGATTGAGTCCTATGGTATGACTTTATACTAATCCCTTACCCCATTCCCCAAGCAGAACATGACTTTTGCCTTTTTCTCTCTGCCTTGTAGTTTTTATGAGAACTCATTGAGATAATGTTTGTAAAGTGGCTTAAGAATGGTGTCTGACACATAGTAAGCCCTTAGCAAATGGTCACTTTTTATTATTATCACACCCAGCACTGTATTTAGGGCAATGTAACCATGGCTGCCTTTCATGAATTTTTCAGCCCAGTCTGTTAGAAATGTTTTCACATGATATAGTGGATTTCAGTAAGAAAGTATTTCATCTACAGGGTCATTTGCTAGAATTCAAAAATTATAAGCAACCCATGGTGTTTTTTCCAGACCAGCTCCCTCTGTTAATGAAAGCCCATGCTTTTGTCTTTTATGGCTCCCTCTTTAAGGGTTCTTGAGGTCAGGGTCAGGAAATGTCATGGGTATTGTTTAGCTCAGGTCACTACCATCTTCCCTAAGATAATTAGGCAAGATCACATATTACTGATTATTTATCTAGCTTCAGGAATTCTTTGGAAAGTTCTGTGATTAATGGTTCATTTCTGTTTGCAGGTTGGTTGTGGTGTGGGAAACACAGTCTTTCCAATTTTGCAAACTAACAAGTAAGTTTGTTATAAAGTTTATCGGACAGCAAAGAAGAGAAAAATGGGAGGTTGTTTATCAAAAGTCTAACTTGATCAATGTAACAGTAGTTATTGGAGATTTAGATTTCTGCATTATCTGTTTATGGATTGTTTTAATTTGATTATAAGTTATCTTTGTTATCAAGGAAATTAGTGAGATTTAAAACTTTTTACATTGATAATATAGGGTGCTTTTGCTATTTTAACTCTGCTACCCAGGAGAGAGAATAGGCATAATCCAGTTTGTAATGTAATTCTTCTGCTCTTTTTTCTGCCCATTTCAGTGACCCAAGACTCTTTGTTTACTGTTGTGATTTTTCTTCCACAGCTATAGAACTGGTCCAGGTAAGTGCAGTAGCTTCCTTCAGTGATTTTCACTGATTGAAGGGTATGGGTCTCCTAAAAATCAAGGTCTCTAGCTATTTTCTTATTATAATATAGCCTGAAAGCAAAAGATTTACTGAAACAGCCTGGAGTAGAGGAAAGGGCCAAACATGAATATGGAATCTGCCAGCTGTGGAACTTTGGCCAGGTCTCTTGATCTCTCCAAACTTATTTTTTAAGGATTGAAATGAGGTGATTATTTCACTCAGGGTTCTTTGAGTTATAAGTCACAGAAACATGTAGACAAACTCAGCCAATAAAGTTTTTATCACAATACCTCCCTCAAGTTCATGGTGTCTTATCTCTCATTGCCCAGTGTTCATTTGCCTTTTCTATTTGTTTTCTCTTTGCAGACTAGCTTTGTGTAGTAGATTTTTCCTGGTTTTGAACATGGTGCAGACATGCTTGCCCCTCCTGGTCCCTTACAAGTCCACTTTGTTCAGTTCTCAGAACCGTGCCAGAATAAAGAATGAAAGCAGGACGTGGTTCTATAGTGTGGCAGTTAGCACATCTGCTTTACACACAAAAAGTCCTGGGTTCGCACCCCAGTGGAGCCACGGTTCATGGTCTACAGCCATGTCACCCTGAACAAGCCTGATGTCTCCGATCTTGGAAACTAAGCAGGGTTGGGTCTGGTTAGTACTTGGATGGAAGACCACCTAGGAAGACCAGGCGCTATAGGCATAAATAATAATAATAATAATAAAATTTTTAAAAAAGAATGAAAGAGGAATTGGGAACATTTCATTTTAAAAGCACTAGTTAGATTCCACAGGCTCTTCACTAGAGTTGTTCATAATTCTTCGCTTTTGAGTAAGGATGCGAGTAAGGATGTGTGCCTTACTGAAGTAACCACATTTAACACTTAAAGCAAAGTTAGCTTTCCTTGAAGCCCTGTGAACGTTTTCTAATGTGTATGTCTGTCCTAACCGCCTATAGACAAATTCAGCATATGATCCTTTTCGGTGTTACGCTTTTGTTCACGATTTGTGTGATGAAGATAAGAGCTACCCAGTTCCCAGGAATAGTCTTGATGTCATCATCCTCATATTTGTTCTTTCTGCAATTGTTCCAGACAAGTAAGTTTGAGGTCCTTTAACCTGGATGTTAGGGTTGGGCCTTAAATAGAAAGGATATTCTGTTAGACAGGAGGAAGCCACTCCACCCAAGGTGGTATAAGCGTCTCATGCATTTTCCTAAATTCGTCTTGAAGTCTAACTTCTGTTTCAGCCTCTAAACCTCTTCCAGTTTACTGCAGTGGTCAGTTCTTTTCATTTTTATGGCTTACTATCCCCCAAAGAATGGGGAGCAGTCTTTAATGGACGTGTGGAGAAATTCCCTATTGACAATCTCATAGCACGCTGTTTTAGAACTGTGGGTGCCACCACTCTTAGGTAACATCTCATTATTGGCCTTTTTAAATGCTTTAAATAAGATAAGTTTATTAATAGCACAAAATTTACAGTGAAGCTTAGCTCAGGTGTTCTCTGATCCTTACGTTCTGTGAAAAACTGAGGTACACTAGAATTCCATAAAATCAAGTTTAGGTAAAAGGAAATTCAATTGCTATACCCTAAAAACACTGTTAAAGCCTCATAGCCTTCAACAAACTATCGTCCTGGTAAAATACCATATCAAGGAAGCAGTGTTGGTTGGAGACCCAGGAGAGTGATTGATTTAGCCTGTGTTTCCTCTAGCGAAGCATTGAGTCATCTGACCTGACGAGGGATATTGTGAGGGTGCAATAAAAGCAGATGGAGGGCAGCTGAAAGGGCCCAGCATGCTTCTTGGCATTAATAACTGCAGAAGTTTGAATGCTTCAAACTTTTTAAAACTGACAGACTGAAACAAAACATTAAAATTAATTGATTACTTGACATTTAAATAGACTTTCAGGTGGGTTTTTTTTGTAAGTTTGTAGTGTTTACACTTCTGAATTTAGTAAAGCTGAAACCTGCACTAAATCTCAACCTGGAAAGTGTGGAAAGAAATGTGAAGCGCTCTGCCCATAGTTACTCATTTGCATACTGTCACCATGTAAATTATGTTCTTGAGGCTCAGTCTTTATTTAACAAATGGAAAGATCTAGTCTCAGCACTCAAACAGCTTGGGCCTAGTGGGGCAGGCAGATGAGTCAGCTAGCAGTCCCACACCTGGTGAGACATGGGAGCACAGGGCAGGGATGGCTTCCCCATGAGGTGATCCCAGGAGGAATAGGAAGTGAGCCAGGCAGAGGATATGTCACTTCCCCCACCGTGGTGCCCTAAGGCGGAAGCAAGTTATCCTCGGGCCTCTTCATACCAAAGGCAGTGGATTGAAGCCACAGTTGTGAGCAGGCAGCAGAAGGCACACAAGTTTGGATGTGTGCTCCCAATCTAACCGAAGCAAGGATAGAGGATCTGAGATTTCAGGATTAGTGGGCTTTTCAGAATATGTGACAAGAAAAAGGAATTCTGTCCTTAAAGAAACCTGATCTTCATTCCCTGTTGCCCCACAGGATGCAGAAGGCTATCAACAGGCTGAGCAGGCTTCTGAAGCCTGGAGGGATGATGCTTCTGCGAGATTATGGCCGCTATGACATGGCTCAGCTTCGGTTTAAAAAGGGTATTTTGCTCCTATAATCAAAACAATAGTTTTGCCATCAGAACAAACAAAGTGGAACAGAATAGAGACTCTAGAATTACAGCTCCATAGATGAAGCTACTTGATACATGACAAGGGTGGTCTGTTTTTGAAAACTTGTATAATCTAGGTGTTAGGGAGGTCTTTTTAACTAAGACAGCTACTTTTAGAAGAGCTATTTTTACAAAAAGGTATTTGATTACATAAGTAATTTTAAAAGTATTATGGCAAAAGATGCCATTAAAAAGTTAAAAGACATATTTTCGGTGCATAGAATAGATAAAAACTTAATATCTATGCTCTTCAAGAGGCTGTTGGCAAATTGATAAGGAAAAGATCAGTGACCCACCCAAAAAACAGGGAAGGGATATTTTAGACTGATTCGCAGAAGAACATAGTCAAATGACCAAAAACAAAACTTCAAGAAAATAAAAATAACAATGAAATCCAGTTTTTAAACCTATTGCTGGCCAATTCAAAAAAAGTGATATGCGCCTCCATTACTGGGAGAAACATGAATCATTATGGCCTTATTAAAAGCACCTTGTATTATCTTTTCAACTCAACGGTCCTGGAAATTCTTCAAGAACTAATCTATAATATATGCATAAGCAAAATCTTGGAAACAAAGTGAATACCTCTGGATAGGGGACTGTTGTGCCTGCCATGTGATGTAGACACCATACCTCTGGCTCAGAAGTGGAGGGTGTTTCCATTGAATTACCAAGGGACGAAAACTGCACGTGAGAATTTTAAACTTGATCCCACATGTAATGACAGCTGGGGAGAAATAACACAAGGAAGCAAAAGTAGAGCAAGTAGATTTTATTGACATTCAAAAGGTGAAGGATTTCACTCCAGGTTAAATTGACATAAAGTCGGGGGCATAGCAGAAGGGTAAGAGTGTCCAGGATAAAACTGTGTGTGTTATCATTTATGAATGTGTGTGTAGACACATGGAGAGACCTTAAGTTTCCTTAAACTCAACTATACTGCTTGATTTCTATTTTTTTTTCTTTCTTTTCTTTTTTTTTTTTTTTTTTTAACAGTATTTACCTAATCAGGGAAGGGGGGAAAACACCCATCTGTTTCAGCATCACACAGAACTCTAAAACAGACCTGAGAATCTAGCACTGTGGTTTGAATATTCCCTTTGGACTGCTCTTGTCCAAAGCACCATTCCTTTGTAGGAGAGAAATTGGAGATTCCTGCCAAGTACCAAATATGACCAAGAAAATTCCATTCTCTGCCCAAGAAGTTAATTTGTGATATACATTTGATTGATAGTAAAGTTCAAAGAAGTGCTTCAAAGTTTTTCTAATTTTTACCACATCACTCTGCAGGTCAGTGTCTGTCTGAAAATTTCTATGTGAGAGGTGATGGCACCAGAGTTTACTTCTTCACACAAGGTACGAAAATACTCATCTTTGCTTATTATGCTAACACTCCCAGAGTACCATATTAAATGCTCATTGGTGTACTTTCAGAAGTAAAACCATTTGGCCCTCCTTCCTTTTGCAGCCTTTCCCTGCCATTCCCCATCCCTCACAGCCAACGTGAACCGCTCTCTGTTCTCCAGATAGGCTCAGCTTGTTCGCACTTCAGTTCTCCTCCTTGCTCTTCTTTATTCTTTTCCTCTCTGTCACTTTGTCCACAACGGGAAACTAGCCTGTTTTGCAAGAGTCCAGCTGTTTCACCCTCTAAGCTGGATTATGTCTTAGGTGCATCTGAGTTAAGGTGAACTTAGCGTTCACTGGGGTCCGAGTGTCCCCCAGAACTACTACCCTCTGCTCCTTGCCCGGTTGCGGGTTTCCTTCTCCACCATTGCCTTAAGAACACTCCATTCCTGGGCCCTTCGTCAGGTCATAGACTTTTTTGGGCCTTTGGATAAAGTGATGGAACCTCTCCCCTTTAAAAAAAAAAAATGCTTTGATATACATATATGTAGATTTTTTTACATGTAATGTTAAGGTGTCCACAGAGCCCTTCGTGAAAATTTCTCCCCATTAGCTGACTCCTAGGGAAGCTCTTCCTCTGGATTCCAGACTGCCCTTCCCAGATGGTTTGGCTCCTCCTACCTAAATGTGAACTTGCTGTTACCAAGCCACTACTGCATTTATAACTAAACAGCCCCACTGAAGCCATTTAAAAAGTACAAATAATGACAGCGGTCTCAAGGAGTTCCATTTAACATGAGAAGTGGTAAACACTGCTTTTTCTTCAGGGAAAATACATAAATATCTCTTTTCTAAACTAGATGAACTGGACACACTTTTCACTACTGCTGGACTGGAAAAGGTTCAGAACCTGGTGGATCGCCGATTGCAAGTCAACCGAGGGAAACAGCTGACAATGTACCGAGTTTGGATTCAGTGCAAATATCGCAAACCTCTTCTGTCCATCACTGGCTCCTGACATGGTGGGAGCTCATTGGGACATTTTAAAAAGAACACCCACAAATGGCATCATGTTAATGTTGTATAGCTCAATGATTCAAACAAACTTGAGCCTTGAACCTAGGAAAAATTACTTTTTATCGAGATTCTAACAGTTGTGCTTTATATTTATGAAGCCTTTTACTATATACATTTTCTCAAGTTTTTTCTTACTTTCAGATCTCAAAGACTTGCCATTTTGTGAGTTATCTTAACTGAAACATTCATGGGAATTAGGAATTTAAAAGACAACAGGAATTTATTTCCATGTGAAAGTATTATATATGATAAAGTATCATTTGACTATAAGTTTTATTGAATTATTTGAGAGTTCAAATCCCTGGTTCCATAATATTTTAAGTACTTTTTCCCCTCTAAGTAACCTGTGTCTGAAAATTAAAAGAATCTTCACTCTTAGGATTGTCTTATTTTTTTTATTGTGCCCTTAAGTGTTTGACACAAAAGGAATTGGGAGAACCTTATTTTAGCCACATCACTGAATGTGGCTAAATGCAATCATCATCAGTGTTACTTTTTTTCTTCTGCTTGTTTTCATTTACATGAACCACTTTTACATGGTTCTTTTTTGGTGGTCCATAAGTTATGATATATGCTTAATTTTACCAAATAAAGAATTTCAATTCTCCATTCCTACATTTTGGATTTTCAACTTAAACTTAGATACTTTTATAATTGTTTTTTTATTTTAGTTATATATGTGAAAATGTGAAGACACAAGCAATTTTTAAAATAATTTCAAACTTAAAGAAATATATAGTACCAGGAGTATTACGAAAATAGTTTTTTTAATTGAATCATTTTTAAGAGTAAGTTGCAAGGTGATGACCCAACACTCCTACATACCTTAATGTTTAATTCCTATTTTAGGACATTGTCCTATAACAAGTCCATCAGAAGTAGAAATTTACATGGAAACACTGCCATCTACAGATAACCAAGTTTTCCCAGTGGTCTCAATATATCCTTTATCCCTACCCCCGCTCTCCCTCCCCCACCCCCCAAAAAATCCTTTTTGCTGCATTTAGTAGTCATGTCTCAGCCTCCTGTAGTCTGGAATAATCCTTTAGGCTTGTTTTCATGACCTTATATTTGAAGATTACAGACTATTTTGCAGGCTGTTCCTCAAATTGTTGAGTTTGTTGATGTTTCCTCATGATTTGGTTCAAGTTCTACCTTTTTGGCAAGAATATCAGAAGTGATGCTGTGCTTCTCCCATTGCTTCCTGTTGGAATATAAGCTTTTGAATTAACCCAGTATTGGTGATATCAACCTTGATTACATGATTCAGGTGGTGTCTGCTGCAATTCTCCACTGAAAAGTTACTAGTAAGTATTTTGTAGATTAGTGCTTTAAGACTATATAACTATCTCATTCCTCATCAAACTTTACCCCTTGGTTTTAGCATCTAATTGCTGTTTCTTGACTGAATTAATACTGTGATGGTGGCCACATAGTATTTTCTAGTCTCATCACTCTTATTTATTAGTTGGCATTCTCTTTTCCAACAATCCCAACTCTCATGATCCTTATATTGAGCCAATCCCCTCATATATAATAACCATTCTTCTTTTGCCAGCACCCACACATGGATGCCCTTCTCACCCCTTGGGATCTGACACCCCACTGCAAGTCACTCTTGCCACCACTTCCTGAGACAGACTCCCTTCTCACCCTGCCCCGGGTCTAGTACCCCCATGAGGCCACCACCACCCCATCCCATATAATAATGTCTATCTTGCTCGGCTTCAGCTAATGAGTTTTAAAAGGTGGGAAGAAAGGAGCTCCCATCTTTTCCATTTGTACTGAATTTATTTAAAAGGGAAGAATGAATCACTGGAAAGGTATTTCATTTATCTTTTGAAATGAACATATATAGTAACTCAAATGATCCACTGAAGACCTTCCTTTGGCATCTCTGAAGCATTTCAAAGCATCTTCCTAGCCTCTGACTTGGGCCTTGGACTCACATAAAAAAAATGAGCTTTTTCTTGCCTCCTGCTCCTTTTTCTTCTCTGCCATCTGCTAAGCTCTAACTTACACTTTGCAATGGGTCCACTACCTGCCTTCGTGTAAGTTTATACTCTTGGGCTCCAATTGGAAAATTAGGGCTTTGGAACCTTAGTAGGAAAAGGAAAATCTAATGAACTAAGACATCCTACTTCCCTTTAATTGATTCCTCTCTTTGCTTAAAGACATTACTTTAGTAATAGTGGGAGTTCTATCTATGGCTTAAAAGAGGAGCTGAAGACAAACAGCTTCTTTCACTCTGTTCACAAAGGCCCCTTCTTTGGTTTGTGGCTGCAGCTGCTATTTTCAGAGTGTGGCTGCATCGATGCATTACAGATTGTGTGTTTCTTAATTGGGTGTGCAGGTTATGATTTGAGAAGTGGAAGAAGTGCTGGTGGCATATTTCACAGGTAAAAACACTAAAATTGGTACATCACTTTATTTCAATAAATTTCTAGGTTCAAGATTGGACATTGTCTCTTGACTATTGTCGGTGGACTGCACTGTATGACCAAGTTACAGGACAAATAGCTGTCATCAGATTCCTTGCTTCAGGGAAAGACCCTGAGACACAGTAGCCAGAAGCTTTGTCCAAAAGCTCAAGCTTAGCATCTTCACTCTGATGTGAACCCCCAATTGCATTCATTCCCTGCCACCCTTCCTTTGAGTTTGGGTTTCTCCAAAAATCCTTAGAAGGAGCCATACTTTGAACATTAATCAGCAATAGAGAAATACCTCCAAGGGGATGAGCAGGACTTGAGAAAGCCCTGACGTACCCTGCTCTTGGTAAGCGCCCCACACTCTCCTCAATTTTGCTTCCCTTTATTCAATATTCATTAGGTGATCAAGGCTGACAGTGGAGTTCACTAAACGATGAGTTCTTGGGGGAACATTGTATTCTCAATATAGCACAGTAGCACAGTAACACAGCACCTGGCCCATGGTTGAGGCACAACGAATGAGGACTGAGTGACTAAATAGCTTCTTCCTACTGTGCCTAGCATTCTCCCACCTCCTGAGACGCCCACTGACACAGTTTGTAACCTCAAGACCACAGTGTACAGGACTACGGTAGCTAGTAGCAGCAGCTCAAGCTGGCTTGAATAAGAAAACAACATAGAAGAAGAGGGAGTCTCGTGGACCCCCAGGGCAGAAATGTAGAGAGGCCTCAGAAGAGTCCTGGGAGGTGTCTACTCACCACTGCTCCCTCTGGCGCTCACCCTTCTCTGCTCCTCAGTCAGCTTGGAGGAGGCGACCATAACCCACCCCCAGAGGCTTGCTCTCTCAGTCACAGGTGTGCTGTGTGTGGTACACGTGCACATTTAGCTGTGATGTGAGCAATTCCTAGAATGGGTTTATAGGCCAGGCAGAGTCTCCAAAAGGCATCTACAGAACACTTCCCCCTTCCCAAATACCGACATTGAAGTACCATCATTTACTTACCTTTTAAGTTACTTACATTCTTAAATTTATTTTTGAAGGAACCTATATCACTGCTACAAATGTAAAATAGTATCACTTGTCAGGAACAGAGGTATTTTTAAAAATAAAGACAATGAAAACAAAAGAATATAAGTTCTGGGTGGATCCCTTTGGTGTCCAAAGGCTCTGAGCTGTTGGCCTGGAAACAACAATAAACAGCCGAGTCACAACCCTCTTGGAGGTCATGTTTGGATGGGGAGATCTCAACAACAAACCCAGGAAACATGCAGCAGGTGGGCATGTGCCAGAAAGACCTGAGCAGGGTAGGGATCCAAGAGAGGTGGCAGAGAAAAGGAAAGGACCTTCTGGGACAGGCTGGACAGAGAAGGTCTCCTGAAGGAGGTGACATCCTTCATGGGACGTCTGGGGCGAAGAGCCTTCTAGGCAGAAGAAACAATCACTGCACAGGCCTAAGGATCATGGTAGACTCCCACACTCCACACTGCAGCGTGAGGAACACTGTCATAACTTATGGGGCCAGTAGTCACTCTTGTAATACACATACCTGCCTTTAGCGTATTTTAATGAGTACTAACTAGTGCACTGTGTATCAAAAATGTGTAAGAATGATCACCTGTTTCCTACTGAAAGAAGCCCAGCCAGGCAGCCAGGATCTGGATTCTTCTCAGTTCATCTAGGGACTATAAAAACTATGAAGCCAGCCCAACTCGCAATTGTCTGGTGTATAAAACCAGGATTATTGGCCTGTGATCTGAGACATAACTGACAAGCCAAGGGGATTCCCCTAGGAAAGGAAGCTGCTTGAGAAACTGAAGATCAGAAGTTAGTTGTTAAGAATACACCAGAGCCCAGGAGTCGAATGGCGCCAAGAGAGATTTCTGTCAAAGCCATGGCTGTCCCAAGGTCCCCCACCTGTACCAACGAAACAACTGTTGAGCAGACCTGTAGTAACACTAACAGGCATTTGTTTAGACCTTAATAATCTTTAAAAAGTTTTTCACATATTTAATTCTCACAGCACCTCTATGAAGTATAATTATCTCCATTTTACAGATGAGGAAATCTGAAGTTCAGGGAGGGTAGTGGTTTACCAAGGTCAGACACTAGTGTTAATCGTAAGGTAATTAGTTTAAGGAGGGGTAATTAGTTAAGGAGGGGCGATTTGATAGAAAGGATATTTGACATAATATGGAGGTTTAAATATTCTTGGCTCCAACCAACTCTGCCTGCCCAGAAAACATTACACCTGCTCAGAGGTTACCCCTGCCGCCTGCCTTGTCGGAAAGGGAGGAGGAGAGAAGGCGCTGTCTCCTGCCCACCTCCACCCCACCCCCAAACCTCCCAAGGAAAAAGAAAATGCTGCAACTATCAGAAGTGTAATACAACTATCAAAAGTCCATGAAATTGGCTACATAAATTGTGCTGGTTTTGCAACATTGTACAAATTGCAACATTTTTGTCAAAATAGATTTTAATTCACCACCTGTAACCTGTGGTGAGGACCCATCTGTGAGACTCAGCGGGGATGAAGGGAGAACCTGGGTTCTGCCACCTCATCTTCCCAAGGGTCTCTGCCAGGCCCAGGGCCAGCATCACAGGCTTTACCCTGTTCATTTGCACAGCACCAGGAGCTCACAAGGGCCCACACTAGGTTTGATGCTCTGCCATTGCTATCTTGAAATTCTTAATTTTTTAAGAAGGAGCCCCGCAATTGTGTAGCCAGTCCTGCTATTGCTTCTTTCTTGACCCTTCCTCCTTTCTCCTTCCTTAGGAAAGAGTGTCTTCTCTTGACTTATTTTTCCCTTACCACCTCCTCAGCTGACCCTTGACTGTCCTGGGTTGGGCCTCCTCACCCAGGACAGGACCCTCAGCCCACCTTTGGCTCATCCTGCCTTTCAAAGCCCCTCTCTGCTCTCCCATCAGGCAGGCTTTTCAGACACCCCAAGCCTAGACCTCTCAGGACTTGCTGCTCTTACCAGGCCCTATATGTACCCCATTTTCTCATGACTGGTACCTTCTCATGCAAAGTTTCCAGCCCTGCTCCCGGAGTTCTTCTCAGCTGACACCCTTGATCAGTGTCTCCACTCTCCCTCAGCCTTCTTCATGCCCTCAGGCATTCTATATTATGCAGCTTTATCTTTCTCATGACACATAGCACTGTTGTTTATTATCTTCCTCCTGCCCCTGGACTATAAGCCCACTTTGTTTACTCTGTGCACAGATGTATTCTCAGTACTTTTTAATGGTGTCTGGCACATAGTAGGTACTCAATAAATATTTACTGGGTGGTTGAGTACATAGACTGTCACCCAGGAGCTGGGTCCGTAGAGAGCATCAGGCATTAAAGTGAGGAAAGCCAAGGTCTGTCATCTAACCCAGCAAGAAATAGTGAGGCCAAAGCTGAAATTCCAAGCCTGTTAGCTCAGGGTCTGTGGACAGAAGGTGACCCCTAAATGTTTCTCAGGAGCCAGGCATACCTGGGAAAGAGTAGGGAGTGAGAGCCAAGCAAGGGAGCATGGCCGCCCAGCTCCGTTGGAGAAGGCCCTATCACTATGGTTGAAAGGTACAGAAACAATTACAGGGAAGTCTGCTGGCTTGGGCCCCATGGTACACAGAGACTGCAAAAGAGTAAATGAGCTGGTCCACTTTGAATCTTTAAATGCCATCAGTACTCAGATAATTCCCAAATCTATGTCATGAGCTAAGGATTTCACTTAAGCCTTGAACTAGTTTATCTAAATACCTCCTGGACACCTCTCTCTCCTGGAAGGCCCTTGGGCACCTGAAACTCAATCTATTTAAAGCAACTCATAAGAGCACAGATTGGGGATGAAATTCTGGAGTCACCATTCCATTTGTTTGTTCTCTGTGTCATCTTGGCCCAGTTACTAAATTCCTCTGATTCTTAGTTTCCTTAACTATAAATCGGATATAAACAATAATAATAATCCAGCAACCCTAGTGGCCTCTATAACTCAATCTTAACTCCTTGCAGAGAACAGCATCAAATGCCAACCTCTCTGGGCTGCTCTGTATTTATGAGATTTGTTTGTGTAAGACACACTTTGTTTTATGTTGTATATTAAAATTGTAGTAGAAGTCTATGGCCATGCTTTCCTGAACAAGCCCGATCCCGTCTGATCTCGGAAGCTAAGCAGGGTTGGGCCTGGTTAGTACTTGGATGGGAGACCACTAGGAAGACCAGGTGCTATAGGTATAAAAAATAAAATAAATAAATAAAGGATTGTAAACTGACAAGGTCCTTGCAATCTGTGAGGTCAGCCAAGAGTTGCTTCACCTAAAAAATAAAAAATAATTTAAAAATTAAAAAAAAAGATTGTAGCAGAAAGCACTAATTTAAGGTCTCAAAGAGTGATAAAGAGGAGGGTAAGACCTTTGGGCTTTCAGTGAATTTTGCCCTAAGTCAGTGTCAGTGTTTCCACTAAGCACGGGGTCTGGTCTCTATTAGGGTGCAGTGCCTGGGGCCCACAATATCTTTAGTGTCTCTTTAAAATGTTTTAAATTTATTTTAAATTCAGAAGAACAAAATGGATATGATGGTAGTGAATATATGATAATGAAGGCAGCTTAGATTGCATTTGTTTTAGATAGACATTTTTTTTAATGGAAGCCCATGAAAGCACAAGTGCCCAGGGCCCATGAGAGTCACAATGTGGCCAGGCCCTCAGTGAACATTAGCTTCCCAGACAGAGGGGGAGAGTCAATGGAGGTAGATGTGGGTGAACCATTCCTTCATTCCACCTTCCTCATCTGCCCAACTCCCACTGTGTCAGGGAAATGTATGGGAAGGATTGCTGTGTAGTCTTTATCATTTCTGTATGCATGTAAGGCTCTCTAATGGTTTGGGAGAAATATCAGTGGGTGAAGAGTTTGGAATGGTGGCATTCAAGACATCAAGGAACAAAAGCCAGCCTTTTTACATTTATTCTTATGGAAATTATTTCTATTTGAGTTTCTTGCTATGGTTTGCTTTTCTTGGATCATAGAAGAGCAGGACTCCTTGGGGAGGATGTCGCATAGCAGGTAACCCTCCAGCAGGATCTTGGAGGATGAAGATTTTTTCCAGGTGGATGGGATGGGGTGATGGTGTCTGGTCAAAGGAATAGAATTTCACAAAGACCGATTTACAGGAGAAAGCAGCAAATGGACAGGATAACAGTTGTTCGGGAAGGACAGTTCAGGGGGCAGTTCTCCAAGTGTCTTGTGAGAATTAGAATTGTCTTCTAGACACTTCCTCCCAGACAGATGGTGGAGGTCTCAAATGACATGCTGCAGAGTTGGGACTTTATCCTGTAGGGAGCAGAGGGCCAGTGCGAATACTGAAGGAAGGCCAAGAGAATAATTATAGGTACCTCTGACAGCAATTCTGGCAGAGACGAAGGGGTATGTGAGTAGGTCGGTGTGATAGAGACCAGAGCAGGGAGGTCAGTAAGGAGAAGGTTCCACTAGTTCCAACACAACAGGATGAACCAGTGCTGTGGAAGTAAGGACAGAAAGGTGAGAGCAGGGTGGGGCCATATTTAACGCACACAATGGATAACGTTGATGGCAAGTATGAGGTGAGGGGGCAAGGGGAGAGAGAAGCTGAGAATAACCTTGAAGTTTCTGGTTCTCACCATGGGAGAATGTTGATGCCATAATTAGGGCTTCAATCAAGAGAAGGAGGTTGAGCTTAGAGGGTATGGAGGCAGAGCAATGAGCCACAATCAAGCTTTTACTGAAAAAATAAAAGGCAGTTCTCAAGAGGTCATGTGCTGCCAAGAGGCCGAGGCACTGAAGATTGAGCAGAGATGCAGAGACAGCTTGTGTGTGGGGGGGGAAGTCCATCGCCTGCCTCATCTCCCAGGGCTGCTCCCCTTCCTAGGCCCTCCAACCCGGGACAGAACCAGGTTGAGTCCCGGCAGCCATGTTTCCACCCGACACTCTGCTCTCGATCACAGGTGATTGGACAGGAGCGTGCATGTGACTCCATCTTAGCCAATCAGAGCCCTTCCCAGGACATTGCTGCAAGCACAGCCATGAAGGCCGAGGAGAGGGCGGCCATCCAGACCCAGGGTAAGAGCGTTGCAGGAAGGATGACAGCCAGTCCAAACCAAGCTCCGAGCGGGGAAAGCCCAGCATTCAAGGAGCTAAAGGGAGGCCAGGATCGGGCCACCGGGCAGAATGGTGGGTGAGGGCCTCATAAACCTGGCTGTTTTGGGAGGTTTTTTCATTACAGGAGAAGCTGTTGGAGGGTTTTAAGAGCAGGAGTGCCCCGACACAGTATTACATTTTCAAAGATTAGTGCAGCTGGAAAGTGACTGAGGGGTGGGGCAAGGGTAAAGGACAGTTTGGCTCCCAATGGTGGACCCGACTTCAGTGGTGGCAGTAAGATGTAGGAGGTGGGGTCCAAACAGGACCCAGAATTGGGTGGACTGGAGAGGGAAGGTGGGAATCTGGACAGATGGTGTACAATGTGTGATGCTGTTACTGAGATGGAAAGGAAAGGAAGCCATCAAACCCTACCTGTGGACATGTTAAGTCTGAGGTGTCGATGTCACGTTCCAGGGAGATGCTGAGAAGGTAGTGGGTACATTAGTTCGGAGTTGGGGAGACGGTTCGGTGCCGTAGGGCCCAGGGTGCTGAAAATGTGAATGGCATCAGAATGCAGCTGGTATTGAAATCAGGGCCTAAAAGAGACCACCTGGGAGCTCAAGAGAAGGGGCCCAGTGTGCAAAGTCTGGAGTCCACAGCATTCAGAGGACTGGTTGTTAAAGGAGAAAGAGCAAGGAAAGAGGGAGGAAACCAAAGGTGGGGTGACCTCAGAGGCCAAGAGAACACAGCCCTGGGTGAGCCCCTGCTGAGGCCAGAGAGGAACCCTTTAGATTTGGTAATGAAGTTACACTGACCTTGGACAATCTGGGTGGAGTGATTGATTTGGAAGCTAAACTGAGGTGGGCCTCATCCTGGCTGGAATCGGATTTAAAAATAGCTATGAAGGATATTTGGGGGGCGACTGGGAAAATCCAAAAATGGACTTTATATTAGATAATATTATATCAGCCTTCAATTTCTTGTGTGTGATAATGGTCTGTCACATAAGAGGGGATCCTGGTTCTCAGGAGACACATGCTGTAGTATTTATTGAATGTTTAAGGGTGAAGGAGCAGGATGCTGGAAACTTTCCAGTGGTTCAATAATAACAACAAACTAAACATACATATATACATACATATATGTATCTATTACTTATATAAATTATATTTACATTTATATATAGGTATGTTTTCTATGGAGAAAGAGAGAAAGCAAATGTGGAAAAAGGCTAATTGGAAAATCTAGATGGAGAGTATTTTAATAGTTTTTTAACTTTGCTGTAGGCTCAAATTTTTCCTAAAAGAATTGGGAAAAAATAAATTAGTGTGAACAGCAGGTGACAAGGAAATGGAAACAGCATTGTTTTCAAGGAGAGAAATGGTACAGTAAGTAGCTGGAGGGGGATGTGAGATCAAGGGAGGGTTTTATACAACATTTTAAAAAATGAGAGCATGTGTGTATGATGTCAGGAATGTTCCTATGGAAAAGGAGAACTTGGTGATGTCAGGAAGGGGTGAGAAGTGCAGGGCAAAGTCCTTGGGCAGGCAGGCAATGGCCTTGAGCACATGGATGACAGCCTTTGGTCTTGGGGTGGGGGCACTGCCCTGAGATGCTGTGCTGGGCCACGGGGTCACTGGTGGTGGATGTTCCTGTCTGATGACTTTCATTTTCTTCACGAAGTAGGATCTGAGGCCCTCAGCTGACAAGGGCCAGGAGAGCAAGCAGATTGGGACACAGGGCCAAAAAAAAACTGGTGAATTTGTTTTTGTGTGTGTGTGTTTAGATGTGAATGAAAATTATTCATCGGCTTAGGAAAGGAGCCATGAGAGGAGAGATTTAAGTCCTTATATGTCTGGCCTCATTTTCTCTATCTGTAACATGAAGGTGTTGACCTGGGAGCTCTCAAAAGCCCCCAAACTCATGTACATTCAGGGTCCCCTTACAACACCTGATGGAGAGCTTTGACTGAATAGCACGTGTTTGGGTTGTTTAAGAATTAAAGATAGCTAGTAAAACTAGACACTTGCTTAAGAGGTTTCTAATTGAGGGTAAAAGCTAATATATACAGAGAGACATTTGAAAGGCGGGCTGTTTAAGGCTTCAGGGCACCCCTGGGGAGTGAGGAGGTGGCCCAGTGGTGGCTGGGGCTCTGAGATGCCTTGACAAGGTGTCTTTTGGGTGAAAGTAGTATGAGGTCCCTTTGAGAGTAAATTCCCTCTCCTGTCTCTTGCGAAGTTGGCATCGCACAGCGTGAAATGAAACAGCACATTAATGTGATTAACACTGAGTAAACCTCCGTGTGTGAGCAAATATAGCATGAAGTGGGTTCAGGAATTTTAAAATATCTATTATTAAAGATAGCCTGCAGGGCTGCAGTGGCATCTGATGACAAGCCATAGGCTGCTATGGGAACCTAATATCCCCGTAGTCCTTTCCTCAGGCAAGGAGCGTTTTCGAGCTTCTGTACTAATGCTCTTATCAGATCCTCTCAGGGAACCATCACACTACCCCATTTTATAGATGAAGAAACTAAGGGCGTTGTTAACAGCAGGTTTCTAATATCGTTGAAGGCAGAGACCGTTGGTGTCATCGCCCCCCTAGAGACTGGCAGAGTGGGAAAGGGAAGGAACGTCCCAGCCTCTGAGAGCTGGCCCAGTGAGCCAGGGGCACTGTGCTGGGACATGCCTGCTCAACGCCTGGCTCTGTGCTGAATACTTTATGCAGATGGTCTCGCTTAGTCTTGGAAACAATCATTGGCGGTTGGTAATATTAACTGACAAATGTCAGTGAATACTGACTGAGGGACTGATAGTTTGAATGGTTGACTGAGTGGAAATGTGAATTCCTGTTTTGTGGGGTCTTTCTCTTCAAATTGAAGATTTCCCCATAGCTTATAAATGCTCAATCTAATTAAGGCAAAAAGGCATCAGAGAATTGCTAGGTCTTTCCTTTATTAACTGTCAAGTGCAATCCATAGGCTGTTTACGTGCCAAGGTCAGAGATCAATCTTCAGCTGCTCTCCTTTCATGCATCTGGCAAAGCCAAGAACATAAAGTTTATTGATGCAAAACTGATTGGCAGGCAGGGGCAACAAGGTGGCGGGGACAGGGAATATCAGAAGGAGTCCTAAGCCACTCTGGGGTCAGTCCTGCTCCTTTGCGTGCCAATGTCTGTGCTCCAGGTTACTGGGTCATGGCTCTCTGTACTACAGTCTAGATGAGAAGCAAACATCTGGACCTTGGGCAGTGTTCATGGAGCCCAAGAAGGAGAGAGGAAGGAGTCCCTGCTCTTGGCTTTGTATATTATTTTGGGAAGGAGAGAGTGAGACACAGATGGTTAGGTAGGGATGGTCTTGAAACTTCATGGATCAAAGGAATTCCTGTGTAATCCTCCATCAGATGGGTCTGGGAACCAGAAAGAGGAAGTTCACTGTTACATCTGCAGGAGCCAGCCTGACTGACTAAGAGATCCCCCGTCTCTGGCGAGCTCCTGCCAGTGCCTCCTCTGTGCCCACCAGCAAAGAGAGGCAGGGAGGCATGTGTGAGCCTATACCTGGCTATCCTTGCAGAGCATCCTCAGGCTAAAAACCAGGAGGCAGGCAGTACATTCTAAAAGAGGGAGGTAGCCCCAAGAGTTGTTGTGGCTCATGCCACTCAGGGTGGAGAAAGGACTCAAATATTGTTCTTTTTTATCAGGACCAAACTTGATTCTGTCTGATCTGAGGAAAAGCCTTAACTGCAGGTCATTTTAAATGCCTTCTGAGACTCTGTAACTCAGAAATAATGGTTTTTCATGGCAAACAGCTATCTGGATTTAACCCTACACACTCACACATCACAAAGTAAAATAGTCCATTTAGAAGCAAAATGAATAACAAAATTAAACAAAACAAACCCCCAACCCACCCTCATTTTATTTCCTTAGGAAATAGTCCAGGTTCAAGGTCTAGTCCGAGCAGGGAATGTTTCCTGTCTTGGTCTGTTTCTGGACAAGTAGCGGGGCAAAGTCCCTTTTCCTCTTCTTCGTGGTGGGGCCAGGCCCAGGTTGCACAGAGCTCCAGAGAGAAATGTCCCCCAAGGAGCAGGGCAGGAGCCTCCCTGAGTTCAGTCAGTGATGAGCAATGGTTATTGTCAGGCACTAGGATAGGAAGGTGATTAAGGGTCCCAGAGACTCACACACCAACTACTAAACATAATAGAACAGAATATATGCTATTTACACTAGGAATAAAGTGTTGTAGGTGCACAGGGAAAGTAGGGGTGTGGGAAGGGATTCGGTGGTTCCCGAAGTGGTTTCCTCATGGGGTAGTTGTCAGAAACTTTAGGGGTGGGGTCAGCATTCTGTGTTTGAAGAAGCCCCCAGGTGATTCTGATGCCTGGGAAAGTTTGAGAATCATGTGGAGACTGGCAAACTCCCCCACTGGCTCATTTACATATTGCCTGTGGCCACTTTCCTGCCAGCCAGCAGAGTTGACTGAGTATTTGTAACAGACAATATGGCCTGCAAAACTTAAAATATTTACTATCTCTCCCTTTATAGAAAAAAATTGCTGCTATCTCCTCCCACCCCCCAAAAAAGTGGGTATTGGGAAGAGGCTGGTCCCCTGCTCCCTTGGATCCCACCTCTGTGGCTAGTGCTGCCAGGGCCTCTGGCAGCTACAGTTAAGTCAGCCAGGTGCTGGGGCTCAGCCCTAGTTCAGGGACTTCCTGAAAACTGTAAACAGAAAGTTTTATGCATGATAAATACATACTAGCCAACACAATTAGGAAGGTGGGTTTTTAAAAAGTGAGAAGTAAATTCCAGGAAGCACCCACCCTGTCTGCTGCTGACTGCCTGTTCCAGTAAGCACTGTGCTTGATGATTTACTCTGAGATGAGTATTGTATCCCCATTTTACAGTTGACAAAGTTGAGGCTGGAAGAAGAGACCAGCCCAAGTCCCCAGAGTTCAGCAGAGTAGAGCTTGGGCTGGATCCTGGATCAGCCTCGTGCCCGGGTCAGGCTCTGTGCCCCACACCCACCACCTCTGTTTGCCCAGTTATAAGATGGAAATTCCCCTGATGGACACTGGGGCACCTCACAGGAATCTGTTATTGCAACACACACACTTATACTATTTCCAGTGGAGGAGATGGGTCAGTAGGGGCTGGAGAACTCAATTCAGGCTCCATCCTAGTGATGTCCAATCCTGTGGGGAGCACTGTGAGGGAAAGGGAGAAGATGTAGGGCCCACAAGGGCACAGGACCAGTTCTCACCTGCTTGAGCCCTACAGGCTAGGTGAGACTATGCAAACACTGAGTCGGTGCTACATACCAACCCCACAGGCTACAGGTCCTGTCCAGCTCCTGGGTATGAATCAGGGGTGCCACAGGGAAGAAGGACTTGGTGGTTCGGTGAGTCTCGTGTCCCTAGGAGAGGAGAGAAGAACCTATCAGGATATTTCCTGCTCTGATACAGGAGTGGAACAGAATCGGCAGATCAACAAAATGCCACGTTTACAATCAGATTGGGGAACCTGTTTGTTACTGTGTGATATCCTTGCAGCGTTGATTCTGGAGACTGGAAGTCAGAGCAAAAGTAACGTCTTGTCCTTCTACCGCTTAAGAAGCCTGAAGGCTAAAACACCACTGTCTGGGTGGCTAAAACAGTGACCAAGACAGCCCCCTCCCCCCACCAAGTTATCTCTTTGGCTTCCAAATATTTTCTTAGAATAGGAAGACAAAAAAATATTCTTAACAAACAGAATAACGTGGTATGTCAGGCAAAAGTTAAAACCTCTGAAGAAAGCGTGCATTTTGAGGAAGAGACTAATGATAAACCTGCTTTCTCTCATCAGACAAATCAGTGTCCATGACCTGACAGTTTTATTGTTTTAAACAAGCATTTTGGAGTGTCTTCTACATGCCAGACACTATGCTAATCTTCTTGACCTCAGAGCAACTCTGAGGGGCAGGTCATGTGAGCAGCTCCATCTTACTGTTGGGCCGCTGGGCTCAGGATGGTGAATGACACTTGGTTGAGCCTCACCGAGTGTGTGGCATTGCTGAGTTTTGAACCCAGAACTTGGGACTATGTCTTCTATTCCTTTCATGGCATCACATTTACTCTGTAACTAAATCTGCACTCAGGAAAGAGCACAAGGACCCCAGGGAGGCACAATACTTAGTCTGTGGATGGTCTTGTGTTGAGCTGGTAAAGTATTTTTAGGGCAATAGTTCTTAGACTGGATTGAACCAACTCCCATTGATAATAGACACTGGGCTGCTGCATAGACAAGCAATGCAGGCTGTAGAGCACGGCCATAATGCCAGCCTTCCTTCCCTGTCACAACCATCATTTTAGGGACACCTTGCCTTGAAAGGATAATTTTATCTTGCATTTCCACGATACTTTTTTTTTTTTAATTCAAAAGACTACAACCTTGGGAGGAGGACAGATGTTAGCTCTCAGTTTGATAGATGAGGAGATGGAAGTAACTTTTCTAAAATCTTATGCTAATGCATGCTAAAGCAGAGTCTAAAACCTGAGGCCTCACCAAAACACCTGCGAAACCTGAGAACAAAACTTGGAAGACTCCACAGTGATGGATGCAATCAGCCACCCACAAAGAAGCAGGGTTAGCCAAGAGTGGGTGATCTAAATTTCTAAGAAAATATAAGCCTATACATTGCTTGTGGTTGCAGAGAGGTGTGACCTGCCCACCCAGCATCTAAAAGAGGGGAGTCTAAAAAGCAGGGCTTTGGTGTAATTCTGTGAGAGGGACGAGGCCCTATTTCGAGGCATTGACAACAGCAGCTTAATACACCTTGACACAGTGGAGCCATTAAAATTATCCCACAATTTCTCCTTGTCACCCAAAGTACCTCTGGTTGTGGTTTGCCTTCCTGAGTAGCTTTCCTGTGAGAAGAATGCTGGTCAAATGTTCTCCTTTTAAAATGAATGAATTGGCATCCTGAGTTTTGTACCATTCTCTCAGTATTTTGATTACATTCTTCCTGAGTTGGATTAACTGGGGCAAGGGGCACCTGAAGAACTGAGAACCAGATTCTGGGTGATGGTGAATCTGATAAGAGTCTTACCTAACTAACTAACTAACTGCCAGGTAGGGAATCTGTAATGA
Source organism: Eidolon dupreanum (assembly GCA_028627145.1). Taxonomy (NCBI): domain Eukaryota; kingdom Metazoa; phylum Chordata; class Mammalia; order Chiroptera; family Pteropodidae; genus Eidolon; species Eidolon dupreanum. The sequence continues at coordinate 97,324,801 of CM053506.1, forward strand.
AGCAAGAAACCAGAACAAGGTGAAAGAGTTAACTGAACCAAACTAAAGGAGCAGGTGGCACCTGGAGAAGGCCTTAAGAACTCAAGTCTGCTTATGGGCAATAGATAGAATGGTAGAAGGGGAAGTGGGACAGAAAAGTAGGAGTTTATTGAGAAGACTATTTACTGGGTCTACCCTTTTGGAGGGCCTAGAAAAGACTTAATGTAAAACAAGCAAATGGGTAAAAATGTAGACTTCTATTTGGGTCATAGCCAGATCTATTTGAATCTGCCAGTGCTGCCTTGGGAATTATGAGATGGACGGGGTTGGAGAACGAGTGGCAGAATTGAGTATTCCTTGTGCCTGAACTGACATAGCCTAAAACCCAGCAGAGCGGGGGGCTAACTGCTCCGCTGGAACCAGATCATCTTTGGGAGAATTCCCTCTTAGCTGCCTGTGAGCTATGACTAGAGATCTCATTGTCCTGTTTACTTCCTCCTCCTCATCTGTAAGTTGGGCCTCCCTCAAGATTGAAAGGATTAAACGTGATAATGAATGTGTTCTTATTCCAGCGCCTGCCCCATAAATGCTCAATAAGTGCTTTTTGTTATAATCCCTATCCTTTGGGATTAGGCATTAAACACAGGCTGAAAATATTGAAACTAACTACAGCATAAAGTACCTGGTTATATCAAAACCATGGTGAGATTGTGGGCTCCCTGTGTGCTCAGCAGCAGGCAGCTTTCTCACTCTATCATGCAGAGCCCAGAAAGCCCAAAAGGCTACTGGAGCTCTGCCTGACAACGTCAGCCAGCTGCAAACCTGTGAGTTCTGGCCCCAGGGCATTTTCACTCACTGTTCTGCCTGGAAGACTCTTCCCCCAGACAGTGACAGGGTTTGCACCTTCATTTCATTTAGACACCTGCTCAGATGTCATATTATCAGAGAACAGCTATTCCTGACCTTACTCCCTATATAGAGTACCATCCACACCGCCACTGGGGTCTAGCACTACGCGTCCTCTGCTTTCTATTTCTCCATGGCACTCATTACCTCTGACATGTAATTATGTGTTTATTGCCCATTTCTCCCATTAGCATGCACACGAGAGCCAGGATTTGGTTTGGGGCTGTGCCCTTTTTAAAGTGCTTTCCTCACTTTCTTCTACTCAAAAGCCTAGCGTGCTTGGCTCTTAAAGAGCCTGGAGTTTCTTCTCACTACCGTGGAAAGGCACCTTACTTGCTCCCATTGTTCTCGCACATAGATAGGACGTACATCACACAGTGTAATACCCGTGGCCATGCTGGCTAGGTATCTGCTGGGGAGTGTTCCAGGTAGAGGTATAGGAAGTACAAAGGCCCCGGGTGAGGGAGCAGGTGGTGGGGCTGGAGTGGAGGCGCTGTTGGTATGGTAGTTGAAGAAAGGATAATTCTAAGATTTTTGGTCTAAGTAATGAAAGAATGGAATTGACATTTGTTAAATTAAGTCAGCTGAGGGAGAGAGCAGGTTTTGGATGTATTAAGTTTTGAGATACTTTCAGGTTGGAAGCACCTGCCAAGAATCCCACGCTATGCTAAGTCCTTTACATACATTAGCTCTACTGCACAGATAAGAAAATTGAGGTACCAGTAGTTATGTGTCCCTAGGTCTTAGAACATGTACCTAGGAGGCTAGGATTTGAACCCAGGCTGCTTTGCCAAGAGTTTGTCACCCTGAGAAGCACTGGTCACTGAAGGAAGAGCTGAAGCTGGAAAAATCGAGAATAATCTGGATAAGGTGAACTCAGACTTCTTTCCCAAATTCTAGAATACCAGGACAAAGAAGGCCCTCATGTAGTTGGGCTGAAAAGTTTAGGGCAAATAACAGAAAGCAACACATCACAGGAGTGTTGGGGCTGCAAAGCCTTTAAACTTATGGATGTGCAAATCCATTTCCACATCCATTTGGGCTGTCACATGATGTCAAAGCAATAGAATGAAACATGGAAAATCCGTTTGAGGTTATTATCAGGGTAACACTCCAACTTTCCATGTTTTCTAAGATTTGGTTACTTAGAAATCATTCACAAAAAAATACTACCGATGTAATGGGCAAGCCTTTCAGAGCCTTGATACCCAGTATGGTCTGCTGGTCTGCAGCAGCAGCATCACCTGGGAGATGCTGGAAATGCAGAATCACAAGCCCCACCCCACTTACTGAATCAGAACCTGCGTTTTAGCAAGATGGCCACAGGATATACACACCTGTTACAATTTGAGAAGCCCTGGCCTAGAGCAGAGGTCTTCAATTTTCTGTAAAGGCCAGATAGTAAATATTTCAGGCTTTGCTGGCCTGTCCCAACTACTCAGTTCTGCCATTGGAGCGCAAAAGCAGCCAGACAACACGTAAAGAAATTAGTGTGGCTGTGTTGTAATGAAACTTTATTTATGGACACCAAAATTAGAATTTTAATTAATTTTCATGTGTCATGAACACTATTCTTCTTTTGATTGTCTTTCAACATTTAAATATGTAAAATGCATTCTTAGCTCGGAGACTATATAGTAACCCACCTATCTTCTGACTTGCCTTTCCGGGCTGACCATTGCCAAGCACCTGTCCCCAGCCAACGATCCCCTTCATTCTTCTCTGTGGACATGGGGCTCAGTCCCCCTTTCCCTCATGCCCTGGGTCATTGTGTCTGAAGGTTGATTACTGAAGCCTGATATGAAAAAAATGGAAGAACTAAGATTTTAATAATATACTTTGCCAGTTTCCCAAAATACAGTTTCTTTGCTGTTGTTTCCTATCCTGAAGTTTTCCTTCTCAGAAAGACCAATATGGAGGATTCAGTAGCTAAGGGGAGGGGGCTTATTACAATTCAGTGGCATTTATTCTCTTTTGCCTCTCAACTAGTCTATTTTACATTTCAGCTGCTGGAAAACAGGAACACAATGCAGGGAAAAGAGAATTATTAAAAAGAAGTAACATTTGGGGAGGGAGTTGGAAGAGGAAATTAGAGAAGGGAGGTGTTCTCCAGGAGAACAGGAAGATTGTTCCAGCATTAGTGGGCTGTGGGGAAGAATGCATGACTTGATAAATAAAGCAAACTATGTCAAGGAGACTTCCTTAAGAAAAGTTTCTGAAGCAAATTAGAAAGTAGGAGGATATGAAAAACAGATAGGAGAGTGATTGGCAGAGCATCTTCCGAAGGCTGATCTGTTTTTTAATCTGTAGTTCACTTTGATGGCAACCACACACTTTTCCATTATATTAGGAATGGGGAGGAGAGAGGAAATAACATTGACTAAATGCCTACGTATGTCAGGAATAGTTACAAGGCATTTCCCATTATTATTTCAGTTTTAATTAAAGCCATTCATGGAATGAGGAATGCTGGCTAGTTTTCAGATGAGGAAACTGAGAGGTGAAGAGATGGAATTGGAACCTAGTTCTGTCCAACCACAAATACCCTAAAGTTCTATACTGTTCCACACAGCAAAATTTATAGTGGAAATACTACCTTCATGAAATTCCTATTTCTTCATATCACTAGAAACCCTCAGTTCTCAGGGGTGAGGGAAGAACATAAACAGACCAGCAACTTTTAAAGAGACAGCAAGTCCTTTTTCTCTTCTTAAAATAATACCACCGAAGACTTAGTACATTAGCAGCCTGGTTTCTGAAGTTAAACTCTGTGCTACCATATCAATTTAATGACAAATATATAAATCCTTAGCAGGAATGTGAAGTTGTGGACCATTTATCCAGGAATTAGTCTATTAGGCAGATATATTATCTCATTTAATCCTCAAGCAGTCCTGTGAGGCTTTAACACCATTTTATAGATAAAGAAACTGAGGCTTAGAGAAGTTAAATACCTTCCTTAAGTCTATACAGCTGATAAGAGTCAAGGCCAAGATTAAAACCAAGGATCTTGACTGGGAAGTTTATCCTCTTAGCCTCTACCCTGCAGGTTCCGTTTAGAAACAGTATAGTCATGCTAGTTAAGATTCCTGAGCACTCTCAATCAGCTCAGTATCATATGCCATAATCTTTTTGCTGAAGGTAATGGCTATTATGAGACATTCAGGAATATGCTGGATAATCAGTGCAGTATACATGAATGAGCAAAAAGGGTTAAACTATTCTAGGTTTTCCCAGTGACTTCCGTAGAACAACTTTCCCATTAGTTCACTGAAACATTCAACCAACCAACATAAAACCTGGGTGGTGGCTCCAAAACCAATTAGGAAAACACTGAATATCCCAGTCCCTCTCCTGGAGATTGCCATATGCACATTACACTTTTCAGTTCTAGTACTGAAATAGATTCCACTTCACTTTAACCCACCATTTCCCATGGACCAATGTAATGTCTACTCCCTTTAAAGCATATTAATCTATTGAGACCTGAAGAACATAGCTTGGGAAACACCAGAACTAGTCTTAGGTATGTCCACCAGCTCTGTGGTTCTCTCTGGAAATATGAGCATGAACTTAGAGGACTTGTCATACATTCCTCTAAAAGCACGAAGGACCAGATAGATGATCAGTGTGTACCTTTCTAGTTGAATCCACATTCGAGCCTTCTGTAGCTGATGGAAGTTGGGCCTTTGTGTGGGGCAAGTCCATAACAAGTTGAGTCTCACAAAGTTGCCATGTGATCCAACACTTTAAATGAGTTGGTTCACGAACTCAAGGTTAAATCACATTGTAAGAGGAACCATTTGATGAGAGAATTTATTTCCCAGAGAATTCATTCTCTGGGAAAGGGTGAGCCCTATTGTCTGCTTTTTTCCTTACTGTTGTTTATTTGATATTTTCATTTATATAATGCCTATAAATAGAAGCACCAAACTTTGTGGTAAGCAAATTCATTAAATTCCTATGAGCAATTCCTATTGATGTGTTAAATCTGGGGTGGGTCTGTGAATAGACATATGACAGTGTAAGTTCTTTGAAATGCATGGAAAAATACACTAGGAAAAGAGAAAATCTCATCTTCCCCTGTGACTACTTTAAATTTAAAAAATGGAATCATAGCCTTTCTGACCTGGAAAGCACTTTGGAAATCCTCTCGTCTAAACCTCTCCTTAATAGGTGGAGTTGAGAAGCTTGAAACTCTTCTCAGTTAAGATAATCCAGAGTCATTTTAAGGAGTTAGTTAACTTTCTTGATCATTCACTGTAATGGAAGAGTTTGGCTCATTTACTTTTCTTCTGTGTTAGAATGGAAGGCAAGTCATATCTACACTATCCACCTCTTGGTTCTCCTGTTCTGAGTCCTTCCTCTTGCCCTTTTTCCCTACCCTCTGCCCCCAACTTGCTCTCCCCTTCTTCTTCTAACACTGTTACCTTTGAAAATGTGTGTGTGCACTTGCCAACCTGGCTTGGATCTGGAGCACGGTGACTTTTAGTTTATTGGAGTTTTCTCAGTGTTTGAGTTTGCCCAAGGGTTTGGAAGGTTGGACACCTAACAAAGGAAACTGCCATCCTTTACCCTTTCGGCAGGTGTGTTATGTTAATATATGGAAGAATTACAAGTAACCAGGAAGGAAAAAAAGGCAGAAATTCCACTTTAAGTACTTGTCTACCTCCTGGAAAAGTTCAAGGCTGTTGTTCAGTGTCTGAATTTTTCCCATGTGATTCGCTTGTAGTACTAAAGTCATCTTTAGACATTTGATCGAGGAAGCATCAGAGGAAAATAAGTTGGGTATTTGTAATGAAGTCAGTGCCCCGGCCTATAGTCGGTGGAGAATCTGCTTTTTCTTTGGTGCTGGGTGATCAGAGTGGGAGCCTTTTCCTACGCAGGAAGCCCTCCTTACTGCAGGGGCGACTGCGTGTAAGAGCTCACCCTTTCATATTTCATTCTTCGGTAGACATTCTTTGAGGGGCAGGCCCATATTTTCCATCCTTGCACTTAGCCTCAGACCCTCCTAAGTACCCAGGAGGGCCGTGTTTTTAATCAGAGGTTGAAATGGAACCTTCCCAGGGGTGCCCGGAGAGTCCCTTTGGGGCAGCGCCCTCCACCCCTCGCCCATCTTCTGGAGGACAACATCCTGGTGGGGGTGGGGGCTCACTCAGCTTTGATCCCAGGGCACCTTTTGTCCCTGGAGACGGCCAGGCAACCAGGTATGTGGAGGAAAAGTGCTGTCCGCTTTCCAGCGCAGCAAGTGTGGGTTTTGAGAGCCGGACAATCGCTGTGGAGAGTGGCGGGGCGTGGGAGTCGGCGAACACTGGTGGGCACAGCGAACTCATTAACTGGGCATCTCCGGGGAAGTTCGGGCGCGGTACGCCGGCTCACGGGCTTTCTTTCTCTAAAATCCATCTTGGGCAGAACCACCCCACTTCTCACCCAAACTCATGGAGACGAGGGTTTAGGCGGGTGCGGGGTTCGGCGAGGCGGATCCAGAGAGCGCCTGCCCCAGGCGGCGAAGCCCCTCTAGCGCCGGTCCGCAACGCAGGTTGCCGGCCCAACCGCATCGGCCGGGGCCGGTCCCGGTCCCGTTGGGCGGGGGCCGGTTATACAAAGACGGCAGCTGAGGCTCCGGGACTCCGGTCCCGGCCCATCTGCGGGCGGCCCAACCTCCCCTCGCGTCGCGGCCGGTCCGCCGGCGCCGCCTGCCCTCCCGCCCTTAGCCGCCTGACGAGGCGGCGGCCTCCTCCGCCAGCGCGGGGTCCCCTGCTTAACCCCTGCCCGCCAGCCCGGCCGCTGATTGGAGGAGGCGGGGCGCCGGGGCAGCGGGGACCCCCCCCACCTTCCTCGTCCCCTCCCCCTCCTCCCCCACTGTCGGCTCTTCCCCACCCCCCCAGGACCCCCCCTGCCTCCCAGCCGTGCAAATCTCGCGAGGAAACACGCGGTTTCACTAGTGTGTTTACACCGATCACTACTAATCCGGACCGAACCGATCCGGATTAAGGGGCCGGAGGCGGGTCCCGGGCACTAGCGGTTCCGACCCCCCCGCCCTCCGCGCCGCACCCGAGTGGCCCCCAGCCGAGTGGGCCCCCACCTCCTGGCCCGGCCTGGGCCCTCCTGCGCCTCCTTTGGCCTTTGTCCGGCGCCAGGAGGCCGGCCCCGCGCCCCCCGTGGCCGTCCGGGCCCGGGCCCGCGTCGGGCGCCTGGCTCTGTACGCGAGCCCGGGGATCTGCGGCCTCCGCGGCCCCCCTCCCCCGCCCGCCCTCTCGTGGAGCCCGGCGCCGGCGGCGGCTGCCCGGGCGGGGGGTTGCGGCGCTCAGGAGAGGCCCCGGCTCCGCCCCGGGCCTGCCCAGGGGGAGAGCAGAGTGGTCCGCAGCCGGGTCGGGTCGGGGCCCCTCCCTGGAGGAGCGTGGAGCGGCGGCGGCGGAGGCAGCAGCGGCAGGTGAGAGGCTGAGCCCCGGGCGGGGGAGGGCGCCAGGCCTGGGGCATTAACCGTCCGGGGGACCCCTTCGGCTGAGGAGGCTGCGGACCGGGCCCACCCGGGGGCCGGCGCCGGGCCGCAGCTTCTGGGCGCTGAAGCGGGAGGGGCTCCCCCAGGGCTGCGGGTCGCCGAGGGGCCGAGCGGAAGATGGGGGAGGCCCAGGCGGCCCCGGCCTGGGAGTGGAACCGGCGGCCGGCAGGGAGAGGGGAGTGCCTGGGCAGCTGGAGGCCCCGGCAGCCTCCCGGGCGCCCCCGAGAGCTTGCCCGCCCTCCCTCCGTGACAGGTGGGCCTAGAGTTGGGGAAAGTTTGGAGCCGGCAGGAGGCGAGGGGCGCGGGGACCAGGCCCCATCGGTCCTGCTTCCCGGCTGTGAGCTACTGGGAGGATCCCAGTCCAAGGCCCCGCTGGAATGAGACAGAGTGTATATTTCCTTAACATGAGTTGACATTAAATGGAATAACCGCTGGGGTGTCATTTTCCCGGTCAGGCCTGGGGATGGAGGTTTAGCAAATGTTTCGAGAGACCCTGGGGTTTGAGGGAGGCTGCAACCTCTGCGATTCCGGCCTTGATTAGGGCAGGGCGACACGCGAGGAAGGCCACTTGGGGAAACACTCTCAATCCCCTTTTTCTTTCTTTTTTTTTTTTTTCCTTTTTATAAGATGTCTTTCCACCTTTCCGAGAATTTCCTATTTCTTTCTCGAACCTGCACTTGTACGTATGGGTGAAACTTTAATTTGTCACCCTTTCATTCCCCTTTGCCTCAGGCTCTCAATCCAGGAAGGGAAATGAAACTGGAGGACTTGTAGGGGTTGTTACTGGAAATTGTGGAGTTGTTAGATTGCAGAAGAGTGTTTAACTTATGTTTTCAGTGAACTTTTAAATCATGACAGTCATTCCAACAACTATTTAATAATATGTTGAAAGAGGTTCTGTGTAATGCTATATGCTCCTTTTCCACAGAGAGGTATCCAATGGGTTCTGCAAGAGTTGGTTTCTTGCAAAGGATGGATGTATTTGCTGAAAGTAGCCTGTGCATTAACTGGTCATGGAAGGAGTATAAAAATGGTGTCCTCCTGCCCCTCCCTGCTTGGAAGGAGTGCTAAAAGCAGATGTCTAGAGAAACCTACTGCTCCAGGGAGTGGTCACAAGAAGATTTTGTAAAGGAATGGTTATGGAGCTATACTAATTTTCTGAGTGAATGCAGGTTGATGGTTTTACCATGGGTTCTCTATTAAATTTAAAATAATTTCCTTTTTTCATCAGCCACTGAGCTCTACAGAAAAGGAGCTATATAATAGCATTATTTGAAGTTAATTATAACATCTGATTTATGCTGTGTTATTATGAAATTATTATTGATTAATATTTTTAGTTTAAAAACTAGTTCCTGTGTGTTTGAGAAAGAAATAACTAAAAGTACTTAGCTAAATTCAGAGGTTGATAGAAGGAATTTTCTTTCTTGCAGGCTAGTCCTTGCTCAACTTTTCCAGAGAGTATATGAAGGATTTGAGGGTTTTTTTGCTGTTAAAATCAAATCAGATTGAGAGAAGAATAAGAGGTGCTCAGAAGAGGACTTCTGAGCTGCTTTATAACTTTGAATGTGTTACTATTTGATGCAGCACATTGTTGTTTATCACTTGTATGCTGTATTTATTGAGGTTTACCTGTATGTGACCATTCAATGAAATTACTGTGAGTTATATGTAAAAATTGGCTTCTCATGATTTATGATCTTAAAACCTACCTTTTTTCTTTTTCAGTAGAAATGATGGAAGAATTGCATAGCCTGGACCCACGACGGCAGGAATTACTAGAGGCCAGGTTTACTGGAGTTGGTGTTAGTAAGGTGAGTAAAAAGATAATGATGAACATTGTTCATAGTCTCATTTAAACACATTTAAAAATCAATTAAGGGCAATTTGGGTAGACATACTGACAGGTTGTAGGAGAGAAGATTTGGCTCATGGTTCCAATGAACTTTTAAATCCTACCAGTTATCTCAACCATTTAGCAGTATGTTTGAAGGTATTTTGTATGGGAGTATATGCTTCTTTTTCCCCTCCGATATGGGAGAGGTTTCCCATGGATCTTATTGCAAGGATACTAACAGGATGTGTATTCAATGCCATATTTTGTCAAAACTCCTCAGTCAGAAGAAAACTGTTCATTAAAAGATATTGGCATAGCTTCCTTACTCTGGACTTTTTGGATAGTTATATGGTAGAATTTTGAAAAATCTGTCTCTGCTAACTCTGTCAGTTCTTCAGATCTGCAGTTCAGCAGATTCCTCCTGGTTGCACCCCCAGATTGCTTTCTTTCACTTCGTATTTTTCTCTCTTGTTCACTATTTTTCTCGGAGCATAGAATAAGATTAAGCCCCCATTAACGGGCAGGTGTTAAGTTAAGCAATGTATCAGCTTTCTGTATGTACTTGCTTTCGTAGGATATATTTTATTTTAATACAATATGTAAAATATGTTTATGATGTTTTATTTAAAAGCTTCACCAACCCAAGATTCTTTCATTACTTGGGGTTGAGACTGACTTTTTGACCTCTGATTTCATGTGATACATTTCTTCCTGTGCTTTTCAAGAAATTTTATTTCTCATGGCAGCTGAGATGTTAGTCTCATGTTTTAGTTGTTAGCTTCTTAAAGGAGAAGGTATTTGTCAAGGTTTAGTTGAAAAAACTGGTTGCTTTGATAGGTCTCATAATTTTGGTGAGCTGGAATAGCTTGATAGTTTTTGTTCATTCAGCATGTTGAGTGCCTGCTGCATACTGGGCGTTGTGCAAGGTGTTAGGGATGACATCTCAGCACACTGCCTCCTCGCCCCCATTGTGGAGAGAGCGAGAGATACAGACAGACTATACTATGATTGATGAGAGCTGTATTAGAGCTATGCCATGGTGCTATGGGAACATAGGGTTTGTTACACATTTTGTAGTTCTTGGTTTCTTTGGCTACTTTAATAACTAACTTTAGGGCACTTTGGAGAGCTTTACTCCTGACTGTTGTTATATGTCGAAGTTATATCTGTAAATGTAAATACTTTGATCTAGGTGAAGTAGCTTCAACAGGAAGTGAGCACTATATTTAAGAGTTACATTGATCTCTGATTCAGTTGATAACTTAATGACCTTTGATGTGTCTTTTAATTGGAGAATTCAGCAGAAGGCTCATATCCAAATTTGTCTGTTCAAATGGTCACTTAACTGAGTAAAAGTAAGTTTGTATTCAGATTGTACGTAGTTTAAACTCAGTGGGCTTTGTTGTTAGAGTGCTTTTCTTTCCTTCTGTTTTTAGGTTCTTGATATCTATATCCAAGTATACTTTTGATGGCATAGAGCATAAGTGATGAGAATGAGTGACATTGTGAATTTTGCTGCCCAGGCTCAATTTATCATGTAACTAATGTGTCAGAAAACAATCTGATGATTTTTTTAATAGGAAATTTTACCTTTAACATATAGCGAAAGATGCTCATTTTTATCCAGATGTTTTTATGGCATTAATTGCATGTTATTTGACATTTCCATCCATGGTAAGTATATTGATTACAATAAATACATTATTTGGGAACTAGCAAGAGAGTGTCCATCCCCACTCCTGCAATAGCAAAGAAACTTCAAGAAAAAAGAGTAAATTATTCTGTAGTTTGTGGAGTTAGGAAGAAGAAAAGAAATCTCCCATTTTGTACAACTTTTACCTGTAAGATGTATCTCACAGACCACTGATTTGAAATAAGAGTGGGGAGGAGGCCATGGTACTGGGAGAAAAGGTGCTTTTGGAAAAACTCCTCCTCCAAGTTTTGAATTCTTCATTATGGGTCATAATTTCCCAGTGAGGGTGTCACTGTCTTGATGACAGCTTTCAGTTTTGCAAAGATCAAGAGAGCTTGCAGCCCTTGCTCCAAATGGGAGAGCAGAGTGACTTTCCCGTGATAGTGCCATCTAGTGGGACTGGCACGGCCTCATGGACTGTCTCTTGAGTTTCTCCAAACTATTCATAACATTTTCAGTACTTTTTGATGTCCATAGAAGGAAGAAAGTCAGTGCCACTGTGGATTCTTTCCTAGTGGACAGGAGTGTTTTAAGTAGCTGCGGTCTTTGAACTTCCTGGTTATTACATATCTTTGGTTATGTTGCTTCAAGTTTTTCAAACCTGCAAAGTAGATATATCACAAAACCCACACTAAAACGAAATGGCCAAACCACCATATTAATTACTTATATTTAGGTTGCTCTTTATTTATATTTAGGGTTTTTATTTGCAAGTTGTTAAATTTTCTTGTGTATTGCATTTATATGCATTTTGTTTCTTTTCTGTTAGCATATTTAATTTATAGTAACTGGTAAACCGAAAACATTTGTTTTGTGCTTTGAGATGTACTGTGTGGTTTTTGTTTAAGAGATTGATGTTTTCTGTCATTAGTGAGTTGATGATAAAAGAAAGTAGCCTAATGTGCACCAAGAAGCTATAGCTGGTTTTCTTTCTCTGGCTGCCATTTTTTAGGAGGCCTTGTATCCATCTTGTTAGCATTTTTGAGATGATAAGGTTAAATTGGGTTATGAACCTACTTTTTCATTTCTTATTGACCTGCTGTATGAGCTGTTTTTTTAACATCTCTTTCTTTAAGCACTAGATAATCCACTTGCAGTAATGTGAAACTGACTATACCCTGTGTTCACGTTTTCGGTGAGGAGCACTGCAGTTTATATTCCCTTCCCTGCTCCCTTTTGACAATCTAAGCACAGGTAGTCTCTGATTCTGGAGACTGCAAAGTAGGTGGAATTTCACCCTTGCATGCACTGTTTCCTGTACCTAGTTGAATTGTAATGCTAATATACTAGCAAATACATATATAGTACTTATGATGTGCCAGATACTGTTCCATGTACAATATAAGCAATAAGAATTGAATTTAGATCTTTCATAGGTATCCTGGGGATACTAGTCAGTAAACCGCTGTTCTTCTTTTTATAAGACATACTGACTTAGGCCCACTGCATTGCCCCCACCAGTTGAGTCATAGGCTCACCAAGGATCATTTCACGATAACTTGCATTTGTAATATAATTATATGATTTAATACAAAATTATGTAAACCAGTGAAATATGACTAAAATGAAAGAATTGTTGATATAAAGAAAACGAAGTTAATCTGGAAAAATTGTTCATTTAGATCCTTGCCAAGTATCTTTTAAGTTCTCTCTTCACTTGAAGAAATTGAAACTGGAAATTGTAGATGATGCATTATGGGTGTGGTTTGTGTAAGACAGTGTAGATTAATTGCAGTCAGTGGCTCGATAACTCAAAAGGCCTACATCAAAAGACTGGCAACAGAATATATGTTTATGTACTTTAAGTTCAAAAAAATGTTTAAGATGTCATTTTTTTTTAGATTCCCCACTGTAACCTACTTTTTTGACTCATGTTATTGGTTTCATTTGTATTGAATAAAAGGATTATGAAGTACGTGGATGCTATTGAAAAGAGCGAAATGAGAAGTCCCTTGAAAAAGTGGGACAGTTTGTTTTGGCACAATAAGAGCCTTCACTTTATAGAACCTGAAGCAAGACCATAAACTTTTTTTTTTTTTAATTTTTTTTTAAGAAAAGACCATATTCCTTTAAGTAGTACCACATAAAAGATTTTTGATATCTTCTTAAAGAAACATAATTTCTTTTCCTATCTTATTGTGAGTCTGATACGTGATTACTTTACATTCTCAAATTTGACTTGTGAAAGAAGTTTAACCAACTGATGATACTTTTCTCTACTACCATTTAGTTAATTACATCAATCAGAAGATGTTAGTTAAGGATATCTAGTGTTAGCTGTTTTACATACCAGTGCCAATAATTAAAAAATATATATGTTTAGGTGTTTTATATTTAACACATAGGTAGACAATGACCAGTTAGCATAAATGCTGAAAAATAGTCTGTACTTCTACTGGTGAATTTTAAGGAACTGTTGATAAGTATATTATATTTATCTTTATGTTGTCTTCTCCATTTCACCTACTTTAGTATTTATTGAATTCTCCCCTCATTTCACATGTAAAGTATCAACTCATGTCTCTTTCCTCTGAAATTTTTCAAGCATATGTCTGTCCCCACTGCTACTGCCTTAATATAGACCTTCATTCAGGACTAATAGGTAGTCTCTCCTGCTGCATTCATCTTTCTGTAAAGTGCCACCATTGTATTTCTAAAAAAGTACCAATATTATTGTTTTACTTCCTTGCTTTAAAGGCTCCCTATTGCCTATTGGATAAAGTTAAAACTCCTTATTCTAAATTTTCAAATTTATGGCCAGTTTTCTGTTCCCCAACTGCTGTGCTCTACTACCTCAAACCATGACTGATCTCCTAACCTGTAATGTTAGCAAACAGACTCATGCTGTCTCTGCTACCTTTCGTTTTTTATTTGCCTAACATGCTTTCAGCTTACTCTTCAAAGCATAATCTAGATATCTCTTTGTAGCTTTTTCAGATACCTCTACCAATATAGTTGTAGTATTTTTTTAGCACTTCATAATCTAGTTTTATTATAATACATTATTTGTTTCCCTTATTAGTCTTCTTGAGAATATGGATGATATCTTTATCTTTGACTGTTCAGATGCTCAGCACATTGTATAAACTGAATAAATCTTAGTTGAGTTGGAAAAGAGTATTGAGAAGATGAAAGTAGAGTTAGTTATCACTCATATAGGCATGGTCCACTCTAGTTTTTTGATTTAATCCAATCTCAAAACACTTTAACTTTAAATTGGAAATTTTAGTTCATTTACATTTAATGCAGTAACTTACATTTGGGTTCAAATCTGTCTTATGCTTCTTTTACTTCTTTTGAAATTTTTTCATTCTCTACTATGAAAGATAAAGAAATAAGCATTTTCATACTTTTTCTTTTTGTCATTTATGTTTTTAACATTGTTTCCCCTTCTAGTTTAAAAGTTATGTAACTCTTATTTGTTATCATAGAAATTACAACGTGTCCTTAATTTATAAAGATAATGTTAATCAGTTCCTTTGCCCTTCTTTTCATCAATACAAGAGCCTTGAAGATTTAACTTCATTATTCCTCTCCCAACTCATATGCTGTCATTCTGTATTTAATTTATATATGTATATATGTGTGTGTGTGCGTGTGTGTATTTTTTTTTTTTTTTAGTTAATAGACTTTATTTTTTAGAGCAGTTGTAGGTTTATAGAAAATTTAGCAGGGGGTTCCCACACACTCCCTCTTACCCTGCAAGTTTTCCCTATTATGAACATCTTGCAATACTGTGGTAGATTTGTTACAATTGATAGCCAACATTGATGCATTACTATTAACTAAAGTCCATAGTTTAACATTAGATTCACGCTTTGCGTTGTGCAGTTCTGTGGGTTTTGATAAATGCACAAGATATTGTGTATCCACCATTGTGTGTGTGTGTGCATATATTTAAGAGTCCATAGATTATTATAGAATCTGTTTTATATAGTTAGTGTTCATTTAGGTTATGTTCATTTAGTCTAACCTATGTGTTTACCATTTTGTTTGTTCTTCATTCCTTTTTGCATCTCTGACCTACCTGGAAGACTTTCTTTTGCCTGAAATACATCCTCTGGAATTTCTCTAGTGAGGGTCTGTCAGTGATTGTCTTTCCTTTTTATTTGGTTTAAAATGTCTATTTTTGGACTTATTATTGAATGGTATTTTTTGCTAGGTTTAAAATTCTAGGTTAGTTATTATTTCTTTCAGCACATTGTTCACTATTGTCAGTTGGCTTCCATTACACCCTTCTTATTTTTAGTCTCATTGCCATTCTATTGAAGGTAATCAAACTTTTCTTGGTCCATTTCCGAGACTTTCTCTTTGTGTTTGGTTTTCTGCCCTATAATGTGGGAATGGAGAGATGTCTAGGCTGGATTACTTTTTTTCTTCTTTACTATTTACCTATGCTTTATTTAAATCTGAATATTTTGAGGGAACATGAGCATATACTATAAAAAAATAGATGTTAGTTTTTAGAGCAGTTTTAGGCTCATAGCAAAATTGAGTAGAAGGTACAGAGATTTTCATGTTCTCTGCCCCCACATGTGCATTATCAAGATCCCCCACCAGAGAAGTATACTTGTTCCAACTGATGACCTACACTGACACATCATTGTCACCCAAAGTCCATAGATTACAGTAGGGGTTCACTTTTGGTTTTGTACTTTCTGTGGGTTTGGTCAAATGTATAATGATGTGTATCTATTACAGTATCATGCAGAGTAGTTTTACTGCCCTAAAACCCTCTGTGCTCCAATGTTCATCTCTTCTTCCCGTAACCCTTGGCAACTACTGATCGTTTTTACTGTCTCCGTAGTTTTGTCTTTTCTGTATTATCTTGCGATTGCAATCATAGAGTATGTAGCCTTTTCAGATGCATTTCTTTCACTTAGTAATATGCATTTAAGTTTTTTAAATCTCATTATTATTATTATTTTCTTTTTAGCACTGAATAATAATTCCGTTGTCTGGCTGTACCCTGTTAATTTATCCATCCACTGAGGGACACCTTGGTTGCTTCCAAATTTTAGCAATCATGAATAAAGCTGCTGTACACATCTGTGTGCAGATTTTTGTGAATGGTGGACTTATTTATACTCTTTGGGATTCACTGGCCTTCTTGAATCTGGATTGCTGGTTTTCATCAGTTATAGCATATCCTCCGCCATCATTTCCTCATGTATTATTGTGCCTCTATCTTATTCACCATCATCTTCTTCCACTCCATTAAAATATGTTAGACCTTCTTACTGCATTTTCTCCTTCTCTTATTCTGTCTTCTCTATTACTAGTCTTTACTTACCAAGGCTGAATACTGGGTAGTTATTCTGACCTTTCCGTCTCTTTATTTTCCCTTTTCATTATTAATCTGCATAAACCTATCCATTCAGTTTTCGTGAGGGCTGGTTTATTTCTGAGTCGCTCTTATCCTGAGAAGGTAGCCCTTGTGCTCCTTGTTTAAAGTATGGGGTGGGTTTCACAGACTCCCCTTATTGAGGTTTCTTCTCTCCCTACACTCCCAGGCCTGCTAAAGTACAGCTCAGTTTCAGAGCTTTTCCTTTAGAATTAAATCAGCAAATGCCGTTAAGAAGAAGTAAGTTTTTTGAGTGCTGAACTTACCTTTCTGAAGTATTGTCTTCTCTTACAGTACTTCACTTTTTTTACAGTCAGTAATATAAAACTTTTTAACATTCGCAAGTGTGCATGAACTTGTGCCACAGTGGGTAAAGAATCCATATATAGTTTTCCTCGTGATTTTTCACTTCTCATTTGTTTTTTCTTCTTTCCCATATGTGGTCGCTGATGTCATCATTCCTGGTCTTTAGTCATTTATTTCTTATTGTTTATTTTTAGTTAAATAAAGATTAAATTAAAATATTTCTTAAAACTTTGCTTTTAAAAAAGGCAAGAAGAAGGAAAACAAATAAGATATATTGCCAATGATTTCTTATTTCAAACCTGAGTCTAGGGATGATTTGACTTGGTCAGTCTTGTTCTTCCTCATTACCTTGTCTGGGTCTCAGATTGCTAGGTCCCTCTTGGTGGTAGGTTTCACTTGGTCCTAACTACTACTAGATGTGATGGGATTAGTTTAGCATCCATTTCCTAGTATATTACCCATGTTTAAACACTTCTTACGCTATTCTCTTTGACTTTTTATGCAGTTGCCTTGTATTTCTATCCAGAAAGACACTTGGCTTTTCCTAGTCTCAGATATTCCTTCCTTAGACTTTAGGCACATTAAAAAAAAAAAAAATGAAACAAAAAACATTCTTGGAGTACTAGGTAACTGTGGCCTGCAGCAAGGTGACTTTCACCGTTGGCATCTCTCTATTCTCTGGTTTATTTGAGGATAGCCTTTTGGCTTAGTGTGGTGCCATAGAGCCTCTATTGTAGGATCATTTGTTCTAGCATCTGTCTGCCCCCTGGTCAGCTTTTTTGTCCTCATTAAGACATTCATGGGAAATCTTGTTTCATAATTTGGACTATTCTTGCTTTCTACCCAAGGAACACTCCTTTGCAGATTAGAGCAGTCTGAAGGATCTATAGTATCAGCCTAAGCTCTTCTCACTTTATTAGTTTTTTGCCTGTTCTCGTGACTAAGTCCCACTCTGCTTTCTTTCCACTCCCAGCATGTTAGTTTTTTAGAATCTTATCTTTATAGTTTGGCAATAGAACATAGTTATGTTACATTAGCCATCAGATGTAAGGTGTCATTTCCCTCACCTTGGCGCTTCCAGTTTAAAAAATTTATTTTTGATGAGCTACCCCAAAAGAGGGAGCCGTAGTTAAAGGGAAAATTAAAACTCAAAAATTCCATTTAGGTACTAATACTATCAAAAAATGAATAGTGTTGTTAAAATACAAAATCTTGAGGAATTAAGGCTAGAACAAAATCTTGCCAACATTCTTTTCTTACTAAGTTCTTCATTATGTATATATAGGCTTTTGGGAATTTTGGTTGCAAATACCTTAGGAACAAGAAAGTACCTTGCTCTATCTATTAAGTATATCCTGAAGATAGCAGCAAGGGAAATAGACATGGAACATTTTCCTAAAACTGTTCTCAAAGAAAGAATGATGTCTGTTTCCTAGTCCTAACTAGAATGAGGGAGATAAAGAGATTGATCATTAAACTTTACCTTTTTTTAATTGTGGTAAATATACATAAAACTTAACCATTCTAACCATTTTAAGTGTACAGTGACATTAAATTCACTTTGTTATGCAACCATCACTACCATCCCTCTCAAGAACTTTTTTATCTTACAAAAATGAAATTCTGTACTTACTTTATAATAAACTCTATACTGTACCCACATTTTATTTATTCATTTAACTGTCAGTGGAGATGCTTGGGTTGCTTCTACCTTTTGGCTACTGTGAATAATGCTACTGTCAGCATGGGTGTACAGAGATACCTGTTTGACTCCCTGCTTTCAATTCTTTTGGTTTATATGCAGAAGTGGAATGGCTGGATCATATTAAAATTTCACTCTTTTGTTAAAGCTTGACTTCCCCTGAGCCCTTATTATTGACAAAGGGCAGCGAGCAGATGGCGATTCTTTTTCTTTTAGTTCACATTCAGCAAAAGCCTTAGAAGTGTTAGAAATTTTGTTAACATCTAAGAACTAGTAATAATACTCAAATTGCAATTATGTTTGCAAATTGTATTATTTGCCTAGGAAGTTGAAGAACTAAGCCACTGTGTAACCTGGCGAGTTATATAGGAAAGGCTTTTATTTTAACTAAAGCATAGGTAATTTTAGAATGATAACAGCCAAGTGACTATCCAAATTTGCTGTACTAGAATTTTATTTTAATCATATTGCCTCAAATATTAAATCCTATGAAGACTGTTAATGTTGCCCACATGAAGATAACAGGGTGATGGTATCTGTTCTGATGGATGTGACCCATATGACTGATAACTTTGCTTAGAGAGTAAAATATGTGACTTTTATCGAATACACTGCTGCCGCAGTTGGTGTTAATTTAGTACCTGTTCTGTTCAACTCCAAGAGAAATACTAAGGATTAATTATGAAATTAAAAGGTAATCTGAAGGGCTAGTTAATCTCAGGAGATGGTGCTTCTAGTTTGGGATATCCTCTGTTAAAAAATTAACTTTATCAGTTGGATTTTGTGTTCAAATTTAGCAGTAGCTGCTAGGTTCAAACCAAAACCGACTTATCTGATCTTTATTATATTAGCAATTGACCAGCTAGAACCAAGACAAAATGTTCCGTCAACTTCCTTTGGCCTGCCTCTGCGATCATCTGAATAAAATGAAGGAAAATCTTAGTGCCCAGACTTTCAGCACTCTACTGTGTCTAAGTGTTATGGAGGATTTAAAAAAAAAAATCAGCCAGATGTACTGTATACTCTTGAGGCACTATAATCAGGCAGATATGGACCCAGATGTCTGTGGCACACAGCCGAGGGTAGAGATGGAGATGTGAAGGTGTTATGCTCCTAAGAGAGTATAATTATTTGCTCAAGGGTCAGGTTGTGTGTAGAAGAATGATACTTTTTTTGTGTTGCTCAGAAAGATCGCTAAGATTATTGTTGATAAACAACACAAGAAAAGTTACAATAAAATATTTTGAATAAGTTTGGTTTCAAACCGTAGCAAAACTTCTTAGGGTCTAGGGCAGAGGTTCTTTTTTAAAGGATTAATTTTAATTAGATTATGCAGTTACATAGTACAAAATTTAAAATATTTAAGAGATACACACTGAAACATCTCTTCTCTTCCTTTCCTGTATCCTTTGGTTTCCCTTCTTGTACACAACTGCTATTATGAGCAGTTTCTTATGTTTATATATATATATACATATATATATAATTGATATATGTGACACATCATAAGTACTTGATATGTGTGTAATATGTATATGTAGATAAATACATATATATTCATCACTCCATATAAAAATATAGAGACAAACATATGCAGTTTTGTATTTTGATTTTTTGTGTATAAAATAATTTAGAAATTGTTTTGTATTAATACATGTAGAACTTCTTTGTCCTTTTTTCTCAAGGCTGCTTAATATTCCATTGTACTGCTGAACCATAATTTAACCTGTTTCCTGATGGACGCTTTGATGGAAAGCAGTGTTTTGTTGATATGAGCAGTGCTATAGTGAATAGCTTTGTACATTATTTCATTTCACACGTTTACATATATTTACAGGGTAAATCCTTATAAGTGGATTTGAAGTGGAATTGCATTTGTAGTTTTGGTAGCTATAGCCACAGTGAATGAGAGCATTTGTTTCCCCATAGTCAAATATGGGCAAGGGAGTCGATGGACAGATGTCAGGGTTCTTGAACCTCATAAAATGATAGGTAAAAATTTGTATATATGGATGTGTCTTTTTCTCAAGGGAAAGGTCCATAGTTTTTATTACATTCCTGAAAAATTCTCTGACTTGACATAGGATTAAAAACCATTGTCTGTCAGTAGCCTCAGATTAGAACACATTCTTCTTTACAGGAAGTATTTGAGCAGAAGCGTGTAAGTACATAATTATTAAAGATGTTGTATGGAGAGTTATTGTGTAGGAGACCAGACTAAGTCTAATTCCCAATCTTTTATTATCCTTCTCTTCACTCCCTTGGTAGCTATGTTTTAAAAGGCTTTTTTTTTTCTATTAAACTGGATTTATTAAACAATACTTTATTTCCTCAATTAGAGCTTTAGAGAAGTATCAGGTGACTATTACTATAAGAAATTGAAATTCTTTTATTTATATGGAGTTGATAAAGTTTAGCTAAAGTCAAGTCAGTTTGGCATTTTAAATTGGCTATGTGGGTGAAAAATAGTTCAGAGACCCCGCCCCCCGTTAGTATCTTTAGTACTTGTTGGGGATCCAAGGAACAGATCTGCATATCAGATAACCTCTAAGGCCCTTTTGAGTTCTCTATATGGGTGACAATAATATACTGAGATTTAGATGACCTATATTAAGTTCTGCTGCAAGTACTATTACAGATAAATCCTCACCATAACAGATTTCATAAGGCTTTCATATTTTGAAATAATGAGATTAATTTGTAATATTATAAATATTATTAAAGGTCACAGTTCTGGAGGTCCTGGAGTGAAAATAAGAGCTCTGTATACTGAATTAGAAAGTTAAAAGATCTGATTCATTTAGTAATAGTTGATGATATATATAAAGCCATCTCTTTTTAAATGCTGTATTAAAATTTGGTGGCTTATTTTGAAAGAGTATTCTAGAGATAATTTGCAATATTTTATGTAGGGAAAAATGAGATGAAACTATGTCATGTTAGATACTGCAGCAAAAAAAAAAGGTTTTACCTGTTAATAGCACTCAATAGGAAATTAAAAAAAAAAATAGATTGTTACATATTCTGGAACAGAACCAGAGGAGCCATTTGTTGTACAGAATTATTTGTTGTAGATAACTTATTATAACTAGTTATCCAATGTTTTGTTTCTGAAATAGAAGCTTAGAACAATTCTTATGGGCTATCCTTAAAACTTTTTATGGTGCCATTTGCTATAATGGGGTTCCGCTTTTACAAACAAACCTTTGATTACAACAGATTTCTAAGATCTCTGTGTTACTGATTTCAGATAATATTCAGATTATTTGAAGGTAGACTATGAGAAGTTAAATATGCATACCACTAGAAGTATAGCAAAACAGAGTGATAATAGCTAATAATTCCTTAGCGGAGATAAAATGGAATACTTAAAAAAAAAATTCACCTCAGTCCTAAAGGAAGGAAGGAAAAGAAGTAAAAGAAACAAACAAAAAATGTAACATAGGAAAGTAATTAACAATATGATAGATTTAAACCCAAATATATTGATTATTAAATAAATTGTAAATGACCTAGCACTCCAATTAAAAGAGTGTGAGGTTAGATCACTGTATATGATCCAACTGTATGCTGTCTACAAGAAACTCATGTTATTTTTAAACTGTATCTTTATATTTAAAAAGAAGATACTATGTAAACACTAAAAGCTGGATTGA
The DNA here is from genome assembly GCA_028627145.1 of Eidolon dupreanum. Lineage (NCBI taxonomy): Eukaryota > Metazoa > Chordata > Mammalia > Chiroptera > Pteropodidae > Eidolon > Eidolon dupreanum. The sequence continues at coordinate 97,346,726 of CM053506.1, forward strand.
TATATTCGTATTAGACAAAGGAGACTTCAGAACAAGGAAAATAGTACAAGGGGTAACAAAGCACATTTCATAATAAAAAAGGGATCAATTTATTGATAAGACCCAGCAGTCTTCAATGTGTATGCATCCAATAACATAGTGAAGCAAAAACTGATAGCTGAAAGGAGCAATAGATAAATCCACAATTATAGTTAGAAATTGCAGTATTCTCTCAATAATTCGTAAAGTAAGTAGGCAAAAAAATCAAGGATATAGAAGATTTGGACAGTATTATCAATAGCCTGTACTTAATTGACATTTATAGGACACTGTAGCCACATTCTTTTCTTGTGCATATGGAATGTTTACCAAAACAGGCTATATGCTGGGTTATAAAACATGTTTCAACAAGTTTAAAAGGATTGAAATCATAGAGAATACTGCTCTGACTACAATGGAATTAAATGAGAAATGGAAAAAAAATGATACCTGGAAAATCTCCAAATATTTGAGTTGAATAACATACTTCTAAATAATCTCTGGGTCAAATAAGAACTCACAATGGGAATTAGTAAATATTTTGAATTGAATGAAAATGAAAACAAGGTATATTAAAATTTGAGGGATGTAGCTAAGCAGTGTTTTAGAAGGAAACTTATAGCTTCCAAAAGAAGGATCTAAAATCAGTGACCCAAGCTTTTGCCTTAAGAAGCTAAAGTAAGAGCCACAATAAGTAGGAGAGAGAGAGCTGAAATAAATGAAATAGCACACAGAATAACCCTATATTTATTAAAGACACTGAATTTGTGATTAAAAGCCTTTCTTCAAAGTAAAGTCCAAACCCACATGGCTTTATTAGTTAATTATATTAACTATTTAAGGAAAAGATCATAAGTTTTTCACAAATTTCAGAAAATATTTATGAAGCCAGCTTTATCTTGATACCAAACCAGTCACAGGCATTAGAAAAAAAGAAAGCTATAGCTCACTATCCTTCATGAATATGTATGCAAAATTAACTAACAGAATATTAGCAAATTGAATCTAGCAATGTGTGTATGTGTATATGTATGAGTGTGTGTGTGTGTGTGTGTGTGTGTGTGTGTGTGTGTATGTATGTATACTATGACCAATTGGGTTTAATCCCAGTTGCAAGGTTGATTTAACATTAAAAGTCAGTGTAATTCACCATATTAATAGAATAAAGGAGATAAGCTAAATGACCTTGTAATAGATGAATGGTCCAAAGCCTTTACCTTTTAGTTAGATCTTAAATATTGTGACTTGTTTAATAATCTGGCCTCTATACGGAGCAAACTATTTTCTTGTAATATATGCTTGGTGGTTTATAGGGTGGTTAAAACTGGTTGGCTTGGTTGGTTAAAGTTTCGCGTTAAGGATGGTTCACGCATATCCTCCCATACTCCCATCTATATAGGGGGGAAAAAGCAACTAATCTTCACGGGCGGCAGCTATATTTCAGACAGTGTTTTACCCCCACCCTCAACCCCCAACAAATAGCATTGCTTAATCCTTGCAATATCCCTAAGGTGGGTGGTTTTTCCTCTTTTATCACAGATGAGAAGACCAGAGCTCATAGAGCTTAAGTGATTTGCCCAGTTTCATACAGTGGTTCAGTGATTCAGTCCCACATCTATATGACTTTAAACTGTCGGTACCAGCTGTTCTCAATCATTTTTCTATTGGTCACACCTCTGGGCCATCCCATTGTTTCCCATTCAAGAAATGCAAGTAAGTGAGATTAATTTTTATAGTGCTAATTTTGAATCTATTCTTTATTTTCTTTTAAAAGTAAGTCACTGAGAAGAATAAAGAACTGTTGGTGATATGATTAATGATACTTCATAGCTGATATGTCAAGACACTACTTTTAAAATGACTTTAATACACTTGAATCCAAGTCATTGTCAATCTATTTAAATTGCCATGTTTAACTGTGAGCCATGAGTCAAGTGCCTTGGAAAACAATGTTCTTTAGGGGCATAAATAGCAGTAACCTAGCTAAGAGTCTTTACATGGGTTATGTAATATGTACTACCATCTCGATGATTGGATAGTACTGTAATTGTTAGAATTGGAAGGTGAGCAGATGAGATTGCTGTGCCTTGGTGGAAAATCTTCCAGCACTCTTCCAGCATCCAGATAGGTGGAAACTGAAAACAGCTAAGTTTTATGTGTAGGAGGTAAAGTCATTGATTATGTAAACTTAAAATCAATATCATAAATTCTAGCCCTTGAAGGGACATAAAGGGCATTAATGAAGTCTTCCAGGCTCTTTATAGATGAGTAGATTGAGGATCGGAGAGAGCAGGTGACTTGCTGTAGGTCATGCCACAGTTAGTGGCAGGACTGGAATTTAGACGCTTGCCTCCTATCATTGTACCAATATATTGGGCTCTGCAATAGCAATTTTGTTAAACTGTTTCCTGTAGGAGGTGACAGTGAGTTTGTTTCTTACATATTAATTAATGATATCTTCAAAACAGTAAAAGTCAGGAAGCTAAACTTATTGTCATCAAACTTTCTTCAGGGTTATATATCTCTTGGATATTTTAAATCTGTATTATATCAATCTTTATCTTTTTGTTCCTATTCTAATGACTATTTCTTCTGTGTTGTCTTTACTGTGAATGTGCCCCAGAGTTTTGTATAGAGCTTCTCTTTTCTATTTGTAAATATTGAATTTGTAGTTTTTAATCTATAGAAGGAAATTTTTTTAGCATAAGGAGAAAGATTAAATGCTAAATTGTAAGCTTTATGGTAAAATGTATAGTAGTCCATCCATATGATGGATGCTTCTATGTATACTGAAGTCCTCTTTTTCATTAGGATTAGTTTTTGTAATGATTAATTTTTGGTTATATCAGGAACGTGTGCATACTTTTATAATAATGAAAACTGTAAGAGCTCTTGGAACTTTGGTGTGTATCCATCTAGATTTTAAAAAATATTGTAGTTATCCACTTGCATACATATTTACCTATTAGAAAACATACAGTACTGACTTTTGTGTGTGATTTTTACAAAAATTGAATCATACTATCATTCTTGTTTTGCAACTTGCTTATTTTTACTCAGCAGACGGTTTTGAGATCTGCCATAGAGATGTTGCTTTATGTAGATCTACTTTGGATCACTGTTCTTTAAACAGTCATCCTGTAAATATATTTGTAGAACAGTATTTTGTCACTCTTTAAGAACTATTAAATGAGATAAAGGATCTGAAAATTAGGAGAAACCGGTAACCTAATCCTTCCATAGCTGATTAGGAAGCTCTGGAAGGTAGGATTATGTTTGATGGTCTTCTGTATCCACCATGATAGCGGCACAGTCCTAAAGTTGTAATACTTCCTGTGTTTAGCAAAAGTTTACTGGATCTTTTTTTTTAACAGCTTTATTGAGATATAATTCATGCACCATACAATTTATTCAATTAAAGTGTACAATTTGGTGGCTTAGTATATTTACAGAATTGTGCAATCATTACTACAGTAAATTTTAGAACATTTTCATCACCTCAAAAAGAGACCTTAATCCCATAGCTCTCAGCTCTAGGCAACCACTAATTCGCTTTTTGTCTCTGTAGATTCGCCTCTTCTGAACATTTCACACAAATGGAATCATTCAATATGTGGTCCTTTGTGACTGGCTTCTTTCACTTACCATCATGTTTTCAAGGTTCATTTATGTTATAGCATGTGTCCAAACTTCATTTCTTTTTATTGCCAAATAATATGCCGTTGTATATGGATATACCACATTTTGTTTATCCATTCTCCAGTGGGTGAACATTACGATTGTTTCCGTTTTTTAGCTTTTATAAACATTGGTGCTGTGAGCATTCATGTACATGTCTTTGTGTGCACATGTGTGTTCATTTCATATTCCTAGGAGTAGAATTTGCCAGGTCTTATGGTTAAGGAATACTACATTCAAGGCTGGACCTAATGAAAACTAGGAATACCTGTACTATTTTAGGTATTAGTTTAAGCATTTGAGAAATTGCCAGACTGTTTCCCAAAGCAGCTGCTCCTTTTTACATCCACACGAGCAGTATGTAAGTTAAACCTTCTCTCTGTCCTTGCCAAAACATTATCTGTCTTTTTGATTACATGCACCAGATCTAGAGTGAATTACATGGACTTCCATAAGCAAGTTTCCAGGAAAGACGACAGTTAAAGGATTTCTTGTTGTTCTTACTGTTATGCTTGCTAGTTGTCAAATAGATGTTATTAAATCTCATAGTTAAGATTTGGCATGACTGAAATGTTACTAAAAATCATTAATATTAAGGATTTTCTTGACAGTATACTGGAATATTTTTGTTTGCTTACTAAAACACAATCATTCATTTAAAGTTAACCCCATTTTTTTGGGGGAGGGATGTTGAGACTTCTTTTTAATTGAAGTATAATTGACATACAACCATTATGTTAGTTTCAAGTATACGATAAAATCACCCCACTTTTGGTCAAAATTAAATGAAAGTCAAAAATAGACTTCATCATTATTATCTTTTGCTGCTCAAGTATGTTTGCTACTGTTATTAGCAGTAAGCCAGTTGATTCAGTTGAACATTTCTTCTGGTTTTTTAGTTAGCTTCACCTGATATCGAGGTTGGTTATCATAGTAAAGAGCTACCTCAGTTAGCTTGGACTATAGTTATAAAAATTGTGTTTGACTAGATTGTAATAGTGTTGCAAGGGTTTTTTTTTTTCTTTTTTTTTTATTAGTTTCAAGTATACAGTACATTGATTAGACATGTATATCATTTATAAAATGATCCCCGTAATTGCTCCTTCTCTCCTCTAGTTTTCCACCTAGCCAATATATTAATGCTAACTGCATTCCCTATGCTGTGCTCCCCATCTCTGTGACCATCTATCAACTACTAATTTGTACTTCTTTAACCCTTCACCCCATTCTCTCAGCCCCCTAACCTCCCCTTTGTCCGTCACCAAATTGTCCTCTCTATATTTATGAGTCATTTTTCGATTAGTTCTTTTTGTTCCTTAGATTCCACATATAAGTGAAGTCACATAGTATTTATCTTTTCTCTGACTTATTTCACTCAACATAACCTCTAGGTCCATCCATGTTGTTTCAGATGGATTCCTGGTTTTTAAATAAGTCATTTCATTTGTTCTTTAAAAAATTTCTTTCTTGAGGTGGGCATTGCTGAAGATAGTTTTCTAAATTAAAGGGATACAGTGCTATCTGCTAAATTGGGAACATTCAGGAAGTAATGTGGGGATTCTGCTAGTTGCTGAGTATGTCTATTCCAATTATGCATTTTGAAACTGGGGAAATAACCACAAGATGGATGAAGGGACCCACTGGACCCACTGTTAGACATGCCTGAGCTAAAACTCCATGGATCACCTGACCTCCATAAGCCCCTTTTCTGACTGGTGGATCATAGTGATGTTTTGGGTCTTCTGGAATTAGTGTCAATTCAGAGCCAGTGTCTAGTAATCCTTGAAAATTCTTTGATTATTTTGTTTCCCCCAATGCACAATCAACTTTGGTAAAAAGCCATAGTCCTTTTGGAGGAAGGCTGGGAAAAGGACTAACTGAATTTTTGACAATATAGTGGAATTCTTCTTCAAGGAGACCCCTCATTCAATAAATTCTGGGTCTGTAAACTGACTCAAATCTTAGGATTGATTGAAGGACTGGGATTCTCTCTCTTTTAATGATTCAGATGAGGCTTTTGTTCATTTGACCTCAAACCTGCTTGTACAGGTCTAGTAAGAATTTAGTAGACTTCACTGCTAGAAACACTGGTTAACTGGCCAGTGTCATAGGTCTCTGGGAGTCAGACTGTTCTGTTTGCTGATTTGATTCTGCTGTGGTGTGTAAAAGTGGTGCTACTAATGACTAAAAAAATTATAGAGACGTAGATTTAATTTTCCATTAGGTCTAGCATTTAATAGAGTATCTTTACTGCTTGAGGTAGTTTGACTCTATTGTCAGCCGGGCTCCTTTATACTTAAGTTTAACTCTTGTCCCCTGTTCTCAATACTTTTTAAGATGCCTACTTAGTCCAAGGAGGAAATGAAGACTTTAAAAACTCAGTAAATGTTGACATTTAAACTTTTACAGGAGTAAAAGATTAACCTTTGGCCCCTACTTCTGCAAGTTTTCCTTAGTTTATATGAGCTTCATTCATGTGCTAAAGGCTGATTGTCAACATTTACATCTTAACCTCAGTTTCCATGGGTTTATAGCTTATCCATAAAGTTTTCTTTAGGCTTGCAACTGATGTATTTTTTTTTAAGCTCCCTGAAAAGTGCATTTTAAGTATATTAAAAATGTGTTTGACTTTATTTTTGGAAACCATACTTTTTTTAAAAATAAGAAACTTGACTCGTCTATTTTTTAAACTAGCCATTTGGTTTTTTATTTCCAAAATCATTCGTAGCAGGAGACAGGGTAAATGATTTAAATGTTGGCATAGAAAATGGGGCTTTTTAACGTATGAGTGTAACTTATCATCCTACTTGGTTAAAAAAATTCCTACTGGCTTCTTTTTCAGCCTGATATGACTCATTTAAGGGACAGTTTCCTCTCTCCAGTGATTTAGATGTTAGTAAGTGTTCTCCTCAATAGCTATTGTATACCAAATATCAAGTAATAGACTATTTTACTAAGAAAATAAGATAAGTGAAAATATATTGTAATTAAACTTATATAATATGGACAGAGAAATGCTTAACATACAAAGGTATGAATTCACCATTCAATTTTAAGGTTTTAGGAAAAGAAAAAAAAAAAAGGAAAACAAACTACAAGAAGAAATAAATACTCTGCAAAACAGAATAACAGGAATTAACCCAGAGCTGGAAAATTAGAAAATAGGAAAATGGAAGGAGTAAACTGGGTGTAAAAAAGAGAAAAAACTGGAAATGGATGCTATTAGTTATAAGATATTACTTATGAAAGTCTCAGCAAAGTAGATAATTTCACTCAAAGATAATAGGAATTATGTCAACAAAATAAGATGTAAAAATCAGAATAGACTGATAAACCAAGGAAAAATTGAGGCAATTATAAAACTGTTTTCTCCTCCTTTTCTTCTCTTGTTCCTTGAAGTGGGGCAAAAATTAATACTCCCTAACCTTTCGAGGAATAGATAAGTCTCATGTAAAGTAATAACATAGCAAGTAAATAGTACCTTAAATATAAAAACGTAAAAAACCTTTTATTTCAAAATAATTATAGATTCAGAGGAAGTTACAAAAAAATATACAGATAGGTTTCGTGTACTCCTCCCCTAATGTGAGAATCTCTTATAATCATAGTACAGTATTAAAACCAGGAAATTGACATTGGTAAAATCCACAGAACTCATTTAGATTTCACATTTTACATGTATCATTTGTGGGTGTATGTGTCTATGTTGTTCTGTGCAGTTTTATCACTTGTGTAGCTTCTTGTAACCACATCACCATAATCGAGACATAGAACTGCTCCATCACCACAGAGTTCGTTCCTGCTACTCCTTTGTAGCAACCCAATCCCCTCTCTGTTGAAACCCTAACTTCTGACAACCACCAATCTGTTTTCCATCTCTAAATTCATTATTTCATAATAGATATGTATGTATATACATATATACATATTCATACATACACACACATATAAATGGTATACAGCCTTTTAAGATCATATGGATATACCACAGTTTAACCGTTCACACATTGAAAGACATTTGGTTTGTTTCTAGTTTTTGACTTATGAATAAGACCATTGTGAACATTTGTGTACAGGTTTTTGCATATATTATTTCTCTGGAACATAACGTTCAGTAGTACAATTGCTGGGTCATATGTTAAGTATTAAGTGCATTTTTTGTTTTAAAAGAAACTGCCAAACAATTTTCCAAATTGGCTGTACCTTTTTTTAAAATTCTCACCAGCATCTATGGCCATGCCACCCTGAACATGCCGGATCTCATCTGATCTTGGAAGCTAAGCAAGGTCAGGCCTGAGCAGTACTTGGATGGGAGACCACTTATCAACACCAGGTGCTGTAGGCAAAAATTAAAAAAAAAAAAAAGAAATACGCACCAGCAATGTATGAGTGATTGGTTTTCTACATACTTGCCAGCGTTTAATGTTATCACTCTTTTTTATTTTAGCATTCTGATAGGTGTGTAATGAAATTTCATTGTGATTTGAATTTGTATTTCTCTAGTGGCTGACTGTTGATGTTGAATATCTTTTCTCATGCTTAGTCATGTTTATAACCTCTTCTGTGAAATGTCTGTTCATGACTCTTGCCATTTTCTAATTGAGTTTTAAAAAAACTGTTGTTTTTAGTCTAATATATCATGTCCTTTGCCTGATACGTGATTTACAGATATTTCTTCCAGTATGTGATTTGTCTCTTCATCCTTTTTCCAGTCTTTTGCTGAGTAAAAGTTTTTAATTTTGATGAGGCTTCATTTTATTAATTTTTTCTTTTATCAATCATCTTTTTTTGTTTCAAGTGTAAGACCTCTTCACTTTGTCCTGGATTATGAAGATTTTTGTCCCTTTTTTGTTTCCCCTAAAAGTTTTATGGTTTTATGTTTTATTTAAATTCTTGACCCTATTTGAGTTAATTTTTTAAATAAAGTATGAGGTTTTAAGTTGAGGTCATATTTTTGCCTATGGATATCAAATTGCTCTAGCACTATTTTTTGAAAAGACTGTTGAATTGCTTTTGCACCTTTGTCAGAAATCAGTGGGGCATGATTGTATAAGTTTATTTTTATCAGCTGTGAGAAATAAATGTGCTAATAAAGAAAGCCCAGCCCACAGAAGTGCTAAATATGTGTTGGCCATTATTATTACAATAGCAAATAAATAATAACTTTTAAAAATCATTTGCATATACTTAGTAATTTGAAAAATGATACAGTTTAAATTTTAATTGTGTAAAGTACACATAACAAAATTTACGATCTTAACCATTTTTAAGTGTACAGTTCAGTAGTGTTAAGTACATTCACATTGTTGTGCAACTCATTTCCAGAATATTTTTTGTCTTCCCAAACTGAACTATACTCATTAAACAACAACTCATTAAACAACAACTCCTTATTCCTCCCTCCCTTCAGTCCCTGGCAACTACAAGCCTACTTTCTGTCTCTGTGAATTTGACTATTCTGGGTACCTCATGTAAGTGGAATCATGCAGTATTTGCTTTTTCGTCACTGTCTTGTTTCATTTAGCATAATGTCCTCAAGGCTCATCCATTTTGTAGCATGTGTCAGGATTACCTTCCTTTTAAGATTCATAGTCAGTTGTATACCACATTTTGTTTATCTGTACGTATGTCAGTGACATTTGGGCTGCTTCCACCTTTTGGCTACTGTGAATAATACTGCTTTGAACATGGATTTGGAAATATCTTTGAGACCTTGTTTTTAGTTCTTTTGGGTATATACCCAGAAGCAGAATTGCTATATCAGATGGTCATTATATTTTTAATTTTTCAAGAAACTGCCATACTGTTTTTCATAGTGGCTGTACCATTTTACATTCCAACCAGCAGTACACAAGGGTTCCAATTTCTCCATATACTTGTTGACATTTATTATGGTATTTTTTTTTATAGTAGCCATTCTAATGAATGTGAGATGAAATGATAATCATTGTGATTTTGATTTGCATTCCCCTACAGATTAGTGATGTATCTTTTCATGTGCTTCTTGGCCATTTGTATATCTTCTTTGGGGAAATGTCTTTTTAAGTTTTTTGACCATTTTTTAATTGGGATATTTCTTTTGTTTATAGGTAGGAATTCTCTATATATTCTGAATAATAACTCCTTGTCATAAGATACATGGTTTGCAAATATTTTCTCCCATTCTGTGGGTTGCCTTTTCGCTCTGTTGATCGTGTGCTTAGATATGCTGAAGTTTTTCATTTAGGCGTGGTCCAATTTATTTTTCAGTTTGTGTCCTGTGTTTTGGGTGTCATCCATTTTTGAGTTTTTTTTTTTTTTTTTGTATATGGCATAAGGTAAGGACCCAACTTCATTCTTTTGCATGTGGATATCCATTTTTCCCAACACCATTTCCTTATTGAATGGTCTTGGCACCCTTGTCAAAAATCATTTTTTGTCAAGTCATTATGCAGTACACCTTAAACTTATATAGAGCTGTATGTCAGTTATATCTCAATGAAACTTGGGGGAAATCAGCAAAGAAAAAAATTGGGAAAAAATTAAAAAATCATTTGATCATATATACCAGGGTTTATTTCTGGGCTCTCTCTTCTATTCCATTTGTCTATATGTCTTTATGCCAGTGCCATACTGTTTTGATTGCTGTAGTTTTGTAATAAGTTTTGATATAAGAAAGTGGGAGACTTCCTATTTTGTTGTTCTTTTACAAGATTGTTTTGGCTTTTTGAGGTCTTTAATAGAGTTTTTAGTGGTAAAGCACTAGAGGAGTTACTTTCAAAAAACAAACAATATTCTTTATGATGATTATTTATGTTGTTTTATTCAATGCAGTAAAATGTGAAACAAGATATAAATTATAGAAGGAAAATATAAACTTGTTATTTATAAATACTATGATTTTGTATTCAGACAACTAAATCAAAAGGAACAAACTGAGAGATGAATAGAAAGAATAACAATTCAGTAACATGATGGGCTAAATGAAAAACATGAAAATTATATAATTTCTGAATGTCATCGGTATCAGAAAAATAGGAAAAATTGAACCCCAGTTATTACAGATAGCTTCGAATATATGAAGATGTCACAGTGGTGACTGGGAGTTAAATCTTGATAGCCCATAAGCTGTTATGCCTTGGGATTTAATTTACCTCTGGGGATAGTAATTGAGGCCAAAAGCCAGAACTAGAACTGTATTAAGCTGGGAATTGGGAAAGGGAAAGTCTTTCTATGAACTAGGTGCAGTGAAACTGCCCACTAGAGGACATAGGACAGAATTGAGCCACTTAATTTAGGATTGCGGCCTTTAAAAGCCATCGCAAGAAATAGAAAATCCAACCTGCGTACAAGTCTTAGATAGGGAAATTAATGTATTTTAATGCGTTTGGAACTGATGAATGTTACAGGGCACTGGCTGAGGCAGCAATGAAGCTGCACTTGAGACTGCTCTTTAACACCTGAAATGTGGAGGACTCTCCCAAAGCTGGATATGAACTCACACAAACTTCAAAGCACCTCAGTAAAAAGATGCAACAAATGGGAAAATTTGCGATTGAGGAACTGATAATAATGGACTAGTTTGTAAAAGGACTTGATTATCTAGTATACAGTTCAAGTTCAGTTTTTTCCTTTGTCCCTGTAATGCCCTTTCTAGCTGTTTGGTTTTGCTTTGTTTTGATATCCAGGATGAAATCAAGGATCATACACTGAATTTAATGCCTTTTTATCCTCCTTTACCTTAGTTTTTTTCTGCCTTTTTCATTTGTTTTTTAATTGTAGTGCCATTTTTGAAAGATAACATTCAGTTTGTCTACAAATTTTTGGTTAGCTCCCTTACTAGACAGACAGTAAGCTGTTTTAGAACAGGGAGTGTATGTCATTTATTCTTACTAATTAAATTTAATCTAACCATTTTATAATGTGGGATGCTGAGCTTCAGAAAAGGACAGGTCTTTCAGTTGAGATCCTTGTGCCTCTTGCATTAATTAGTATTTCAAACACTACAGGTGTGCCACTGTTATATATACTTTATAGTTTATTTCATTATGAGTAATTGCTAATAAAAAAGTTTTTCACTTCTTTCTTGTCTGTATTTGTTACTTGTCATTTCCTTTTGGAAGTGAGGGATGTTTGGTGGGTAAAGTGGATAGTTAAAATATATGGTTTTATTGCTCTCCAGGGGGATAATGCTTCATAATGGTTACAAATAAAGATAACTCATGAAAGAATATTTTTAAAATTTTAGCATAGAAATATTTAACTTAAAATATTGCAAAATTTTTATGTAAATAAAGCTTTTTTTTTTTTTTTTCATTTAAAACATCGTGGAACTCATCTTCTTAGGAGTAAGTCTTCTGATGATTTATGTCCCTGGAAATACATGATTTTATTTCTTCTTCTTAGTTTCACTTTATTATTGTTCTTTGCAGCTTCAGTAGTATCTCACTATGAGACTCTCTGGTGTAGTGTGTTAATTACAACTTAAAAATAGCGCTTTAGGATACAGTGAAAGGAATACTTAATATACTCTAATAGGAATATAAATTATTTCTGACACTAAGCCTAGTAACTGTTTTTGTTTTAACAGCTTCATTGAGATATAATTCATATAGCATACAATTTACTCATTTAAAATGTACAATTCATTGGGTTTTAGTATATTCACAGACATGGAGAACCATCAACACAGGTTTAGAATATTTTTATCACCTCAAAAAGAAACACTATGTTTTTTAGCTATCACCTCCCATCCCCCCCCGATGCCCCAACTCCTGCTCTAAGCAACCATTAATACACTTTCTGTCTTAGATTTCCCTATTCTGAATTTTCATATGAACGGAATCATGTTATATGTGATTTTATTGTAAATGGCTTTTTTTCCTTTAATTTTTTACTTTTTAATTAGAGTTGGCATTAGTTTCAGGTATGTTTAATTATAGATGTATTTGTTTCAGGTGTACAACATAGTGATTAGACATTGATATAACTCACAAAGTGATCACCCCAATAAATCTAGTACCCCTCAGACACCATACATAGTTATTAACAATATTATTGACTATATTCCTGTGCTCTACTTGTCCTTCAATTTACGTGGTATTTTTTTATGCGAGTTTTTTTGTACCCCACCCCCCCATTTAGCGAACTTTTTATAGGTGGTTTCCATTTATACGGTCTCATTTTACACATTTTCATTATTGGCACTTAACTCTTTCTAACAGACAGTAGCTTAGCTCAGCAATGTACAAAGAACTAATACTTAATAACACAATTGTCAATGATCTCGTTCATTGAATGGCAAATAAAAAAGTACGGTCAATTACAAATTAACTGATAATGAATTAATTCACTTAATATATGAAGCCCATCCTGTCAGTGAATACGGCAGTGACCTTGAACCAGTTTCATTCACTGAAGAAAATATTTACAAAGCTCACCAAAGTAGTACTTCCAAGTATTTCGAGCGATGAGGTAGTGACTTTGTGCCAGTTAAAAAGAGAAAGTTGATTGCTTTAGATTACGGTACAGACACCAAAAGCAAATAAAATAAATTTTGGTTTTTCTGAATTTTCACTAGCATTGTTTTGTGAAAATTTATGAAATATTTTTATGACTTATATTAACCTATTTCTTGAATATTTATTTTTCGTACTGGAAGACACTTTTTACATGGTTTCCTCCCACTTAAAAAAAAAAGACAAAGAAAGAACAGTTTGCATAAATTAGGGGACAGGTATACTTCATATCTCCATGACTATTTTGTAACTACCCATTTGTACTTCTTAATTCCATCCCCCTTTTTCACCAACTCCCCCAGCCCCCTTCCATCTGGTAACCCTCAAAATGTTCTCTGTATCTATTGAGTTTGATTCTGGGTGTTTGTTTGTTTTATTCTTAGACTCCACATATACCTGCAGTCATATGGCATTTGTCTTTCTCTATCTGACTTATTCCTCTCAGCACAATACCCTCTAGGTCTGTCATGAAATATCTTTTTCCATCCCTCTACTTTCCGTCTGTGTGTGTCTTTTAATCTGAAGTGAGTCTCTTGTAAGCAGTCTCCATAAGGGTCTTTTTCTTATTCATTCAGCCACCCTATCTTTTAAATGGAGCATTTAGTTCTTTTTCATTTGAAGCATTTGTTGATATGTAGTTATTGCCATTCTTTATTCATATTTTGGATACGTATTTTTTTTTCTTAAAGAAGTCCCTCCAATATTTCCCATCATACTGGCTTGGTGGTGATGAACTCCTTTAGCTTTTTCTTGTCTGGGAAGCTCTTTTTATCTTTCCTTAAATTCTAAATGATAGCTTTGCTGGGTAGGGTAATCTTGGTTGTTGTGAGTCCTTGCTTTTCATCACTTTGAATATTTTGTACCAAGCCCTTTTGGCCTTGAAGTTTTCTGTTGAGAAATTGACTGACAGTCTTGTGGGAGCTCCTTTGTAGATAACTAACTGCTTTTCTCTTGCTGCTTTTAAGATTCTCTTTTTGTATTTAACCTTTGGTGTTTTAATTATGATGTGTCTTGGTGTGGGCCTCTTTGGGTTCATTTTGTTTGGGATTCTCTGAGCTTTCTGGGATTATATGTCTATTTCCTTTGTCAGGTTAAGGAAGTTTTCTGTTATTATTTCTTTAAATAGGTTTTCAACTTCTTGCTCTCCTCCTTCTGGTACTCCTGTGATGCGAATGTTGTTACTCTTGATGTCTCCTAGGTTCCTTAAACCATCTTATTTTTTGGATTCTTTTTTCTTGTAGCTGTTCTGATTGGATGTCCTATGTTACTCCATCTTCTGTATCGCTGATTTGATCCTCCACTTCATCCACTCTGTCAATTCCCTCTAATGTACTCATCTCAGATATTGTATTCTTCATTTTTGACTGGTTCCTTTTTATGGTTTCCATTTTCATGTCTTCTGTCTCTTTGTCAGAGTTCTCACTGAGTTCAGCTACTCTTCTCTTAAGTTTACTGAGCATCATTATAACCAGGGTTTTGAAATCTGCATCTGGTAGATTGCTTGTCTTCATTTTGTTGAATTCTTTTTCTTAAGCTTTGTTCTGTTTTGTTTTGTTTTGTGCTTTTTTTTTTTTTTTTTTTTTTATGCGAGCCATGTTTCTTTGGCTGCCATTTTGGCTGCTTCCCTGTGTCTTTCTCTATGTATTAGGTAGGGCTCCTAAGTCTTCTGGTTTTAGTAGAGTGGCTTTATGTAGTAGGTGTCCTATGAGGCTCAGTAGTGCAATCTCCCTGGTCACCTGAGCTGAGCGCCCCAGGTATGTCCTTTGCAAGGCCCAGTGGCACAGTCTTGGGAGGAGTCTGGCTGTAGGCCAAGTTCAGCCACAGCCTGTGTACCTCTGGGGCTACCTGTAAGAGTCACCAAGCCCCAGGCGGGGCTTGGGGATGCTCAGTAAGAAGTACAGGGCACACCAAGGCCAGATGCTGCTTCTTTGGGTTTTGTGAGCCTTTGAGAGATTTTAAGTAAATCCACAGCAAGAGTCAAGACAGACCATTTGTATGGAATAAACTGGAAGCAGCCTGGGTGGGCCCACAAGTTGGAAAAGGCAGAATCTCAGGGATCCTCTGGGCAGAGTGACATGTGTTATCTAGATTGATGGTGACTTGGATATCGTGACTCCTGCGTTCACAGACTGGGAGTGGGAAGGGCTCAACAAAGAAACAATGGATACTGCTAGCACTTCTGTCTAGGAGAAAGCTGCCCCTCCAGCCTTCACACTGAAGCCTGACCACTCAGTGTCTCCTCATGTGTCCCTGCCGCTCCTTAAGCAGCTTCCCCTGCGCTGGAGCTCAGAGTGAGTGAGTCCATCAGCAAGTAAGTCCTGGCACGGGCCATTTAAGAAGAACGTCTGTGACTCCCATAGCCCTCCTCACTTAGCCACAACCTCTGCTGGTTTTCACAGCCAAAGGTTATGGGGTCTTCTCTTTCTGGCACTGAGAACCATGGGCTGGGGAGCCCAGTGTAGGCCTGGGAACCCCTCACTCCTCAGGTCAGAGAGGGGGCTCTGTAGCGAAGATAACCCTCCCCATTCTTGATCACCAACCACACTTGGTTGTGAGACCAGATCATTTCTCATCTCTGCCCCTCCTACCATTTTTGCCTTTAGTTGTAGGGCTTCTGTTCAGGCTCTAAGACCTCAGGCAACTCAGCATGCTGGTTGCTCTGTAGTTTCGTTGTAATTTTGGTGTGGTTGTGAGAGGAGGCATGCATAGTCTCTACTTTCTACACCATCTTGACCGGTCTCCCATGACTGGCTTCTTAAACTTAGCAAAATGTTTTCTATGATTGTCTGTATTGTAGCATGTATCACTACTGGATTCTTTTTTATAGTCAAATAATATTCCATTGTATGGATATACCACATTTTGTTTTCCACTTATCAGCTTATGGACATTAGAGTTTTCATCTTTTGGCTTTTGTGAATGAATAATGCTGCTCTAAACATTTATGTTCGAATTTTTGTGTTTACATATTTTTATTTTTCTTCACTGTATACTTAGGAGTAGCATTTTGAGTCATAAAGTAACTCTGTTTAATTGTTTGAAGAACTGCCTGACTTTTTAAAAGCAGCTATACCATTTTATGTTCCCACCAGCAGTGTACAAAGGTCCCAATTTTTGTCTTTTTTATTCTAGACTTCCTCATAGATGTAAAGTGGTAATCTCATTGTGGTTTGATTTGTATTTCCCTGTTGGCTAATGATATACTTCTTTTTATGTCCTTATCGGCCATTCGTATATTGTCTTTGGAGGAATGTTCTATTCAGGTATCTTGCCCATTTTTAAATTGGGCTGTCTTTATTGAATTATAAGAGCTTTTTCTACAGAATTTAAGTTCCTTGTCAGATGTGTGATTTGCAAATATCTTCTCCCATTTTGTGCATTGTCTTTTTACTCTGTTGATGGTGTTCTTTCAACCACAAAAGTCTGATTTTGAAAAAATTTAATTTATCTTTTTTTTTTTTCTGTTTTGGTACTTCAGTATCATATCTAAGAAACCTTTCCTCATTCCAGGGTCACGAAGATTTACCCCTATGTTTTAAAACTCTTCTGAGAGTTTTATAGTTTTAGCTATTGCATATAAGTCCTTGAACCATTTTGAGTTAATTTTTGTATGTGGTACAAAGTAAAGGTCTAATTTCATTGCTTTTCCTTTGGCTATCCAGTTGTCCCAGCACTATTTATTTAAAAAACTATTCTTTCCCTTTTTAAATGGTGTTGACACCTTTGTCAGTAATCATTTGACGGTAGATTATGGAATTATCGCTGGACTCTCAGTTCTGCTCCATTGATCTGTCTTTATTCCAGTACTGTACTGTTGTGATTACTGTTGATTTGTAATTAGTTGTGAAGTCAGTGAATGTGAGTCCTCCTACTTTATTCTTTTTAAGGATTGCTTCTCCTGTTCTGGTCTCTTATGATTCCATATGAATTTAGAATCAACTTGTCAGTTTCTACAAAGAAGTCAGCTGGGATTCTGGTTGAAATTCTGTCGATGAACTAGGAAGGTTGCTATCTTAACAGTAAGTCAGTCCATGAACATGATGTTTTTCCATTTATTTAGATCTTCAGTTTCTTACAATAGATTTTTGATAGGTTTTAGAATATCAGCTCAGCATTTTATTCTTTTTGCTGCTAATATGACTGGAATTGTTTTTTAAATTGCATTTTCAGGTTCATTACAAATTTATAGAAATAAAATTGATTTTGTATATCGGTCTTGTATCCTGCATCCTTGCCGAACTTATTTATTAATTCTAATATTATTTTAGTGGATCCTTTGGGAATTTATGTGTACAAGTTTATTTCATCTGTGAATTGGAACAGTTTTACTTATATTTTTCAATCTGAATACTTGTTTTTCTTCTTTTTTCTTTTTCTTTTTCTTTTTTTTTTTTTTTTGCCTAATTGCCTGGATAGAACCTTTAGTACTAATGTTGAATAGATGTGGTGAGAGCAGACATTCTTGTGTTATTCCAGATTTTAGGGGAAAGCATCCAGTCTTTCACCATTAAATATGTTAACTGTAGGGGTTTTGTTGTTATTGTTGTTGTTTCTTTGTTTTTTGGTAAATGCTCTTTATGAGGTTGAGGAAGTTCCTTTTTTGTTTATCTGAGAAAGTCTTTGCTTTCGTTTTTGAAAGAATACTTTGCTCAGTATAGGATTCTTGGTTGATTTTATTTTCCCCTCTCATACTTTTAATATGGTATCCTACTGCCTCTGAACTCCATCGATTATGCTCAGCAGTCAGCTGTTAATCTTATTGGGATTCCTTTGAAAGTGATGCGTTATATTTCTGCTTTCAAGGTTTTCTCCTTGTTTTTCATCATTTTACTTATGATGTGCAGGTTTGTGGTTCTCTGTGTTTATCCTGCTTGGAGTCCATTAAGCTTCTTTCAGCCATTGTTTAAATATTTTTTCTGCTTCATTCTTGCTCTTTCCTTTTGGTACCCACTTATATTCATGGTTATATATACTTAACAATTCCCCACTTTTCTCTGAAGCTCTATTTAGTTTTCTTCTATTTTCTGTTCTTCAGCTTACAGAATCTCTTATCGATCTCTCTTCAAATTTGCTAATTATTTTTTCTGCCCTTTTATTCCACACTTGAACCCGTTGCATTTTTTTTATTATAGTTTCAACTCCATTTTGTTTTGTTTTTTAATATACATAATTTCTTTGTTTCTGCTCATATTCTCTATTTGATACATTTTCATTCATGCCTTTTTTTACTTTAAAAATTTTAATTTTGGTTTCCTTTGGTTGTTTGAACTTATTTATAATGGCTATTTTGAAATGTTAAATACAACATTTAGTCACTCAACGGCAGTGTCTTTTGCCTGCCCTTTTTTTTTTTCCTTCCCTAGTTTATGGGTCATACATTCCTGTTTCTTTGCATGCCTCATGATTTTTTTCTTGGGAACTGGTCATTTTAGATGATTTAGCAGCTTCGGATACTGATTTCTCATCCCATCCTTTGGGCCTTATTGTTATATGCTTGTTTATTTAATGGCTGGCCAGATTATTTTAGTGAAGCCTATTCTATCACCCCCTCCCCCCAGAGTTAAACCTCTGGTGGTGTTCCTCAGGGAGGCAGAGCTTTAAGTTTGCCTACAGTCTCCCTGGGATGAGGCCTCTCTTCCCCTGACCTACCCAGCTGTTAAACTCTGCTAATTACTCAGATTGCTCTATTGTCTCCAACAATGCCCGGAAGCATACATTCCTCTACAAAGTAATCCAGTCAAAGTGGGGCTCCTTGGAAGGAAGCCTTTCTGAAGTCAAGGTGTGCCATTTGTTCTGACCCCAAGAGGACTCCTTCCAGATGTCTTATTTCCAGCTTCTCTGATGCAAACTATCTGATCTGGCCTATAGTCAAGGATGTATTTTCATTACCTCTATGAATCTCTTTCCAGTTGTCTTTTACTAGCACCTCCACTATTCTTGAGAACACCCTTAGACTTAAACTTGTCCACTCTTTTGAGAATGAAGTCAGGTCCTTTGGGAAGAGATTTGGGACTGTATGGTCTTGCTTTTCTCCCTGAGGCAAAATATCTGAGCCTGGGTTTTGGAGCTGGAGGTGGACTGTGGTGAGCTTTTCTTTAAGTGACCTTCTGGCTCTAGTTGCTGAGCCCTGGAGGAGAGTGGGGATAGGAAGGTGCTTGCACAGCAGCTTATCTTTCCTGGTGTGGACCCACCATCTCAGGAGCTGGGTGAAAGGGTTCCAGGGGCCCCAGTATTCTCAGTGTACCATGCTTCTGCAAGCGAGGATCGGGCAGAAGAGAACCCACTGCCTTCAAAGTACTTGCCTGGGACTTGGCTTCTGCAAGAGGAAGCTGGAGATAGGAGGAAAAACCTGAATTCCTGCTTTACCTTGGGAGAAAGCCTTTGTACTGAGAGTTGAAGGAAGGGGGAGCCCTGTATTCTGGACTGCAGCAGGCTGGAGCCTTGCTGAGATGGAGGTGGAGGGAAGGAGTAGTCTTTCAAATACCACAGACTTTCCACCTTTCAGACTGAATTTTCATAGATTTTATTTCTTCATTTGCTGTTTGCCCTTAGGGAACATTTCCAGAGGCTTTGAATGATTGTTTTTTAAATAATTTTCACCAATTTCACTTAGGAGCAGGCCAGCAGAGCTATCCATGCTGTTAGGCCAGAAGTCAATCTCTTGTAGCTTTTGTTTTTTGAGCTAGCAGTCATGCCTCCTTAAAGCATGACTCAGAAAAGCATTTTCTTCATTATGGTCCCTGACCACCCCTCATAAGAAACCCCTTAACATACTCCTTAACATCTCAACTTTCAGATCTTGCCTGTGTGGTACAAGAGACTGAAGATTGAGTTCTTTTGCAGAACTCAAAGAACGAATTCACTACATGTGGAAGTGCTCTAGCAGGGAAAATTTGCATAAGCTTTACAGAGTTTGTAAAGGAAATGAAAAGAATAGTAGCTAGAGAATTTTAACATGAGGGTACTGTAGTTGAGTTCTTTTCAGGTTGGCTTGGAGATGTTACAGTTGGTTGCCTCTTGCCTCTTTGACCTGACTTAGACATCAAAATCAACAGGCTTCTTCCTCAGTTTTGTTGTCATCTTAAATTAGTTTCTTTTGATTCCTTTTTTTTTCTTTCCAGGGGCCACTCAATAGTGAGTCTTCAAACCAGAGTTTGTGCAGTGTGGGATCCTTGAGTGACAAAGAAGTAGAGGTAAGATGCCATATCCATTGTAAGACTTTTCATATTTCCACACTTTCAGCCTAGGTTAAAAAATAGCATAACTCCAGGGTTGCTGATAGGGTCCGTGCTGTTTGAGTTGTATCATTACAGCTGTGGTGTGGCTCTGATGGATTTTATTATTATAATCATATATAGGTGTCATCTTTCTTTTTTTTCTTTTAAAAAAATTTTTGCTTAATTGTCATCAGTAAAGGGCAAGACTTGAGCTGTAGCTGAATTAGCCTAGGCACCCTTGAATTTTAATGCTTGTCCGTACTTCAACTGAGTGGGTCAGTATAGCAGTGTAGCCTGGCCAGTTTTAGTTAGCAGGACTTGAAGATTTTAATTTTTAGGTAGTTAATCTAGCTGTATGCATATGGGGCCAAGTGTGCAACGACCTATTTTACACTTTGATAAAACTTTCAGTAAATGAGAGCCAGTGACTAATTATGTAGATCTTTCCTTTTTGGGAAAAAAGGAATTGGATTTAAGCTGCTTATTACAGAGTAGACAACAGGTGTTAGGATATTTCTGCAAGCCTACTGTATGCTAGATGTTTGTACTACATTTGTGCTTTATGAAATATTTAAGCTGTGCAGCAACCCTGATTTACAGGCGAGTAAATTGAAGCACTGATATTTTAAGCAGTTTGCCAAAAATTGTTTAGATGATTTGGTTCCAGACCTTTCCATAACCCTGCTCCGAGAGCAGGATACTCATTTTGGACTTGTCTGTGCCAGTGAAATCACCTTATATATTTGATATTTTGTACATACTTTCTAAATTTCATAATGTGAAAAATATGATACAATACTAATTGTGATGTGTATGGTATTTAACAGACTCCTGAGAAAAAACAGAATGATCAGCGAAACCGGAAAAGAAAAGCTGAACCATATGAAACTAGCCAAGGTAGTAATAATTTCACACTAATAAAAATACTAAATTTTTATATACTTAGATAGTTTTCCAACTCACACTAAATAATTAGTTTGTTATACAGGGATTCGTAACAAAGGAGATTGTTCATCTTAAGGGAATATCAGGCTGTTTATTATAGACTTGCCATTTGATATACACTTGACAAAACAGTGTCAGTTCTTTGGGGACTGTTGTTTACCCTGTTGTAAGTTAACGACCTCGCAGGTTTTTCTTCAGACTAAGCATGTATTGTATAAAAAAGAGTTTCCACTGGAGTTTTAACTATGTCTTGTATTAGATCAGTGATTTGTTAGTAATAGGCGACCAGAAATAGTTTTATTTACCTGGCTGTCATTTCCACCTAATCTTTTTCTGTGTCAATTATTTAGTTGAACATTGGCACCCAGTGGAATAAATCTGTAAATATAACGATTCTAATGCCAAATAGCTTTATATAATTAAAAAAAGAATAAATTATTGGTTATTTTTCCCTCTCTCTAAGGAACGTCTTTTTTGCATTTTTGCTTTTTAATCTACAAATCATTTTTTACTTTGGGAGGTGGGAGAGAACTTCTACCAAAGTGACATGGTCACATAAAGTATTTTGTGAAGTTTGTTTTGAATTTGCTGTTGTCTTATTTGGGGGCATGGATTATAGCTTAATTTTTTTATTCATAGTTGTGACATGTTTTGTTAACATATTTATAAAAGAGTAGCAAACCTTAAAGGAAAACAAGCTATGAAAAAGTTCTTCACTACTCATCCAGTCTTTTATTATATGAAGGAAACTGTCTGTGTTCTTAGGTTATAGGTATTTCGGCTCATTTGTTCAAAAGTAAAACCACTTGAATTGATAACAATAAATACAGTTTTGAATACATAGTGTATTTTAGTGAATGATGGCTTACATGTATTATTGGAAAAACTGTACTTACTTTGGTTTCATTTTCAGGGAAAGGCACTCCTAGGGGACATAAAATTAGTGATTACTTTGAGGTAAGTTAAATTTTGGGGGAAAAAATCTGTAGTGAATTTTTAAAAACCTAAATTCTTATGTTTGTTTAAGGCTTTAGAAAGCAATATTTTGCCTTTACTGTGCTTTCCTCCCCTTCCTTCCCATCTTCCTCCGCCCTATCTGTCTGTAAGAGGAAACTGCTGCTGACTTTATGAATTTAAATTTGTTTATGACGTGTCTGTTCTGTGATGATATAAAAATTCACAAATGAGGCAGTTTTTCTATTGGCCAGACTAGGTTTCGTGTCTTACAAAGATTGAAGTTGAATGAGTTGGACTCTTCTTTTGTCCTCTTCCCTTTAGTCCAGTGGAACACGTAGTGAGCTCACTGACCCATCATTAGTGGTTACTAAAGAAGACTCTAACATCCACTGCACGACTGTATTCTTGCTTCATGTGTTTGAGACCAGAAGGGAAAACATTCTTCTCTTATGTTTTTCAAAACCATTTCTAGCCATGTTTTCGTTATATCTTGGTGCATTTCTGCTGGAGCTCCTTCTTAAAAATTTCGTTGAAAAGATAGCAAAATATAACTTACATGGCGTTGTCTTTCTAGAATAAGATGTATTAATTTAAAGGGGCCATGTATAATTAATACCTGTTTGTGTATTAATCATTTACTCTCCTTCTCTGAAGCATAGTACTGTTTTGAATTATTCATATCCATTTTTCCCTGTTGGCCAGTTTGCTGGGGGAAGCGGGCCAGGAACCAGCCCTGGCAGAAGTGTTCCACCAGTTGCACGATCCTCACCGCAACATTCCTTATCCAATCCCTTACCGGTAAGCATTTACCTGGAGAAATTTGACACCTTTTGTAGGAGACAAGAAACCCAGGAACACTCAAGCAAAGTTTCTCTTCCATGAATTACCCAAAGGGAATGAGGCATTAAGGAGAAAAGTATGACGTGGTATTTACCTATGAATCACTTAGATTCAAGTCTATATATCAGTAAATTAATGTATTACAAACGCTAACCCTATTCTCAGTATAATAAATTGCTTCTAAGCCTACAGCTCCATTTTATCAAGGAAGTGATTTCCAACCCAAACAGTAGGTTTTTATCCTGCCAAACTTCTATATTCCTATAACTAAATTGTTTACCTAAAAAATTTGCTCAGCTCTGGCATTTGAATTATTTTCAAGGCTTAATCAGTGATATAGTAGAGAAGCTAATGCTATACAAATTTTAGATAGGTTTGTTTCCTACCTATAAATGAGATCCGAAAATCTTAAAACCATTATAACTAGGTTAGTGGTTCTCAACTAGGGGTAGTCACTTTTATTCACAACTAAGTGGGGGAGGTACCATTGCTTCTCATGGGCAGAGGCCAGGAATGCTGGTAAATATCCTACAATGCACAGGCCCATACAACAAAGAATTATCTGTTCCAAAAGGTCACTAGCACTGAGATTGCTAATGTGGAATCCCTGAGTTAGCTAATGTAGAATTTTATATTAATTCACTCAAGTACCTTTGGATAATTTACTGATACTATACCAGACCTCTGTACTCAAGAGCGCATTATGTCCACTGATGCCTCAGGTATTTCTGTGGGATCCTGGGGACGAGGGGTCTCTCTAAGATCAAGAATTCTCATCCTAGGTCTCTGTTTGTTTAGGAAAGTTGTTTTTCTCTGCCTCAGTAGAGTTGGTTAATACTGCTCTTTTCCTCAATGATTTAATCTTTCATATTGTTAAGGTATTTTAAAATGCACCTCTCCCCCAACCCCTGCTATCTCATAAAAATATGCATTCATTGACGGTGATTGTAACTATTAAAGCAGTTGTGAAAATGTACTCCACTTGAAAATTTTTGCCATTATTTTGTCATCCATGCCAAAGTTTAAAATATTAGAAATATGTGATGTTTGTTGGGTTAGGTTACGGTTTGTTAGATAAGTGTTTAGAAGGCCTGTGTATTTATTTATCTTAAGTTTAAAACCAATTAAAGTTCTAAAAATGTTAAATGAGATTGCAGAATTATATATTTTGGACAAATATGTTTTGTAGAATTTTATTGTCTGTTACTTTTTTTTTCTCCTGAAATATGCATTTTCTCATTTGTTTTTTAGTAGTGTGACCACCCATCTATCATTTGTCAGTTTAGGTCAAGTTTTACTAGAAGACAAAAGAGATGCACTCAGTGATCTGTAGACATTTCTGCCAGCTGTACAAATGGTGGCTGGACCTCGTTATTATTGTGCAAATCTAAGTATATATTAGGCATTGAAATAGGAACCAAACTGTAACTTTCCTTTTCCGTTGCACTGAGAAGCCCTCTATCTTCGCAATTTTGATTGTGTGCCTCATAGTTCTAATGACTAATTTGTGTATGCCCCTCAGTTTCCTTTTCCCATTCTCTTTCCATGTTACTTGCCTGAAAAAACCAACTCCGATTAAATCTAATTCTCCACCTTTTCTTTGCCTGCCTCTAAGCAGCTCAGTATGCTTAGAGGAAAACACACGTGCTGACTGATGGCACTTTACGAGCACTAACCTCATGTGCACCCCTAGCTGCCTGCCAATCTTCCTGTATTCCTCTAGTTAGTTCCCTTTCCCAGATGAACATTTATATGACTATGTCATATTTTTGTCATTTCCTGCCAGCCTGCAGCAACACTTCCTTCCTCTCCACTATCTCAGCTGATGGCTTTGCTTTTTTATTTGACTGAGAAAATAGAAGCAATCAGAAGAGAACTTTCATGCGCTCTTACACTAAATCTACTAAGCTACTTGCATCAGTATCCATGTCAGCCTTTTAGGATGAGAGAATTTGCCTGCCTTCACTGGGCACCAGTCTCCCTGATAATTAGGTATCAGACTCTCTTCTTGACATTCCCACTTATGTATCTAATGGACAGCTTAAAATGTTCAATAAGCAACTCTTGCTTCCCCTTTATTACCAAAACAGCAATGACAAAACATTCTCCCTTCAGTCTGCCTTGTCTTGGTAAATGGAAGTTTATTTTGTCCAAGTTTTTGAGTTATATAACCTCATGCCCTATATATATTCCATCAGTAAATCCTCTTTTTTCTTTAAAATATATCGGAATATGACCACTTTCTATTCTTCTGATTCTCTGCATTAGCCTCCAAAGTGAGACCTCCCTGTTTCTGCCCATGTCTCACCTATTCTCAATATAGTAGCCAGAGTGATTTCAGTTAAAAAGCTAAGACAGATCCTCTGCCCCAAACTGTGCAGTGGCTAGTCCACATTGCTCTAGACTTACATGGCCTAGAAGCTCCCACTTGATCTGTGCTCCCCCACCCGTCCACCTGACTGACATCTTCAGCTGTTCTCCCTCTCCTTCATGTCACTGCAGCCATGCTGGCCTCCTTGAAGTTCCTCGAATACTGCACAGCACTCTTCTGCTTTGGGTTCTTTGCACTTGTGATTTCCTCTTCCAGGAACAGCATGATTAGTTAGCAATCTCTTTTTCAGGTTCTTGCTCAAAAATGACTTCATCAGAGAGGTCTCCCCTGGCGAACTTTAAAATAAGCTGTCCCTATGTCCCTAATTCTGCTTTATTTTAATTCTTAGTTATTACCACCCCTGACGTATGTATTAAAATTTTTTTTATTGATTCCTATTTATACATATAGAAGAGTACACATATAAGTCTAAAGCTTAATGAATTTTCACAAACTGGTTGCAGCACAAGAAATGACATATTACCAGCCCCCTGCCCAAAATTCCCCTTAGGCTCCCTTCCAGTTATCAGCCCTCTCCCTGCCATCTAGAATAGCTTACTGTCCTCTCGTCTAACAGTACACATGAGTTTTTTCTGTTTTGTATAAAAGGAATCATGCAGTATATACTCTTGTGTCTGGCTTTCAGCTTTACTTCTGTGCGATTCATCCATATTGTTATGTGTTATTGTAGTTTATTCATCATTGTTGTGTGGTATAGTTTTAATACATTTTCATTTAATCTATATATTTTAATTTTTAACTACTACACAATCGATTGCCCTTCTTCTCCCACTAGAATGTTAATCCCATGAGCACAGGAGCTTTACTTTGTTTTGTTTACTCCCGTTTCCATCTCTCAGAGTACTTATTACAAAGGTGTAATTATTTTAACTATTTCCCCTGTTTAACGTGGAATATCTACACAAGATAATATCTTGTTCAATTTTCAGTCTCCAACACCCAAAAACAGTGCTTGGCACACAGTGGGTGCTCAAGACTGTTTATTGAAAAGGAAGAGTAAGTGAATAAAAAATTACTTCAGCATTTTTCTCTCTAAGTGATTCTTTTGCATTTTTTGGTATATACGAAAAGTACATTAAACACGAGCATTTTAATGCAGGAGTTAGTAAACTACAGCCCACAGCTCTCAAACTAAGAATGATGTTTACATTTTTAAAGAGTTGTGGAGACAAAGAAGAATATATGGCAGAGAGGGTATGTAGCCTGAAAAACCAAAAATATTTCTGTCTGGCCTTTTATTGAAAATCATTATAAAGTTAACTCTATACAATCATTACTTAGGCCAAGAAGTAAAATATTTCCAGCTCCCTGGAAACTTGTACATGCTCTTCCCCAATCATAGCTTCCTCCCTCTACATTAGAAACAACCACTATTCTCATTTTTGTGATCACCATTTGCTTTTTCTTACAGTTGAACTATTCATGTATGTATCCCCAAATTTAGTTTTGTCATTAAGTCAGTTTTGTGAATCATGGCATTCAATCACAGTGTTTAAATCTTCTGTGTTCTGATTTTTGGCTGTTTGTTCTATCATTTACTATCTAACATGTCTTTCATGATTTTGGGAGTGCCCTGTTTCTTCCTGTATTTATATTTTTGCTTGGTATATTATTGACTTTCTTCATCTCTTGTGATACTCTTTGGTCTAAATATAGTTTATATGATATTTAATATAATCCAAACCATTGTATAATATAAATACTTCCATTTTTATACTATCAACTTTATTATGCTTTCATTGTATCTGACAAATATAGTTAAAGTTTTTCCTTTATTTGGTCCAAAATCTTTTTAACTTGAACATTTATCCTGTTGATGTTCAATATAATTATCATTATATTGGACTTAAATATATAATTTTTTAATGTGTTATTTATCTTGCCTATTCTATCATTTTTAGATGTTTGTATGGCTGAGCAGTATTCCATTGTGTATATGTACCACCTCTTCTTTATCCATTGATAGACACCCAGGTTACCTCCATATCTTGACTGTTGTAAATTGTAATGCTGCAATGAACAGGTGCATGCACATGTCCCCTCTAAGCACTATTTTGTGTTCGTTTAGATAAATACCCAGAAATGGGATTACTGAGTCCTTCTGTACCTCTCGTTTTAGCCTTCGTTTTATTTTTCTCTTATTCTTGAAAGATGTTTTTGCGGTGTATGTTTTTACATTGGCACTGTTTTTCTTTTAACTATTGAGGATATTATTATCACCTTCTGGCTCCCATTGTTACTGTGGAAAAACAGCTTTCATTTACTTATCTCTTTGAAGTTATCTGTCTCTCCCTCCCCCCCACCCCCAGCTGCTTTGGAAATCTTTATGGTGTTCTGCATTTTCATTATGATGCATCCTTTTATTTCTCTGGCTTGTGATTTGTTGGGCTTCTGGTATCTGTGGGTTGATATCTTGCACCATTTATGGATAATTATTAGCTATTATTTCTTCAAACAGTATCTCTGCCCTGTTCCCTTTTTCTTCCTCCTGTGAAATTTCAGTTAACCATGTTAGACCTTCTCACTTTATCACCATGCCACTTAGTTTCTTTTCTCTGTTTTGGTGTCTGTATGCTACATTCTGGATACTTTCTTGCCTTTCAGTTCCCAGATTCTTTGTTTCGTTGTATCTGATTTGCTCTTAACCCCATTGAAATCTTAATTTTTGTCATTATATTTCCTTGCAGATGTTTTCATGCCTGTCCTATTTTTATCTAGTAAGCATAGTTATTTTATAATCTGTTGTCTGATAATTCTGGTATTTAAAGTTTTTATGACTGTTTCTGTTGTCTCTTGTTTTTCCTAGTTGTTGCTTTGGGCTTTATTTCTTTGTGCTTTATTTTTGTTTTACAGTGTGTTGCTCATCATTCTTGAAAAATTTTTGTGAAGTTTCTTTGAGATTTAGCATAAAGATGTGTTCCTTTAGAAGGAATTTTTATTTGCTTCTTCCAAATGCCTATAGAATCTACCAGTCCAAAACTACTTTAAATTAATGAATTCGTGGCTTGCATTTTGTTTGTTTTACTTATTTTGTTTATTTCAACCACTCAGGCCATATTGATTTGAATTATGTTAACATTCCTCAGGGAAGCCCCACCCCCTTGGTGCCAGTGCAGTTTCCTTGCAGCTTCCGGAGAGTAGGGGAAATTTTTCTTCTGGTTTACATTTACTGTGAGAGTGTGTAGCCCTTTGGAAACCCAATGTGAAGTGGGGAAGGTTTCCTGTTGAACTTAGGTGAGCTTTGACCTGTAACTGTTTGCTTGGCACTGTGGTGCCCTAATACAGAAATTCAACATCTGCAGGTACCCTTAGGGCAAATGTGACTTTGGTGCTTCTTTTACCTGTTTTGTGTTCTTAATTTCCCTTAGATTTTACCCTGGCACATCCCTTCTATTTTATCAACTCTTTGATACTTTTAATACCTTTTTAAAAAATATTTTGTCCTGTTTTCTAAGGGAAGGGTGGTTCAGACATCTCAAACCTGCTCTATTTCCAGTAATATTTTAAAATCTATCAGTACTTGGCAAATATTTATTAAATACATAACAGAATATTTAATTTGAGTATTGCAGCTTTAGAGATACATTCTCCCAGGTAGTGAGAATATTGTTGTGAATCGGTATTGCAAATGTTCTGGATTCTGAATTTAAACCGTTGCGTTTCGTTAGGTACGAGTGTTGGACTTAAGGATGTGGACTCTACTCATAGATTTTATTTTCAGGATATATTGGTTAGTTTGTCAGGAAATAGTGTTTCCTGATAAAGACATATGTACATATTTTGAAAGTCCACCAATTCAGAAGTGGTAAAATAGAAAGCCCTCTTCAGTTAAACAATTCAGTGACCATATATGTGTGCATGTATGTTCACATGATAGATTTCCTTATTTGGGTTGTAATTTAACCAATATCCTATAACCATTTTATTTTCTATAAATAGTGCTATAATGAATGTCCTTGTGTATATACATCTGTTCTTATGTATTTTTTTCCTTTTGATAAATTTTTAAAGTATAATTCTCAAAGAATGTGCTCACTTTAAAATGTCATTACATAATTGCTGGCTGGTTATAGCAGTTTGAGAGTCTCAGTTTCTATGTACCCTTCTAATCCCGGATTTTATCATTGTAATCTTTGCCAGTGAGAAAAATGCCTTATTTTAACTTGCATTTCTTTATTATTGATTTAAACATTTTTTTCATATTTTTAATGATCTTTGGATTTCTCTTTTAATGTTTGTCCAGGTCCTTTGCCTATTTAATGAAGTACTCTTTTTTTTCTTACTGGTGGGTAGGAATACATTATTTATTAAGATTGTTCACTCATCATTTATATTGTAAATATTTTTGCCTGTTTGTAATTTTGTCTTTTAACTTCATGTTGCCTTTCACCATTCAAAAGTCAAAAATTTGAAGTAGTCAAACTTACCAATGTTTTTCCTTTATTACTTACTGGTTTTGTGTTATTCTTAGATGTTCTTATATGGTTTATATTTTTAATGTCATGTTTAAAACGTCCATCACTAGAAAGTCATAAAAGCATTTGTTTATATTTTCTTGTAATTTTTATATAAGTTTTCACTAATTTGACTTTACTCACAGATTATACATCCATATTATATGGTCTCTATCTGAATTTTCTATGCCACTGATCTGTCTGCTCTTGTACCAGTATTATACTGATTTAGCTAATTTTACTTTGTATGTTTTAATAGCTAGTCAAGATTCCCTGATTGTCTTTATAAAAAATTATTTGACTAATTTTTATTATTTTTCCAAGTGAACATCAGAATTCATTTGTGAAGTTCCACAAAACAACCCCCTTAAAAGAGAGCAAGAGGGAACCTAGATGATCACTTTACTACCATAGCACTCTCTTGCAAAATAAGAAAAAAAAAAACCAAAAAGCCCTAAGCATTAGCTTTTAGAGAAATTTGACATATATAAAATTTGAATCCAGGAGCATGGTATCACCATTTAACTTAGGTCATCTTTTATATCTCTGTCAGTGAAGCTGTAGTTTTTTTAAATATGTAATCTTAATATATCTTAAGTTTACTTTGGAGTATTTTACAGATATTTTTTTTTTTTAATTTTGAATCTGCTTTTTCTTCCATTACGTGCTCTGATTATAATCAGTCATTGTTGGTATATGGGGAAGCTATTAATTTTTGTATATTTATATTTGACCATCTTCCTGAAATCTTATTTTTTTTAAATTGATTTGCTTGGTTTCCTTTGTGAATAGTTATATCATCCAAAAATGACACTTTTTAATCTCTACCTTTTTTCCAGTGTTTATACCTCAGCTTTTCCTTATCACCTTGACCAAAATTCCTATAAAAATGTTGAATGATTGTGATGTTAATGTATTAACCCCTGTCTCATTCCTATCTTTAATGAAAGTGTCTTTATAGTTATATTAATTTATATTTCTGAAAAAATACTCTTTCTGTTAAAGATATTTGTTATAACAGAGATATGTTCAGTTTTTTGTTTGTTTGTTTGTTTGTTTTTTAAAGAGTTGCCGAATAATGTGCAAATCTTTTTTGGCATCTAAAGGGAATAATCTTGACCCCCCCCCAACACACACACATTAATATAATGAATTACAATAGATTTGCTGATAATGAACCATCCTTACATTTCTGGAATATGTCATACGTAATTGTGGTATGTTATTCTTTTAGTGTACTATGGAACTTGTTTTGCTTGTATTTATTTTAACTTTTTGCATCTTAGTATAATGAAACTACAGTGGAGAGTAAAATAAGCTCTGCCTATAAAGTAGGGAACAAAAGTCTTAATCTTCATTTACCTACAGGATTGAAAGAACATTTTCTTTGTAGGAATGAGAGTATTATGAAGTTGACTTGTTGAACCCTACAAAGTAACCTGAAAATTCAGTTATGTAAATATAGAACCATTAAAATGTAATTTTGCAGAGTTTGAGTTAGATATTAACTTGAGTTCATAGATGAGTTATAATCCAGTGGTAATGTTACTACGCTCTCCATAGTTGTTTTCAGAGAAGGTTTTCTTGTTTTAAAGTCATTATATTCAGTAACAGTGTTCTAATCTGTTGCATATTTTGATGATACCAGATTTTCTTTCTCACATAATTGTGTGTGTGTTTTTTTTTAATGTTTTCCAGCGGCGAGTAGAACAGCCCCTCTATGGTTTAGATGGCAGCACTGCAAAAGAGGTATCGGAGGAGCAATCTGCTCTGCCAACGCTGATGTCAGTGATGCTAGCAAAACCTCGGCTTGACACAGAGCAGCTGGCGCAGAGGGGAGCTGGCCTCTGCTTCACTTTTCTTTCAGTGAGTACCAAGGCTAAACTTATGTAGATCCTTGCTGCCCTGAGCTCCTTGATGAAGTTCGAATAATTATTTTGGTAGAGAGATGATGACGTGTCTAACTCTGTGTCACTTCGAAAAGGAGTGTGCTTTTTCTCAGTTGCTCTTGATTCAAGGGGCTGAGAGAGACTGCTTTGTCAATGTCTGAGTACTCCATGAGAAGGAAAACATAATCTTAGGTTAAAAAAGAAGTAAAGAAAATACAGATCAAATTCCATTACAGCCAAATAACTCATATAATTAAAAACAAAATCCAGACTCCAGCTATCACGTATTTAAAGCAGTATTCAAATCAATAAAATTTTAGCATGTAGACGGGCATTCCATAGCATGCCTGCCAGTCATCCCCCCCCCACCCCCCCGTATCTGGGCAACCTACACATTTGCCTTCTCTCACCTCTTCAGAGTGTTGGCATGGTTCTTTTTCCCAGGAATATTGGCTGTTTGCTTCTTTCAGCTTGCTTCTTTCTCCCTTCTTGAGGAATAAGAACTTCAATATTATCAAAGTTTGACCCCGTTTTTATTTGCCAAATTATAATGCGGTTTGACTCAAAAGTTTCTGCTTTTCTTGGTTTCTGTTCCCTATCCAAGTATCTGCTTGTGGCCAAGGATGGTATAAAGGAAGAGAAAGCCCCGTTGCCCTTTTCTTTCATTTTTAAGGGCATCTTTCAGAGCTAAAGTCACTGTCGATTTAAATTTCATTTTCTGTTTCATTTTCTCTGCTTATAATCTAAGTTTCTTCCTTGTTGGCTCTACGTATTCTGAATCATTAATCCACATGTAATTGTATTAAAAAAGGCTGTGAAAGAAGTGGATATCTTAAGGAAAGGAAATAAAAACAAAATAATTAGATAGGGAATCATTGTGCATTATTTGGAATACTTTCATATAGTTATTGCTTTCCCTCCAGAAATAGATGATAGAACTTTCAAAGAATTTACAGAATTTTGTAATCATCAAAGGAATGGAGAAACATCTTGTGTGAAAACAGTATAATTTTATTCCTAGATGACTAAGGAAACATGGCATAAAAATGGGAGAATTGACCAATATAATATTGTGAGTGGAACTGACAGCAGTATGAACTAGTGTTAGTTTAGAGAATGTATGTTTCTCTGTGTTGCTCGTATAAATTTAATTGTTACTATCTGCTAATATTTGTTAAATCTTCATCTTAGATCTAACTTTCCCAGGTAAAACCTTGGCTAATCAGGGGGTTATTTGTTCATTTGTTCTTTTATTTCCTTAAAAACTACTTACGTTTCACTTGAGGGGAACTCTCTTTGTTTATTCCACAGATATTTACTGAATGAATGCCCCCTGTGTAATGAGCATGTAGTTAAATACACAGAATTTCGATTATTAAGAACTCATTTTCCTAAGTAAGTTTCCCATAAAAGGTAGGGGGCATGCAGGCTTGGGCTGGGTGCACGTGCAGGACAACCACCTTCTCAGTCCTATCAGCTAGTACACTGATTTTGTCAGAGGGCTTGCAGATGCTGCAGCCAAAATGTTCTCAATGTCGAAGAGAGGTGGCAGAGAGAAGAAAATGACATGTGAAAAGGAACGTGGGAACAACATAAAAAGCAAAAGCCTAAATGCTTTGGTACAGTTGTGTTTCTCATGTTTAACTTCAGCCATAGAAAATGCAGAATAAAATAAGACAACATTTTTGACGTATTAAATTGGGAAAACTTAATAAGTTTGGTAATTCTAAGTGTATGTGATAGACACACATGCAATTCTATACTGACTTTAAATTGGTACAGTCATTTGGACAAGTTGGGAAAGTACCTTAGTGTTAAGTTTATATATCCTTGGATCCAGAAATTCCATTCCCAGAAAACTACAGAGATATTTATTGTATTGCTTATAATTGCAAAAATCTGGAAGCAGTTTCCCTCCACCAGTGTTTCAAAGGCACTTAGAAGGGTATCTGAGACTTCCACATTGCTGAATCCAGTGATCAGTGCTCAGAACTCATCTAGCATAATTTATCAGTCACAGTGACCAATCCCTTCTCCAAACACAAGCTTTTCTCTATCTAGGCTTCCGCTCTCGATTGCTCCTCATTTCTCAGATCTCTAAACATTGAAGTGCCGCAGGGCTCAGTCTTCAGACTCGTCAGTCTACCTTTATTCTCCACAAAATCTCATTTAGTTTCTTTGCTGTAATTTAATCACCCATATGCCTAGGACTTCCAAGATTTTATCTCTAGCCCAGAGCCCTGCCCTAAATTCCAGACCTATGTTATCAGTTGCTAGTCATCATCTCTTGTGTCTAGTAAGCATATCAATGTGACATGTCCAAAACTGAAATCTTCATTTTGTCCCCCAACTCCAAACCCATTTCTCCCACAGCCTTCCACATCTTAATCATTGTCAACTCTCTCCTTCTAATTGTTTAAAAATCTTGAAGTCACTCTTTTCTCTTTATTTTATACCCCAACTCCAAATCCATCAGCAAATCATTTTGATTTTACCTTCAAAATATGTTCAGAATCCTACTATTTCTAACCCCCTTCACTACTTCCACTCAAATCTAAACCATTGTCTCTCACTGAGGTTATGGCAGAAAATAGGATCTACTCTAATAGACACTCATTGTAATTATATGTTGCATGAGTTAATAAAAGCATCTTTTGTATAGGGACTGGTTAAATAATAAAATATGATACATATATACAATGGGATACTATACAGTCGACAAAAGAAGTGAGATATAACTAACAGTGAAAGATCTCTAGACATGTATTAATAAAAACAGGTTATAGACTATTATGAGTTTCATCCTTTAAATGTTATGTATATTACCTAATTTTATGTTTTAACTTAAATTCAATTCTTTAAAATTATAAGCATATAATTTTCTAATTTTAAAGATATTACAAGGACATGGCCACAAAAAATTGAAGTATTGAAGACTAAACTCTTTCTTTGCACCCCCTCAGAGAGATAACCACTGTTGTTACCATTTTAATTTCAAATAATGTATCTCTGATTTAATCAATTTTAAACACGATCTGTTCCTCATTATAAGAAATGAATTTAACATACTCATGTCACCCAGCTTTCTTCTTCATCTTTGAATTTTTTAGTTATTGTTACAACTATATGATATTTAGTTTTTTATTTTAACTATAATGGGGTCTCTTCTGCTTTTTAAATTATTCTAAAATTTGAAAACACTTAAGGAACATTTACCATATTATGATTGTTTCAATATTAGGCATTACAAAACCAAATGATGTTACTGGGTTTACCGAGAAGAAAACAGTTCTAGTCATTTAATTAGTTTTGATTGAATGAGACAGTTCTAGTTGTCGAGGTATTGGATCTTCTTTTTTTCTTTTTATTTATTTTTTAATGCCAGATCTATTATTTCCTTGAAAGCTATGTCTTTGAACATTATACCAAATGTTCTTAAAAGTTGATTTTTAAAATGTAGATATAGTTGTTTTTTTTTTTTTATGCTGAAGTATTTTAAAATGCATTTCAGAAATCTTTACCACCTATCTCTTAGGTATCTTAACAGGCATTTTCTAAAGTAGATTAACATTTTCCCGGATTGCCAAATTAACATTATCACACTTACCTTTTATTAGTGTCTATTCTTATGTAAAATAGAACTTTATTCATAATCTGGGCCTGTTAGGCTACACTGACATATAGTTCTACCAGACATATAACCTACCAAAAAGGTAGGTTAAATGCTTAGTTCTTTACTTGTAATTACCAATTTTAATTTTTTAAATAAAAGTTTAATTTTTAAAGTAAGGAGTAATAGCCATATCAAATGGTGACAAATAGCTTTCTCTTCTTTGATTATCATTATTGCCTCATGGGTTTTCTTAGATTTGTATCAGTAAATATAATCCCTCTTTTTGGTGCTTAGTCAGTCACATCCTTATTTATCCTTTCAGCAGTTGATGGACATTTGGGTTGTTTCCACTTTTTGATTGTTAGAAATAATGCTGCCATGACCAATCATGTACAAGATTCTGTATAAGCATGTTTTTATTTCTTTGGGGTATATATTGAAGAGTGGAATTGCTGAGTCATATGGTAACTAATTTTGAGGAACTACCATACTGTTTTAGACAAGGAGGTGCACTGTTTTACTAACCCAGCAGCAGTATATGAGGTTCTCTACATCCTCCTCATCACTTGTTTAATTGCAGCCATCCAAGTGGTTGTGAGGTGCTATCATTGTGTTTTTGATTTGCATTTCCTCAATACTAATGATGTGAGCGGTTTCATTTATTTATTTTTTTTCATTTGCTAATGGCCATTTGTATATCTTCTTTGGAGAAATATCTGTATAAATCCTTTGCTCATTTTTAAATTGGATTATTTGTCTTTCTTTTTGTTAAGTTGTAAGATTTCTTTATATTTCATGTATTGAATGAATCCTTATCAAATATGTGATTTACAAATTTTTCTTCTGTGGGTTGTTGTTTAACTTTCTTGATGGTGTCCTTTGAACCACAAAAGTTTTTAATTTTGAAAAAGTCCAATTGATATGTATGGTGTGAGGGAGAGGGTCCAGCTCTGTTCTTTGGCATGTGCATATCCAGTTGTCCCAGCACCATTTGTTTAGAAAGACTGTTCGTTCTCCATTGAATTATCTGGGCACGCTTGTCAAAAATCAGATAATTGTAAACATAAAGATTTTGTTTTTGGACTCTCAGTTCTACTCCGTTGACCTATATGCCTATTATGCCAGTACCACACTGTCTTTATTACTATAGCTTTGTAGTAATTAAGTTTCAAAATCAGGAAGTGTGATTTCTCCAACTTTGTTTTTTTCCAAGGTTGTTTTGTCTGTGGGATCCCTTGTATTTCCATATGAATTTTAGAATCAGCTTTTTAATTTCTGCAAACAAACCAGCTGGGATTTATAGCAATTATGCTGAATCTATAGATCAGTTTGGGGAGTCTTGCCCTTTTAAAAATATTGTCTTCCCATCTACAAACATGAGATACCATTTCATTTATTTAGGTCTCTTTAATATTTTTCAATAACATTTACAGTCTTTAGTGTACAGATACTGTCCTTCTGTTAGCATTACTTTTAAGTATTTATTCTTTTTGATGCTCTTGCAAATAGAAGTTTATTCTTATTTTCAGATTGCTCATTGCTAGAATACACAATTGATTTTTCTGTATTGATCTTGTACCCTACAATCTGGTCGAACTTGTGTTTTAATTCTTAAGTTTTTTGGTAAAACTTTTTTTTCTGTATACAAAATCATGTTATCTGGGCCTAGAGATAGTTTTACTCTTTTCCAGCCTGGATGCGTTTTATTTTATTTTCTTGGCTAATTGCCCTGGCTAGAACCTTTAGTACAGTGTTGAATAGAAGTGGTTCAGGTAGACATCCTTATCTTGTTTCTGCTCTTAATGGGGAAAGCCTGTGATCTATGAAGGTATTATGTTTGTTTTTCAGAGATCCTTTCAGTATGTTTTTCAGAGATGGTCTTTCTGGGGTTGAGAAAGTTCCCCACTATTCTGAGTTTGTCGAGTGTTTTTATTATGTAAGAATGTTGGGTCCTTTTTCCACATCTGTCGAGATGATCATATGGTATCTTACTGTTCTTGAAGTCTAGTCACTATTGATCTTTTTTCTCCATTAATGCTGCATGTCATATGGTAGGCCTTTTCACTCTTAAAACTTATCTTTTTACCTCAGAGAAATTTTATTTTACTGTTTTTTGATTATTTTTTTCTCTTTGTTCTTTTCCTCTGGAAAGCCTATTAGTTTTGGAGTCTCAATAACTATTCATTTTTCTATTCTTTCATATTCTTTTTTACTGACTGTTTTATCTGATATTTCCTAATTATGGCTGTGATGGGTTGTATTGTGTTGTTAGGTGCAGTGTTGTTTTTAGAAGGGCTTTTGGGAGTATAATGACAATATATTTCTGAATAGTTGAATCATATTAAATCTTAAACCTTATAAATTTAAAAATGCCTTAGAATACCCAATCAGTTGCATGTAAAATTCACAGCATGTGATAATATTGGAAATAACCTGGATTTTGGGACCATTGTGTGTTCAGGGATAACGTTTGTGGATTTAGGAGACTACAGTAGTCCCCCTTACCTGCAGGGTGTACATCCCAGGAGCACTTGTTGATGCCTGAAACTGCAGGTAGTACCGATACTCTTCTTTCCTGTACGTACATACTTTTTCACTTAAAAGAGGCATTTTATAGCTTCTCTTTGGCATATCCGAATTGGGAACATCACTATTAGTGCTCTTTGGGGCCACTGTTAGGTCAAATAAGGATTACTTGAACACAAGCACTGGGATACCACGACAGGACAGTCAAGGTGGCTACTGAGTGACTAAAGGGTGTGTAGTGCATACAGCGTGGAGTGATTTACAACCTGAGCAGGACAGAGCTAGATGGCGCAAGATTTCATGACGTTATTCAGAACAGTGCGCAATTTCAAACCTACAAATTGTTTATTTCTGGAGTTTTCCATTTAATATTTTCAGACTATGGTTGACCACAGGTAACTGAAACCCTTGATGGTGGCCTACTGTATTCTGGATAGTGGTTCACGATTCACAGCCCTTTCTGCCTGGAGTCACTAGCATCCCCTGTGCAATGGATGCTTCGCCAGCCTTTTCCAACATGAGCATATTAAAATACAAATGAAAAAGGCCTATTACTACAGGAATAACTTTTAATTTTCTCTAATTTACATATTTAAAAATTCATTTATAAGCATTTAACACCTTATTTACAGAAACAGATCCAAGCCACCATGTCTAGCCTTTGCTTCTCCTTTGAATTGTTTTACAGTCATCTTGGCTACATGGCCCTGACTACTTCTGACTTTCCGAAAGAGTTTGTTTTATATGGAGTTAATCATTTACACTCATACAAATGTTTCTGGAGGAAGATGCAAAACTTTCTTGTGATTGGTGATATACCTTTATTACAGGCTCAACAAAACAGTCCCTCTTCTACAGGATCTGGTAACACAGAGCATTCCTGCAGCTCCCAGAAACAGATCTCCATCCAGCACAGACAGACCCAGGTAGGTCGGTGATCAGTAAACGGAGGAGGAAAAGACCTGCTGAGGAATAAATGCTAACCACATATAAAACCCGAGTCTTCTTGTATGAAGTCGATGAAGGTGGTCGAAAGTTACAAACTTCCAGTTATAAAATAAGTCATGGGGACGTAATGTACAGCAGGGTGACTACTGTTAATGATACTGTGTTAATAATAAGCGTCTTCTCTTTGTCTTCCCTTTATTTTTTTCAGTTTACCTTGTTATTTTGTTTTATTATATCCAGAACTTGCGTTATGAGTAATTAAAGTCTTTTGGAACGTTTCTTTCTTTTCCTTTCTGACATGTGGTAGTGGAAATGCTTATACCACAGCATTCTGTTGTGGAAAGAACACCCATTTGGAGACTTCTAGGCCTTTGTTCAAATTCTGGCTCTACAACTTACACTTTATCTTTTTGGGCCTCAGTTTTCTTGCGTACAGATCATCCACAAAATATGGTTGATTCTGAATACCTGAGACAGTGTATACAAAATGCTTATTAAGACAATACTCAAAACAGACTTCAATGAATGTTAATTCACTACTTTTTATTAAAGGAGTTAATTTATTCCTTATTTGGCAAGACCTAGTTAAACTTCTTTAACATGTGGCACACCAACGTAATTTTTTCCTTAAACAGTCTTCAGAAACTCTTTTTAATCTAGGGAATGTTGTGAACATTCAAAGGTAATAAATATCTGAAAAGGATAGTGGATGTATTCTCCATTTTGTGATGTTGAACTAGCCAAATAGTGTACTGGGTTTTCTTGAAGCCTCTTGGCACTGTGCTGCTTTCAAGACAGGATGCTTGACAATCTAGGAGAATTTCTTAAATCTCAAGAGCTATACAGTCCTCAGGAACAGATTTTAATTTTATTTGAATTTCCAGCCTGTGGACAGTTGAACAGACTTAGATAGTTGAGCTTTCAGATAACTTCATCTCTCTCCATCTGAGTGTTCGTTTCCACTAGGTGGCGCATTTGTTCTTTAGAGATTTGGGTCATGTCTCTGAAGTCCTTTTCTATCCAAAGTTAGTTTCTAGAGTAGTATGTTTCTGTATTGTTCAGTGCACAGTAATTTGAAAATTCATATATTTGATTCCAGCATTAACACACTTTTGAAGTACAGGTAATAGCAGAATATAAGGCTTAAAGAATGGGATGAGGAAGGCATTTAAATTTCTTGAGCCATATGATTCTAGGCTATTTGTGTTAGCAGGCGTATTTTTTTAATTTTAGAAAAGTAATGAGAAACATGATGACATGTAATATTTTGAGATTAATCCTAAGCTTACATTCTCTTTGTCTCTGTAGTCTGACCTCACAATAGAAAAAATATCTGCACTAGAAAACAGTAAGAATTCTGACTTAGAGAAGAAAGAGGGAAGAATAGATGATTTGTTAAGAGTAAGTATTAAAATATGGTAAGAGATTTTATAACAAGCACTGATTGATGTTACATGTATTTAGATTATATGCATATCATAGAGATAATTACTATAGCCAAATAACAAAGTTAAATAGTAAACACTTGGATATTTTCCTTTAATCTGAGAGTATCTGAGTAACAACTAGGATTAAACCTAGATCCCAAGCACTTTCAATTGGAAATCTTACATTGTAAGATTTAAATATTTAAATACATACCAGAGATAATAGATATGTGGAATATTATATTTCATCTGTAACTGTAGGAATAAGTATAGAATGTTTTTCCATTCCAGAGGAGTTATTTTACTATTCTTGAATTTTAAAAACTATTTCATGGCTCTGGTTTTATATATCTTTTATAACCTATTCATCAGAAGTTTTTTATGCTTACAAGAGAAACTTTAAAAATAGCTAATCTGGAATTTAAAAGATACCACTAGGCAATATACCATTATATTTTTAAAATGTTTTTTTAATATGCAATTTGGCACATTTGACCGACCCATTTTTAAAATTTTTTTAATGTTTTTTTATAGTTATAAAAATAATACATGCTCAGTATAAAAGATTAGAGAATACTGAAAAATATGGCACCTGTAATTACATTAACAGATAAAACATATGGTACATTTTCTTTAATAAATTTTTTGAGCCATTTGTACCATATATATAAATATCATATATGTATATTTGTACTACACACACACACACACACACACACATAAATATTGCTGATTTATAAATAAAATTGGATAACATTTTGCTCTTATCTAGTGATTTAGAAGGGGTAGATTTGATCCTTATTTATACTGATGT
The DNA here is from genome assembly GCA_028627145.1 of Eidolon dupreanum. NCBI lineage: Eukaryota > Metazoa > Chordata > Mammalia > Chiroptera > Pteropodidae > Eidolon > Eidolon dupreanum. Next base: position 97,387,941 of record CM053506.1, read on the forward strand.
GGTGGTTTTTAAACTGTCTCCCTGGGCCCTGAAGGTTCTACAGAGGAACCCCTAGGGCTCCAGTGACACAGCTGGTTGGGGGTCTGCAACCCTGGTTTTTCAGTTTTTCTTATTAGGTAAGACTTTGTTTGAATAAAGAATTCTGTTTAATAATAAAGATAATAAAAGTCACTATTTGTGATTATCTCCCCTCCAAAAATATTTACCTTCATTTCTATAATTATCAAAATATAATATGAAATAGTGTATTTGACTCCCTCCTATGTAAAACTTGGAATATAGCACATGTCTAAGCTATAAGCCTGATCTTTATGGATAGAATCTGATCTTTGAAAGACTTACTAATTTATTATTTAAAATATTTTTCATAAGAATAATTCTTAACTTGGCTTTTATAGTCAGAAGGATTTGCATTGTATTGAATTTATAAACTTGTGATTTGTTAAATTCATAGTTGATCTGTTTTCTTCCAACCAAATGTCTAGACTTTGATTTTTCCACCCCAGTGATATTTTACTTTTCTCTTTTTATCTTTACTTCATTTTCCTTTAATAACTTGTTCGGTTTTCATTTCAGTTTTTGTTCTTTTTCTTGACTATATTATGCTAATCTGGAAAGTCAGTGAAACTTTCAAAGTGTTAGTGATCTCAGGATACTTGTGACTAAAATAAAACAAAAAAAGGAATAATTCTTATATTTACAGGAAATTTTATAACCAAATTTATAATAGTGACACATGCTTGTTAAACTGGTTTCAGAGCTCATTGACAATTTTTTTTTTATCATAGTTTTTGTCCTCTTATTTCATCTCTTGATGACTAGAATACATTTTAAGTAATTGTTTTTCAAGAAGGCTGTAATGGTGTTAAATTTTCTGTGCCCATGTAGAGCTGAGAATTCTTTCTCTTCCCTTCCCATGTAGTAGAGAACTGTGTCTAAAATTTTTTTGTTGTAACCTTTTGGCCTTTTCCTCCTAACACACACACACCTTTTTTAATTTCTCTAATATTTAATGTTTCAGAGAAGGCCATGACCAAAGTAACAAACATGGTAATCTGTTTTCCATGATAACTATAGGTTCCTTCCTTCCACCCCATTCCCACTCCCCAACTTTATTCTTGTATTTCAGAAAATTTTGCCAGGGCACATCTATATATGGGTCTTCGTAGTTTTTTCTGGAAATGTGTGGTTATATCTAATTTTTGCCCTTTTTTCATGTTTTTTTTTTTTTTTCTTTTGGCCTCTGTCTTGGTTTCTAGCTTAGACCTTGATCTCTAGCCTTTATTTTTATCATTTTATGTCTCATTTAATATGATTACCCATGTCTTCTGAATCTCATTAAACATTTTGCCTTTTACATATTTTTTATGTACTGCAGTTCATGTGAGTTTTGATTCTATTATTTACATTTTTAATTTACCCACTTTTTTCCCTTATCTAATTCACTTTCTTATTCCATCCTGTATATTCTTTATGGTTTTTGGCTTCTATTTCATAGATACCATGTCCTTTTACATTTTATGAAATCTGATAAGCGGTACTCTAAAATGTTCTTTTGATTTCTGTAGGGAGATAATTTTTATAGTTCACAAACATTTTGATGTTCCCTTTCCTTATTCAGAAATATTTTCCCTTAGACCTGTTTTGTTTGTTTATTTCTTTCTTTTTCTCCATCTTCAAATGAACAGAGCCATGTTTAGACTCAGTAGTACTTCCCTTCCGTCTTTCATTGTTAGCATATATACTTGCTTGGGGTTGCTCTTATTCCCGTTTGTATTCACTAGGGTGCTGGTTGCATTGCCAAGATTTATAATTAGATATATTTAGGTTTAAAAACCTCCTAGCCCAGTTCTGGTACTGGCAGGTTTTTGTCCAGAGTAGCTCTGCTGGACTGAAAAAGGACCATGGGTTCACCTTGTTCTTTTATCACCTGACTCTCTTAAGATTGAGAAGATAGAGTATAGGAACAGGTTGAATCCTAACTTAGTACTCCTTTTGGTTTAAAAAAAAAAACGTCTACTTCATTTACCACGAAGCAGTATGCTTCCTTTTCTTACCGCTACCTCGCTTCTAATTCCTTGTTTTCTGAAGGTTGTAGTCTTTGTTTGGATGTAGAGCAGTACCAAAGGAACCGATATGCCGAAAAGGGAGACCCAGAAGGACAGCCGCCATTTTTTGTTAGAACTTGTGTTTCTGACCTGGAAGGACAGGGAAATGACCACTGGTCTTTCCATCTCCTTCCAAGCAAGCCTGGATTATTCATTGAGTTTTGCTGTTTTAGCGAGATGTAGGGTAAGGCTGCATCAGGAGCTGCTAGCCAGGTGTTATTTTAAACCTGAATATAAAATAGTATTAGAAACCATAAAAATTTAAGAGTTCTTAAAATTTTAAATAAACCTCCAGAGATTGATTGATTTCATACATTTGATTACAAATTTCAAGGGAATGCTTACTGTCCAAAAGTAGATTAAATTTCACATTTGCACTTTGCCTTTGATGATGTGGTCCATAGAACTCTGTAAGAAGAACTATTAGGAAGAAATTATACTACGAGGAGAGCAGAAATTTGGAGATGGAAGCTGTTGTAATCCATTGACTTTAAAAAATTAAGCTGAAAAGTGTCAATAATTTAGTATGCTGTGATATCTTCCATTTGTGCTTTTTACTTGTTTCAGAAACACTTATTTCATTTGATTAGGAAATACCAGATTTTTTTTTCATAATTCAAGCAAATTATTATAAAGTAGCATTTATTTGCCAAAAGAGAGTAGAGATCTTTTATTTAACACAAGAATAAATTGAGAGTTGCGAGTCAAAATTGGCCTTGGGTTAGTGGTTCTTTCCTTCTCTGTTATTGTAGGAGGCTTGACTTTTTCAAAGTATTTAGCCTATCCTTCTGGCCACAGCTAAATTAACTGTGTATTTACATTCTGGCATTCTTGAACCAGGACCTTGTATTCAATTTGTTTGTCATTCTGTCTTATGTGGGCATGCATGGGTGTGTCTGTCTTCTCTGGTAAGAAACATGTACATTCATGTCTCCTTTTCTTTGGAAACAAGAATAGAAAAACAAAGAACAATTGCACATAACTATATGTGTTTTTTTTTTAATTATGTAATTTTTTTTAGAAAGTGCTTAATCACCCTTGTATGTGTTTTAAACATCTCATTCATTGCAGAGTTTTCTTTCATTTTATAACAATTTAGGCATATGCGATGTATTAGATTGAGCTATAACTAGATTTCAGGAGGAGTAAAATATCAGTTGAAAAACAAAGCTCACTTCTAGTAACAGACTTCATCTTTAATAAGCAGATGATGTTTATTAAGAGAGAATAAAGTACCTTTTTTTAAAAAAAGACAGTTACTATTCTTTGACTCTTAATTTTGCTGTTGATTTAACCTTGTGAATGATTCTTGGACTCCCTGGAAACTGCTTTTGTATTAATCCGTCTTTTGGAACTAATTGAAATTTTGTTTGCCATTGAAGGCCAACTGTGATTTGAGACGGCAGATTGATGAACAGCAAAAGATGCTAGAGAAATACAAAGAACGATTAAATCGATGTGTGACAATGAGCAAGAAACTCCTTATAGAAAAGGTGAGCAATGAATGGTGGCCTGAACTCTGTATCCCAAGATTCTTAGTGTGTGTCATTGTTGTGGCACCTTACCTTACCCGACGTGAGAATATTTCAAAGTACGGCTTTTTAGAAGATTTATGGTTTGGCAATTAGAATTCTTTCTTGTGTGGACACTGGACCAAGCATCCAGAGTAATAATTTGGGACACTCTTTCTGGCTGTGCATTGTTTTGAGTGTGATGTTGATTGGACAGAGACAGCTTGTCTTAGTTGAATTTATTTGGGATGTTGCTCCCAAAAATTCTTACATTTATCCTATCAATTGAAGTTTGTATTCTGTTACTATTATAAACATTTAACAGTAGTTACATTTCCATTTCAGAGATGGTATTTGGAGTAATTTATGTATATAATAATGTGATAATAAAGTGCTTTGTGCTATAAAATAATTAAGTTGGTATATATGTACTTGAATATGATTAATTAGCTGACGTCTCCTTTAAAGTAATTGATTAGTTGCAACTTGCTTTTAGTAATTATTAGTAACTATTTCTTAAAAATTTTTTTATTAATGCATCCCCAGTACTTATTTATCTTATATCGAAAGCTTTAAGATGGCAGTACTTTTTAATGAAATTATTACAAGCTAGAGATTTGAAACAGACCTGTGGTTACTTGTGCTGAAATCTTTGGAATATTGTTAAAATGGTAAGAAACACTGATAAAAGTGAAGTGGATTGTTTTACTGATATCAAAGATACTGAGGGACATTTTGCCTCATCCTTTAATTCATTAATTTTATTGAAAGAAAACTACTTTTTTTCCCATTTTTATGACAGAAATAACAAGGCAGATGTTAATACAGAGAATTTATTGGAAGTGTTAGGGTACTTCCTAAAGTCAATGTAGATTTAGCCTGTTGTACTAAACTTTGAACAGTGTAGTACAACAAATAACATAATGCTGAATCTGAGTTCTCATAGGAAAATGAAATTATTTTCTATTTGTCCTTTCCTATAAGTCAAAACAAGAGAAGATGGCATGTAGAGATAAGAGCATGCAAGACCGCTTGAGATTGGGCCACTTTACCACTGTGCGACACGGGGCCTCTTTTACGGAACAGTGGACAGATGGTTATGCTTTCCAGAATCTTATCAAGTAAGTTCATTGTGATAATTTAATTGGGAATCAAAAAGTTGGTTTGGATGTTTTAAGTTTTCTGAAATTGTAGTCATTAATAATTCTAGTAGCAGTAGTCATCTTTTCATTCAGTTTTAATCACCACACATGTAGAGAATGAGGTGAGGTCCTGGGAAGAAAATGACAGAAGTCATCAAAGGAATAAAAAATTAGTTCTACATTAAAGTTTAAAAGAATCAGAATTGCTAAAGCTAAGGAAGAAAAATCTAGGACTTGACTTGATATTTTTTAAATCGTGTAATGGATTTTATGAGAGGTGGCTGAGTATTTACTCTAGGTCCACGGAAAAATGAAATGGGCAAGGACCTGAGGGATAATTCCCTGCATTAGGTATCAAACAAAATGAAACTCTAGAAGAACCTTATAGAATATGTCGCTGAGCCTCTTTAAGGAGACCGTTCATTATTTATTTTGATTTGTCAGCTCATTTCTGTCTGACATTGGGGGATGGCGTTGTGAATTCGATCATGGGGATCATTTCCATCCAAGACCGGAGTGGAAAGCATTGTGTTTTTAATCATGGGCTCTCAAACTTTAGATCTGCTGAGATTATCATGAGTTGAAGGGTTCTGTAGACTACTTTTCTTACCTTTTTTTTTCTTGCTGAAAACTTACTGAGCATTAATCAGAGACTGTGAAACTAGTTTTAAATAGTAATGAAACAAACATAATATTTATTCCTGAAAGAAAATTTCAGATGTTGATGTTATTAATAATACTTTATTAAAACTAATCTTTAGATTACACATTAGTAGTCATTGTTTTGTTTGTGATACTTTAACCTCCAACTTGGTCTGGGTGTATTTTTGCCTCACAAACGTACCTTGATAATGCACATTTTGGTGTGATGGGAGGCTGTTGAGTCAGATATACTGTGCACTGGACAAAAACAAAGCCTTTTGACTTAGGTCAGTGCCAGAGGCTCAGCAGCATCCACTCTGAGCTGTAAACATGAGTGGTGATAGAAGTTCTTTCAAGCCATATTTTGGAGAGTGAGGCATATCTCTAATGATAGTTAAAAGAGTTTTTCAGACAAGCAGAAAAGTCATGAATTAAAATTTCCATTCTACTGTTAAATTGACATCTAATCAGTGACCCAGGTCATATCAAAGCCAAGGGAATTGTATTGGATGAATAGTTAGTTGTTGGCAGTACTCAGATTAGTTGTATTGGATGAATACATCCAATTGTATTGGATGAATAGTTAGTTGTTGGCAGTACTCAGATTAGGTTAACCTTGCTTGTCGTGTTGCCCTTGTAGATATAGCAGCATAAATTGTATTATGGGCATCTGTCCTGGAGTACTTATTTTTCTGGTTGCCATTCTTCCTAGAAAGATATACTGAATCTGGAAGAGATCTAGAGACACAACTACAGTGTTCAGGAAAGAGTAGATTGGATTTCATTTGAGAATAGATTTTAAAAAGTAGATTCTGACATTCTATAAAAATGAAGATTGGATCAAGAAAAGGAGTTGGCAGGGGAGCACCTTAGAGAAAGAAAGGGGAGTTAGCATCTGACTGTCAGCTCTGATAGGCGATTTAAAAATTTTAGTCTGTTAATCCCAGATCTTGGTATATTTTTATATGCCAAGTCTATAAATCTTAATATCTGTTAAGTGATAGGATACATGAGAGAAAGTAGTTTTCTTATATTGATATTTTTACTAATTTATAAACTTGTTTATTATAAAAAACTGGACATTTTACTAGAAAATATTCTAATGGTAATGGTGTTAGACGTCTAAAGAGTTCTCATATATATTAACTCATTTAATGTACCATTCCTTAAGGAATTTTTACTAGTTGCAAGGCTTCATTGTGCTTTCTTTGAATGTATTTGTTTTTTGTTTTTTAAAAACTTAGTTTAGGTTTCACCATATCAGTGAGTGAGAGACTTGGAGTGGTAATGGTTCACTTAGACTAGAATAAATGAAAACCTTTTTTACTTTGTTTAGTGTCCTTCAAATTTGTTATCTTTCTTGTACTTTTTTAAAGTAAATACAGTTTTTTACTTTAATAGGTTCATTATCAGAGAGTTGTTTTCTTAACCGTTAAAAAGAAATTGGAAAATTCTTTCTTTTTAGTCAGAAAATAAGGTCATAGTAGAAATTTGATATTGTTTCTGCCCACTTTTCTACTCTGAAAATAATCATAACTAGTGCCATAAAGCTCATACTCATTCCAAAAAAATCTTTCTTTTACCAAGTATTTGGCTCTTCCAATCTTAAACTCAAAAGTCTACTTGATTTAAAGGGGCTTATTTTTTTTCTGAAGTCTCAGATATACCGGTGACAAAGATACCTGTTTATTCTGTAGCCACATTAAAATGTTTTTGACCTTTTCCTTCTGTACAACATCTTTTATATCTCTAGGCAACAGGAAAGGATAAATTCACAGAGGGAAGAGATAGAAAGACAACGGAAAATGTTAGCAAAGCGGAAACCTCCTGCCATGGGACAGGCCCCTCCGGCAACCAATGAGCAGAAACAGCGGAAAAGCAAGACCAATGGGGCAGAAAATGAAACGTATGTTCTTTATTTGTGTGAGCTGTGAGAAACCACTCTCTCCTTCAAAACACAAGTGTCCTATTGAATGCCACTGGGAAAAAATGATAAATTATGGAGATTTCTAGGGCTTAAGCTTTCTTCTTACATTAATGGATTTGCTTAACTCACATAAAAGCCATATACAGTTAACTCATTTTCTTAGTCCTGATCTTACCTGGGGACTTTTGAATGAGGGAGATGTAGTGTTGCTCAACTTGATGTCGTGATCTTTAATAATACCACTCTAATAATAAACATGATGGCATTGTGGTTGGTATTCAAATGATATAATTGCTTATAGTATGTTGTCATCGTCTTCTGGGGACTACCTGGCTACTGCCTCAGACTGAAGAATGCTCTTTACAGGTCTAAAGGACACTTAGTTAATAGCCACAAACTTAGGAGTAAGCTAAGAAAAAATAGGTATAAAATAAGGAAAAGGACATTTTCCCAATAAGCCAAATCTTGACATGACATCATTTTTTTCCGTTCTGGGGTACCCAAGGAAAACACCAATATCTTAAATTGCAGTGTAGTCATCTTTTTCACTGTCCATCAACGATTATTACATAGCTGCCATGAACTAGCAGGGTTAGAATATCCTAAGCACAGATGACTTCCTTTTCTACCCTCACCCCATGTCAGAGTTCCCTTTTTGATCATTGAATTCTTGACCGCTGAGAGAATCTTCCACTGAGACAGGCGTTCACAAGCTTTTCTATAATGGACCAGATAGTAAATAAATACTTTAGGGTTAGGAAGCTAGAGGATAAGGTCTCTGTTGCAACTACTCTATTGTTGTAGCCTGAAAGCAGCCACAGACGATATGTAAATGAATGGGTATGGCTGTGTTCTGATAAAACTTTATTTACAAAAACAGACTGTGGGCTGAATGACACTGCTGTAGTTTGCCAACTAGATAGAAACTGCCAACCTAGAATTGGCATGGGAAATGAAACCTATATATTACTTACCTATTTCAAATATTTCTTATGCATACCCTGAATACATTTAAACCACCACCTGTCTTTAAGAGGCTTTCAAATTAAAAAGGAAAAAAATAAAGCTCTACAGTTAACAGTGTAGGCAGTCTCTAAAGAATTGATGGCAACCCTGAAATTGGTTTCTGCATTGGATATTTGAAATTAAAAAATATTTTTAATAGAAACAGTTATTGATATTATAATCAGTATATCTATAGTGGCTACATTGGTTTTTCAAGGGAAAAAGAAACTTTGTAAAGCTGTCAGTACAGGATTCTTTAGTTTAAAATAATTTTCAGGTCTAAAGATAGCCACAGATAAAAAATAATATCATATGATTTATTGACTCATGTCTCTTGCCTTTTACGTCTTCATATCAGTTCACAAAAACATTAACCCATAATCCACTTCAAGTATAATAATACTTGTATTACAAACATTGTTAAAAGTCCATTACATTTTAAAAGTATCTTTCTTCACTCCAGTGAGAGATAGCTAAACACCAATCCTCACTCAATACGTACCTGATGTGTTGGGGAGCTTTTTCCTTGACATTCACTTAGTAAGTCTGTGTTAAATGCTTATATGCTCAGCTCTGTTCTGGGCACTGGGGATACAGAGTTAAAAGAGACAGCGCTAGTTAGGAGCTCACAGTTTACATTAGGGGAAATTAATGGATAAATTAATAATTAACATTAAGTATGGTAATAAAAGTATGCACAGTGAATAAGCTTGGGAAAAGTCTTCACTCTTATAGCCTGAATATTTTAAAACTAGATTCTAAGTAAAAAAAAATTTTCTTTCAAAAAATTCAAATAAGAGTCCAGATTTGAGAGGTTCTCCAGGCAAATGTTGTACATATTAATCTGATCTTGTCTTCTTTCCTGGCATCTGTATTTATTTAGTGAAGAGACTTTTCCTCCAGTATTACTTGAAAATTATTTGATGCCAGTGCATAAAACCATTGGCTTAGGAGTAATAAAGAAGGCTTAGGTTGTTTCCCTGCCACAGAACAATAATTAGAATTTAGCCTAGGCCAGTAGTGTGTCAGTAAGAAGTTGCCATCTGGAGTGTTGTGTAAAATCCAAGCTGGAAGGCATTTAGTCCACTTTTTAATTAGAGTATCAGTGACTTGACTCATTCCTCTGGCTGGAAGCCAGAGATAGATAGTCTTCTCGAGACTTGGAGTAAGTCACATTATTCTTTCCTGGTATAGAACCTATATCAGGCAGAGAGAATGCTTAGCTTTGATTTTTTTCATTTCTCCCTTTTTTACTGGTGTGATACGAAGTAATGCATATTTCTGCAACGTTGAAGACATAGGTGTAATGGCCCTAGTGGGTATATATTTCTTCTTATCGCTACTCTTTTTTAAATTTTCTTATAGTCAGACCTCAGAGGTTCTATTTTGTAGCTCTTCCTGGTTGATAGGATAGCTGTTTCTTTTTTCTTCTGCCATTTAGAATATGTCTAAACAGGGACATCTAAAACTTTTAAATATGTGTATATTCTTCTAGAATGTGAAGGAGGGTGAAGATGAAGGAGTATTTTACATGCTCATTCTTGAGATAGTGTGTGATTGGGGTTGGTGGAATATGAATTGAGTGATTTCCCATCAAGTTAGCCGTTTGAGAATTTGTATTTAAATAGTATTTTATAACTTATAAATTATAAATTCTTTTCACATTCTCATGTAATAGTCACAAAAGCTTTGTTAGAAAGGTATTGTGACTTGCTGGATTTTTAGGAAACTTGAGAGGTTAAAGTTGTTTGGTCAAGGTCACGTGACCCAAGATGCACTTTGAACCTTAGTCTTTAAATGCCAAATCCCAGACTCCTTCCATTATGTTGTTCTTCTCTTTGTTATTGTACTGTCAAGGTCTAAGAGTTATCAGAAATAATCAAATCCATTGTCTTATTTTGTTCTTTAAAAAAATTTAGACATAATAATTTTTAGCTGCCTCTCCTAATGGGCTTTTATATGAGTAATGTTTGAGACAAAACTTTTCATAAATAATATAAAAATATAGCTCATTTTTTTCCATTTTTTTATAAATTAGACTTCTGGTTTTGAAGTCCTTTCACATTACATCTGATGAGTCACAGAAATTTTCTTGTGTTAAAGGACTGCAAGATAATCTGTCATTTAGTCATTTTAACTAAGAGACCGAATATACCAAATAGCATTATTTGAGAATGTCTCTTTAGATAGGTGCACTATGATTTCAGAGAATTTCTTGAGATTTCTACTATTATTTTCCAGGTTAACATTAGCAGAATACCATGAACAAGAAGAAATATTCAAACTCAGATTAGGTCATCTAAAAAAGGTAAGTATGATCAGAAATGCAATTTTTAGTTTACATTTGGTATGGAAGGAATTTGATTATTTGGATGAATGTAATAGTTTCATAGACTTGCAGAAATCTTTTAGTTGTTACTCTGTCACATCTTGTATTCTAATGGTGGAAGTCATATCTTCCAATTTTCAAATCATCTCCAACCCGGGGAGAGTACTTTTCCCACAAAGGTACCAGTAGATAATTCTGTACACCTTAAAAGGCTTCACAAGTGGCTATCCTTATAGTAAAAATTAAATATACAATAGGAGTAGATAGTTCCAAAGTGATGTTAAAACGCTTATGATGTTTTAAATCACATAGCAGCTTCTTACTCTTGCCTAAACCATATTGTAACACAAAGGCACCTATGTGGAATTTATTATCAGTGATGTTCACAAAAGCATCTTAGATGTAGACCTCTCATCTCTAATTCAGCAACTCATACATTTTTGGTGGATGCTGCTTATCATAATGAAGGCCAATAAGCATTTAATGAATTGCTCTTGGTGTGTATTTATTTTTTTCTCATTAGGTGGTTCTCATATCTTGTCAAATCAGTGGAACTTAAGGCACCAAGTATAATCCATACTTACAGAGCAGGACCAGATCAAGAACCTGAATTTTGTTTGTTTTTTTTTAAAAAAGGTTGCATGCCTATGTGTGTATATATACAGAACATTTCTGGAAACTTAACAGTGGTTACATCCGGGGAGTGGGAGCAAGGAGGCAAAGGACTCTTACTTTTCCTACTATACTACTCTATATGGTTTGAATTTTATTTATTATTTGTTTTAGGCTTGGTTTTTATGATTAAAATTCTTTAAAAGATTCTTTTTAATGCAAAACATCTTCCTTTAGCTTTTCACGAGAGAACAGGCTGCTCTTGTTTTTGAAATGAGATTTTGGAAAGGTAAAGTTTCTTGTGTTCTGAGCTGTTTCTTTCCTTTTCACTTTAGGAGGAAGCAGAGATCCAGGCAGAGCTGGAAAGGCTAGAGAGGGTTAGAAATCTACATATCAGGGAACTAAAAAGGATACATAATGAAGATAATTCACAGTAAGCAATTTGGGAGTATGTTGGGTTGGAGATTGCTGAGCACTCTCTAACATGAGTTGAATGATCTAGATGATGATTTTGTTTAATATAAATTTGGTGCATTGATTTCATGGTGTATTTAGTTCTATTAACAAGATATAATACAGTTTTATAAACAAAGTTATGATTTGTTGTAGTTTAAATACATTAGATTTTTTTATGGTGACATTGGTTAACTAAATCCAATAAATTTCATCTGTACACTCTTAATAGTAAGGCATATATGTATTTACACTGTGTGTTCACCTCCCATAATTAGATTTCTTTCTGTCCACATATTTGACTCAATATGTTAGATTTATGTATTATATATACATATAGCATGTTTACACAAGTAGAGGCCATTAAAACAACATACCTCAGCAGTTGTAAATTGTTGTGATATACTGTATATTCAGATTTAGCTACAGAGCCTCACTTAAGGGAAGCATGGCTGACAGTGGAGTGTTGCAGAAAGACTGTTGGGTTGAGATGACACCCAGTTTTGGAATGATCTTTAGAGGTCATTCAGCTGTTGAGATTTTAAGCAAGACTCTGTTAAGTTCAGCATATTAATTTAGATAAATACACACCTTTGTTTATAAGTCATTTAAGAAATTCAAACTGCGAGAAGTAGACAGTGGAAAATGGCTTCTATGCAACATCTATCTGTTCCTTCCCACATTTTTTTTTGACTCCGAAACATGATTTTTTTTTGACATAGCTACAGCTTGGGTATTTTTGTTTGGCCGGTGTGAGCCATAGACTTTTCTTTTTGTAAACTGGCAGGCAACAGCTGTTACCTTAGTAAACACTGTCTCTCTGTCAGACATAGTGTAAGTGCCCTTATGTTTTGTCATTTAATTTTCATGATAGCCCAGTGGGATAGGTCACCTTCAGTAATACATAGATCTGGAAACAGGCCTAGAGAAGTTCAGTTAATTTGACCAGGGACCCATAATTAGCGGACCAAACAGAGTTAAACTTGTATCTGTCTGATTCCAAAACTAACTACCCTACAGACATGTTGTCTTTCTCCACAGGCACACCGCTATCTCAGATCCAAATAATTTCAGGAATAATAGTGGGGCTATTGAAGATCAGGAGCTAGATAGAAATATTTTTAAAGTTATTTTTTGCCAGAATCTCTCATTTCTTTGTCTTATTTAAAAAGAAAAAAGTGCAAGATGGTATCTTATACGGTGGAAACGGTTATATCATGAATACTTTCTTAAAGTGACTGCACATACAACACATGACTCACTTTATAATCAAATCTGTTTTTAAGGCCATGTAAAATATCTTGAAATTTTGCTGTATGTAGTTATGTAATGTTGGGAGCATGTGGCTCTTGAATGGTTTGGAAGAACTAAGTAGCACAGTTTGAAAATCCTTGACCTAGTATAGTGTATGCCCCTCACTTTATAGCAGGGCAGAAAGGGAGGGAGGCCAACAAAGGTCACAGGTCTAATGGTGGTTGCCTTGAAACTGGCACCTGTGTCTCATGGCTCTACAGCTAATGCTGTTCATTGTAATTATGCTGTCTTTTTGAATTATATAACTTACTTTATGTTCAGAATTAGATCTATAGATCAGCAGCAGTTATAATCGTGTATAACATGTTAGATATTCTAGAAATTTTATAAATATGGAAGATTGTGTAGTCTTTGACCTCAGGATGTTATATATTCCCTCTTTCCACAGATTTAAAGATCATCCAACGCTAAATGACAGATATTTGTTGTTACATCTTTTGGGTAGAGGAGGTTTCAGTGAAGTTTACAAGGTAAGTGTGAGGAACTGGGTACAAAAACTAAGGGTTAAATTATTAGTTGTTACCAACGTAGAGAACATTTAGAATAATAGTAACTATGGGTTGATGTCTATTAGTTGAAATTCAGAAACTTTAAGAACCTTGGAAACTTTAAGTATCTTTGGGGGAATTTCATTTAGTAAACTTCAGTAACTACACAGGATACAATATTTTACCACGTTTTCAAATTTGAAAAATAATTATAGATTTTTAAAAACAGGAAGGAAAAACAACACTAATTTCTGGTTAGTGGAATTATGGTGATTTTTATTCTGTTTCTATATTTTCTGTCTCTTCTGCATTTGCTAGAAATGAGTGTGTGTTACTTTTATTCTCATAAAAAAATTCTTTAACAACAAAAATGTTAATTCTTATTCGAAATCCTGCTTTTTTGTTTTAAAATGGTCTCATCTTCTTAGAGTGTTTAGTAGTGCTGGCATTTTGAAAGTGTGCCCTTGCTTAGAGTGCTTTAGTTTGGCCAGCAAACTATCGACCACTGAGCCTCCAGTTGACTTTTACAAAATGAGGAATTCAGCCAGTTTTAAATATAGCTACAGATCCGTAATGTGTTCACCAGCCACAGCATCCTTAAATTTCTCTAAATGTTTCTGGCACCTGGCTTTTAAATGTAGAATTTGTTTTTTTAAGTGGTCTTTACTGTGTGACCCTGATAATTCTCTTTTCTAAGGTATAGTCTTCACTGTTGTGATTTATATTATGCCCATCTGGATTTATATATGGGAAATCTTTTGTGTAAAATAGTTTTCATTTAAAATAAAAACAATAAAAACTAGATCTACTGCTTTCCCTTTTTTAATGTTTTTTTATTGTGATATATATATAGAATTTAATTAACCATTTTAAAATATGCAATTCAGTAGCATTAAGTACATTCACAATATTGGGCAACTATCATCACTCTCCATTTCCAGAACTATAATATTGTCTTTAGTGTACTGCTGGGTTTGATATTCTAGTATTTTATTCATATTTTTTTATCTGCATCCATAAGTGGGACTGGCCCATAGTTGTCTTTAGTGGTCTAGCTGTCATAGTTATCCTAGAATGAGTTGTGAATTTTCTCTCAGTTGACATCATCAAAAACCCATTCGTTACGCCCATGATCCAGCACTACACAGCTGACATGGGTCTGGCCAGCAGTGATGGTGTTAGGGGAAAGCATGTCCCTTTCTTTGGATAGTGGCTGGAGAAGTGACTTCGTGTGACTAACTTCAGACATTGTCGGGATCAAAACTGCTTTTTTACCCAGCATATATGAGTGGGACTAAAGGCAGAGCTGTTTTTTGGTTTTTGTTTCTGTTTACTTTAATAAACACAATATAATAAATGACAAAGTTATTTTCTAAACAAACACAGCAAAGAGGTATATCCTCAGGGTTTATTTCTCAAGAAGGCAGACAATCTATGTTCCCAGCATTTCAAAAGTGGCAGGACTTACTGTTACAGCATGTCAAGTCCCAGTGTCAGCTGAGGGACAAAAGACAACCTAAGGGATAAGAGTCCCAAATAGGATAGATGATGTCCAGAAAGAGAATTATTTGGAAGTGACTGTTATAGCATAGGCTGTCTTTATGTTTGTGGTATATGCTTGGTTTTATTTTCTAACCCCCATGGTGCCAGTTTGTCTGGAGACTTCTAAATTGTCTGATCACAAATTTCAAGAAGATGGTTGCTACTCTGAAACAAGTATGTGATACGTTGTCTTCCACTGCTGTTTTTATTTAACAGTGCATTTTGGACTTTTGAGTATGTTGATCTGTTAAATAGAGGCTTCAAGTCAGTTGCCTGTAATTCTTGGTAATATATTCAGAATATAATTTATTCCTTTTCTTCATAGGCATTTGATCTAACAGAACAAAGATATGTAGCTGTGAAAATACACCAGTTAAATAAAAACTGGAGAGATGAGAAAAAGGAGAATTACCACAAGTAAGTGATACTAGAGTGTCTTATTTTTCAAAATTTAGTAATAATAGCTGAAGTTTGAGCACTGTGTTAAGAGCTTTACATACATTGTTATTTCATTTACTCCTCATAACTGTCCCAGGAGAGTGAATAAATTTTTCATTTTACTGATGAGGAAACTGATACTTAGAGAATTTGAATAATAGTTAAGAAATGGCTACATTTATATTTAAATCTAGACTTCACTTAATCCAAAGCCCATGCTCTTAACCTCCCCTTCCGTTGTGTGTATAAAATTAGTTACAATAAACAAAGCCTCAGAAGCCATTGTTGCTTGTGTATAGAAATCACAAGAGAGTCCTTTAGGGGTCTGAGGACCCTTAGGAGCTTCAGGTAGGGCTTTTTTCGCTGCTCTATTATTCCATTCTGGAGGACACCAGTGTGCCTCAGTGCTACGCATTAAACTTGTTCAGCTCCCTCAGCACAGTTTGCCCATCTCCAAGTTCCTAGTCTTCAGTGTTCCTCTTACTGTGCTCGTCTCTCTTTGGAATTGACCCTCATCTGTACTTGTGGGGAGGGGTGACTTCTTTAGAATGTATAGTTGTTACCTGTGCAGGTGTGAATTTCATTAATTCACTAATGCCAGATTTTGCTTGTTTCCCTCCAAGCCTCAGAACGTTGGGGTTCATTGCCCATTTGCTTTGCAGGCCATACAGAATCACTTTGCTGTTAGAGTCCCCGCTGGGTTTAATAGTGTTTCCTTGTTATAGATACAGGTACTGAATTAGACATGTCCTACTCCTGAAAGGAGACAGCCCCTCTTGATGTAAACAACCCTTCTCCTTTCTCTTAAAGCAGTTTCGTTTTTTTTCTTATAAATAGCACTTTGGAGGGGAAAAAAACAGTGGACTTTGAAGTAGCCTTTTAGTTGGCTTCCAAATCCCAGGGGGAAAATAAAACATTTCTACATCATCAACCAGCCCTTGGTGCTGGACCAAGGCAGCTCTTGCTTTGTACCTGTTGTTCATCAGGGACCCAGGAACTCATCCTGTTCCGTGCAGACTGGCAGTTGCTCTCAGCCCAGGAGAAGAGAAGCTTCCTGTGGCATTAAGAGAAATAGGGCTTTAGCAGAGGTAGGAAAAGGGATTACATGTGGTTCATGCATGGCATCCTGCATGTGTGTCTTATGTGACAGGCAGCTGTAGTCCAGATGCTTCTGAGGAGCAGTTACATTATTATAAGTACATTCCAGTCACTTGACGTGCAGGGACGAATGGTAGGCCTCAGTGAATGCCAGGAACACTTCAGAGAAGGAAACCACATGTTGTCCTGGCCAGTTATAAATGAGAAACGTTCCCATTATTTTGAGATAGAGTGGCTCAGGATATTGGAACAGTCTATGCTTCTCTTTAAAGACGCCCTTCAGCTATCCTTGGAGCCCGTTGCCTGTCTTACGTGTGCACTGACCACGCTGACCAGTTGACTCTAGGAGGGATCATCCTTGGTCAGCCAAGACTATTTTCTCAAGAAGATAGTTTCTGCTCCAGGATCTATACATATTTTGCCTGGTCTCAGTGTTCAGTTGTTGGGCTGGCCTTACAGAGAACTCTGATGTTGATACTGTAGTAACTACAGATGGGTGTTCTGCTCACCTCAGCATTTTGAAACAGTGAGGGATCGAAGCCAGGCCCACCTACTCCCTTGACACATGGGCAAGTCCTGGTGGGTATGAATTGAGCATCTTCCTCACATTTCTCTACCAGACAGTGGAGGGGCCTGCCTTGTGTTTCTGAGCTCTGTACTGGCCCAGCTCGGGCTCGCAGTGGTGCCATCCTACTCCTTGTTTCCTCATCAGAGGTTGGAATCAGGGTGCCTGAGCACCTCTGTGAAGTTTCTGGACAGTGGCCATTTCCCTATGGACCTTGGAGAGGGAGTGTGCAAAGTTATTGTGACTTCTGTTCATCCGTCAGGGAAAATTCTTAAGCACTTCCACCTTTTTTTGAAAGATTTTGCTTGCTAAGTGATAGGAAATCATTCTGATGAATTTCAGGCTACAGATAATAGTGAATTAGCAAAATGTCATTAACTTGTTAACTCCTTCAAAGTTAAACAAAGTTTATATCAAGCACATAAATTTTTGAGAGTGCTTTAAACATTCAGTATTAGGTTGAAAAGTAGTATACTTTAGTGTGTGGTGACATTATAAAATATGAAAATGCTACTCTGACCCTGCAAACTTTTGATTGCTTTTCCTTTCTTGGGGGTAACTCTTAATCCTGTCTGGAATCAAGGCATTTATTTGTGTAAAAAAGAAGGAAAAAGTCAAAGACGATAAAAGTTTTTGTTTAATTTTAAGTTCTATTCTGTACCTCCTTTCTTCTCATTCTTCCCCCACAAGCAAAAAGTAGACTGTTTAGCATTATTAAAGCTTTAGTAGGTATTACTAGATTTCTTTAACTCCCCAAAATAATATATTAAAAACTCTACAACAGGAAAAATTCCATATACAGCTTTCTGTAGAAATAATTGCATTTGAATTAATATACTCTTACATAATTCTTTTTTAATTTTCTAGGATAAAATCATTTTATCCTAGGAAGTATAAATATATATACACTTTTAAGAGAGTAAAAGACTAACTTTAAGATAAGTTTCTTCCAGTGTACTATTAAAGTTTCTGTATTTATATTGCATTAATCCCTTGGATGCCAAATTGAAAGTTGAACACGTGAAGGACATGGTGGAGCCACACCGCCTTGCCTGATGAGATATGAGAAGTGGGCTTAGCACCTGATGTGAGGTTGAGGGAATGCTTTCAGTGACACACAGCAAATTCCCTTGGTTGGCGAGGAGTTCAGATGACACTTCCTTTGATTCTTAATTTTTGCCTCCTTTAACTTCCTCTGTGTTCTGTATCTTGACAGAGAAATTGGTATCTACTTTGAAATATACAAAAGCAGAAGTTAAAAATTTCAGGGAACTATAGATTTATAGCATGCTAGGGTAAAAAAATGACTTTTGAACAGTTATCTATTTAGTTCATAGGTTTCTAAACCTCTTTTTAAACAGCATCATTTTTATTTTACCAAATGAAATATTACAGGGATTTTTGATATATGAAAAAAGACAGTGTGGAGCTCCTTTGGAGGAATTGGGTGGGGGTTGGGCCAAAGCTCCATTTGCTCAGCATCTCCACAGGGGCTCTGGAGGTATGGATTTCCAGTGAGAGCCCCCTTCAAAACTGCCAGTCCAGTGCGGTGGTGTCACAGTGAAGCCCAGTGAGCTGTTGTCCCAAAGCCCAGATGCCAAGTCAGGTTTCTTGATTCCACTTTAGCATGTATTCTAACACTGCCTCATCTAAGTGCTGGCAGAACGACCTAAAGATGATGAAACAAAGCATCAGAAGAAGCAAAAATTTCCAAAAGTGGCAGCTTGAAAAATAAGCCTAGTCGGACAAAGTTTCCATTGGGGAAAAAATATATTTAATTACTTTCAGATTCCCATTCCTCCTTTCCCCTTCCTGTCATTGTTTCCTCACCTTTGTTAGTTGAGTACTTTCTGAGTATTTTTGACATTACAGAATATACCAATTTCTGAAAACATCACTTTTTTTAGTTTTATTTTACCGTACTATGGAAAGTTTTCTGACTTGCCTTATAACTAAATGCCCCAAACTAAATGGTGCTAGGTTACTTAAAATATAATAATTTCCTGTTGCTCTCTTTGTAAATGAGAACTAAATACTTTAAAAATTATTGGTAATTATATTGTATAAATATGTTCTATTATGTTATTAAAACTCAATATATGAATATGTCATTATGTAGTACATTTTTGTTCCTAATCTTATTAAATGTTCTTAAATTGGAGAAGTATTTTAAAAAGAGATATAATATATTTAAATTCTTGTTCTGAGAAAACTAGGGTTTCCAGCATTTCAAATTTTCTATCAGTTTCACATTTTCTTAGAAATAAAGCTGATAGCCCTTTAAATCCATTTCATAAGGAGTAGGATTTAAAAACAAATACAAAATACTAATTGCTTTGTATAGCCAATAATCCTTCATCCAAGGAGTTTATATGCTAATTGATCCCCTTGATGTAACCCCAGGATGTGAACATTTTAGATTTGAAGTATTAGCTTTAGAAGAGAGAAAAAAACCTCTGTTTGTGTAATTTTTAAAGCTCCAATGTTTGCATATAAATACAAAATGGTGATATTGTCATAGGATGAACTTAAAAGGGATAAAAATCCATTTAACAAATACTTGAGCATCTACTGTTTTCTCAGCGGTTTGGTAGATACTAGTAGAGAAAATAGGATGAAGAAAGATAAGGAGAGCAGATCTGAATGGAATGAATAGGTGGAAACAATAGAGAAATGAGGAATATCCTTGATGAGTTATAAAAGACAAGTTAAAATACAAACTATTAATTTTCCATTTTGTTTACAGGCATGCATGTAGGGAATACCGGATTCACAAAGAACTGGATCATCCCAGAATAGTTAAGCTATATGATTACTTTTCACTGGACACTGACTCGTAAGTGCTGTGCCGATTTAGCTTAGCAGTTAATACTATTTTCTTGCAGTGTGTTGACTACTCATGGAATAGAGTTTAAATCTGAGTCTAGGGAGTACTTTTTGAGGGACCAAATATATTTGTTTATGGACAGATGATCATATGTAAATTCACATTTGGGCTAGCAAGACATCTCTTGGCCAAAGGGTATGTGCTGGTATGTGTTTAACATCCAGCTTGGTGGGAGAGAGATGGGGCTATAAATTATGCCAATTTCTGTGGTGTAAATACTCTCAGCATGTCCAATTTTGAGCTGCCAATTTTTTTAAAGTGGCTTCATTGAGATATAATGTACATACCAAACAGTTCACTCTTTTAAAGTATACAGTTCAGTGGTTTTCAGATGTGCACAACCATCACCATAGTCAATTTTAGAACATTTTCATCACCTCAAAAAGAGAAACCTTTTGCTATCATCTTCCTATTCTTCCACTGGTAGAACCCCCAGTTCTAAGCAGCCAGTAATCTGCTTTTTTGTGTCTATACATTTCCTGTTCTGAACTTTCATAAATAATGGATCATATAGTATGTGGACTTTGTGACTGGCTTCTTTCAGTTAGCATGATGTTTTTTCATCTTTACGGTAGTCTGTATCAGTACTTCATTCCTTTTATGACAATATATTCCATTGTATAGATATACCACCTTGCATTTATCCATTTATGCTACCAAATGGCTTTATAACCAGCTCACAAAATTCCTGAAAATTTAACTACCAGCTCTCAGAAACTGGCACAGATTGGTGCCGGCATACCACTAACATGCACCAGTGAGTGTGGACTATTCAAAAGAGCCTCTGCTCCACCCTGGAGACCCTGATGAGCACTGACAGGCCTTTTAATGAAGTATCAGCAGTGTGCTTTTTATCATAGAATGAAAATGAATTTGGCATATAAATAAAGGCATTGCCCAGTGCTGTGTGTTAAAATACAGGTTCATAGCCTTATAGGCTGTTAGAATTGGAATGGATCTCGTCTGGCCTTTTCATTTCATAGGTAGAGATTTGAGGACCAAAAAAAGTTAAATGACTTGTCTAAGATCTTTACTAATCTTAGAAATTGTTGTATTTTATTACCAGATGTAGGTAAATTCTAGCACCTCTAGGTTTATCCAGGAATTGAGAATATTTCAGCATATGGAAACGTTTTCTCCGTAGGAGTCTAACCTGAGTCGGGAGAACATACTCTGGGTCTGGCCTTCAGGCGTTCCGGCCTCTTAGTCTCCCAGTGCGACTCCAGGAGTTTGGGCCCATTTCAGGCAGCAGCTGTCTCAGATTGCTACAGAGAACTGGCCCACATTTAGAAATGACCCCAAAAGGAGACCATAATTCCTTTGGGAAACATGAACCATCTCCTCCTCTGTCTGCTAGGGCGGCCCTTGTACCAGGCGTAGCCATGTGTGTTTAGCATGAAGTGGGGTTCAGAAAAATACCTAGTTAGAGAGCAGGTCTCCACAGGGTGGCGTTACTGTTTTGCTTTGAGTAAATTCCTTGAACACTAGGTAGGATCCTCACTCCCACCCACCAAAATGTAACTTTAATTACTGTTTCAAAAATAAATATAATGATTTAGATTATCTACTATTTTGTATTATATACATACTTTTAACTAATCTAAGAAATTGAGCTAATTTTGTACTATTCTTGAGTTATTTACTTTGTTCTTATTATGTGATGAATTTTCATCAATAATAAGTCAGACCATTTTAGAAAGTCTTCTGTAAGTTATTCAGGATTAAAAGTTTAGATTTTGTTTTCAGCTTACATTCGGGTCAAAGAATAAATAAGTCCACTAAGCATGAGACTCCGTGTCTCAGATTTCAGTGTCTCAGATCAGAGAATCTGTACATTCCAGACATTTATTCTCACATAGGGTACTGGCATGCCCTAGCATGGTTCATAAAAAGCGTAAAGCTGTCATTCATTTTGGACTCTTACAGAAGCGCATGTCCACCTTTCCTTGCAGTGCATGTGGAAGGCCTTGGATTGCCCGCAGGTCCATAGTGCTAGTCCTGAGCTTGTTTGCTCTCAGGTCTGCTCCTCACCATTCCCATTTACTATATCTTAGATGAGTTGGCCTATGCAGGCAGTGTGCACCAGGCTCCCGTGTCAGTTGTTATTCAGCTGGGTTCAGCCAATAGGGACACAGATGGTGGTGGGTGGAGGACACCCCCCCACACAGTGGTTCCAGTTTCCTTTGGTGACCCTGGGTTCTGGTTACACCATCTCCTTCCTCTGGCCCTCTGGCCTTGGGGTGCTAATGACTTCCTGCTCTAGATGATATCTGGGGTTCCTCACTGGCCAGTTTGTCTTCTCAGATCTGTCATCATCTGTGTTTAGTTCTCTGAATTAAAGCTTCTCTGTTTTAAATACCGAAGTATTTTTATTTCCTGACTAGACCCTGGGTGATAACACCCATATTGTTACACCTTAGAAGAGTTTAAAAGGTATTCATCTCTCGGGAATACTCAAACAGTGTGGAAAGCTTTACTTTAGTTTATAGCTGCCTTGGAAGATACACGTGGCCCTTAATGCCAGGAATGATATGTGGTTTTAAATATGGGTCTGTTTAATGTATTGATATACATGAAAGAAGAAAACCCATACTGTGTAATAACACATTTGTTAGAACCACAGATACTATACTTTAAAAAGCTTTTTTATGTTGTGTTTAGCAAGGAGAAATTGTAGTGCAGTACTGTGCCAAACTGCCAGGAGATAGAATATGCAGCCGGTCCTTGGGACCTGGGCAAACCCGAGATTCTTCCTCGCTGTCAGCACTCAGGGTTATAGAAAATATTTGCCGAAAACTGTGACTTGATCACGATATGCTTGTTTAGAAATGGAGCGTGATGTGGATACGTAAAGGAGGACCCTTCCAGAAAGATACCTACTTTGAATACACTGCAGTTCTTGTCAGTATTCTTTTAGTCTGAATTCAAGAAGAGATATGCCATGCAAGAACTTGAGCACCACAGAGTCCAGCGGGGGGTGTAGGGGAATGGAGACTCTTCACCAAGAGTAAGCAGCTTTCTTCCTATAAACCACTCAGGTAACTAAACTGAATAAAGAATAGAAGAGTAATTTAAAAAAAAAAAAAAGTATTTTAAGGAACACAGAAGGAGTGAGAAGCTAATTACCTAAAGGTTTTACTGGGGCTGATTTAGTTAGTCTTAATCTGCTTGCTCTCATCCTGTGGTCAAATGTTGGTTTATTTGTCTTTAGGTTTTGTACAGTATTAGAATACTGTGAGGGAAATGATCTGGACTTCTACCTGAAACAGCACAAATTAATGTCGGAGAAAGAGGCCCGATCCATTATCATGCAGATTGTGAATGCTTTAAAGTACTTAAATGAAATAAAACCTCCCATCATACACTATGACCTCAAACCAGGTATGTCTGACTTAGGAGACAGTATTGATAGCTTTTCTTTGCTCTTATAAGTGACTTTCGATTTTATAAAGTTAGAGAATTTGGCAGGAGACAGAAGTCTAATGTCACCTGACTGTAGATTGCTTGAGTGGGTGTGGGAACAGGAGCCCCGGCCACATAGTGCTGGGCTGAGGAGGGTGGGTCATGTTGATTCTCTGGAGAAACAGTGCCCTTGTCTGTAGAGCCAGGCGGTTTATGATGTCAGTCCAATTAAGAAGGAACTGTTCTGGCAAGCTCGGCTTTGTTTTTCCCTGTTTCCTATATTACGTAGTAGTTCCTCTACCCTAGGTCTCTTTGATAAATGACCCAAAATTAACAACTTATTTGCACACTAACCTCACATTTCATTAAATTCTGAGTAGAGTTTTTCATCTTTTTGTATGGTTACTATCTGACTTAATAGTCATCAGCAAAAATCAGGGGGCAGTTAGACTTTTTACCTCTGTTTTTTATTGTCATCATCCTCGGCTGTTTGTACAGGTCGCATATCTTAGTAGACAGCTCTAACCAACTTGGCTTTGGTGTTAGGAAGATGGTTCCCACTCACCTCCTGGCGTGGCACAGTTGTGAAGGTTGCTTTCCTCTTCTGGTAGCTACGTATTAAATCTCACTATTCTCTAATGCCATAATACAATTCACTTGACTAAAAACTTCATTACAGTGAAGTGATTTTAAGGAGATGGCCATTGTGTGATTGGGTTTTCCATCACTAAATCCTGTACATTTTCCTGCTGTAGGAGCTGTAGGTGGCACTGTGGTACTATCTTTGATTCTCTTGTGTGTTTTCTTCGAATTTTTTTTCCCCCTTAAACTAATGTTCTAAACATGATGGTTTAGAGATCCTTACTGAAAAGGTCAGATGAAACTTTCCCACCATTTTGACCGACTGTACAAGTGATATTTTACTTTGGAGAGTTATAATTTTTTTCCACTGCTCATAGCGGTGGTTTTGGCACATTAAGCAGGTGATTCTTGGAAAATAGAAGGTTGCAGCCAGACACTGAGGACTCTCCTCCAGCATTGAGTCCAGATCATTTTATTCCGGGGATTTAGATGTTTGCTGTCACGTGCAAGAGTTTGAGTTCACTTGTCTCTTTCTTATCTGTTATTACCTTGGATTTTTCTCTTAATTAGTAACTCTCTTTATTCACGAAGATTTTTATCTTTTTAGGTAATATTCTTTTAGTAAATGGTACAGCGTGTGGAGAGATAAAAATCACAGATTTTGGTCTTTCCAAGATCATGGATGATGATAGCTACAATTCAGTGGATGGCATGGAGCTAACATCACAAGGTGCTGGTACTTATTGGTAGGTATCCGGGTGATCTGCCGGGTTGGCTGGTGGAGATGTGGCTGTGTTATACTGAAGGGCTGATAATAAAATAATATCTACATTGTGTCTGCTTACCAGTAATGCTGTAAACCAAAGCAGATATTCCTCCTCAGCGGTTTGACTCTTAATTTGTCTTAATTTTTCTTTCCTTTCTTGAAAACCATTGAGAGAGATTATGTGTGGCCAGGTGTTTGAGTTGTATGTTTCCTCTGTAGGGTCGACCCTATAGAGTGGGTAGAGAATGAGGCTGCTCTTGTGTATATATAAAGAATGGCCCTAAATGCTTTTCAGTACAAACGCAGGTCTCCATGGGTTAATGGGATGAAGGATTCATTTCTAGAGTTGCCTGAGGATGGTGGACTCTCAAGGACTATGAAGTTCTGAAGATCAGGATATAAAATAATCAGGACATAAAAAGCATCTCTTGAAATCTAATCAGGAAAAAGTTTGCAGTTTGCCAAGAAATGTATCCATCTCAGCATGTTCTAAAAGGTTTTGAGCCACATTCCTTCCCAACTTTGTCACTCATCTCTCCCCAACCACCCTACCCCAGCTCTACCTGCCTGTTCTGTGATGTATCCTACTTCTGCCTAGTACTGTTTTTGATAGAACCATAAAGGATACTTGCATTTCAAGCATTTCACTTTGTGATTGTAAATATGTGTTAACAAAGTTTTCTTTGCACTTCTGAGGTGGTAACACAAAGCCACATACTGGAATGTGTGATTCTGAACATGAAGAAAGCTTCCAGCAGCACTAATGGGGGGAGGGTAACACCTGCTCTTACACCCCAGACTCAACTCACTTATGTTTGAGCCTGTAGAATAATGACTGTCTGGGAATGAGGGTGTTGATCTAAAGCAGACAGAGAAGAGGTGGGGTGACTTTCATAACGCTCAGAGTCAGCCTGTTCTTATCAGTCCAATCATATTTAAGTTAGATATATTAATCAGATCCTGCTAAAGACACAAAATTTCTACTTTCCATCGCTCTTTATCATTTGTGGAGATGGTACCTATAGTGAAAATCAGTCACTAAATTAAAACTTTGAGGTTCTAGGTTTAAAATAGAAGCTACATTTACAGTGTTTGTTCACTATGGTGGTTATTGTGGGTTAGTGTTCCTGTCACTAAATGATACAAAAATATCTGCTGTTGGAAATTCTGGAGACAGGTCTATACCTCTGCTATATAAATTCACTGGAACTTGGATTCGAATGTTTTGTTTGATAGCTCGATCTTTTTAAAAGGTGAAGCCTTTTCACATTTAATTAGTTTTCTCGTTGCTACCTTTTGCTGTATTTGCTAAGCTATAAAAATTCAGTGGTTGGAATATATATATAAACTATATGATATTTGGGATTTGCTTCAAAGTAATTTGTTTTGGGGGACGTAGAGAGAAACGTATATGAATAAAGATTCACTGAATGTTGATAGATATTGAAGCTAGATGATTACTTGGGGATTCATTTTACTATTCTTTCTACTTTAGATTATATTTGCATAGTAAAAAGATGATTTTTTTCATAGTAGAAAGTAAGGTAGAGAGGGGCTACTAAGAGAAATAAATTTTATGAATTTTTATGAAGGTTTTAAAAGTCCCCATATTGGTGAAAGCATTGTCATAATCATCCTCAATATGTCATCCCATCTTATGTCCCAGAGAGATATAAGTAGGACAGCAGGACATAACATATTCTTAGTGACTGCAATATTTGATTGTCCCAGAATCATTCTACATTGAATACTACTTTTAAGTAAGTGGGCTGTAGACTAGGCCTTGAGAATCATTTTTCTTTATGAGGATTTTATCATGATGGACTATGTGACTGTGTTTGTTTTTTAAACACAGTGTAGTGTCATAGAACTGTCTTCTACTCTTCCTCCCAAAATCCTTGTTAGGGAATTAGAGTGCTTATTATTTTCAGTGTTATTTGGGTGAAGAACTAGTTTATTTCTTCATTTACAGATAAACTGAGGCCTAGAAAGTAATTTTCTAGACTTCTGTTAAGTGGCAGTGTCTTTTGTATTCTAAATATTTGGCTAAGTTGTTATTCTGCATTTGGACAAATTCAGCAACTTCTGTTCTTCCCCACCACCTCCA
This sequence comes from Eidolon dupreanum, assembly GCA_028627145.1. NCBI lineage: Eukaryota > Metazoa > Chordata > Mammalia > Chiroptera > Pteropodidae > Eidolon > Eidolon dupreanum. Next base: position 97,414,859 of record CM053506.1, read on the forward strand.
CAAAATGTTATAAATACATTAAAATGATCGTTTTTGAATTAAGATTCTGTTTGTTATATATCCAAGATCATATTTCAGTTTTATATATATATGTACACACACACATGTGTATGTATATATACATGTGTGTGTGTGTGTGTATATGTGTGTGTGTGTGTGTGTAAATCAAGAACGGTGAAAACTCTAGGATTCAGGGAGGTTTTAGTGGTATTTGGAAAAGCTGGGTTTTTTTTTTTTTTTTAATTAACTTTTCCTATGTTTTTGTTTCTTTGCTGTTTTCCCCCTCGTGAATTTTGTGTCTACATATTTATTTTTCAATATGTATTTTGACTAAAAGTATTCATTGTGAAATAATCTCAGTCCTATAATCTTGGTCTTAATCATCCAAAAATATTTGTTAAAATGAATAAACAAAAATATGAAACTAAATTTCTATTAAAAAAAGAATTGAAGCCCATCATTTGAACATTTTTTTTGCCTCTCAACTCTTGTGATCCACTTCGAGCTATAAGTTTTATACCAGAAGCACAGCAGGGTCTAAAATAGCCTTTCACAACTGAATGGATGAAATCTGTAGAAATCGATCTGTTATCTTCAATTCTGCCTTCCAGCTGTGCCATAGCTAAGAATCCACGCACTGAGTGGAAGCATGAGGCCAGGTGGGGAGGGAAGGACTTCAGATGAGGATTGAGTTCTGCTAACTAGTTTGTTTAGCTCTTTTGGCACTATTTGTTAGTCTTCCAGTTGCTCCTGATCGCCCATAAAGTAGGAAATGTAAAATACCTTTAATAATACGGACTTTAATGTCACCATTGATTATATATTATAGTTATTGCCAGTGTGCATTTCCAGAAGAGGCTACATTAAGAAGACAACGGCCATCCCCTACAGAGATTTCTACTGGGTCTTGAAATCAGTGGGACTTTTGAAATATTTATTTTACAGACATCTTCAGCTAACATGAAAGGAAACCCATATCACCTCTGGTTATAGTTTAATGTTTGTCAATGCAGCTGTTATAAAAGAGAATGCACATCTTTTATGACCCCCTCCCCCCACCATAAACTTGTTGAATGACACTTATATTTGGTACAGCTATGAGAAAGGAGTCTGGGGTGGGTGAAAGAGGAACTAGGAGAATATTAACCTTTCAGAGAATTGAGAGTTGTATTTTAAGGCTTCCTAGGACATTATTACCTCCATAAGTTTGCATGTCTTTTCATATGGCTTTCTCCAGCTAGGTCTAAATTGCTTTTTCAGCTGTTAAAATTCAGATATTTTTGTTTCCAACAAGGTCTTTTGCCTTTTTATACATGTCTTAGATTTATACAGCCATTTTCCTAAGAATTTTTATTTCCTTTTGTCCCAGGTATTTACCACCAGAGTGTTTTGTGGTTGGGAAAGAACCACCAAAGATCTCAAATAAAGTTGATGTGTGGTCAGTAGGTGTGATCTTCTACCAGTGTCTTTACGGAAGGAAGGTAAGGAAGGTAGGGTGTGGTGGCTCGACTTCTGTATTGGGTGACACGTGTACACAATAGCATGGTGTGGGTTATTCTCTTGGGATTAATCATTGGATTTACACAAAATGGAATCTTGAAAGTTGTGGTTTGAAGAAAATAAAGACTTAATAAAAGCTTTATGTATAAGCAGAAATTTTCAACCCAAGAGCACCTAATGAATTTTGCTGGGTTGTAAACATGCATTTTTTTGCTATTCTCAGTTAGACCCAGGATATATTTTGATTCTAATAATATGTTTTAGAGAACATATTTAGGGAATATATTATATGAAATAGTTTATTAAAGTATACAGTCTTCCCAAGAGCCATTCTTAAGGGCCTGCAGACTTGAAACTTGAAATTTCTGCAGGGCTCTTTTTTCCCAACCACTCCATTAATTAAAGCTGTTATTAATAAAAGCATGCTTTATAGTTCTATACTGGGAGGTGGTGTCAGAAAGTACTCATTGTCTGTTACCTGTGATCAAGGTGATAGAGCATTAGAATAATAACCTAGGTAGTAAACTCCATCTGATGAATTTCACATTTGTTTTTTTCCTTGTGAGCATACCTTATAAATGTATATATCAAGATCCAGCTGTACATTTATATTCATATTTCTGCTGTCAGTGCGCTTATATGTTTCAGTGCTCCCCATCAGGCTGTAGGTGTAAGCCGTTTGGAGTCCTGCAACTCCCCTGGACTCTTAATATTTTGATTACAATCCCTAGACCAAGTTCTTAATTCACATTTCAGCTTCTTTTACTTCTTGTCTCCTTTGTTTCTTTATCCTACTCCTCTAATATGGGGAAACTATTCAGAACTGGTAGAAGTTAATTATTATTTATACTCGGACAATGTGGAAGTGCTGCTGATAGTGGTGGCAAAAGTTATCTAGAAAGAATTGTTTGTGATCCCTCAATAGAAACACTACAGAGATGACACTACGCCTAAACTTATTTTTTTTTAAGAGTTTATTAGAAAAGGGCAATTTGGGACACAGATAAAGCCTACACCTTTTTTCTCCACTCTGTCCTAATCCCTTCTACTCTTTCTTTTCCATCTTTTTTTATCTGTGTCTTGGGTCTGCCAGTGTCACATATGGGTATTAATTAAGCCCACTGGTATCATTCATGGCAAAAGAGATTTACTGGTTCCTGCTCTCAATCTTTTTTCTTTGCTGTAAGCAAAACTTAGCAAAGGCATGATATAGCAGATGCTGCTTCTGGTCCCAGCTCTGCTTTAACTTAAGATGTTAAGTAATCTGTGACCAAGTTACTTAAGCTCTAAGCCTTTCTGCCCTTTATCTATAAAATGAGAGGATTATAGATCTCTAAAGTTCCTCTTAGCAGTTCTCATTGAGACATGTTTTCTCCTTTTCCTCCCTGTGGTGTTGTCCTCTCTAGTTTTAACCAGAGGCCCACCTTTGTTTGTTCTGTTTTTATATGCTAGCCTTTTGGCCATAACCAGTCCCAGCAAGACATTCTACAAGAAAATACTATTCTTAAAGCTACTGAAGTACAGTTTCCGCCAAAGCCAGTAGTAACACCTGAAGCAAAGGTAAGTTCTGAACCACCGGCCAGCAAAAATGACTGCTGTGATGTTTGTATTATTTCTCTGGGTAATAGTGATGGATTATTCAGTACAAAATTCAAGAGTCATTAAAAACCTCCTCCTCCTAAATGTGTGCTTTTCCAACTTCCACCCTCTTCTCCCCTTCTCCTCCCACAATAAATATTAATTGAGTGCCTGTTAAGCAGTAGACACTGTTCTAGATAAGGAGAAGAAACTCTGAGTCTTTAGCAATGAACTGTATAGACAAGGTCCCAGCCTTTAAGAAATTTACCTTCCACTAGGTAAGACAAACAGTGACTAAAAACAGATATGGTTCAGATAGTGATAAATGTTATGAAGAAAATAAATCGGGGTGAAAGGATAGAGAAGTGGGAGGAACCCCTTTTTTGATGCCAAAGCCGAGGAAAGCCTCAGTGATGAAGCGAGTTTTTGAGCAGTCTTGAATGATGTGAAGGTGGAGGCCATGTATAAATTTGGGAGAGGAGTATTCCAAGGAGAGAGGAGTGAGTGAAGCTGGTGTGAGTGTGCACTCAGCAGGGCCCCACAGCGGGTGGAGCAGGGGGGAGGTAAGGGAGGATGCAGGACAGATTGCAAAGTGTGATGGGAATACAGCTGAAAGTTTTAATCAGGGCAACTACGTGATCTGATTGCTGTTTCAAAAGCCTATACTAGCAGCTGTATGGAGAGACAATTCAAGGTAAAAGGAGTTAATTTGACCACTATCCAACCAAAGAAATCTTTTTTAATTCCAGTTCTAGGTATCTCACTAAGAAAGGTTTATTTTTAAAGGCCAAGGATCATTATGTTCATTTCTGTTTTTGTCTTCCAAATGCTTTAATCAAGCACTCCGTGTAGGTGTCTTTTATTTTGAAAAATCAGAATTGGTTTTATACTTTTGCGTTTTGTTAATTAATCATAGGAAAAATATGAAATCATTTCATGATTTAGATTTTTTAAAACATTACATTTTGAGAGCAGTTTTAGATTCACAGCAAAAATGAGTGGAAAGTATAGTTTCCATATACCCCGTGCCCCCATGCACACACAGCCTTCCACGCTGTTGGCTTCCCAGTCAATGAACCTCCACCAAGATGTCATTATCACTGCCATGTAAAGTATGGACTTCGATAATGATATTTGAGATTTTTTAAAAATTTGATTCATTTATTTAAAATAATTATAAGACTTTGATGAAATAGAACTGTCTGGTGAAAAAGATCATTTATTTATGGGCCTTTATAGTTGTAGAAATTGAGACTACATAGCCCTTCATACCTGGTGCAAAAGAAACCTCCCTGTAGGTGGTAAATTAGGAATCTGAATCATACCCCACTCACAGTAGGTCTTTATGTCTGCTGTGCTCTTGGGGATACAAGTTTTTTTTAGGTTTTCCTTTACACTTAGACATGTGTCTGCTCATTTGCTTCATGATCTTTCAGGGAAGGCTGGGATACACAGGGAAAGCATGTACCAACCTGCGACACTCTGCAGTGTTGGTCAGTGCCAGTCTCCTCACCCTGAATGTGGTGGTAGTTGGTCATTATAGTTCCCACTTGCTCAGGAAGTCCGCAGGAGGCCATGGTTTGCAGATGTGGGACCGTGAAGTTAGACTGTACCCATGCACACCAGCCAAGGCAAAGAGAGAGAGTTGTGTGTTGGTCTTGTGCTTTGGGGACAGAGGTATTTGGAGGTCACACCCCATTCCCCCTCGGGGATGGCTCAGCTGCTCTGGGAGGAGTCGGTGGCCACAGGGAGGTACTGCTGCCAGTGCGTCTCCTGCCCTGGTCTTCTCCAGGTCCTCCCGGTAGTTTCTGGAAAGGCAGCTGCTTTAGAGCCTCGGGGTCCCCTCCTAGGACACCAGGATTCTTCTTCAAGAAACTTTCCTTTCAGGCATTTATTCGACGATGCTTGGCCTACCGAAAGGAGGACCGCATCGACGTCCAGCAGCTGGCCTGTGACCCCTACTTGCTGCCTCACATCCGAAAGTCGGTCTCCACGAGTAGCCCTGCTGGAGCTGCTATTGCATCAACCTCTGGGGCATCCAATAACAGTTCTTCGAATTGAGACCCACTCCTAGGCCACAAACTGTTCAACACACAAAGTGGACAAATGGCATTCAGCAGCGGGTTTGGAACATAGCGAATCCGAATGGATCTCATGAAACCTGTACCAGGTGCTTTTATTTTCTTGCTTTTTTCCCATCCATAGAGCATGACAGCATCGATTCTCATTGAGGAGAAACCTTGGGCAGCTCTGGCCAGGCCTTGTAGGAAAAGGCCCCACCCGAGGTTCCGGCGTCAACGGCCACTGCGTGTGGCTGCTCTGAGTGAGGAAAAAATTAAAAAGAAAAACTGGTTCCATGTACTGTGAACTTGAAAACATGCAGACTCAGGGGGGTCCCTGATGCAGTGCTTCAGATGAAGAATGTGGACTTGAAAATACAGACTGGGCTAGTCCAGTGTCTATATTTAAACTTGTTCTTTTCTTTTAATAAAGTTTAGGTAACATCTCCTGAAAAGCTTGTAGCACAAAGGCTCAGCTGGGGATGGTATTTGACTTCGGAGGAAAAAAGTTGCTATTGCCCGTTAAAGGCACTAGAGTTAGTGTTTTATCCCTAAATAATTTCAATTTTTAAAAACATGCAGCTTCCCTCCCCCCTTTTTTATTTTTGAAAGAATACATTTGGTCATAAAGTGAAACCCGTATTAGCAAGTACGTGGCAATGTTCATTCCAGTCAGATGCAGCTTTCTCCTCCGTCTGGTCTCCTGTTTGCAATTGCTTCCCTCATCTCAGTAGGGAAAAAACTGAGTGGGAGGACTGAGGTGTGTGGGGTTTTGCCATTGGACAAAGAAAGAGGTTAGAAGACTGCAGCCTGGGTCTCTCTAGGTTTTCAACTATTTCTTCACAATTTGAACACTTGACGGTTGTCCCTTTTAATTTATTTGAAGTGCTATTTTTTTAAATAAAGGTTCATCTGTCCATGCAGTCCTCTTGGATTCTCTGAATGTAGTAACTATCGAAACTATTCCAAAGGTAGGCAGAAAGCGGGCTGGGGAGCCAGATGCTCCAGGGAGCAGGCGTTCCTGCCCACAGTCTCTGTGTGCTTGCTAAATGGTGTACATTTCTTGTTAACCACGATATTAAAACTTGATCAGCACATAAGCTTTCCTCTGTTAGATCATTTGGCAGGAAACAACCTCCAGTTCTCTAAATTTTGTGGGTGTGTGCTGGTGTGTGCGTCTCTGTGTGCTTGTGCACACACACTTTGTCTAATTCACTTTAGTACATTCACTAAGTGGAGTTAAAAAATAATCTCAAGGGAAATGGGTATTTCAAATATGAACCTTTTTTGGAATTAATTTTTTTTAATTTGGCTGTTTCTGAGATGTATGATAAGCTGAAGATCGAGCTGGAATGGGAGCTGCGCGGCCCCACCATGCCCTCGAAACAGCAGAGCACTCGACAGTGAAGAGCAGGAGGCCAGAGCCTGAACATGTGGTGGCCAGCTTGGAATGTTACTGACACATGTGGCAAGAGGGCTCAGCCAGAAATCTTGAAAGATGCAGCATTCGGGCGTTTGAGTTCCCGGGATGGGGGAGGAAGTCAGGAAGGGTAGAGCGCTCTCAACTAGTTCATGTGGCTCTCGCGTTTCTCTTACATGTGAAACATGCTGCTGCCAACACATTTTCTAGGACCTTTGTTTATGAACCTGCCCCTTTCCCCAGTATCAGGTGATCTGAAGGGGAAATGGAGTGTTCATATTGAAGAGAGGCGTGCGGGTAGGTATCGCCACGTGGATGGATCTCTGAATGGAAGGAAGTCAGCCCCAGAGCCCTTGGTGCCCTCAGCTTTGTAAAGCTATTTTATTGTAATATATATTTATACACATGTGCACATATACACACATACATATATACATGTGCGCGTGTGCATGCATATGAGTATGTGTGTGTATAGTACCTTTTTTTTTTTTTTTACCATTACAATCAAGCCGCTGAGCAGAGAGTACCCATGGGGTCTCGAACGTTGAGCACAATGCCGAAAGGATGGTGTCTGCACGTAAAGAGATGGATGAAGTTGTGACCGTGTTTAAACTTACTCAGTATTAAGTTCTATTCCTTTTTTTCCTTCCTCTCATTCAATAATCTTGTCTAATTATTTAATTTTTAACTTTTTTAACAGTTAAAGAAATGCTGCATCTTTAAGCCTTCCCTCTAACTTCCTGCCTCCTTTTTTCCCCATGGGCTAAGTGAAGCTGCAGGACTTTGCTGATTTATCTTTTCTACCTTTGTCCTGAAGAAGGGATGCCCTCTCTCTTTGCTTCCTTTGGGTCTAGAGCCTGGTTGGAGCTGACAGGACCTGGCCAGGTCTGGGTGAGGCCACTTTCCACTCCGTGAACAAGCCCCAGAGAACACACAGAATCTTGACCTTCACTAGACTTTAAAATGCCAGTGAAATCACTAAGTGGGGTTCTTCCACAACATATTTTGTTAATATGGGTTTCACTTTTTCCAAGGATAATCCCTTATTGCCACAATGTTGATTTTCTTTAAACAATGATTTTTAAAATGTGTATTAATTTGTAATTAAATCCAGCCAGAGTGTTTTGGCCTTTCCCAATTCGGGGGTTGGGGAGGATATTAAAATAAGTTTTAAGAAGTAAATTTCCCAGCCTCTTGGTTTTTACTCTAGTTCTCCAGCTTCAAACAGAGCCCTTGCCATCTAGGGTGTAGGTGAGGGAATCCTGGCAGCTGACTGAGTCCCAGTGGACATCGCAGGCAGAATGGGAAATGCGCTGATTTGTGAGACACCTTTTGTACCTCTTATGTGCCAACAACTATGCTTCTGGGTGGAAACACAGCAATGAGCGGGATAGGGAAGGCGCAGCCATCAGTCACAATCCAGGGGTGAAGGTGGTGGGGGCCCTAGGAAGGAATGGAATAGGGGGTTTGAAGGGGAAGAAATTGGGCTCCAGATGATTCATTGTGAGGTGGGCAGCTTTAAATGGAGACTCGCCACTTCTGTGGCTGACCTGGACACGTCCGCTACCGTTTTTAGGTTTGCCTCCTTTCCTACTAGTCCTGTAGGGATAGGTTTTCTCCAGCTGAGATTAGCAGTCACGGAGCTCTTATGTTTCTTTAGAAAATAGCTCTCTTTAAACATAGTAAAGATAGTTATCTCCTAGAACCCTAGAGCTAGAAGCAAGCCGTGGGTCCAGCTTCTTGCTTCTAAGAATGCAAAGTTCATTGGTGATATTTTTGCTTTCTGAGAATCTTTCGCACTTACTCATCATACTGATGGCCTAAGCTTTCTTTGTAATTAAAATCAGTCTGGGGTAAGTGGGAGAGAGACATAGTGTACAGGCAGGTTGGGGTATGGAGAGTCCTTCCTAAACTTAGCTGTTCTGTTGACTTCAGGCAGAAATCACCCAGTGGTTAAGGGTCTGGGCTTTAGAATTATGTGTGGTTCAAATCCCACCTGTGCTCCTCGCATGGCTATAGTAAAGAGGAGAAATAAGGTACGTAAAGTGCCTGGCACATAAGGGAATCAAAAAATGTGCTTTCAAAAGATCACAAGATCCAGTAAGTGGGATTGCTGGTCCTGGAACCCCCGAGTTTGCCGGTCGAGGTTCAGAGCTTTTCTACCTGCTAAGTTGTCAGGAGACCCTTTTGCTTCTGTAAGTGACGCAGACCTTTAGGGAGCCTTCCCCCTTCTGGCTTGAGATGCAGTATCAGCCTCTGTCCTACAAAATCAGTTGTCTCCACTTACCCTGGGTCCAGGACTGCTTCAGCTGTGTCTGGAAGGAGCATCTCATAGGCAGGCATCAGCAAAACCTGTTAGAAATGCCCATTCTCAGCCTTGCCCCCACGCCGCCTACCCCAGCACTGCTTTGTCTCCCAAGTGACATGCGTGATGAAGGTCTGGCCACACGTCACAAGTCCTGCTGACCTTCCTATCAGCCACCGCAATAAGGGTGGGGCAGTTGGAGAGTGTGGCTGTTCAGGCCTCTAAACACACACAACTGGAAGACAGATGACTGTTTCATTTTCTGTGTTAGGAATAAAAATTTAAGCTCTGGGCTGTCCTAGGACCGATGTCCTAAATGAGCTCTTTTATGGGGAGCCCCAGGAGGGCTCCAGCAACACATCCCATATGCAGGTGCCTTTGTACCTAACGATATAGTCAAGAATCATTAACTCTCTTGGGCAAAGCTTTTTACCTTTGGCCTTCTCTTAAAATATATAACAACTCACCAGTACCTTCTTGTGAATTAATTTATCCCGTTTTTCTTTTACCTGAGGCCCAAGACCTGGGTCTGCTTATGAATCCAGCCTGGCAGTCTGGATCAGAGGTAAAGAGAGCCTGGAGCTGGCCTGAGCTCTTTGGAAGGGGTGGGGGAGGCGAGTGTGGAGGGGTTGCAGGGAGAGGCTGAGGGTTAAGGAGGGAGTAGTTAGGGACTCTGGCTGCTGCTGTGCTCTGCGGGTGGGTTGGGGGAACCTGCCAGAGGCTGGGAAAACAGACCAGGGAGCAGGGCTGGGGCCTGGTGGGGGCAGGGAAAACAAGAGCCCTATTGTGCTGGGGGAGCTCAGCGGGGGCCTGAGACAGGCTGGAGTCAGCTGGGGGGGGGGGGGGGTGTGTGTGTGTGTGTGTGTGTGTGTGTGTGTGTGTGTGTGTGGGTGGCGCGAGGCAGGAGACCCCGTGGTGCGAAGGGGTCAGAGAGCAGCTGGCTGGCTGGCTCGGCCCCACCCACCTCTGGCCCCGGGTCAGGCCGCCTGGGTGTGGAGGGAAGTGCCCAGCCAGAGAACTGGTAACTTTAGCCTCTTTAAGCCTCCAGGCATAGCCTGTGACCGTGGTGGCCTCTTGTGCGGCCCAAGCCTTTTCAGCTTGTGGATGGGGGAGCAGAAGACAATATCAGCAAAGCATACGCGCTCCATCATTACTGCTTTGCAGAGAAGTGTCTCATTTGTGTTACTTCAGAGCCTCGGTGGCGTATAGCAGGGTAGAAGCATCTCACTGATTTTACAAATGAGGAAACATGCCCAGAGAGATTTGGTGCCTGGTTGTAGGTAGAGTAGGATTGAATGGGAATGAACTGCAGGCTTGAAAATGGGAGGTGGATTCTCTGAGCGTCCCCCCTGTGCAGACACTGCATAAAGGCTGCACCTCAGCTGGAGGCTGGAGGCGTATCTTGCCCTCATCTAGGGCTCCACTCCCCAGGGCTTCCTTCACTATGTCCCTTCCCTCCCTCATGGCTAGCCCTTAGAAATCTACCTGGAGGCCCAGCTGGCCTGGGGCAGCAGCCTTGCCTCTGCAGTCCTGGGCTGAACATAGGTGGGAAAATGGGGACATGGCTTCCCAGAACATCCCTGCTTCAGATTTCCTAAGCCATCCAATCTTGTCATCTTGCTTTATATATGAGGAAGCTAAAATCCTGCCCCACCCCAGCCCGGACAACTCTGAATCTTCCTGTTCCTGTGTACTAATTGACAGGTGGGAATCGAAGCCTCTGCCCTGACTTCCTCGTGGTTCTATCAGGCTTGAAGGGGGTGGGAGACATAAAGACGTTTTCAGTAACTGAAAAAGTAAAAAGTATTGCTAGTTGCCTCCTCCCTATCACAGGGACCCTGGAGAGATGTCTGCAGGACACAGAGGCCCCCCCGCCCAAGTGTGGGCCTTGGCCTGATGCTAAAACAGACCTGTGCCCTGAGCATGAAAAACAAAGTCCTTCCCTACAAATGAATTTCAGGAGCCATTGCTTCTTTGCATCAACAGATTCTCACAACTATACCCATAACCTGAATATTAATCCTGCTCCCAGCCCAAATTAACTAGGCAAAACTGTTCTCTGGAATCTGCTAGAACAAGATGACAGAAGAGCACCCGCCTAGTGAGGACTATGTTCAGGTCACTATTCTAAACTCGTGTGACCTTGGACCAGACGCCCACTCTGAGCTACAGTTGCCACGTCTATAAACTTCATGCATCAGCTCAAAACACATCTATTTTGAAAGCCTTCTGTTTGTAATACGTTGGGCTAGACTCAGAGAGATAAAAAGGTACATCAGACTTGGCTCTTGCTTAAGGAAGGTTATTCAGAAGCTAACTGTAAGCTGAGAGCTGATAAATTGCAAAAGTGAGATGAGTCCCCTGGGGATTTGGGAGATGACATTGCCCTGGGCTTTGAAGGACTGGCAGAATGAAATAGAATGGAAAGGGGTGGTGTTTGCAGCAAAGGGTCCTTCACAGTTGCTGTGCTCTTCCCATACCACATGTTTGTCACACTAACACCTCTCTCCATGCTCTCTCACACCTCCCAAGTTTTGGCCATCTCACCATCTTTGAAAACGGTTCAAGAGTCACCTGCAGCCTGGCTTCCTCTGGGCTCTCACAGCGCCTTGTACTCCTTTCCCGTACTTCTGTGCCTTATCATGTGTGTATGTGCTCACTTGGCATCTGAGAGCTGGCCCCTCAGTGAGCCCAGGGCCCGGTTGAAGGAATGACGTGTGACATGTAGTTTGGCCTGCTGAAGCATGGTGCCCACAAGGAGAAGTAGGGCCAGTCAGGTGGTAGTGTGGGGCTGTGTGTTAAATGCAGGTCTTTGGTCAGGGAGTGAGCAAATCAGAGCTGGGCAGGGACAACCAGGACACCTGCATAGCTGGTTCCAGTATTTTTCAATTGTTTGATGACACCCCACAGTTAGAAGCACTTAACATCTCCACCCAGTACATATTGCACAGAACAGAACTTAGCTCAATGCAATGCACTCTGAGATTTACTGTTTCCCTTTATTTTTGAAATGCTGGTCACCACCCACTGGTGCCCCAGTCTGCTTGCTGCCTCGATGGAGGCTGTGGAAGGTCTGGCCAGCCTCTTGGAGCTGGGGTGGGTGGCGGGACAGCTGGATGCAGCCCCTTGGCTCCTGTTCTAATCAAAGGCTCTTCCATGGGGGCTTAGGGTGGGGAGGATGGGTCAGGGGAGGTTCTGCATGGGTGCCTGTTCTGCCTTCAGGCAATAATCAGTGAGAGCCATGGAAGGGTGCTGGCAGGACTGAGTCAAATACCAAGACTAGAGAAAAACTCATTCTGTCTGTCCTTCCTGAGTTGGGAGAATCAGGGACCAGGGAACAGCCTCAGATGATTTCTTGAAGAGAGAGGGACATGCAGAAACCACCAGCCCAGCCAGAGCTGTGGAGCACAGTAGCCTTGACTGCTGGCTCAGCCCCGTCCACAGTGTAAGATCAAGCTTAGAGGAACTGTACCTCCAAGTTGGAGAAGGCCCCTGTGGAGCAGTGTCATGTGACATCCCCCTCCCCATGCTGGCACCAGTTAGTGGGATAGTAGAAGGTTCTGGGAACTGCATCCCACTCAACTGTAACTGGTTTTTCAGCTCAGTTCTGCTTTTCTCTTCCTGTTGTGCCTCAGACCAACTTCTGCCCACCTCTGGACCATCTGTGGCCAGCTTACTCCACCTGCTAAAGCCTCCGAAAGGAGACAAGCCTGCAAGGATCCTAGAGGCATTTGATTGGTGACCCCTGCTGCAGTCTGGGCTCGGTCCCGAGTCCCCCTGCTCTGAGCTTACTCTAGGGCTATCCCTGCTAATAGCTGCAGACATGACTGTGGTGGCACCTCCAATTGGGAGTCCTTGTCTAAACTCCTAGATTCATGGGGCGGAATCAAGCCCTTGCTGCTTCCCGGAAAGGGTCTTGAGGTAATTTTCTTTTACCCATTGGGAAACAAGAGCTTTAAAGGAAGTCTTCTCATATGGGTTGTGGGCAGAAAGTGAGTGGAAACTCAGCAGCCCTCCTGGGGGTGGGGGCAAGTTTCTAGGTGTTCTCACACAGGAGAGGGGAAGAGCCTAGGGAAAATGGGCAGAATTTTTCTCAGGTCGTACTTGTGGCCATGACTGGTCAGGAGACCAGTCAGGAGAAGACAGACCAGCCATACGATTCTCCAGTAATATGGATCTTGGAGAACTAGTTGCTTTAGGTTAACTGACTGTCCCAAGGTTATACAACCTGGAAGAGGTGGAGCCAAACCTTGAAACTTGGATCTGTCTGAATCCCAAGCCTTCTGCCTTCCTTCCCTCTTTGGCCCAGTCCCGCTGGGATCCTCAGTGCTTCAAAGGAAGGGGGAGCCACATGAACTCAAAGGAAGATGCCTTAGTGGAGAGCTGAGGGTTTGAGCTGTAGGAGCCCAGAGGGATGGTAGAGAGGGTGGAATCTGCCCAGGCCAGCCCTGAGCTTAGCCCAGCTTCTCCCCTGGCTTGGAAATGGTGGGGGGAAATCATAGATCCTCCTTGGGGTTCACACCTCTTTCTCTAGTTGCCTTAGGTAAAGACCACATCTTTATATCCCCCTATTCTACCTGGCCATCCAATTGCATTCTACCTGTCTTGTGTTCTCTTGTCCTAATAAGCTTTTGTTGTAGGTTTGGCCTGCCAGGGGTGTCCGGGGCATTGCTCTGCTCCCCAGGGCATCCTCTTGCTGGAGAGGCTGCCATACCCAGAACCAGGGGAGAGGAGACTAATGTGAGAGGAACCCGAAGCACAGTGATTAATGACATCAAAACGTGTATAACAAAGGGCACCTGAGAGTCAGAAGGGAAGGGACTTGCTTGGGGACTTGTGGCTAGTGAATGGCGAGCTGGAATTCCAAGTCCACTCTAGGCTGCAGGCCTCGATGCATCCCACTGCCTCATACTACCCCATGTCTATTTACAGACATGCATTAATTCACCAGCCAAAGCAAGCATCGAGATGCTTCTACCTGGATTCAGTTACACTTCAGAATACCACTTCTGTACACAGTGAAACCTGGAGATGTTCAGACAGATGGGGAGGTTGTATCCTCTCAGGCAAAGGAAAACATCCAGTGTGGCAATCCTGATAAAACTGACCTGAGCAGCAATCTGGACGGTGGGGTGGGAGGGTAGCCTAGAGAGGTAGGCAGGGTGATAGGTAAGGAGCAAAGGAGACCCCCGATGTCCAAAAAGCAAAGGAAGATGGGAAGCAGGGAGGGGACCGACATTCCTGAACATCTCTACCCGGGGGCCGTGCTGTCCCTCTGTATACCACATTTAATTCTCAGGACAAGGTAGGAATTGCTGCCCCATTTACAAATAGAAATTGTGCACTCAGTGAACGTCACAAAGCTAATAAGGGGGAGAGCCAGGATTCTAAATGGGGTCTCTGTGACTCCAGTCTTTTCCTTCCACTAACATGGTTGTGATGGAATCAGCAGACCCACAGGGCCTGTCGCTGGCTAACTGTGTGAAGAAGAGCCATTTCTTGGTATCGATTCCACTATAGCAAATAAGATGTTGGCAAAAATTCCCTGGACCAGGTCATAGAGTTCATTCACTAAGCCCCCAGCATCTAGCCTGGTGCCTAGCACACAGTAATAAGTGGCTGTTCAGCTGAGCTTTAACAGGAATGATGAGGAGGCTCTGGGCACAGAGGGCAACTGGCCTTTCTTTGGAAGTAGATTAAGGTCTGGGTTGGGTGAGAGGTCCCTCTGACAGCTCTGGCCCTCCCAACACCCAACACGCCTGCAGACTGTGACTACGTTCCTTTGATAACTGATCCTGCACAGAATCCTTAAGCGGTGGGGGACTGGGCTAGATTCTCTACAGGGAGAAGTGCCCAGACATGGCTCAGCTCTCTGCCCTGCAAGCCCAAGATCTAAGACAGACTGTGGCCGCGGATGTGGGCCCAGACAGACAATCAGCAGAATACAGTGTGTAACCCTGGCACGCTGAGCAGGAAGTCTCCCCCTCAGCAGACTAGAACAGGGCCCCGGAGGAGCAAACATCAGTCCCTGCTAGCACAATGCACTTTCGTGCTCCTCAGCCTTTGAGTGCAGTTTCTCTGCCTGGGATGTGGCAAAAATTGTGTCTGTTTTTCTCACTAAACAAAACTCCTCCAGGGCTGCGACCTGGTTTGCTCATCTTTGTTTCTCCAGCAGCTAGCACAGGGCTAGCAATTTGTTGAGAGCCTAAGAAATGAGAGCGCATCTGTGTGCTGGGCACTCGGGACTAGTGCTGGCAAGTGGTGGACTTTCTGGACCCACGACATTTACTGGTGATGTCACGTAGTTGGCTTCTGCCCTGCTGGTGGGAGGAATGCCCAAACCTACTCAGGCTGGTGGGGAAGGGCAATCCAACCCTTTTCCAGAATCTAGAGGGCTCCTTGGGAACCCTGCCTGAGTTCCCCTTCAGAGAAAAGGGGACCCTCTGGTGAGGTCTGTGGCCAGTACATCCAGAAATGAGCGAGCAGAGGGAAGCTGATAAGTTGACTTTTGAGAAGACGCATCCTGTGTTTTGGCTGCTCAAGAGGGGTGGGGGGGGGAGCAGCTTAGCTAAAGCTGGCAAATCCTCAACCCACTTGTAGATAACAGAAATAGTGGCCAAGAGGGTGATCTCTGAGGCAGCCTCAACACAGCCAGCAGCCTGCAGAGCCCTGGGGGTCCAGGACATGCCACACCAAGAAGGTGTGTCCCAAGGGGCAGTGAAGCAAGAGTCGCCAAAAGGGCTGTGGCTGTGTTACACCTGCCCAAGCTAGCTTGGGAGTGCTTCTTTGGCCTGGTTGCTAATCATTTTTTAGGGCAAAAATGCAGACAGTGGGAATCTTTCCAGGGCCTCTAGGGGATTTCAGTGGGTGCTCACTTGGATTCTGCAGCCCCTGGGCTGTTACTTGCCAAGAATCTCAGCCCCGCAGACAGGGACAGAGCTAAGTGAGCATCTGCGAGCCCTATCTCCTCGCTGCAGAGAAGGGAAAAGATTTACCCAAGGCAAGAGTAGTAAAAGAGAAAAAGTTTCTAAAAATAGCACCGAGGTGGACAGCACAGGAAATAATTAAATCTATATTACAGTTTCATAGTGTTTTTATTTGATTACTTGTAATGGGAGAACGTGAATCTTCTCAGCATTTAGGATCTCTAAATGTCTCAGTCTGGCTCTGAGCCCAGAGAGCCTAAGCGACTTTTTCAGGGTCGCCCAGGGAATCAGGTAGAGGTGGGGCTGGGCTTCCAATAGCTGACTCCCAATCTGTTGCATAATACGGATAACTGGACTATCTTCCCTTTTATGAAATGTTCACTTGGTTCTTTGAGTCCGGCCAGCCGTCGGGATGCTGGAGAGAGCGATGTCTGTCTCCTGGGACATCCAGTGGACAGACTTGCCCTAGGTTTCTGGATACAGCCTCATCTAGCAAAAACACTACACCCCTCTGCACAAAGAGACATTGACACAGGGGTCAGGCAAACGCTAACACAAGACGTGCAAATGTTGTCGCTGGGCACATGGCACAGGGGCCCTGGCTCCCCCTCCCCCAATCTTCGTCCGGGTGGCCGAGCTCTCGGCTCCGCCCCTTCCCCACCAGATCGAGGGAGGGGTCGTCCCCGGCACGAAGGTAGCGGATGCTCGTCGGCGAGAGGGGTCGGCATAAGAGGCGGGATAGAGGGGGCGCCAGCGGTCCGGGCGTGGCCGCCTGGGTCAGCCGCGCGCCCCCGCCCCGGACCAGCCGGGCCTCGCAGCCCACGTCCCGCCACGCCGCGAAGTTTGCGGAAAGTTTTGCAGTTGCTTCCCCGCCCGCGCCAGCCCGGGAGCTGTGACGCAGCGTCTGGGGCTCGCGGCCCCGGCCGAGCAGAGAGGGAAGGCGAGGTGGGGTGAGAAGAGAGCGACGCGAAGCGGGAGAAGGCGCGCACGCGGGGGTCCGCCTCGACCCCGCGGACGCTGGCGCTCCGCCTTCCCTCCCACCCCGCCTGGGCGCTCCCTCTCCGGCCCCGGCCGCAGCCCCGCGCCCGCCCGCGCCGCCTCCCCCTCCCACGCTGCCCACTTCCCTTCCCCTCTGCCCCTCGCACCCTCCTCCCGGGCTCTGCGCTCCTCCCTCCGCCCTCCCTCCGCCCGGCCTGCCTCCTTCTCTCCTCCCCTCCGCTCCCCGGGAGGCATCACTTCGTCCCGACCCGGAGGAAGACGCGAGCCCCTCGCGGGCGGTCATCACAGCGCTGCGCCCGGGCTGCCACCGCGCGCCGCGCCCGTGCGCCCTCGGTCCCCACGTCTCCAGAGCGGCGCGCCGCAGGCATGAGGCCCCGCCGGCCGGCCCCCGCGCCCTGTCCTCGTCACCTGCTGCGCTGCGTCCTGCTGCTCGGGGGTCTGCAGTTCAGCCGCCCCGGCGCCCCTGGGGACGCCGCCGCCGCCGCCGCCGCTGCCGCCCTCCCGGGTAAGGCGCTGCCAACTTGGCCAACTTCAGGGGCGGAGCGGGGGGAGCGCCGAGGAATGGGCCTCTCTTCCCGACTTTTCCCTCCTTCCCCCCGCCCCCCAAAAGCGTGTGTGCGTGTGTGTGTATGTGTGTGTGACTGGGTTTTTAAAAATCGTCTCCGCTTTTCTGAAAGCAGGGGGGAGGAGAGGGGGAGGAGCGCGCCTGGAGGTGTGGGAGGATCTGAGTGGAACCAGATGTGGCGGGCGGCGGGGGAGGGGAGCCCGGGGGTCTCGGGACGCCTCAGAGGAAGAGGGCGGGCTCGGGGAGGACCCCCGCGCCCGCCCTCGCGGACCACCCGGCGCCGGCCCTGCCCTTGGCCCGGAGACCTCCAGGGCGCGTCCGGGGGAACCCGAGGCTCGGGCCAGGAGGCTCCAGGCCGATCTTCTTGTTTCTCTCGAGAAGTGATGCGTTATGATTGTTTTCGAATTATTTGTAAGGGCTTGTGTGTCCTTCCTGGTGTTTATATTTTCTTTTCCACACTTGGTCTACGAGGACGGTTTGTGGCATGCAGCATCCTCACTGCTTAAAGAGAGCTCTGTGGGGGCAGTTTTGTGCCACCAGTATGCAGCGACAGACTAGGCAGCGTGTGTGTGTGTGTGTGTGTGTGTGTGTGTGTGTGTGTGTGGTGTGTGTGGGCGGCTCTGACCAAACTTGTGCCCCTCCAGAGTGCAGATCTTGGGCAGCCAAAGAGCTGCTAAAGATGCAAAAACCCAACCAGCAGAAAACAAAAAGTTTTAAGCTGTACCTTCTCTTTCTGCTGCTCTTTCTAAAGGGTGACAGTGAAGTGTGAGACTGACCGACCCCTCACCAAGAATCTGAGAGCTAAAGGGAAAGCTTCACTTCCTGGGGGGCTTGCAGGAGTCAGAGCTGGAATTGCTAGGGAGTATAGTCATCACAGCCCCAGTGCTGGGCGCAGCTCCATCTTGCTTTACTGTGTAATTTGGGGATGGAGGTGAACGAGCCTGGGCAGTCAGTGCAGTGTTTGCAATTTTGTGCAAAGTCCAGACAGCCCCCTGGAGAGTGTGGGGCTTTTAGCCCTGGCCCACTAGGTGTGACTTATGCCACCAAAATACTTATCTTCCCCCATTGTGCTGATGGGAGAGGTGGAGGCCAGGGTGACACACATTCACTCCAAGTAGAGCCCCCCTGCTAAATTCCAGACCCACTTGGTATTGAATGTGGACCAACAAAACCAGCAAGCAACCCCCCACCCACTGCAGGTCAGGGCACAGAGGCTGGCCCTGTGTCCCTTCAGCCTGTCCGTGTCTTGCTTCTCTGTGAAAGAATTCAGAAGGCAGGCGGGGTGAGAGGGGTGGAGCACATTTTAAAGCCAGAGCCTGAGAGAGTGGTGGCCAGAGGCTGACTTGGCCTTTTCCCCCTTGGAGCTTCTAACGGAGGGAACCAGAAGTGCCTGGTGAGAGACCCTGTCAGCGAGGACGCCTGGACCCCCTCTGCCGCCTGGTTTCCCCTGCTGTCCTGCTTGCTCCCCCTGCCCTCCCTCAGGATGTGTCCTGGCACTTGTAGTCCTCACTTTCCAGTGGCATTGCATCAATCATCCTGGAAAAGCTTAGGGTGTGGGGTGGGGTGGCCAGGTCTCCACGGCAGCAGTTGAGGAAAAGTAGGTCTTGTCACCTGCCCATCACTGTTCCCTCTATCCAGAGTGCTTCTCCTTGAGGCCGAATTCCTTCCTCATTCCCCTGTACCTGATGAATTAGGTGGTCACTGGGAAGAACTTAGCAGCACCAGGATCTGTATGGCCCCAGAAAATGCTGTGGCAGATAGGATTCAGCTTCGCAGGCCAGCAGGGCTGAAGTGAAACTTGCCCTGGGCACAGAGGTGCGTGTTGGGTGGCTTCCTGACCACCAGTAGGGAATCCTGTGGGATTAGAAGACGGGGCACCACAGTGCTCCTTGAGGGCAGCGAGGTGGCAGGGCAGCAGTGCCTTCTTGGTTTGGGATGACAGAATCCATCTTTTCTCCACCTCCATGGGGTGCCCTAAAAAGCATTTGACCAGAAGACCTCTTTGTAATTGCAGTATGACTGCATTTTTGTAACATTCACTGTTAGTGCTGAGCCAAATACTTGGGGAGAAGGAAGGTACAGAAGAATGTAAGATGCATCCTTAGAGGAAAGAAAATATTGCAGAATGAAACATTTAACAGGGTGGAGAGGCAGGATTCCATCGGTGGGGTGCCTGCTTATAGCCAAGATCTATGCTAAACACTTTATGTGCATTTTCTCATTTAATTCTGCTAATAACCTAAGGAAGTAGGTATTGATGGGTCCATTTTGTAGATAAGGAAATGGAGGCCAAGAAGGGTTTGATAATTTACTGTGAGTCACACAACTAGTAAGTGAAAGTCTGGGACCATAGATACCTAATGTCTGGAGGCTGGTGGCATGAAAAACTGTGGGGCAAAGGGTCACCAAGACTCTGGAGGGAGGTTGGGTGGGACCCGGCTTTGCAGTGGCAGAGAGGGGTACAGACAGGGCAAGACCAGGAAGGTTGTGGGATTATGTGGAAGCTGACTGGGGTGGGGTAGAAATATCCTAAGTGGGGGGCGGGGGCTAGTGAAAGAGGAAGCTGGCCAGATACCTGAGGGGCCAGAAGTGGGGAGTGACTTGCCAGCTGGTGGTGGGGAATCCTGGAGAACCCCTGCAGATGAGTTTCTGAGCAGAGGAATGAGGTGTGATTGGAAAGAGGGTCGCTGGCAGCCCCAGGGATGCAGGTCAAGGAGTGAGTAGACCTGGGACATCTTCCGGTGGGGACAGATTCTACTATCTAAAGGACAGGGAAGGAGTCATTCCTTTTGAAAGGCATCAGGTACTTGGTGCTACTGCAGGAGTCAGCCAGACAAATCGCCTGCCCTTCCAGTCCAGCTCCTGGTGAGTCAGGATATTCAGATCCTTCACACTTTGCCCCCACAATAGTCAGTCTTCCTTGTTCCAACCCGCTCACCTTCTGTGAATTGCCAGGGCCGAGGTGATGCCTAGGTGAGCTATGGTTGCTGCTGGCATCCAGCACCTCCCCCTCAGGTTCACCTGGGCAAGGGGTGGCTGGAGAGGAG
Organism: Eidolon dupreanum; assembly: GCA_028627145.1. Lineage (NCBI taxonomy): Eukaryota > Metazoa > Chordata > Mammalia > Chiroptera > Pteropodidae > Eidolon > Eidolon dupreanum. The sequence goes on from CM053506.1 coordinate 97,435,259, forward strand.
GAAGCCCAGGTCTTGGTTCCCATTGGTTCACATTAGAAAAATCTTGGCTTCGATGCCTGTATGGTACAGTGATTTGGGCTGATGAGATAATTGTAGAAATACTGTGAAATTCTCAAAAGGGTATTCATTTGGATTCACCACTGAGTCAAGCAGTAACTGGAGCACCGTTGCACCCCACGGAGGGGTGCGGGGATCAGTGCAATGGCTACCGTTTTTTCACGTGCTGGGCACTGTGCCAAGTGCTTACAGGCATGGCTCTTCCACAGTTCACTACCCTAGGAGGGTGTTAACCCCCATTTTACAGAAGACAGCAGGTGAAAATGTTAAGTCATTTGCTCAAGACCGCCACCACCACACCACTAGCGAGCGGTAAGAGTGGGATTCAAACCCGCCTGTGGCCGCTGAGCCAGAACACTGCAGCCCCAGACCCTGTTACGTCTCCATAAAGTTAAGCACGGCAAGGGAATGTCAAGAAAGGCTGGAAAAGTCTGCTTTGTGGGGTTTTCCCCCCAGCTCGAAGCCCTGTAGAACATCCTCTCGCTGTGTTCTCCTGAGAGGAACCCCAGGAAGACAGTAGGGTAGGCAGCCCTTTGCTGCACTCTGGCGGTCTGGGTGCTCGTCTCTCCCTCAGTCCAGCAGACCCAGAGGCTGGGACAGAGCCCTCCTTAGTGTCCTCAGAATAAAAGATGTGCTGCCGCAAAGAGGCATCGATAAACGAATGACCTAAGGGGCCTGGTGAAGGAGGAGCCAGCCCCGCACCCCAGCTTCCTTGAGGTCTGGGATGCACATGTCCCGTCATTTAGTCAATGAAGTTTACTGAGCATGCGCAGTGCCGAGAGCAAGGATGACTGTAGCCTGTTCTTTGGAGCCCACCTCCTCTTGTACCTCCAGTGGGGGTCCCTGCTCTTGGAGGGCCTAGGCCGTGCTGACAGGAAGTGTCTCTTCCTGTTTAGTCCTTCGTGAGATGGGGAGGGGCCACTTTCCCATGACTGGATCCTATAAATCTGGGTGGGGTGGGCCATCAGAGTGGTGACGCAGCTCTTGGAACTCACCCTGGGCACTGCACATCCCCGTTCCTCCTCAGCTAGGGGTTTTGTCAGGAAACAGGCAGACTGGCTGAAGGCTGCACAGTGGCATCTGCGGTCCAGGACACCTGCCAGCATCAGCCAGCTCCAGCCCCTCAGGGAACGGATTGGGTTGGCTACCTCCCTCCTCCGCCCCTTTCCCCCCCGCCCAAACTTCGTGACTCCATGCAGAAGTACAGTGATTCGTGTCTTTCCTGCCCTTCCTCCTCTTCTTTGGACCTCTCTGTCCCCTCTCCTGGGGCCCTTGACCGTGCAGACCCCTCCCATCCTGCTTGGCTGGGCCGCTGCTCTCCATGGCCCCGACTCGGCCTTGCCCCTCCTCCCACTTCAGTTCTGCCTCACAGCTGTGGTGATGCTGTTAGAGGAAGGCCCTGAAATCTCAGCCGCCCCCCGTCTCACCCCACTCCCCCACCCCCCTTCTCCTTTGCGCGCTCTGCTCCACTCTCCCTGAACCTTCATTGCCTCCCCACCTCCAGGCCTTTGCACGCACTGTTCCTTCTGCCTGGGATGCCCTTCCTTGTTCCCCGGCTGCCCCTGCCCCTTCCTTCAACACTCAGGATCCTGAGCTGGACACCAAGAGGTCGTGGTTACTGCTTCTTGGGCTCATCTGGGCTGAGGGGAGACCAGCACCCAGACGTCACAGACATAGAGGGATAAACCGCAGAATGGAGGCAGGAGGTCTCTTTTTATCTTTCTCCAGGATCAACCTCCAGGAGGACACGGTGTTGGAGGTGAGAAGTTTCCGTGGTTGGCTTAGAGCACCTACAGGAAGCCAGTTTCCCAGCCTTTCCCGACATCCTCAGCCAGCCTTTGGAAGGGGAGGTGGAGGCGGGGCTCCCCAGTGTAGACTGAGGCAGGAGTGGGCGTGGCCAGGGATGTTCCTGCCTCCTCTTAGTCCTCTGGAAAAGTAATGCCACTCCCCAGCTGTGTGACCTCTAGCAAAGGTTCAAGTTTATTTATAAAATGGGAAAAATAAAATAATATCCCCTCAAAGGGACATTTTAATAAATACACAAAAATGGGATAATATATGACTGAGATAATGCCTGGTACCCTACTGGATAACAGTGATTTCTTAGGCAATAATATTAAATGATTGCTATATTTATTATTAGGAGGAGAAAACATGAATATCAAGAGACTTAAATAGGAGAAAGCACAGTCCTCAATACAGAGTCTTAACTACAGCGACATTTAAAAAAAAAAAAATCAAAGCAGGTCTTAACTCTACTGCATTGGTGACACTTCGCTAACTACTCTGAGTGCCTAAAAGTAACCATCCTTTCTCTAAAGTAAATTTAAATCCTGAGGGGAAGAAAAACCCATCTTCAGTTGTCCTTACCCCTCAAGCCCCTCAGCTTACTGCCCTCCCTCTTCCCTTCTCATCTCGAAGCTTCTCTAGCTAACTTTCACTCAGAAACTGAAGGCTTTCTTGGACTGTAGACTTTCAGTGTGAAAACTCAGATAGTCCCAGGCAAACCGGGACTGTTGGTCATAGTCCTCCCACTTCCTGACCAATGGTCACTTTAGCTTGCTGTCTAAGGAAGCATCTCCCCATTGTCACGGTGATTAGGCTCCCCAATAACTAAATTCAGTGACCCTCCTCAGGCCTTGCACTGTGGGTGCTGTCGATAGGCTCAATTTTAATAATGCATGCTCAGCAGAAAACAGACCATTTATAAGTAAAATATACAAAAGTTCAAGTCCTCCCTCCCCTCAACTCACACACTAGCAGTAACCAATGTCAGTAGTTCATAGAGTAATCTTCCTCTGGCTGTGCGTAGGTACATAGATGTAAATACTCCTTTTAGGTGGATGGGACCTCATCTTATACTGTATAATGCAAATGGTTTTTATCTTATAATATTCTTGGAGAAATTCCATGACAGGCTGTAGAGCTGCCATGTTCTTAATGTGGAGGAACGGGGATGTGCTCAGTGTTCCTTGTAAGGATGTACTGTCTTTAAAAACAAACAAAACTGCTTCCCTGTGAATGGATTTTTGAAAATTCTCTCTTCCTTTGACCTTTGTGATGCCATTTGCACCCACGCTCTCCACCTCCTGTCTTCCCCTCTGTCCTCAGTCCAGAGCTGGCATTGCTGCCACATTTGTGGTCCCAAAGGGGCAGCTTTAATCATCGTCAGAACAATTCTCCGAGTTGAGAATTTGAGGGCTTTTATAGTCAGGTTCTATCCTTCCTATCCAAGCCCCTGAGCAAGTCAAACTGAATGACAAGCGTCACCCACAGAGGCCCCCAAGTTCTGCCCAGCAGAGACTGCTCATGTTTCTCTACGTCAGGAGCATGTGGGTCCACAGGTCACTCTGAGTCCTGGCTCTCACTGAGGCATTGGAGTTGCCCTCAGCGAGAAGAAGCCTTTCTTTCTAGAGTTCCCCAGGAATTTCATTTCTGGAGCTACTTCCTCCCTTCCAAGACTGTAAGCACCTCAGGGCAGGGCCTTTAACCCCTTCACAGGTCTCAGCACAGGGCCTTGGACACAGTGGTATTTAGCAAATACTTATTGAAATGGGGGGAATAAAAGGGAAAGAAAGAGCAGATAAGTGTTCCAAAGAGCTCCCCCATCCCGGTTTTGTTGAGACATAATTGACGTGTAACATTGTATTAGTTTAAGGTGTCTAGCATGATAATTTGATAATATGTATATATTGTGAAATGATTGCCACAATATGTTTAGTTAACATCCATCACCCCACACAGTTAAAAAATCTTTTTTTTCTTGTGATGAGAATTTTTTCTTTGTAGTAGAAAGGCAGAGAATAGTCATCCTTCCAGAGTTTTAGATGATGTCACAGTCAGGAAAAACATATGGCATTGAATTAAACAGAAAAAAGTCCAATGGACTGAAATAAATTCCAGTAGACTTAAACTGTTACAAGAACTTAATGCGAGATACACCAGAAAAAAATTAATGGGAAAAGGAATCTTTACTTTTAAATGTTATTGGACAACTGGATTATATTTAAAAATTTTAATTTTAATTTTAATTTATAGCTGATCACATCGGAGTAAATTCAGATGACAAGTTGTCACATAGAAAGTGCAAAGATCACTAGAAGTTAAAGAAACTGACTTTCTTTAAATACATAATTTAACTAGTAAAAACAGAAAACCTAATCTTGGCAGAGCTATGAGGAAGCCAATGTGTATGACTGGGGCACTGTAAATTAGTTCAGTCTTTCAGGAGTCAGCCTTTCAGACAATATGTAAGAAACTAGATATGTAAGACTTTCTATCCTTTGACCTCATAATCCCACTTGGGGGAATTTGTAAGGGATTAATCCCAAAGGGAAAAAAATGTTCGTAGAAGTGCTATTTGTAGTAGCAAAATAAATTGGAAGCCATCTAAATGCCCGACAATAAGAGTATGGCTAAGCAGACTAAGTAAGATATCTTAACATAACAATTTATGTAGCTGTGAGAAACAAACATACGTCTAATGTCAATACATGGAAATATGTCTAAGAAGGAAGTTCTCATGACCATAAGGCAATCTTACAAAATAATATGCACATATCATTAACAATTAAATGAAAGTGCATGTTTGATCACTGATACTTACTTACTCGGTTAACTTTTGTTTTTGGTTTTGTTTTTGTTCCTGAGCACTGACAATGTGCTAGTCATGGTATTTAGTGCTGAGGACACTGTAGTGAACAAACCAAACATGGTTCCTGCCTTCCCAAAGCTTATATTTTGACAGCAATCCCCAGAAATGTAGAGCAGCGTGTAGAGTCAGATGTTCACGGTTTTCGTTTTAGGTGCCATTTTAAAGTTCATTAAAAGAAAGATGGAAGTAGTAGACTGCTCTGGAATCTCAGACGTGGGGTTGGGAACCTGCCCGGCTGCAAAGAGAACAACCTTGAGTCAGACCAGCCTGGCAGAGTAGGAATTCAACAGGAAACAGCCTTGTAGTCAGTCTTGGTCCCTAAGGAAAGGATTTTTTGGTATAACCCAAAAATGCTTAACCTCATTTCTGAAAGATCTGAGGATGTAAGAGCATTGGTGGTTTGGAATGAGCTTGGAAGCACTGTTTATAATAGTCAAAGCAAAAACAAAAATGCACGTCAAAAGAAATATGGATAACTAAATTACAGAGTATAGACACGCGATGAAATATAATGCAGCAGTGAACTAATGAACCTCAGCTGCATGCACCAGCATGGGTGAATCTCAGAGACATAATGTGGACTGGGGAAAAAGTCCCAGAGGACTACGTTGGTATCATATGCTTTTTCAAGCCATTGGAATAGTTGAAAAAAAAAAAAGTATAATTCAGTGAGCCCCTACGTACTCTTCACCTAGAAGCACCAACTGTTAATGTTTTGTCATGTTTGCTTCACCTCACTCGTGTGTGTGTGTGTGTGTGTGTGTGTGTGTGTGTGTGTGTCTGGTGAAGCTTTGAGGCAATTGTAGATGTGACATCTCATACCTAAATACTTCCCCATCTATCAGCTAAAAACAGACATTCTCCTATATAACTAATATACCATAATTACACATTCACGAAATATAACAAATATGATTCTTTTTTTCTGATACCCAGTTCATGTGTGGATTTCTCCAGTTGTCTCAATAGTGCCCTTTTCAGCTGTTTTTTAAGTCTAGGATCAAATTAGGTGTCTTTTCAGTCTTTTTAATCTGTAGTAGTTGCTTGGCCTTTTTGTCTTTTATAGCATTGCATTTTTGATGGCTCCAGCCTAGTTGTTTTATAGACTGAAATAGTCTGATGTTTAATCATTAAATTAATGTTAAACATTTTTAGGAAGGAAAACTATGCGGAGGATGTTGTGTCCTTTACATTGTGTCATGTTAAGTCGGTTTGTTCCCTTCTTGGGAACTTTTTAAAATGAAAACATACTTAATATACAGTATATTACTTTCAGGTGTACAGCATAGTTATTCAATTTTTATATAACTAGTGAAGTGATTGCAATAGTCTAGTAACCATCCAACTGTACAAGGTTGTTACTATGTTGACTGCATTCTCTGTGCTGTATGTTACATTCATGTGACTTATTTATTTTGTAACTGAAAATTTATACCTCTTATTCCCTTTCATCTTTTTTGCCCTTCTCTCCATCTCTTCTCCTTTGGCAATCCATCAGTTTTTTCTCTACGTCTGTGAGTCTGTTTAGTTTTGTTCGTTTGTTTGTTTTGTTTCTTAGATTCCACAGATAAATGAAATCATACAGTATTTGTCCTTAGCATAATACCCTGTAGGTCTATCCATGTTGTCGCAAATGGTAAGATTTCATTCTTTTTAATGGCCAAGTAATATTTAATTGTATATATATTTACCACATCTTCTTTATCCATTCATCTATTAATGGACCTGTAGGTTGCTTCCACCTTGGCTATTATAAATAATGCTGCAGTGAACATAGGGGTGCATGTATCTTTTGTATCTTTTCCAGTTAGTGTTTTCATTTTTTTTTTTTTTTGGATAGGTACCCAGAAGTGTAATTTCTGAGTCATCTGGTAGTCCTATTTTTAATTTTTTTGAGGTCTATCAGATTTCTACACTAAAAAAGTACCTTTTCCCTTTTGAGGTTAGTAGATAATATAAAGAACCTGAATTATATTCTTAAAAAAGCAAAGTTGTTCATAGCATCACTCTTCATAATAGCCCTAAACTGAAAACTACCGAAATGCCCATCAGCAGTAGAATGACTGGATAAACTGTGGTATGTCCACACAATTGAATACTATATAGCAATGAAAATGAACAGTCTACAGCTACACGCAACAGTGTGGATGCAGCTCACATACATATTGAGCAAGATGCAAGGGAGTTCATACCATATGATCCCTTCTATAAAAATAATACACACACAAAAAAGAGGAAAAACTGATCTATCCTGTTTGAAATCAGGAGAGTGGTTATTCTTAGGACAGAGGAAATTCTCAAATAAAATTTAAAAAAACAACAACAAAAAGGAAATGTTATCTGTAATGTATATGAAGAGAAGCTCATACAGGCCCATGAGAATCTCCAATAGTTTTAAGGCACCAAAGATCAGAACAGATAAGACAATAAAAGAACAGAATTCACAAAGAAGGACTACCAGTATCTAATAAGCCTATGGAAAAATGTTTAAAATCACTAGTAATAATAAAAGCAAGATACCATGTTCACTTCTCACAATAGTACCTACAAAGATTGATGAAACAATATGTTCAACATAACATTATTTGTAATGAAGGAAATGTGTTTACAAATTGAAGACCAGTAATGCCTAGGGAATGAGAGAATGAATTGTAGTACGTCACATCATGGAATAGTATACAGCTGTTAAAATGGTTTCTACTAAATTTTTTTTTAAGACAGAAAACTCCTTTTGCTGAAATACACTAAGATACACAAATGTATGAGTGTAAATTGTATTTGGGGTATATAGATAAAATTGGTAGAAAGCCCACACCAAAATTTAACAGAAATTATATGTCATATGCTGCTATATTTTGTTATATATTATTTAACAAAGGTGGTTATGGGTAACGGCAAGGCTTTTTTTTTTCTTTAAACATGTAATTTTCAGTTGGTTGTAGGGGGCAACTTTCTTCCTGTCCACCCACATGTTTCAAGCAGCCCTCCCCCCACTCCCATCACACCCTGGGCCAAGCCTGCAGCACGTGACTCCATAGAGCCAATCAGAGCCTGCTGGGAGGGCAGGCCTTTCCCAGGCAGGATGGGGTGTTCTCCAGTGTGAGTAAGCCTGGGTGCCAGGCTGATGGCCCCAGGGACTGCGATCTCCCGCCCCTTGCTGAGACCCGGGTTGCAGTTTTCCCAGGCCTCTCCACCCTGCCCTTCCCTACGTTTTCTTAAAGGACAAGTTCGAGTTGGGTTCCGCCACTCTTGCAGGCCTGTGTAGGATTGTTGGCCTCAGAGCAGGTTTTTCTGAAGAAGTTCTCAGAGTGCTCACGGGCTGGGACCTCTTTCCAGTAACAGTTCCCCCAAACATTAGCCTCTTGATTTTGCACTGATCGGCAGAGTGTTTGCAGAAGCGGCAGCGGGAGAGAACTCAAACCATTGTAATACAAGTTTGCATTTAGAGAACTGCAGGACACAAAATTCTGTAAGCGCTGAATGGCAGGGCATATGGATGAGACTGGAATGCAAATCAGGAAAACGTCAGATAGTTAGGGGATAGGCTTTTTGGAAGGGTTCCTGTGTTTTAAGAACTTTATGATGTGTCTGTATAACATTGTGTAACAAATGAGAGCTGGCGACCACATGAGTATTTACTGAGCACATAAAATCAGCCAGGGTCAGTATTAGGCAATTCCACATAGGCTGGATTTTTAATCCTTAACATTCTTCCATTTCACATAAGGAAATCGAGCCAGGGAGGCTGAGAGCCAGGATCACATCTAGTAAGTGGCAGAGCTGGGAATGAGATCCAGGTCTGTCTGATTCTCTGCATGATCTTTTATTTTATAAATAAGTATTCATTATAATATAATGAACATTTGTCAACCCACCACCTACTCCAAGACAGAGAATATTTCATATACAGGTGTGCCTCATCGTATTGCATTTCACAGATATTGTGTTTTTTACAAATTGAAGGTTTGTGGCAGCACTGTGTAGAGAGGTCTTCAGCACCATTTCCCAGCAGTATTTGCTCACTTCGTGTCTCTGTCTCATTTTGGCAATTCTCACAGTATTTCAAACTTATTCGTTATCTTATATTTGTTGTGGTGATCTGTGGTCAGTGCTCGTTGATGCTACTATTATAATTGTTTTGGGACTCCACAAGCCATGCCTGTATAAGATAGAGAACTTAATCAATAAAGGTTGTCTGTGTTGTCTCTCTCCTCTGCTCTCCCTTTCCATAGACATAACAATGTTGAAATTAGGCCAGTTAAAACCCTACTGTGACCTCTAAGTGTTCAAATGAAAGGAAGAGTCACACGTCTCACTCTAAATCAAAAACGAGAAATGATTAAGCTTAGTGAGGAAGATACGTCGAAAGCCGAAAACCAAGATAGGCCAAAAGCTAGGCCTCTTGCACTAAATAGTTAGCCAAGTTGTAAATGCAAAGGGAAAGTTCTTGAAGAAAATTAAAAGTGATACTCCAGTGACCACACAAATGATAAGAAAGCAAAACAGCTTTATTGCTGATAGGGAAAAAGTTTTAGTGGTCTGGTTGGCAGATCAAACCAGCCACAACATTCCCTTAAACTAAAGCCTAATCCAGAGCAAGGCCCTAACTCTTCAATTCTGTGGAGACTGAGAGAGGTAAGAAATCTGCAGAAGAAAAGTTTGAAGCCAGCGGAGGTTGGTTCATGAGATGTAAGGAAAAAGGAATCCCTGTAACATAGCAGTGCAAAGTGAAGTAGCAAGTGCTGACATATATGTTGTGATCTGTGATCAGTGATGACATAGATCCTGATATGGAAAGGTGCAGCAAGTTATCCAGAAGATCTAGCTAAGATAATTAATGACAATGGCTCTACTAAACAACAGATTTTCAGTGTAGATGAAACAGTCTTCTATTGGAAGAAGATGCCATGTATGACACTCATGGAAAGGAGAAGTCAATGCTTGGCTTCAAAGCTTCAGAGAAAAGGCTGACTCTCTCATTAGGGGCTAATGCAGCTGGCGACTTTAAGTTGAAGCCGGTGCTCATTTACCATTCCGAAAATCCTAGGGCCCTTAGATTATGCTAAATCTCTTCTGCCTGTGCTTTATAAATGGAATGACAAAGCCTGGATGACAGCACATCTGTTTACAACATGATTTACTGAATATTTTAAGCTCACTGTTGAGACCCACTACTCAGAAAAAAAGATTCAGAATATTGCTGCTCGTTGATGATGCACCTGGTCACCCAAGAGCTCTGATGATGTACAGTGACAATGTTGGTTTCATGCCTGCTAATATAGCGACCATTCTGCAGCCCATGGACCGAGGAGTAATTTTCTTTCAAGTCTTGTTATTTAAGAAATACATTTCATAAGGCTGTACCTGCCATAGATAGATGGATCCAGGCAAAGTAAATTGGAAATCTTCTGGAAAGATTTCAGCATTCTACAACATTCATGCTTCATGGGAAGAGGTCAAAATGTCGACATTAAGGATTTTGAAAAACTTTAGGGGAAGAAGTAACTGCAGATGTGGCAGAAAGAGCAAGAGAACTAGAATTAGAAGCGAAACCTGAAGATGTGACTGAATTGCTGCAATCTCATGGTAAAATGTTAATGTGTGAGTCGTCGTTTCTCATGGATGAGCAGAAAAAGTGGTTTCTTGAGATGGAATCTACTCCTGGGTGAAGATGCCATGAAGATTGTTGAAATGACATCAAAGGAATTGAAATATTACATACACTTAGTTGATAAAAGCAGTGGCAGGGTCTGAGAGAACTGACTCCAGGGCAAAGAAGTTCTACTGTGGGTAAAATGCTGTCAAACAGCATCATGTGCTACAGAGAAATCGTTCATGAAAGGAGTTAATGTGGCGGACTTCATTGTTGTCATATTAAAAAATTGCCACAGACACCTCAACCTTCAGCACCCACCACCCTGATCAATCATCAGCCATCAACATGGAGGCTTCTCCACCAGCAATAAGATTATGACTTGCTGAAGGCTCAGATTATGGTTAGCATTTTTTAGCAATAAAGTATTTTTTAATTAAGGTATGTGTAGTACATTGTGTTTTTTAGACATCACACACGTATTTGACTACAGAATAATGTAAACATAATGTATGTCCCGGGAAACCAAAAACTTTGTGACTGGCTTTATTGTGATATTAGCTTTATTGAGGTGGTCTGGAACTGAACCCCTAATTTCTATGAGGAATGCCTATAGTATCTAGTGCTTTTTCTCTGTCTCCCTCACTGTTTCCCCCACCCAATCTCTATTTTGCGTTTATCTATTTTAAAATTTTAATTCTTGCAGTAGCATATAAACACATGAAAGTGAACACAGAAATGTTAAGCTCAATGAATTTTCACAAACTGAACACACCCGTGTAACCAACTCTCAGATCCAGCACATAAAAACATTACCATTATTCCAAGTGCTTTTAAACATTCCCATAGGCTTGTTAGATGTGGATATTTCCTCTTTGTGAACCGTCTGCTCATATCTTTGATTATCTTATATCTTCAGGTCTTAGCACCTTAAAATGATCTGGATCATTTTGCATTGGCTTATATGATTTTCTTGCTATATTCCTTGTTTGTTGTTCATTTAAAATTTTTACTTGGGAAGTATTTTTTTTATTCCCCTTCCTTCTCTTGCCTCTTTAATGAGGTTTACTAAGCCCTTTAGCATTAGACTGGGTCCTCCCCCTCAAAGAGAGCTAGTTTTCGACCTCTGACACCCCCACCCCCAACTTTTCTATTTAACTAGCCCTCCTTCCTCCCCTGGGCCCTCAGCAGCACCTCTGAACTGGTGGGGAGCTTCAGTCAGTGAACTGGAATGAGGCTGCAAACAGACAATGTTACATGTATATTTTTTCAAGGTAAGAATACATTTTTTGTATGTATATTCGAATAATAGAAACAGTTACAAAAAAAAAAAATTTACCTGAAACTTGCCACTAAGAAACAGCCACTGATAACATTTTGGAGACTATCTTTCCATATTGTGTCTCCTCGCTTCTCCTTCCCTCTATCTGTGGAAGACTTTGCACAGATGTTTTCATATTGATTTCTAACCTTTTTTCATGTGCCAATATGTCATTGCTGTTATTTCAACTGCATAGGAGTCCACTGTACCTATGTACCATAACTTATCCTTGTAGGACATTCGGGTCATGCCTCTTTTAATTACCAAACATATTATTTGTAGAAGATACAAAGAGAAGAAAATAAAAATCACCAACTGTGCCATAAGCCATCGATAACCACTGCTGAGATCTAGGCATCTACAGAGGATCGGCAGCTGGTGTGCCTCAGCATCACCTGGGGATCTTATTTACAACCCAGGTGGTCCTTCGCCCTGAGATCCTCATTCAGCAGGTCTGACAGGGCTTTGGCACTTGCATTGTAAACGAGCTCCCTTGGCAATTTGGTCACCCAAGTTTAAGAACAAGAATGTAAAAAGTCTATTCAGACTTGACTTGATTTACAAGAAAATAGAAATGAGGTCATACTATACATCCAGGTACTGTGAACCTCTATCCGTGTCTAAATACTCATAAATTAATTTCTCTTGTCTGCATATTAGTCCGTTACGTGAATGTATTTCACTTTACTCAGTCAACACCATATTGTTGGACATCAATTTCCCCCTAATCACTGCTATAAAATAATGCAGTGTAGCTATTTTATAGAGTCTTTGCATAGATTCTTAAGAGTTACCTTAAGTTAAATTTCTAAGAAGTAAATTATGGGATCAAAGGGTTTGTGTTTTTGAAGGCTTTGATATATGTTGTCAAATTCTCCAGAAAGGTTGTCCCCTGGGGCCACTGCTACCATGAGCCCTGGCCGACAGGGGCAGTGTGCCCACGGGGTGGGCAGCACCAGCCGCCTCCTGGCACATGCTAGGTATATGTTACACGTGAGTGTTTTCTCCACTCAACAGATGAGAACGGTGAGAGATAAAGAGGTCGATTGAGTAGTTCAAGAGCGGGAATTCAAACCCAGCCTTGCATCCAGAGCCTGAGCTCTCTTAACCATTGATTTTTTAAAAAATATTTTTCATTTTATTTTTAAAACTTTTTATTTTTCAATTACAGTTGACATTCAATATTATTTTATATTAGTTTCAGGTGTATAGCATAGTGGTTAGACATTTATAATTTACAAAGTGGTTCCCCCCCCCACTTAGTCTAGTATCCAGACTGATTTTTAATTACTATCAGAGAGGAAGGAACAGTGAGCAGTACTTTTTTTATGTGGTTCTGAAAACGTATGGAAGAAATCGGGGAAAAGGGAGAGAAAGGGTGGGGAAAAGAGGGAATGGGGGGGTCCGTGCAGACATTCCTTTGTAGGTCAAGTCTGTTTTAGATCTGAGTGACATTACAATAGTGGTGATGGTAGTGAGGTGTTGTGGCTGTCAGGGGCAAAGCAGGTTAAACTCAACGAATGAATGAACACTGAGCCCTGAGTCAGGTTCCTGTGGGAATGCAGAGAGATTTTGTTGCTTCAGAGGCCCCCTGTGTCTCCCGTCCCTCAGTTTTATTTACTCTAGAAACATTATAATAATATAATAGAAAGTTACACATAATCCCAACCTCCTGGCACAAGAAATAATTCCATGTTTCCCTTAGTCCCTTCTATTCATTGTCCATACATAGATCTGTTTTTAAAGGAGGGTATAATTTAGAAGATGTTAAACCCTTCCCTTAGGACACAGGGCAGCTTGCCTTTCATCTTCCCCGGTCCAGCTCAGCTGAACATGCATGTATTGAGCACCTGTTGTATGCCCCAATCTGGGGAGAGGAGTGGATGAGACATAGCTCCTGCTCTCAAGGAACCATTTAATGGGGAGAAAGGCCCTCAGAGTATCCTGTCCATATCCGTGTTGCTCTCTCCCTGTCAGTCTCCCCAAGAGCCTGTGAAGAGGCAGAGAGGGTATTTTATAATTCAGTGTATAGCTAAGAAAATAGAGTCCCCTAAGGTCATCTAGACATAATGGCAGACTCAGAACCTGAATTCATAGGCGAGATCTCAATTCTCAGCTTGTACTGCTCACCCCTTTTTTCCCTTCCATTTTTTGGGCCCCACTGCCTCGTGACTGCCTCATCCCAGCAAGGCTCCTGTGCAGCTCTGTCTCCTCCTCTTGTCCCAGCATCTGCCATGCCAAGTGGCACAGGTGCTGCCTCTCCTCTTTTCGCACTCTTCCTTCCAGCTGCGTATTTTGTGACCTCATTTTCCCTTTGTGACTGCCCTTGGAGTTTATTCCTGCAGAACCAGAATGTAGCGGGGAGAACAGCACACCCCAGGCTGCCCTGACCTCCCACAAATGCCCCGACTTGTTCCTGACACACTGTCCATGGCCTCTTCTCCTTGTATCTCCTTTCCAGGCACACCTGAGGCGGGCCCCAAAAGTTCAGAGGCCAGAAGGAAATCATGGTTGTCAGAGGCCAGGCACCCCTGGGGATGTGGGGAGGACTCTGCATCTGGACCATGGATTTATTTTTTCTTTTAATTCTTCTGAAGAGCAGCTTACACACTTGAGTCCTTGGCTGTATTTTGTTTCCTCTTATCCAGATTGTAGTGTCTGCTAAGCCTGGTTCCCAGGCTCTCTGCTGTGAAACAAACAGATTCCTGAGGTCAAGACAGAGGCTCTTGTCTAAATTTCAAAAACCGATAATGGCTTTCCATTTTGAACGCTTACCAGCTATAGCACATCCTCATGTTTTCTCGCTTAATCCTCCAGAAATCTGTGAGATGGGTCTTATTAGTGCCCTCCCAAAGGGAAGCTTGCAGAAGTGAGGCAGCCAGCCCAGGGCCCAAGAAGGGATTTGAAACTGGGTGGGTCCAGATTCCAGAGCGACCCTCCTAACTCTCCACCCCGTGCTGCTGGAGGAAGTGGGTAAGGTCCCATTAGCCTGCCTTTGCAGAAGTCGGCAGGTGGTTGTAATCTTTGGCATATACAGTTTTAGGGACATCCTGAAGGTTCCTAAGCAAAAAAGATTTCAAGTTCATTTAACTTTAAAGAGTCCTTGAATGTCGCCACGTCAGAAGCTCAGGGAGTTGCCAGTGAGCAGAACAAACGCTCGTTCTGGACCATGTCACGCGTCCTCAGAATCATATTCTGCTGTGTTTCAGACACATCTCATGAAAGGATTGCAACGTGCCACAGGGACATTGTGGTTGCAGGGCAGTGGAGCCTAATTTAGAAGGACTATCCCCCACCTCCCCCCCCTTTTTTTTTTCAGTTTTCAAATAGGCGCAGCCCTTTGATCCTTCCTAGTAGAGACCAGAATACTGAAGAATGTTTTTCTACTGTTTTCTACAATTTGCAAGCGTGATAACATCTGACCACTCTCGTTCCACCTCAGTGTTGGGGTGTAGGGTGCAGAAGGGATAGGTGGGGATTGTGGCAGGCTGACAGGCCCCCTCCCAGTGGGCACCAGACTGGCTCCCTGCAGGCACACGGACTCAGCGTTGTCAGTTCCCTCACTATGTCCAAGAGAAGCTGGAAATCCAGATTTTTATGTAGAATCTCTACAGTTTTAAATGTTGGCTCACTTTTCTTTCACACGCAGTGAAGGCCAAATACAACTTGTCTGTGGGTTATCAGGTTAAAGTACGTGAAACAGTTGTTTGGAGCCCAGCTCTGGAACCAGGCTTCCTGGCCTCCCATCCGAGCTCTGTCCCTTATTAACCGTGTTATCAAGATGCTTGATCCCTCAGTTATTTAATATCTCAGTCTCCTCATCTGCCAAATGGAGATAGGATTTTACCTACTATGAGGGTCACCGTGAGGATTTGACAAGAGGATCGAGGAGAAAGCCTTGCAACCCATCCCTGGTACCTAGCAAGGGCGTGGTAAACAATAACCTGTGTCATTATTTGTGTCTCTTTCTATAAGTTCAGGGTGACCATAGTTTGCCTGGAACAGTCCTGGTTCAAGCTGCTAGTGGTGTGATTATCACTAACTCCCCTTTTAATTCTCAGTGTGAGACAATACATTATACGGTCAATTTATATAAGCAAATACTGGTATTATGCTGTTCAGGATGACGGTTCCAATTGTTTGTGTATTCTTGGACAAGTCACTGAACTTTTCCGTGTTGCAGTTTTCACAGTACAAAGGACTGACACGATGAATTCTAAGATCCCTCAGTTCATATTCATTCTGTCATTTAAAAGACATTTACCATGAGTCCAGACTATGCCAGCAAATGCCCAGGCATAGTGAGGACAGAACCCCAGGCCCTGGAGGGGTGCTTGGCCCCTGAGGCCCTTCTGTGCAGGGAGTCGAGAAGCCCTGCCATTTCTGTGTGTGTTCTCTGAAAGACTGTTACCGAGAAATTGTTGGTAAAATGTTTCTTGTGAATCGAATGTTTATATTTTTAACCTCAATTTCTCACAAATCAGTCCATTTCGGTATAATTCTCTACACATTTCTGTGTGTGTGTGTGTGTGTGTGTGTGTGTGTGTGTGTGTGAATGGATACGTTTTAAAATATATTATTTCACTATGGAAAATTAGAAAATACAGAAAGTCCTAAAAGAGATTCTTTATTTCAGTTGATTCTGGCAGCAAGCAGGGGGGCTTCTGATATTTCAGCTTTAGTCTACATTCGGAACCACCCACACACACCTCTGCAGCCACTTTTGTCAAAACTAAATTTAAAAAAATAATTGCTCTCTCCAAAGTTGCTTGGGTGTCTCTAATAAGTTCCCTCATTCATTCATTTGTTCATCCTCAATCAACTGAGCGTGGACCACATAACCTAGTACTGCGGTTGGGACCCCAGAGGGCTCTCCTGTCAGTGATTTTTATGGAATAATCTGCTCCCGACTCCCCACAGATAAATAAAACAAGTGTGGCTCAGCGGGCCTTCGGGGCCTGCTTTGAGGAGTAGATGGGCCTCGATGTGGGTGATGCTTTCACTGCCAGCTGCAGGTGATTTCTGCGCCCGGGGTGGACAGGCCCCCACCCAGGCGCGCTCCCCGCCAGTGGCCACTGCAGAGGCCGGCGCAGCCCCGTCCGGATTCCTGAGACCTGCCCTTCGCGGCCCGGTCAGTGAGGTTGGGTTGTGCTGGCTCCGAAAGCCACTTCCCGCCGTGACCGGAGTCGGCTGTCGCTGTGAAAGTTGCCCCCCGGGGGAGGAAGTGGCTTTGGGCTGTTTATTTTGGCTGCGGGCTAGCAGACGGCGCCGGGCACCGCGCACACGCGGCGTTTGCAGAGCGGGGCTGGGGAGCCGCGCGGACCTCGGGGCCTCGGGGGAGGCTCCGCGCTGAAACGCCCCGGGGCTCGGCGGGGCCTGGGTGCGGAGAAGGGGGGTGCGGCACGTCGCGCAGGGACAGCACACCGGCGAGGCGGAGGTGCACTGGGGAGGAGGCGCGGTGGACTGAGGGCGCGCGATGGGCGGCACAATTTGCGGGGCGGGCGCGTGGCTGAGGAGGGGGTGCACTGCGCAGAACGGTGCAGCTGCCGCGGAGACCCGGAGCTCCGAGGGCGGCGGGTTCCAGCCCCTGACGTCCTGGGGGCGGGCTGGGATGCTCAGGGGAGGAAGAGACTTGGGGAAAGGACCGGGGACTGCACCGGAGCGGACAGCGCCGGGTCCCGCCAGGCGTTCGAGGCTGAGATCCGCCGTGTCGCCGCTCGGAAGCTTCCGCCTTCATCTTGCAAGATGGGTCCTGGGAGAGGACAGGCCGAAAAGATTGTGATGTTTTAATCTGAGAAGATAAAAATCAGCACGGGATAAGATCAGACACCACAAATCACCAAGAGAGGGCCAGGACGGGTGAGGATTTGTGTTCCAGAGAGCCCCGGGGGCCAATGCCCTCAGCCTGCACCACCTGGGGGGCCCGGGGGACCAGGCAGAGCCTCGAGGAGGGTGAAAGGAGTTTACAGCCATCCCCCCTCCTCCCCACCCCCATCACACCCCCTTCTCTTGTATTTGGTAGGTGGAGGTGACAAGCCCACCTTAACCCGTTCCCTGACAGCGTGCTTTAAATCTTCCTGGAACACAGCGTATCACATTCGCGAAACAAACGTTTTGAGCAGGGAGAAGAACATCTCTAGAAATGAATAATAAAGGAAGCTCACCACGACTGGAACAGGGAGAGGAAGACATTGCACACACACACATTCATGGGACAGCAGCCCTGGATGGGGCCTTGTGTGTTCAGTTTAGTCACAGGCATTTTAAGCATTGGAGGACTAGCAGTTTGTCCCCTCTGGGCTGGAATGGAGGGGCTGTTAGGGAGTGGGGATGAGAGTGTGAAAGGCCTGGAGGGTGGGGGGAGAGGGAAGCCCACAATCGCCCAGGATTCTGGTGGGGATGTTGCACAGTTGGACAGGGAAACTGGCCTCAGTGTCACGTGACTCCCTTGCCCTGGTGGAAGGCGTGCCTGTCTCCCCATCCAGGTCCAGTGTGCATGGGTAGACAACGACACAGCCTGTAGCAGAGGGGGTGCAGGGTGAGGTGCCGGGTCCCCAGGGTTGGCCCCTCAGCAGGGCGGGGCTAGCAGCTTTTGCTGACTCAGGGACATTTCCAGGCCTGGCCTCAGGGCCAAGCTGCTCATTGAAAACAGCTGTTCCTCTTGGCTGGCGGCCTTGTGGGCGGCCCCTGACTCTCCCTGGGATGACCCCTTGCCTCTGCGTGGCCTGGGGAGGGGGGCCTACTGCAGAGAGGCCCAGAGGCTGGAGGCCACCCTGCCATACCCCCAGAACCAAATCTAGTCAACCCGCAGCTGGACACTGGTCCCCAGATCCCTAGGAGCTGAGCCAGGCTGGCTGCTGGGTCCCCAGCCTTTGCTCCTGCCATTCTCCCAACTGGGAACACCCATCTTGTCTTTGTCTCTGCTCACGCCTTTCAGGGTTTTGTTTGACATGCCTCTCATTCAGCAGATGCTCGTTGTTGAGAGTCTGCTACGTGCCAGGCACTGTGCTAGAATTAGCTTCCTCTGTGCTGCCTTCAGCATGATGTCTTCAACTTGTAATGGAGAGCAGCCGTCTTATCCGCGGTCAGACCTCTGGCTGCCTCCACCGCTGGGTTGAGTCCGGGACAGCTGAGAGCTTTGCTCCTGAGAGACAGCCAGCCTTGGGCCTTTGCATTCAGCCTCAGGGCTCCACCAAAGCATCATGTGTCCCTTACAGCAGGCGTGAAAGGAGGCCCCAGGACTGTCAGTAGGCAGGGAGGAGACCAGTTACTCAAGGTAAACAGCTTTAAAACCAAGTTGCTTCTGAGCACAGGAATAAATTTCCAGGGTGATGAACTGTATGTCTGAAAAGCAAGGAATCGTAGACGACACATCAGAAAGATTCCTGTCACACTTCAGTTATCCGGAAAGTTCATTTCTATCCAACACCTTCACCTCTGACCCTGCAATGTAAATTAGACCTGTTTTGCATATTTGTTGATGGATTGCTTTTAACTTTTTCATGGATGGCTTTGTGAGTTCTGCCACTCCAGCTTCATTGACAACGTCACAGGGACAGAGGCCATGTTGTCTGATTTCCCTGTCATACCTAGTACTGTACTTCATAAATGTGTGTCATTCATTCAAGTGAGAAAACCTTTGAGGGAGCAGCTCGCAGGGTGATTAGAAAGATGGAGTGGAGCCCAGCCTCCAAGCACCTCCTCGACACAGCCCAGAGGCTGCAGCAGGCCCAAGAAACTCATTGCTGGTCTGACGGGCGATCCTGGAGCACTAGCACCGGGGGTAGTGAGGAGAACGGGCCAGTGTTCCAGACTGGGAGAAAGGCTCTGGCTCCAGGACACTGGGTTGTGTGTTTATTGGGAATTTTTTTGGTTATAAGTACAGAAACCCAATGCAAACAAGCTCAGAAAAAAAAAAAAAAAAAAAAAAAAAAGGAAAGAAAAAAAAAACAGGGAATGTGGCTGCAAATGATCCTGAGTGATTCACAGAATGGAGGAAAAGGCAGAAGAATGCATCTCTTTTTATATTATCCCCATTCTTGCCTGTAGCAGAAAGGTCTCATAGTATGGCCATTAGCAGCCCCAGTTTAGTAATTGCGACAAAGAGAGAAAGCTTCTTGAATTTCAGGGAGGACTCTGATCAGCCGTTTGAGTTTCTTGCCCAATCGCTGTGGCCAGGGGGATGGGGACACTTACTGGCCTTGAGTGAGCCTGGTGCCCACTCACTTCGCCAGAGGAGCAGGAAGAGTCTTTAATAAATAATAAGAAGGGGGTGGGAAGTTTGCTGGGCAGACAAAACAAAAGCCAGAGACTGGGCAGCCAGTGAGGTCAAGGATTCCATCATCTCCATATCTGCCATGCAGAACCCAGTGCCTACCAGACCCTGTGGTGATAGGGGATGGATTATGTCTATACTGTTCACCTCTGTACGCTCAGCATCTGGCACTGTGCCTGTTACCCATGAAATTCTCCACAAGATCTGTTGAATGAACGAATGAATGAATGGATGGATGGATGGATGACATCCAGTAGGTGCTCAGTGCGTAGTTCTCTGCTTGGCTTCATGTATTTATTCAGTCACCGAACAAGTACGCAAGGAGCCACAATGTAGTGCATAGCACTGTGCTGAGCGTGATGTGGTTGCCAAAAAAATACAAGAGGTCATCTTTGTCTTTGCTGAGGACCATACCAAGATCCCAGTGAGAGGCATTTTCACCCCCTGTACTGATGATACCAGGTGTGCGGAGTGAAGCTAGGGGAGTAGGTAAGGCTGGATGGAGGGTGCCTTCAGGATGGGGGCATCAGGCCTCCCTACTCTGAGCTCCCTCTGCTACTCCTCGTGTGCTTGCTGAGAGCGTGGATGCAAAGAACACAGAGTCAGTTTTTGAAACGCCTTTTTTCTTCCTTCTCCTCTTAGTGGATCCAGATCAGCCAAAGCTGTTTACCCTGGAGAAAGCAGCCTCCATCCTTAGGGCCCAGGTCCGCCCCTTGACTTTGGGTGGAACATGCTCCCCCAAGCGCCTCCTAACCCCCCGGCTTGGCAGAGTCCCCAGGACCCACCTCTGAGAATACCCCTCAGCCTCCCCTTTGCATTGTCCCTCTCCTGCAGGCCTTCCCTCTGGGCTCAAATTCCTCATTCTTTTCTCATTTGGCTGCCAAGACAGTTTCATGGCCTGCATTCTTCACCTTCTGCCTCCTCCCGATCCTCAGTGTCTTCAGGGAGCTTCCCTGCCCTGGGAAGGCACAACCCCCTATGACCCTGGACACCTGGGTTTTAAAGGGCTTGTTTGCCCTCGTGTCCTGCTGTGCCCAAACCCACCATTCTCTAACTAGGACAGGGCTGTGTGTTTCCTTGTGGCCCAGCGTTGCCTGGGACGTGCCGCGCACAAAACAGGCACTCCGGGAAGGCACGTGGACTTGAACCCAGAACATGAGAGGAAGGAGGGGACTTGAAGCCAAGATTCATGTGACAGAGGAAGAAACAGAGGTACCGCAGTTGGGCATCTTGATCTCTTTCCCTCTCTGGGCCTCAGTTTCCTCATCTGTCAAGTGAGGGGAAGGTGGCCTGATTTCGGGATTGCCTCTCCTGACTGACACAGATCCCTTTCAGACCATTTATTTGCCATTTGTTACGACCGCACAGCCTGGCTGGAAGTGCTCTAGCCCGCGTGTGGGTTTTCTGGTCGAGGAGAAAGGGAAGATACTGTCCCCCTGGCCGCTGTGGGCTCTTGAGACATTTTGGGCTGCACTGTCTAGTCCCATCTCTGAGAAGCATCTCCCTTTTCCGCTCCCAGGCCCTTTCTCTACCCCCTGCCAAGGGCCACTTTCTGTCACTCCTGACTGTCCTCGCTCCACTTCAGAGTTTCTGAGGATCAAATCCCCAGCCCTTAGAGGAGGCTTGGACGGGGCCTTCCTGGATCAAGTCCTGGGCCAGTTTATGGTTCTTGGGGGGTGGCTGGAAGGGAAGGAGCAGGCTGAGGAGAGGGGGCCCACAGGGAGGACGATTAGCTGTGCCAGTTGCCCTTGAGGTCCTTTAGAAAGTCACCTGCCTCTTGCCCAGAGAGGATGCCCATCCTGGTGCTGATGAAGAACAGAACGACCAGTGTCCCTCCCCCGCCAGCCTTCCCACCTGAGTGTCTTGAGCCCTCAGTGACAGGAGTTGTGGGCACTGCTTTAGGAAAATTAATCTGGCAGCTGGGACAAAGAAAGACTGCTTGGTTGTGCTATCTAGGCATGAGATTCATCCATTTGCTCATTCAATATTTTTTAAGCACTACTGTGTCAGGCAGGGATACTGAGGATGCAGTGGTGAAGACAGAAAGTCCTTGGGAGTTTATGAACAAGAGGGGAGACAGAAAACCAAAACATGCCAGATAATGAGTTCTGGTTCTGGAAATGGCAGGACAGCTTGTACTGGTTGTGGACCAAAAAGGGGCCACATACTAAACCTGACAAACCCAGAGGAGACCAGCACGGCAGGCCCTACAAACTCAGAGACCAAAAGTAACCACATGGGATGGTCTAAACATAAAAATTCCTGATTAAAAGTGGATCATAGTGGCAGTCACATCCTAGGTCTGTAGCTTCCTTGGCAAAGGTCAATCTTTGCCTTAAGGATGCCTGTCTATTGTCTGTTTGTGCATCTAAGACACCTTTGACATGTCAGAGTAATCTTTTCCAGATGCTTCACGGCACAACTCCTGCACCAGAGCAGGAGACCACAGAACCCCTCATTGTTATCTTGTTCCCCCCATAACATCTGTGCTGTAAACGTTAGTTATTAACTGTCCTATACCCACCAATGTAAAAGAACTATGTGTCCCTCTGTTTTACTTTACTTTCCATCCCAGAGATTCCCCCCACCCTTTGCTTTCTCCCACCCCTTAGTCTACCACCAGCGGATGTCATGGAACCCTCCTTACCTCTCCTCCTTTGATTTTGATGTTTAAATACAGTGGTGAGTGGCTCATTTAAACAGCTCTTCCCCTTGAGAGCCCTGTCCTGTTTGAGGTGTCAATGTTCAGGACATATACACCTGTAGAGAATTTTTATAAAAATTTATTGGTGCCTAACAGAGGATACACCTGGAAGCACGATCTCATTGCAAGAAATGACAGTTGGCCGCTGCTTTTGTGCACTTGGAATTAAGGAGGGAATGTAAGGAAGATTACCTGAAGGTGGGAGAAAGTTAGGTGGGGATTGGACTGCAGGATAGTTAACAAGATTACGGGAAGATGGTCAGAAAAGAGGCATCTCAAAGGTGTTAACGTAGATTCACAGAAACAGTGGACTGGGCTGGCTTAAGGCAAAGATAAACCTTTTATTAAAGTCATCTGCCTGGGGCGTGACTCCCCACCACTATCTGGCTAGTCAGAATTTAACGATCAGATCACCCTGTGAGTTTAACTTTCTGTGGAAGCCCTTTTTCATCCACACAGGAGCTCAAACAGAAAGTGGCAGTTTTACTGGTCAGAGTTTGAGGTTACCAGAAAAGCTAAAAATCAAGAGGGAAAATTCTGGAAAGAAAGGAGCCATAGAGATGTCCTGTACAAATTCTCCTCAAATCCTTGGCGACTCCTAAACTGTGTACAGGCATTTCAAACTGTAAGTCTTTAAGGAATCCAGGAAGAAACAGCAAGCTGGGAGGCAGAGCTTTCTCAGTTGCTGCCTGGTGTTGAGGAAACAGTTTAGAATTCAAGTTCCACCAAGTTAGAGGGGCTTGGTAATTGCCTAAGGTTTTCCTTTGAAACTCCAGAAAGGCCTCACCTTATGATTAAACTGAAGGCTCAGGGCCACACCCTAAGACTAAAGGCAAAACCAAAACAGCCCCACCCTAGCAAATCCTAAAACCAAGTCTCTACAGGATCAAGGAGATCCACCAGTAATTTAACTGCCTGCCAGAACAAAACTCAACATTCTTTTTTAAGGAAGGCAAATCCAGACTCCCTATAACTCATCATCCACAACATCCCATATACAAAGTATACAGTAAAAAATCCAGACTCGTTATAACGGGTCCCCAATCTCCCCAGCCACACAGCAGGAGGTAAGTGGCTGGCTAGGGAGGGAAGCTTCACCTGTATTTGCAGCCTCTCCCCAGCACTAGCATCATTGCCTTGGCTCCACCTCAGATCATCATGCATTAGATTCTCATAGGAGCACCTGTCTCTGGTGCCAGAAAGGTTGGGGACCACTATCTTACAGCTTTATCTACAATGTCCAGTATGTAATAAAAATTACTAGACATTCAGGCAGTAGGCAAAGGTGACCCATAATCAAGAGAAAAATTACTAGATGCAGGTAATCCAGATGTTGAACAAAATAGCAGATAATAATGCCTTGAAGAGAATTACAATCAAGTGATAACACTCGAGATATAACTGTGGCTACTTTAGGCTAGGAAGACATGAGGGCTTCTCTAATGAAGACGTGACTTGCCAAGCAGAGGAAATAGTGCAAAGGCTCGGAGGCAAGAAAGAGTCAGGCGGCCTGTTCGAGGAAGGGAAAGATCAGTGACTTGAGCAAGGGGGAGTCCTATGATCTGATATATGAGTGGTAGGCAGGACCAGGCTGTAGGATCTTGTGGTTCATAGTAAAGAGTTTGAATTTTATTTGAAGATGTTGAATTGCTCTTGAAGGACTTTAAGCAGGAGTGGGACTTATCCAACTTAGGTTGTTTTTTTTCTTTTACTGTGAGTGAGGCTTTCATCTCAAATATTTAAAAGCCAACTGCATTTTTTTTTAGCTGCATATACATATTTTACTTATTTTATACTGCACTGTTGCTATTCTCATTATTACATATATATATACGTATATATATATATTTTTTGGTAGAAGCTTTATTTTATATTAGGGACTTAACTATTTGCCTCTAACAAGTTACATATTTTTGTCATTTGAATTTTGACTATATTTATGGCATTTTTCTTGCTATGAAAAAAATTATGTCGTGGAATTGTTGACCTAAGAACGTCTACACCTGTAGAGAATTTTTATAAGAATTTGTTGGAGCCAGACTGAGGACGATACCAGGAAGCACGATCTCAAATGGCCTGGAGAATGACAGTTTTGCAGTTTCTTTAATGCATTTGGAATTAAGGAGGGGACACAAGAAAGATTACATGAGGTTGGAAGAAAGCAAGGCGGGGATTGGATTACAGGATAGCTAACAAGATTTTGCTCTCTTCAGAGTGGTGGTGGGCTCTGAAAGAGAAAGAGGCATTTCAAAGGTGGTCAACCAAAGCACACAGAAACAAGGAACAGGGCTTGCTTGAGGCAAAGATAAACCTTTTTCACCAAAGTTGCATGTCTGAGGTGGTGCTAGCCACCGTGACCTGCCCAGTGGGAATTTATGATCAGATCACTTTGTGAGGTCACTTTCTGTTAGATTGAGAATCCCTTACTGGTTTCTTTATGACCTTCGAGATACTCCAATATTATTTGTAAAATAATTCTAAAACATTTACATATTTAAAAGCTCATTCTTGCTGGCCATGGAGAATGGCCAACAGAGGGAACGATGGGGCCAGCAGGGCAGCACAGAAAGAGCTTGGCATTTGGACTCAGAAGACTGGGACCAAATTTTGGCTCCATCTCTGAGCAGCCTGTGACTCTGGTCAGTTATTTTCTCCACTCTTAGCCAATTTCTTTACCTATGACATAGAATAATAATAACAATAACAATAGTAATAATAATAATAAATATAAATGGCACTGTTACCATGTGCCAAACACCATTCCAAACACTTTACATGTGTTATCTCATTTAACCTTTATATAGTCTTATGATGAGGAAACTGAGTCAGAGAGAGGTTAAGCAGCTTGCCCAAGTGACACATTAAGTGGCAGAGCTGGGATTTGAACCCTAGCAGTTAGATTTGTGCTTTCAAGGCATGAAAATTGTCCTGAGGAGTTGGTGCCTAATGGATGCAAAAGTTCTTTGGAGACTGGGATGTGCTGTATGTGTGTGTTGAGTCAAGGGACTAAGTCAAGGGACAAGAAGAAGGTGGTGAAACATGAATGTCAGAGAGTTGCTTACTGGCTGTGTGATACCATGAGTAGGTCACTTCACGTCTCTAAATTCACATTTCTCTCTCACTCTCGCTCTCTCCCTCCATTAAAATATAATAACAACTTTAAGATATGAGCTTTGAGATAACTCACTGTAAAACTCACCCATTTAAAATGTGCAATTAATTGGGGTTTTAGTACATTCACAGAGTTGTGAAACTATCACACAGTCTGATTTGAGAACATTTTCATCACCCCAAAAGAAACCCTGTACCTTTTAGCAGTCACTCCTCATCCCCAGCACCTTACCCCAACCCCAGGCAACCACTAATCTGATTTATATAAATTTAAGTCTTGATTTCTTAATCTGTAAAGTGGGTGTGCTGGGGGTAGGTTGGATTTCACTGGCTTCCACACAATGTCTGCTGAGTGAGGTGATCGGTGAGAAGATATAGGCTAAGGGAAACCAAAAAGCTAAATGCTGCCTTAAACATAGGAGTGAAATGGTTATGGAAGGCATGAATGATTAGGTATGGGCTGTGGTGAGTGGTTTGGGAAGATTCTAAATGGGAGGAGAGGATAGAGCCATTGAAGCTGAGGGGCAAGGGGGAAGAACAAGACAAAATGACTCCAGATCAGAGAAGAACTTGGGCGGAAAACCACACTAGGTAACAGAATGGGATAAAGGTTGCAATGTAGTGTGTGATGTAAATGTTCCCACGGCTCCCATAAGATCTTCAGAGTGTACAGTAGTTCAGGTGCCTGTGAAGCTGAGTTTGCTTTTGGGAGTGGGACAGAGGGCTGAGTCCTGCTGCCAGGTAAGCCTGGGGCTAGAACAGGGTCGGCATGCAGGCTTTGCCTCCGCTGGACCCAGGGACAGCAGTGCCTCGCACCCCCACCTCAAGGGGTCAGTAGTGAGGACTGAGTGATTTAACATATGAGAGAAGGCTCACAACCCAGCACCAGATTCATGGTCACTGTCTGTAGGTGGCGCTGGCCATCAAGGGCCAGCCAGGAGAGCCCCTGTGATGGTTTCATGTCTTGCCTTCCCTTCTAGAGCCCAACGTCTTCCTCATCTTCAGCCATGGACTGCAGGGCTGCCTGGAGGCCCAGGGTGGGCAAGTCAGAGTCTCCCCAGGCTGCAACGTCAGTCTTCCTGCCCAGCGCTGGAAGTGGGTCTCTCGAAACCGGCTCTTCAACCTGGGCACCATGCAGTGCCTGGGTACAGGCTGGCCGGGCACCAACACCACAGCCTCCCTGGGCATGTATGAATGTGACCGGGAGGCATTGAATCTCCGCTGGCACTGTCGCACACTGGGTGACCAGCTGTCCCTGCTCCTGGGGGGCCGTGCTGGCAACACGTCCAAGGCTGGCACCCCCGAGCGTGGTGACCAGACCCGCAGTGGCCAGTGGCACATCTATGGCACTGACGAGGATCTGTGTGCTCGGCCCTACTATGGTGAGAGGCCGCTTGCAAGGGAGGGATGGGGCCCCTCGAACCAGGGGGATGGCAGCCATAGAGGGACAGACTCCAGGGTGGCGAGGCCTTTGGCCTCTACAGATCTTTGGCAGTCACATCTTTAATTGTAATGGGAAGTATTTTTGAATAAGAAAATTAGCTTCGAAGCATTTAATTTACTTGAAAATTATAAAATTGATGTACGCTTGTAAAGACCTCAAAAAATATAGAAGTGCATAATGTAAGATTAAATGAAAATTCCCTTCCCCAGGCCCAGCGTTCAGGGAGTCCCCAAGGTAACCCCCAGAGGTGTCTCGATCCCCGTTTTACAGGGGTAAATGAAGCCCAAGGGCCTTTCCTGGTTTGCAGCTCCACCCTGGGGGTTCTTTCCCTGGAAGCCACCCTGGGTTTCAAGATGAAATCTGGGGAGGAGGGATGCACAGCAGGGAGGCGTGGAGCCTCCAGGCTGGGGAACTGCGGGTATTCCTTTAGGCTCAGACCTCTGTGGGGGCCCCCTCACCCAGCTGGATTTTGGACAGACATCAGGGGCTTTGGGGGTCCTGCCCAATATGAGATGAGCAGCAGGACCTTTCCCAGGCTCCTGGGCTGACCTGCCGGCAGAGGGCGCCTTTAGGCCGCTGTCTGGCGCTACTGCCTCGTCTCCTTCCCCGCCCTCTGCTGACCCCTGTCCACCCCTGGCTACCTGGGTTATAAGGTGTAGGCAGCGTCTGAGGTCCAGATGCCAAGGCCAGGCTCCCCTCCTTGCAGAGGTCTACACCATCCAGGGGAACTCCCACGGGAAGCCATGCACCATCCCCTTCAAGTACGATAACCAGTGGTTTCACGGCTGCACCAGCACGGGCCGCGAAGATGGGCACCTGTGGTGCGCCACCACCCAGGACTACGGCAAGGACGAGCGCTGGGGCTTCTGCCCCATCAAGAGTGAGAGCAGGGCGGCTCCCGGCGGGAGGCTGGCCATGGAGGGGCGGGTAGCAGAACTTTGGGGACCGGGGTGAGAAGCGGCCGTTCC
>CM053506.1:97463885-97600792 GCA_028627145.1 Eidolon dupreanum
GTGAAGAGAATGGGGCAGAAGAGCAGGCTGCAGCCAGGCCCTGGAGGTCTTGGCCGCTAGGTCAGAGTTGGGTGGGGCCAGGTAGGCTGTGGGAGCCTTAGCAAGTTTTTAAGCCAGGGAGTGTCTTGCTGACGTTTGTGATTCTTAGAGATAGCTCTAGGGGCCTCGTGGAGGAGTTAGGGGGTAGGGCAATGGGCAGGACACTGCTTTGGGGACTCTGCCCCTTACTGGTATGTGGCTATAGGCAAGCAGCTGTCTCTGAGGTTCAAATGGAGAATAAACTCACCCCTTGCAGAGTTGTTGTGAGGCTGGAGACTCCGCCACACCTATAGGTGGCAGAGGGTGTCTGTCTGTGTGGTTGGAGGGCCTCCTGCAGGGATCCAGTAGCCTTGGGAATGACGAAGAGAGGATTTTTACAAACAAAATGCAGAAACAAATCCACAAACCCACAGAAAGTAAAGAGCTTACAGAGCGAAACTTCCATTTCTGAACATTAAAGTGTTGCCAGAGATGGAACCAGGTTGTCAGCTTCTGCCTCCTGCTCCCCCTCCTAGGGGTTCAGGAGCAAAGGCTTAAAACCTTGGCGCCCCACACCCGAGGCACTTCAGCCTCTAGCTGGAGGCAGCCTGGGGCAGGCACAATTCCAGGTCTTCCCAGAAACTGCTTTCTGAAGGAAGAAGGGACTAGTGTGGGCAGACCTAGCATCTCTGTAGTCCCTCTCAGGCCTAGCCTCTCACCAAGTCCTCTGTCCCCTGGGTTTCCCTGGTGTGGCCCCTGTGCCGAGACCTCACACTGACTTGGAGATATGTCTATAGCCTTGGACTTCCTGTGCATGACCAGCCCACATCTCTCTGTATGAGGCATTTTTCCAGGTAGCTTCTTCGGCCTTTCCGGTCTTATCACTCAAAAGCATGTCATTTTGTAGGCAGCCACCGTCGTGCCCCCAAAGCATCTACATTTCCTGAGCTCCCTTCCTCCCGCAGCCCAGAGCAGACCCCCGGGGTCTGAACACCCACTAGACTTGGATTCTGTCCAGGGCAGCAGCCTCAGGTCTTAGCTCAGCAGCCAGCAGAGATGATTGACAGGTCTGGAGCCCAGGAGCGAGCCTGCTCGGGCTCTCATCCCTGCCCACTTTGCTGGATCGCCAGGAAACAGGATGGCTAGACCCTGGAGAGGTTCCTTGAATAGAGTGGCTCTCAGAATCCCAGTCCAGGGCGATGCTTCGAGTGGGCACATGCTTTCCCGCCCCAGCCAGGCAGAATCCTGCCCAAGTCTGACATTGTGGGAGGTTTGGTAAAATCTTATTTACTCTTGCCAAGGCCCAAGTGAGGGCTTGTTTGTCTCAGCTGCCCTTGGACTCCCATTTCAGGTGAACCTGAAATGCACGGAAGTGAGGGCAAAGAAATGCCTGAGACCAGTCGGTTCCTGAGGCCTGGGGTGCAGGAAGAGGAGCTGGGGAGGGAGAAGCAGCAGGAAGAGAAATCCCAACCAGGGGGTGCCCGCCAGCCAGCAGGGACTCCATGTGCCGCTGCCCCGGTGGAGCCCTATTTCCTTACTCCCTTCATCCTGGACCACCTGGACCACCAGTAGAGTCCACACTCAGTGGATGTTATTTGAGACAATGACAATAATTTAATTTATGAAGCAAGGTGGACATGAGATAAGTTTGAGTCTTAGGGCAGAAAACCCCACTTATGGAAGAGGAAAGTAGCCTCCCATGGCTGGCCTCTCTCTGGCCGTCTCTCTCTTTGAGCCCCAGCTGGAGGGGCTGGCCCATCTGGGGTGGAATCTGCCACGACCTCCTGGGGCTCTGCCTCTGGGCCTCCAGCAGCCCTGGGGGTTTTGTCTTTTCAGCATCATTCTTGGCGAGAAGGGCTGATGTGGGACAGGTTTGGGGAGGAGATGACTTTGGGGCCCAGTGGGTCCGTGCCCAGGCAGCTCGGGTCCTGAGCAGTGGCCTCGTGGGTCTCTGCAGACGTGTGGGCCAATGTGAAGGTGGAGTGTGAGCCCAGCTGGCAGCCCTTCCAGGGCCACTGCTACCGCTTGCAAGCCGAGAAGCGCAGCTGGCAAGAGTCCAAGAAGGCGTGTCTGCGGGGCGGGGGCGACCTGCTCAGCATCCACAGCATGGCCGAGCTGGAGTTCATCACCAAGCAGATCAAGCAAGGTGAGGGGCTGCACGTCCACCGCCGGTCTGGGATGGAGGGCAGGGCCTCCCGATGCCCGCCCCGTCCTGCCCAGGAGGCTCGGGGACTGTCCCTTCTTCCCCTGCTGGTGGCTGAGGCTGACCTCTCCATGTCTTCTCTCCCCGCTCTTCCTTTGCACCCCAGAGGTGGAGGAGCTGTGGATTGGCCTCAATGATTTGAAACTGCAGATGAATTTTGAGTGGTCTGACGGGAGCCTCGTGAGCTTCACCCATTGGCACCCCTTTGAGCCCAACAACTTCCGCGACAGCCTAGAGGACTGTGTCACCATCTGGGGGCCGGTGAGAACTCCCTCTCCCTAATATCACGGGGCCCCAGCCTCCTGGCGCTACCCCAGTCCTACTATTGACGCCTGCCTGTAACCCCACCCCATGGTCTCTCAGTAGTCTCGTCTTCCCCGCCGACCCCTTCCCTTCCACCTGGAGAGATTGCCAGAGTTTGACTCCCATCTTCTCCCGCAACTAGCCGGGTCACCTTGGGCAAGTTACTTTAACTTCTCTGTGCCTCGGTTTCCTTCTCTGTCAGTGGGTCACTGGGAGGATTAAAAAGAGTTGATTCTCATGAAACCTTAGGGCATTGCCTGGAGCCATCTTGGTCTCCTGCCAGCTGCTCTTCACTGCCAGCAGGTGGCATCAGAATCCAGGTTATGTGGACATGCTTCACAGGTCCAGCTGCTCTGTCTCTGTCTCAGGAAATTAGGGGGTGATGACTCTTTGCCATGGCTTTGGTTCAGAGGCTGTGTGGGTAGACGGAGGAATTGATGCAATGCTTCAAGCAGAGATAAGAGACTCTTTGAAAAGGGTCAGAGCCGTAGAGACGGACTATCCACTCCAGGGACAGATAGGGCACTCCCCCGTGAGACACCGCAGACGGTGCCAGGGACTGTAGAGACAGCCATCTAACACAAGGATGCTGTTTGGAAATGTACGAACAATTATTTGTTGAGTGTCTGCTCCGTGTCAGGCACCGTCCTGGGGACTGGGATGCACAGACACCTCTGCCCTGTGGGTGGAGCTAAAGGCAGACAAACTGCTAGCTGGGAGGCTGCGGACAGGGAGCTGCAGCGTTAGGAGAGGCTGGGGACTAAGTTCCTCTTCAGTCCCATCAGCTGCGATTCGGGTCTGGGCCCAGAGCTTCTGCTCAGGTTGGATCTGCAGGTACTGGCTGGACACCTTGCAGAACTGGGAATCTCATCTGTCTGTCCTGCCATAGATGACATGAACATTCTCAGCCAGTGTGTCCTTGATAATTATGAAATGAGGTATAAATAATCTAAAAGAGTGCCTCTTCCCAGGTAGACAGTACTTGTTGACATTTTAAGGCATTTGCACATCAACTGTGTGTGCTGTCGTCAGCCCCATGAGTCTTATAGAGCTAACCTTGCTCTCCCCGTTTTATAGCCTGGAACTTAGAGAGGTCAAGCCTCTTGCTCAGAATCACACAGCAGGTAGAGGCAGGGTCGTGTCTGGAAACCAGGTTTGCTGAAGGGTTTGGGAGATGTAGGGGAACGGGGCTGAGACTCCCTCTCACCCTGTATTCCCAGGAAGGTCGCTGGAATGACAGTCCCTGTAACCAGTCCTTGCCATCCATCTGCAAGAAGGCAGGCCAGCTGAGCCAAGGGGCCACCGAGGAGGACCATGGCTGCAGGAAGGTGAGGGTGCTTCTGGAGCTGGGTGCTGGGTAGGGCCAGCCAGAGGGGCTCCCAGGGGAGGGGAGCATGCAAATCCTGCAATCTCCCACTGCATCCTCTCTTCCTTGGCATACCCTACTTCCACTTTCCAAACTGCTCCTTCCTAGATGGAGTGATATAGGGTGCGGTGCAGTGGGGTGGGGGCTTTTGGGAGGAAGCAGAGTTCCCTATCCCATCCCTGAGCCAGCTCTTCATGGGGAAGCCATGTCCCAGAGGCAGCAGAGAACAGGAGGTGACGGTAGGTGACCCCCAAGTCTAGCTAGTTTTACCCTAGTGGAGACTGCTGGGGTGAGCCATGTCCTTTGCACCCCAAATCCTGTTTTTCTACCTCTGTCTTTGTGATGTAGTGGGTGCTCGTCTGTCTCTAGAGTAGGGAAACCATCTGGTGTGTCCCTCCTTGTGCTGCTTGGCCCTGGGGCTACCCGAAGGTGTTCAGGGAGGGAGGGGATTAGGACCAGATGAGGGAATAAGGGAGTGGGGAAGTGAGTGTACAAAAGAGGGCAAGAGTAGATAGATGATCACCCCATCTCCCTCCTCCAGGCCCCCCCAGGCTCCCGCGGCCCCCACTGAACAGGGGTGTGAGTGGTGTGGATGTATAGAGGACACTTTGTGGTGTTTTGGCCCCTGATGGCTCCATCTTCCAGGCCATGGTCCTCCCACCAGTCCCTTGCTGCCAGTCTGGATCCTCACTCTGGTTTCCTTTGGATTAAGCTCCCTTACCACACCCCTCCCCACCTACACCCCCAACTTTCCCCTAAGGGAGGAGCAGGAAACACCAGCAGGTGTGACCCCCAGTGGGGAGGAGAGATAGAGCAGACAGGGGCCCAGCTGAAGAGTCTGGGGGGCCAGCATCGTCAGTGACTGGCTGGGAGGCTCTGTCCGGGCTTGGGTGAGGCGGGGGTGGGGGTGGGAGGAATTAACAGCCCTGGCACCAGGGCTGGCCTGGAACGTGGAGGGGGGCAGTGTTGAGCAGCCATAGTTAACACTCTGGGAGAGCCAGGAGTCTCAGCACAGCCCTGCTGAGCATATGGGGACCCCCGCCCATACACACCCGTGTGTGCGCATGCACACACACAGGCTTCTCTTCTGTCTTGGCTCCTGCCCAACGAGCTGCATCTCTCTCTCCCCACCTCAAGCCCACCCCAAGGCTTCCCACTTCAAGGCCTGCTGGAGGCAAAGGCCCTGACAGGCCTTTGTGTCATCTTAGGAAGAGCAGGGCTGTGGTGAGGACAGGCACAGCCTTTGTGGTGTGGTTTCAAGTCCGGGCTCCACCTTGTACTGTCTGTATACAAAATCAAGTCACGTAATTTCTCTGAGCCTCAGTTCTTCATCTGAAAGGCAGGAGCAGAGAGCCCCTTAAACCGGCCCAAGGGGAGAGGGGGGCGTGGGGTGCGGGGGCTAGCTGCTCAGGTGTGGTGGTCTCCCTTCTGCAGCTTTGCTGGCCCTTGCTGGAGGCTTGCCTCCTCTCCCAGCCCCCCGGCCAGGCGCGTCCTCCCCTCGCTCCAGCTTTTCCAGGCCCCTGAGGACTGCCCAGCCCCCTTCACACCCTGGCAGCTCGCCCAG
Organism: Eidolon dupreanum; assembly: GCA_028627145.1. NCBI lineage: Eukaryota > Metazoa > Chordata > Mammalia > Chiroptera > Pteropodidae > Eidolon > Eidolon dupreanum. Next base: position 97,469,340 of record CM053506.1, read on the forward strand.
CCTTTTGGCTTGGTTTCTCAGCCAGCTGGCAGTTTTCCCATTGCTTCTCTTAGTTTAAATGTTCAAGAGGAGTCTGATGGGCCACTCATCTTTCTGCACCAGGCCATGGGCCAGATCACTGGCTGCCCCTGATCAGCCATCCTTGGGCCGTGCTTCCACCCCAGGTCTGGCAGTTGTGGGTAATGGTGGGAGGGGCAGTGTGAAGTGACAAGTACAGAACACAGCACAGAAAGAGCTGTCTCTGGTGTCAAACAAGTCCCCGCCGTCCTGTGCCCAAGCCTGCAGCTCATTCAGCAATACCATCGATGGCATCCTCCTGCCCCAGAATTTATGGGTGAGAGAGGAGTGTCCTCCCCACGGATACCCCTCTTTTGTCCACTCTCTTGAGCCAGGGTTGGAAGTGGCACAGCCCATCCTGCTACTGGCTGGGAGAGGACCAAGTGACCTACAGTGATGCCCGGCGCCTGTGCACTGACCACGGCTCTCAGCTGGTCACCATCACCAACAGGTACGGGATGAGGTGGACGCCCGGCCAGGCCAGCCTTCACCCCTGTCCTGGCCTAATGTGGCCCCTCTACCAAACTGGGTAGTATCCTGTCATCAAGCACAGAGAGACCCGAGTCCTTTGAGCTTCAAACTAGATCCAGGGCTTTTTCTGATATTGTCACAAGAATGTGTTCCGATTATTAAATGACCCCGGGGTGGGGCGACCTGGGCAGGGGCATGAACAGGTAGAAGCGTGGGCCAGATGCCCAAGAGAGGACTTGGCTAATTTTTCTCCACTTTATTCTCAGCAAAGCATGGAAGTATAAACCACAGAAGGGGTGCTGGGTTGCTCTGTGTCAGCCACAGGGTCCTCAGGGGTCCCCACTTCCCTGAGCAGGTTACCGGTTGACTGTAGCACCTAGGCTTCTGGGGCGGGGCGTCTGGGAGATGGGGAGTAGTGGGCCCAGGGAGTAGTGGGCTTCCTGCCCTGACCAGCCTCTTCCCCATAGGTTCGAGCAGGCCTTTGTCAGCAGCCTCATCTACAGTTGGGACGGCGAGTACTTCTGGACCGCCCTGCAGGACCTCAACAGCACCGGCTCCTTCCGCTGGCTCAGCGGGGACGAGGTCATGTACACTCACTGGAACCGGGACCAGCCCGGTGAGCCCCTCCTCCACGGCACTCGGCCAGCGCCCTTCTCTGACTTCCTCTCTGCACCTGCCCTGCCGGGACCAAGTCCCAGGGCTTCCCAGTGAACTGAGCGTTCGAGCAAGGTGGTGGAGCCGTTCAGAGCACAGGCTCTGGAGCCAAACCACCTGGCTCACATCCTGACTCTGCTGTTTACCAGCTGTGTATCTTTGAGCCTCTGTTTTCCCATCTGTCAAGTGAGGATAATGGTACTTTCCTTATAGGGTCGATGTAGGCTTAAATGGGTGAACATATATAAAGCTCTTAGGATAGCGAGCACAATATAAGTGATTGCTATTATTACCACCATTTCACACTCACTATCTTTTTTAACCTTTTCGATAACCTGATGAGGTTGATGAAACAGGCTCGGAGAGGTTAAGCAACTTGCCTAAGCTCTCACATGAGTAAACACAGAGCCAGGACTCTGCCTCTGTTCCCTTCTTCCCACCTGGGCCCCAGGCCCCCAGAGCGTGTCCTTGCAGAGATGGCCAGGCTGGTTCCAAGTGCAAGGGCGGTGGTGGTGCCCCACGGGAATGTGAGGGAGTGCCATGCCTCCTCCTCAGCATAAGGGGTCTCCCTTCTCCCTCCTTCAGGGTACAGCCGTGGGGGCTGCGTGGCCCTAGCCACGGGCAGCGCCATGGGGCTGTGGGAGGTGAAGAACTGTACCATGTTCCGGGCTCGCTATATCTGCCGGCAGAGCCTGGGCACACCAGTGACACCGGAACTGCCTGGGCCAGACCCCACCCCCAGCCTCACCGGCTCCTGTTCCCACGGCTGGGCCTCAGACCCCAAACTCCGGCACTGCTACAAGGTATGCAGCCTGTTGGCATAGGGGGAGGGAGAGAGAAGAGAGCAAAGAGGCAGCTTACATTGGTGCGGGGTTGGGGGTGGGGGGTCTCAGACAGTGGCCCCGAAAACACTTCTCCCCACAGTGAACTGCAGACAGAGAGCATTTCTGGTGAAACTCTTGCCAGAATCTGAGACCTGGCACATAGTAGGTGGTCAGTAAATGTTTGAGGACTTGAAGAAGCCATACAGATCATTGGTTTAGAGGTTTCCACCTGTTGGGGCCAGGCTGGTTACACTTCAGAATCACCTGGGTGCTGGATAAAAATAAAATCTTCAGGTGCCACTGTGGAGATAGGGATTTAGCAGATGGGGGTGGGGCCTGATAATCTGTATTTTTTAACTCTGCTGGGTTTGGGAGCCACCGGTATATGTAGTTCAGAGTCTTTCATTATATGAAAAAACTGAAGTCCAGGGAGGGGGAGGGACCTGCTCACAGCAAACTGTGGCTTGGCTGAGATAAGTGCCTAGATCTCCCCGCTGGTTAGGGGGACTGAGCAGGAGGCTTTTTCTAGGACCTACCTGTGCTTACTCCCCTATCCAGGCTCATCCTCTGATGAGCAGGATTGTCTTCGCTAGCCTAGAACCCCTGTCTAGTGAGACCCCAGTCCCCTTCCCCACTGCTGTCTAGGAGGGCAGGTGTCCCCTGGGTAAGCGGCCAGTGGGGACAGCTTGGACAGCTGGACTGTGCTCCTGCAGGTGTTCAGCTCAGAGCGGCTACAGGACAAGAAGAGCTGGGTCCAGGCCCAGGGGGCCTGCCAGGAGTTGGGGGCCCAGCTGCTGAGCCTGGCCAGCTACGAGGAGGAACACTTTGTGGCCAACATGCTCAACAAGCTCTTTGGGTACTAAGCCTGGGGTGGTGGCCTGTATGCATGTGTGTGGCTCTTAGTTTTGCTGGGCAGGGGCCAAGGTGAAGACGACTCCAGTGAGGCCTGTCTGAGGTTTTGGAGTGACCTCTGTATCTGCTACTAGTGCCGAAACCATCCCTGTCCCTCTCAAGTAGCCCTGGTCTCCCTGAAATCAGAGATCCTGTGTTGCTCACTAGCATGACAGAGCCAGCAACAACATCCCCCCCGGACTCACAAACTTTTACACAAGTAACTCGTCCCCATCCGTCCTCCATTATGGAACCTCGTACAAGCTGATCCAAGTTGAATGTTTTTCCTCCACCCTACACGATCCCATTATAACCCATGCTACTCAATAAAAAGCTTATTCTGAAAGACAGGAGAAAGGCTACAAAAGTGAGCATTTGCCCACAGGGGTCCCTTCAAGACCCTATCTCTCCTGTGGGCTCCGGGCATCCTGTGACGCACACACAGCACCTATAAGCCCTTAGCACCGGGAAAAATCCAGATGGATCCAGGCTTCCTGAGATCTTAATTCCAGGGGTATCTCCCCGCAGCAAATATCATGATTACATTATTTGAGTAGTAATTGTAATAGCTCATATTGATCCCTTCTCACTAGGTACCAGGTACTGTGCTAAACATTTAATTCTCATTTAATCCTCTCAGCAACCCTAGGAAGTAGATTTTATTATTGACCCCTTGGGCTGAAAGAGAGAGGGTTGAGTTATTTCCCCAAGGTCACAGAGCTGGTCCATGGGTGAACCAGGCCTGGGATCCAGGTTTATCTGATTCCAGAGGTCTATCCATGCCTGTTGACTTCCTAAACTCTAAAGTGAAAGCTTCCAGAGTCTTGCTGGCAGAGCAAAACCCACTCAAAAGGAAGCCAGGGAAGAGAGCCAGGCCACCTACCACCCCGTGAACTGGGTGCCTGGGCCAGCTAGCTCTCAGTTCTCTGGGGAGAGGACTTTAAAGTGGCCCCAACATTGTATCCCCTCTCCCTCCCCTGGGGACCCTGAAGCCAGTTGAGGAAGCTTGAGGCAGTGGGGACTGCCCGGGTCAGAGCTACAGGGGGCAGGGAGCATGTTTGGCTGCTGCTCCTCTCACCCCAATATCTTTCATCCTAACCCCTGGGTTGTGCCGAAGTGAATCTGAGCCCGAGTTCCATGAGCAGCACTGGTTCTGGATGGGCCTGAACCGTCGAGACCCAGCAGGAGGGCAGAGCTGGCGCTGGAGTGACGGCCTAGGGGTGAGGGGGGCAGGCGGAGGTGGGCGGGGCCGGGGAGGTGGGCGGGGCCTGAGTAGGCATGCTCTTTTTGTGGGGTGGGCCAGGACCTGGAGCGGGGTGAGGTTTAACAGATAGGTAGGGCCTCTGGCGGAGCTGGCAGGTAAAGGGAAGGAAGGCGGGCGGTGTCCAGCCCTGGTTTGGGGTTCCCAGCTCAGGTGAGGCCTCTTGTTCTTCTCTCCTGGGGATGGGGGCGGGGCAGCCTGCGCCTTGCGTCTCAGGACCCTCTCCCATTCTGATCTCCGTTTTCAGTTCTCTTACCACAATTTCGATCGGAGCCGGCACGATGATGACGACATCCGGGGCTGTGCAGTGCTCGACCTGGCCTCCCTGCAGTGGGTGGCCATGCAGTGCGAGACGCAGCTGGACTGGATCTGCAAGATCCCTCGAGGTTGGGTGGGGTGGCTGCGGGGGACTGGGAATGGGGCGAAGGACCCAGGCCGGGGGTCCGAGGGAGGGTCTCCTTTTCCTGCAGCGACTCTCTCCACGTTGTCCCTGTAGGCACAGCGGTGCGGGAGCCTGACGTCAGCCCACAAGGTGAGGCCCCCTGCCCATCCTGCTCCCCACAGCAGTCCAGAGAGGGGCGTCACCTCCGGGCCAGGGCCTAGCTGGGACAAAAAAAAAGAAGGTTAGGGATTCGAGCCAAAAAGGCGGGGATGGGGGCACTTGCAGCCCTATCGGCCAGGGATGGTTGGGTTTGCAGACTCGCCTACCCTGGCTCTGCCCTGGACCGGTTTTGTCCTCCTGGTGGGGCAGGCAGCTCCAGCCTGGCGGTCACTCCCATCCCCGCACTGCCTCCGCAGGCGGGCGGGAATGGCTGCGTTTCCAGGACTCAGAGTACAAGTTCTTTGAGCCCCACGCCACCTGGGCACAGGCACAGCGCATCTGCATGTGGTTCCAGGCTGAGCTGGCCTCCGTGCACAGCCAGGCGGAACTGGACTTCCTGGGGCACAACCTGCAGAAGGTGGGCACGCCAGGGAGCAGGGGGCTGCAGGGTGGGGGAGGGCAGGCCGGGAGCAGGAGAGAGCCAACCCTCACCTGCTCACTGGGCTTCCCCAGTTCTCCCGAGGCCAGGAGCAGCACTGGTGGATTGGTCTGCACACTTCACAGAGTGATGGGCGCTTCAGGTAAGTGGGGGAAGGGGCAGCAGGTCTGGGAGGCGGTGCAACCCCAGACTGGAGATAGGGAGGCTACACAGCACACAGAGACAGATGGATCTGGATTTGAATCTAGCTCTACCCCTTGGTGGCTGTTTAGCTTTGAGCAAGTGACTTAACCTTTCTGGGCCTCAGTTTTCTTTTCTGAAAATGAGAAGAGGCCCGCCTGGTAGGATTGTTGTGAGAATTAGAAATAAGATATGTGAAGTCCTTAGCACAACATCCAGCACGTTGTTGGGCATTGAATCATGGCAGCTCATATTATGCTGCACTCATTTGTAAATAAGGCCTCCTTGGGACATGGCAAGGACATCTGACGCCCACAGGGGCCTCTTTGTTTTCAGGGCCCACTTCCATGCACTGAGGCAGGAAGGACCAGGAGCACGTGGGTACCATTGCCTGCGGAGCCCCGCTCTGAGATTCTTAGACTCTCCAGTTAGAGAGATCAGTGCCCAGGGAGGGCTGGGCAGCACCAGATCCTTGGGTCGCCAGCTGCACTGAGGACAGTAGCCCCACTCCTCAGCCTACAGATGAACTCCTAAACTTGGGCCCTTCCTGGACTCCTTTCCCATGGCCTTCATTGCTGTATGGGGGGAGGTGGAGCCTGGGGCCAGTGCTGGGGTCACCCCTGCTCGGTGCCATTGCAGGTGGACAGATGGATCCATTATAAACTTCATCTCCTGGGCACCTGGCAAACCTCGGCCCATTGGCAAGGATAAGAAGTGCGTGTACATGACGGCCAGTCGAGGTGAGGGCGAGATGGGGGCAGAGAGGGTGCAGAAGCCAAGGAGAGGGTCGTGAGCGGGCAGTGAGGCGACCTGGGGCAAAGGCCATCAGTCTCTTCTTGGTCTCTTTGTTCCCATAACTCAAGAGGGGCCAGACCAGAGAGGAGAGGGCCTGTCCCCAAGGTCCCACAGCCACGGAGGACTTGAGTTCAGAGTTGGAATCGGGGACCTGAGCCCCAGCCCAGCCTCCTCTTGGGGCATGAGATGAGGGTGCTGCCAGCCCTGTCCTGAATGGGGGGGTGACAGCCCTCTCTTCCCCTTTCTGCAGAGGACTGGGGGGACCAGAAGTGCCTGACAGCCTTGCCCTATATCTGCAAACGCAGCAACAGCACCAAGGAGACACAGCCCCCTGACCTGCCACCCACGACACTGGGGGGCTGCCCCTCTGGCTGGAATCAGTTTCTCAACAAGGTAGGAGGGGAGGGGCACCCAAGGGAGTTGGGGGAGAGGATGTGAATATAGGAAGTCCTAGCCTCAGGAGTCCTCTCCCTTCGGTGACATCAAAGTCACAGCCTCTCGCCTGTGCCCACCAACCTCTTTTACTTGGCCCCGGGCCAGTGCTAGACTTCTTGGAAAATGACTCAGTGTAGTAGCACCTTCTGATTTATCAGGAACTGAGCTTGTCCAAATAGTTTGGTGAGTTTTCTAGGTCAACGGTCATCAAACATTTTGATAATGAACTCCTATTAGTAAAACAAAATATTGAACATGCAAAGTTTGTGTGTGTACATTATATATGTGTGTGTATACATAATATGTATATTTAATACTAATATGACTAATGTTACGTATAGGAAAATGCATAAGAATAAAATAATATAAAGCATGAACTAAAGGTTTAAAAAGGGCACTCTTAAGTTTTTAAATTTTTCTATATTAGTGATAAGAAAAAATTTTGGGGGACTCACTCAAACTATCAATTATAATCATTGTTAATATTTAAATAATTATAAAGAGCACAGTGGTTGCATATTCCTCACTTTAACAATTCTTGGTCTGATGACACTGTGATTCATGATTCACAGGGCTTGTTTGAAGTTCACATTATTTCAAAACATGGATTTAATGGTTGTCGCAGATTAAAAATTTGCCTCACTAAGACAAATAGATCGAAGTGAAAAAGTTCATCCATCATCGGCTGGACTTTCTAAGGCATTTGCTCCATTTTTCAGTCCTATTCAAACAAAGGTTTTTCTATAAAAATTGGCTAGTAAATTTCTGTATTTTAAACTAATCACCCTCATGAACTAATCAGAAGACCTGATCAAGTAGGTTGAAAAAAAAAGGTCTGGCAGACTTTTAAAAATAACAGAAAATTTTCTTCCCAAGTGTTTTGAGTGTGCGAGTAGGAAAGTTTGAGGCAATATAATTAATCAGACTGGGTATGTGTCTAAACATGTTTTCAAAATGCTCTCTCTAGAATGTGAGTTTCTTCCCCAGAGTGGTTCTGTTTGCACCCTGGGCTGGTCGATCAGACCTGATTAGACTTTCGTTGTTCTTGCTGGTGGCTGAAAGGAGCTTATCCGAGGAAGAGAAGGCAGAGGTTTCCTTGCTGTTTGTACTGGTTTCATTATCATGAACTTCAACTCACTCTTTCTTTGCAGGATATCGTAAGACCACTAGGCTTGACTGTGAGGATTAGATTAGGTAACCCTAGATGATATAATCCATAAATCTTTGTCATACATTGGAGTGCATACAGCCTTAGTGTCATAGAGCTTACTCTCTACAGAATAGTCAAATGAATGTCATTCCTTTTCTGTTAAAATAAAAAAAGGTATGTGTATTATTAAAACTTTGGAAAACAAAGATCATCTAAACATAAAGATTCGAGTACCCTAGAGATGATGGTGTAAGTTCAAAGAGCAAGACAACACAATTTCAGATGACACTCGGGAATGTGTTTAGCAGGAAGTGAGACACACTTCCCAGTGCGTCCTCCCAGTGCTTGGCCCAGGCGCCATTGTCATAGGTAGTACAGCCTTTGGTGGCCCAAAGAAGTCCTCCCACTAAAAATTCCCCAGAGCGTGGGCAGGCGTGTGTGGTCTACTGTGCTAGGTTGAGAGGATGCTGGAGCCTTGCTCAAGGAGACTCAGATGGCCTGGTTCTGATATTTTTCTCACAGCCCCCAAAGCCTCCGCTGGGCCTGCCGCTGAGGGGTACACAGTAGAGTTTCTGGGTTTGTGGAACAGGGAGGTGGAGCTGGACATCACACCTCTCCCTCCTCCCCCAGTGTTTCCGAATCCAGGGCCAGGACCCCCGGGACCGGGTGCCGTGGTCAGAGGCGCGGTTCTCCTGTGAACAGCAAGAGGCCCAGCTGGTCACCATTGCAAACCCCTTAGAGCAAGGTAGGGCCAGTCCCTGGGGAGGCCCCAGTATCCTCTGACACAGTCCCCCAAAATAGCTAGTGCAGAGCGAGCAGGGGGCTGCCCTGTCACTCACGACTCTCTCTTCTGGGGGACTGTAGCATTCATCACAGCCAGCCTGCCCCATGTGACTTTTGACCTTTGGATTGGCCTCCATGCCTCACAGAGGGATTTCCAGTGGGTGGAACAGGAGCCTCTGCTGTATGCCAACTGGGCGCCGGTGGAGCCCTCTGGCCCGAGCCCTGCTCCCAGTGGCAACATACCGGTGAGGAAGCCCCTCCCCACTCTCCTTTGCTGCCCACCCCTTGCCCCACTACCCTAGCTCATGGCACTTGCCTTCACTCCCTGGGTCCCCCCTCTTCCAGCCTCTTTGCTCATAGTGCCTTTTGGGGGCAGTGGCACAAGGAGGAGGCAGCTGCTGGGGCTCCCCTGAGCAGCTCCTTCCCCCCAGACCAGCTGTGTGGTGGTCCTGCACAGCCCCTCAGCCCACCTCACTGGCCGCTGGGATGATCGGAGCTGCACGGAGGAGACACATGGCTTCATCTGCCAGAAGGAGACAGGTATGTGTCGCCAGTGAACTCGGAAACCCCAGCACTGGGCTAGATACTGTGGGCCACACCAGGAGAAATGAAACATGGTTCCTGACCACAGGGGTCCCCAGAGTTGCCCCCAGAGTCTTGTATCTGCTTGGGAAACGGATAGGCAGAAAAGCCAGGTGTCGATCAGAGGGAAGGACAGTGAGCACCGAGGGGTCTCAGGAGGGAGGTTTGGGGTATGAATGGCTGACCAGGAAAAACTAGGCACTGGGCATGCGTGGTGTCAAGCAACCTGAGGTTCTGAATCTGAAGCGCCTGCAGCTCCAAGCACGGGCTCCTGGAGTGGGAGTCGGTCCAGGCTCTAGCTCACTCCTTGATTTATTAGCAAGAGTGTGTTATTGCTCATAACAGTGGCTAACACTTACTGAGTGTTAGTCTGTGCCAAGAGCCATGCCCGGTGGGAACCCCATCTCTGCCTGACGCCTGGCACAGCTCCAGCCTCATGCCTGGGAATGGTAGTGAGGACAGCAGAGCCCAGCCTGAGCCCTGTCCCCTTCCCTGTAGACCCCTCGCTGAGCCCATCCCCAGCTGCATGGCCCCCTGCCCCGGGCACTGAGCTCTCCTACCTCAACGGCACCTTCCGGCTGCTGCAGAAGCCACTGCGCTGGCATGACGCCCTCCTGCTGTGTGAGAGCCGCAACGCCACCCTGGCACACGTGCCCGACCCCTACACGCAGGCCTTCCTTACTCAGGCCGCCCGAGGGCTGCACACGCCACTCTGGATAGGGCTGGCCAGTGAAGAGGTGGGCTCCCAATCCCTGTTCCGGCCCCGGTGCTGGGCCCACTCCCCCGATTTCCCTCCCCGTCTCTTTCTAACCCCCTGCCTTACCAGCCCCCACCTCCCCTGGCTGGTCCCCTTCCTCCCACCCTCATGGCCGTTTCGTGCCCAGGGCTCCCGGCGGTACTCCTGGGTCACACAGGAGCCGCTGAGCTACGTGAGCTGGCAGGACGGGGAGCCCCAGCAGCCAGGGGGCTGCGCCTACGTGGATGTGGACGGCGCCTGGCGCACCGCCAGCTGCGACACCAAGTTGCAGGGGGCTGTGTGCGGCGTTAATGGCGGTGAGTGCCCACCGCTTGGGTGGGGCCTGGGCAAGGCGAAGACGGTTCTAGGGAGGACTCCGGGCCACTTCCTCCATTCCGCACCCCCACAGGGCCCGCTCTTCCCCGAAGAATAAGCTACCATGGCAGCTGTCCCCAGGACCTGGCTGACTCTGCGTGGATCCCCTTCCGGGAGCACTGTTACTCCTTCCACATGGACCTGCTGCTGGGCCACAAGGAGGCGCTGCAGCGCTGCCAGAGAGGTGGGCGACGGCAGGCTGGGGCCCGTTGGCGGGCAGTGCAGCTGGTGACCCGTGACACTCAGAACCCGTGAATGCAGTCCCCATGCTACACTCATCCCACGGGCACTCACACATAAGCGTCCCCTCACGATCCTGGAGACCATTACATGAAGATGTCCCTACTATGCACGCGCACACACACGTGGACGCACAGACCACGCCATCCTCCATTCGGGCTGCCAGGCAGGAGGGCTGGGGCCTCTGGGGGCGGGCCCTCCTACCCCCGGGAGACCCGGCTGCCCTGATGTGGACCTCTCTTGCGTCCAGTGGGTGGGACGGTCCTGTCTATTCTGGATGAGATGGAGAACGTGTTTGTCTGGGAGCACCTGCAGAGCTCAGAGGGCGAGAGTCGAGGTGCCTGGCTGGGCATGAACTTCAACCCCAAAGGTGGGTGCCCTGTGTGTGAGGCGGAGGGGTAAGGCCTCAGGCTGGGGAGATGCCCTCCATCGGGGCTGGTGGGGGCGAGGACTTGTGGGAGGGGGGGTCGGTTCTAGAACAGGCCTGCTCTCTCCCACCCGCTCTTGCCCCACCCTGTGTCACCTCCCCCACATCCCCTCAGTGCCTTCTTTCCCATAGGAGGCACCCTGGTCTGGCAGGACAACACAGCTGTGAACTACTCCAACTGGGGGCCCCCTGGCCTGGGCCCCAGCATGCTGAGCCACAACAGCTGCTACTGGATCCAAAGCAACAGTGGGCTGTGGCGGCCAGGCACCTGCACCAACGTCACCATGGGCGTGGTCTGCAAGCTCCCTCGAGGTGAGCGCCCTGCAGGCACCCTGCTGGGCCTCCTCCTGCCCCCTGTGAAGCTGGCGCCCAGGTGGGGCCAGGGGCTGATTCTCATTCTGAGGAGGACACAGTGCACGGGAAGGCAAGGACAGACAGGTCTGGGGCTGTCGGGACCTTCCCCTGGGGTAAACGGGTCTGTAGGAAGGACTGGCTCTTCCTATAGATTTCCAGCTATACAGCCGACCGACCTGTCATTTGCAGTAGTTAATAGCATGGATGGGGGTCAGGCCTCCGCCAACATACCGGCTCCGTGACCTTGGGCAAGTTACTTAAACTCTATGGCCTCAGTTTCCTCATATGTAAAATGGGGATGATAACTGTACCTACAAGATTAAATGAGCTAATGAGGTGTCTGGCATTCAGGAAGTTGTCGGTATGTCTGCGTATTACTATTATTACTGCTACTACTACTATTAACTGGTCCCTCCTTCTTCCCTGCAGCCGAGGAAAGCCGCTTCTCCCCATCAGGTGAGTGGAAGGCAGGACTCTCGCTGCTTCTCCCCTTATTCCAGGTGGGGGGCGGCGGGCTGCCCGCTGGTGGTGGGGCTTCCTGACCGAGTGTCCGTCCTGCCACAGCAGCGCTCCCAGACAGCCCCGCGGCCCTGGTGGTGGTGCTGATGGCAGTGCTGCTGCTCCTGGCTCTCGTGACCGCGGCCCTCATCCTCTACCGGCGGCGACAGAGTGTCGAGCGGGGGGCCTTCGAGGGCGCCCGCTACAGCCGCAGCTCCTCCAGCCCCGGCGAGGCCACCGAGAAGAACATTCTGGTGTCTGACATGGAAATGAACGAGCAGCAGGAGTAGAGCCAAGGGCGTGGGCAGGGCCCCCACCAGCTACCAGTCCAGATGCCTGTGGAGGGGTGTCCCGGGGAGCCCCTGCTGGGAGCCGGGGCTGGGCAGGGCTTAGGCTGCTGGGGTCCCTCCCTCCCATGAGGACTGGGCTGAGACCTGGCTGAGTACAGTGTGGCGTTTCCCTTTTAGGGGGCCTAAGGTCTTGTCACCTGGGCCTGTGCCCCGACGGTAACCAGAGGCAGGACGAAAGCCTCTTTCTGCCTCTTTCTCCCCAGGCCCCCTGCCCAGGCCTGCTGACCCATGCCCAGGACCCCCTTCTCCCCGCACAGCCCGAGGGGCCTCTGCTGAGGCCTCAGCCAGCCTGTCGCTTCTCTCCTTCCCACCTGGCAGCCTCAGCTCAAGCCCCTCGCCCCAGCCCCTCTCCCCACTTCCCACCCAGCCCTTCCTTCTGAGCCAGGGTCCTGGGGTTTGGGGAGTCCTCTTGCTCATGGTAGGGGTCAGCTGAGGGCTCTAAGCATCATCATTCCTGGGCCTGCTGGGGTGACCTCAGGGCATGGTAGGAGGGGCCTGGGTTGGGCCTGAGAACCAGGGCACCACTATGGTGTCAGTTGGGCTGGAGACAGGACTGGAGAGAGACACCCGACCTCCTGGGGGTGACCGGGCTGGGCTGGGGTGTCATCTCCTGCCGGTCGGGGGAGGGCTCTGTCCTGGTGCCACGGCACAGGACAGTGTGTGAACATGGACTCAAAGACCTGGTCCTTTTTCGTAGTTAATTTTTTAAATGTGCCATTATTGTCAAAAAAAAAAAAAAAAAAAAGGAAAAAAGCTAAGCAAACAAATAAAACACCTTTAAGAGGCTTGAGAGAGAAGGGTCCCTGCCTTGTCCTGTTGCGAGCTGTTTTCCTCAAGTTGCTTTAGAGATAAATGCATTTTTTGAAGCCTGCATCGTGCATTCTTTCTGCAGTGCACCATTTTGCTTCCTCCTCTGGGCCCCGGCCTGTTGTGCGGGGCCTCGCCTTTCTGGGCCTGCTCACCCTTTTTGCCTGGTCCTGGGGATTTCTGTGGGGGCAAGAGCTCAGGAGCCACCTGACAGCTGGGTGAGCTCCTGCAACTCAGCTCAACTTTCAACCAGTGTAAAACCGGGAGCATGGGGCTCACCTCCCGGGGTTGCTTTGAGGGTGTTCGAGAATACAGAGATTATCTGTGCAAAGCAGAATAGCGTCACGAGCTTATGCAGTAAGTGTCCCCATAAATGCCAGCTGTTACTGTTGTTGCTGGGTTGTGGCTCCCAGGGGAGCATTCCAGGTGCCCAGGCCAGCCCTGGGTGGGGGGCTCCACCTCACCAGCCTTCCAGGGCAGCCATCATACCTGCCTCGAGCTTCGGAAAAGCGCACACTTGTCCTTGGGCTCTTGGGCTCTGCACCCACGCAGAGGCAGGGGCATGGGTCTCAGGATGTTCCCCCGACCCACCTTCGCTCGTCCACTGTTCAGCTGATACTTGAGATGGAGAAACAGCAGCGAACAGAGACAGCCCTGCCAACGAAGGATGGTCAGCTCTGCCAGGTCAGCCAGGCCCCGTGAGGAAGGCTAACGCAGGCCAAGGGGAGGGAGTGATAGTTTGGATTCGGGCTGGGGAGGGTCTCACCAGAGGAAGGTGAGGGAGTGAACAATGCAAATATCTAGGCCAGTCCGGGCACAAGGCATAGCAAGTACCTGGGCCCTGCTGTGGGGTACCCTGGTGCTTTGGGGGACCAGCAGGGGGCCCTGTTGCCCCGTGGGAGAGAGTGTGGATGTTGGTTTAATAGTGGGAAGTCAGTGGGAATGGCTAATCTGATTGACCTTTTAAGAAGGCGGTTTGGCTCTTGGTCAGATTCTGTGTGTGCGCGTGTGTGTTTGTGCGTGTTCTGCCTCATTCATGAATTTTTAAAACAAGTTTTTACTTCTCTAAATAGGTAATAGCGTCATATGGGTCAAAGCCCAAATGATATAAAAAGATACACACTGAGAAGTTTCCCTCTGTCCCCATCCGGCCTGTGCCCCCTGCCCCTACAGGTAACTTAGTTTCCTGTTCATCTTTCTGGTATTCCTTGGTGAAAATACAAGCAAACCCGAAGGCCAGGTTTGTCCGAAGGGAGAGCAGATGCAGGGGTTAGATGTACTGGTGGAAAGGATGAAGGAGTCATGAATTGCTCCCAAAACTTTTGCCCTGACAGCAGGCTGAATGGGGTGTCATTTGCTGGGTCGAGAGCCCCAGTGGGGGCTTGTGAGCTGCTTTGCTGAGGCCAAGCCCAAGACCCTCCTCCAGCCATCACCCCTGCAGCCCCAGCGGCAGCAGCAGGACCCAGGGAGGGGGCTGGTCACTTTAGGGAGGGAGCCCCAGTTCTATGGGGGGTCCATAATGATGAATCCACTTCACCCTGAAGTGATTCAGTCTCCAGACTCAGCAACAGCTTCCTTTGTGAGTTGAGTGCCACAGCTCAGCTGCAGGAAGTCATCCTGGGGCAGAAGCCCTTGTCCTGGGAGAGAAGAAAAGCTGAGAGGTGAAGGCAGGGTCATGGGCTCCTGGGGTGGCAGGAGCAGCTAAGGAAATGAGGACCCAGGTAGCCAGGGCTGTCTGGGGCGGGGGGCGGGGCGTGGCTGGTGAGTGTCCAGAGGTGTAAAATCGCTCCAGAAACACCTGTCCTCGCTTCTCTTTCCTTTCATAGCCCGGCCCCCACCCGCAAGCATTTCAGACAGCTTCACGGGGCCCTGGGGGCACCCCACAGACCTTGTTCTAAGCCTCCTTGCTGAGGAAGGGGGGCACCAGAGGGTGGTCCCGGCCATTTGCCTCTGGCTCCAGGGCAGCACTGCTGTAATAGAGCACGTGTCCGAGTTTCCTTTCTTTGTGCTCGTTTCAGTTCACTAAACATTAAGCATCTCCTCCACGTGCCATCTCTGCCTTCTGAGGACTGCCCTGAGACCCGTCCCCCGGGGCGTAGGCGAAGCGTGCTTGTGTGCCAGGCACCGAGCCCGCCCTTCACTGGCGGGGCCAACCTGGCCCAGGTCTGGCCACCTGGACTTTCAGTGACAGCTCGCTGAATCCGTGAACAGATGAATGAACGGAGTCGGGCCTTTCACAGCCTCTTCTTGTCAGGGCAGAGATGCCTCCTCCCCGCGGTCCTGGCAGAGCTGGCCTGGACCAGCAGGCAGAGCTGTGAGGCCGCAGGGGCGAGCAGCTGGCCGGCGGTACCACGTGGCTCTCCTGGAACACAGCTGCCTGAGCCCTGCCAAGCCGCCTGAGCCCTAGGGCTTGAGTTTGCTGCAGGGACAAGGTAAAGCTTTCATCTTGAGGGAAGACCCGGAGAAAGGAAGGCAGGAAGAGGGAGGGAAAGGGAAAGGAGTTGGAAGAAATAAGGAGAGGCTGCGAGGGGGACCAGCATGAGATGAAAGTGCCCAGATGTTCCGGTCTGGCCTGATGTTCTTTATCTTAGGGGCCTGGGCTGCCAAGAGCCCCAGGAAAGGGCTGACTTTAGTCTCGAGCTGCAGATTTCAGTCCTTCCTTGTCTAGAAAAGCAAGCGGGCTGCTTTTCCAGGCAAGGACGGACGGAAGGGAGCGACGCAGCAAGTAGGTACTTCCCGCTTGAAATGGATTTGGTGCTGGCAGTGCCCAAAATGGACTATCTTCCAAGAGTGGCCGATGGCAGAACTTTAGTTTTAGCCCTTTTAAAGGGAAATCCTGGTCAACGAAAGTTTTCTGAAATAGCGTTTGTGCTTTTTGCTCCTCTGAGCTGCGAGGCCGTACAGTGCCCGGGGTCCTGGTCCTTGTCACCATGTGTCCCTGCTGGCTTATGCAGAGATGCCCTTCTGTTGCCTTTCTGTATCTCTCTCTGGGACTTGGGAAACTTTCGATGGTGTCTTTCCTCGAACTGGGGCTGCGGGGGACTCAGGACACTGCCTCAGATGTGCCATTCCTCCAAGGTAACGCTGCCCTGTTCTAACTGCTTTCCCTGAATTCACTCACTTTGTCCCGTCAACACGCCATGAGGTAGGTGCTTTTGCCGCCTTTACAGATGAGGAAACTGAAGCGCAAAGAGAAGAACATGCCATGCCACCTCTCCTCCGGCCTCCCTGCACCTCAGAAAGTGTTGGGGGATGGGCAGCGAGCACTGGAGAGCCCCCCGCTGCAATCTCACGGTCAGATTCAGACTTGAGAACTTTGTCTGAATCTATCATCTCTGCTGAGAGCTTCAGAAGCCTATTTTGGGTTTAGGGCTGAGCATGAGCTCTTTCCCCTCGTTCTTGTGGTAGCGGAGGAGAGATCCAGGTTCCCCCTCTATCCGAAAGTAGAACGTTCCCGCCGACCCTTCTGTAACCCTAAATGGTGTACAGCAAAGAAACAGCCACCACTCACTCACACGGGAACATTTTTGAGCATCCCGAGACCCAAAATTCGGCGCATGCGCGATGTCTTCGATCCCCTCACCGTGACTGAAATGCTTAATTCAGTCCGGGTGTTACGCCCTTTGGAACACCCTTACGAGGTCTCAGCTCTCTTGAGCGTTTCTGGTACCTTCGGCACATCTTGCTAACGGTGCACAGCATAGCTCGACATAAAGCTCAGGTAGCTGGCGGCCCTGGCGGCTCACGCGGAGCCGCTGCGTGGAGCTCCCAGGGAGCGAGCTTGACGGCGCCACTCTCCCTGCTCAGGGCGTGCTGCGAAACGGACGCCGTATGTTATGTTCACTTTTCGCCTTTTTTTTTTTTTTTCCCGTGAAAGTGAAACTCTGCTTAGGACGTCTTCTGGTTAGCGAAAACAGGTACGAATGTAGGTCTTTTGTAAGGCGAAGCAGTGGAACAAGAACTTTTGAGGAGGAGGAGCTGTGTCAGGGTCGCCTTGGTGTCGGGGCAGGGCCATGGGACATACGGTGTGGAATTGCGGAGATATTGTAAAGCTCACCTGCGTCTCCCCGACTCGAGTCGACTCACCCAAGACAATGAGCAACAGAATGTGCTCCCCTTCTCAGACTGGGGGGTGGCTTTGGGTGGCTCTCCGTGGCCGTGTGTGGACCTTCAGCACCCTGACCTGGCCTCAGGGGCCCCCTGGCTCCCCTGCCCAGCAACCCCATTACATCTGCCTGTGTGTCCCTCCCTCGCCTCTCTGCCTGGGCTCCACCAGCCTTCGAGGCCCTTTCTTCTCCATGGGCCTTTGCTGCATCCGTTGGCCCTGTTCCCCTGACTTCTGGAGCTGGTTAAGGGTGGATGTAATCCTCTCTCTCAGGCAGGCCAGGAGCATGGCCTTGGCCAACAGACCGACTTACACCCTGTAAACTTGAGTGCATCACTTAACTTCCTTGAGCTTAGCCTTTGTGATGGTTAATTTTATGTGTCAAGTTGACTGGGCTAAGGGATGCCCAGATGGCTGGTAAAATACTATTTCTGGATATGTCTGTGAGGGTGTTTCCTGAAGAGATTAGCATTTGAAACGATAAAGACTATTGCCCTCCCCTGGGTGGACGGGCATTTTCCAATCCACTGTTGGCCGAATAGAACAAAAAGGCAGACGAAGGGCAAACTTTTCTCTGCTTGAGCTGGGCCACCCATCTTCTCCTGCCCTTGAACGTCAGGGCTCTTGGCTCTTGGACCTTCAGACTTGGACGTGGACTTATATACAATTGGTTCTCCTGGTTCTCAAGCCTTCAGGTTTGAACTGGAACTACATTGCCATCTTTCTGGGGTCTTGGCAGATCGTAGAATTTCTCAGCCTCCGTGATTGCATGAGCTGAAACCGCATAATAAATCTCTTCCTGTTTATCTCTATATATCCTATCGCTTCTGTTCTCTGGAGAACCCTAATGCAGGTGTCCTCCTATGTAACATGGGGTTAATAATATCTGCCTCACAGGCTCGTTGTGAAGATTAAAGAAAAACGTAGAGTGCTTATTCCCCAGCCGTATCTCATAGGAAGTGCTCTTTAAGTGGCACTGTAGGCTCATATCACCTTGATTTGGCATTTTCTATATGTGTCCTGTCACCCCTTTAAGACTGGGCTCCAAGAGGGTGGATGTTGTGTGTTTTTCCTGTGTCCTCACAACCTGGCACATAGTTGATGGTTGATAAAGGTTTGAGGGTCATGATGCCAGCTGCCTGGAGAGGCAAAAGCTTGGAAAGGCCCCGTGTTTCAGCCATTGTGACTCAATCTCTGATAGATTTTGGCAACATTTATTTAGTCATAAAGGGGAAAGATAGCCCTTTTCATCACTGTTTTTTTATAAGTTAGCTTTGGTCTTTCTGGCACCTCGGGCCATGAGAAGCCCCATTGGCAGATGCCTGGGCTACTGTGATGTTGAATTGATGACACATTGGTGGGAAGGTATCAGTTCACCTCAGACCTCATAGGAGGCACTCCTGGTTGTGTTGGTAAATCTCTAAAATAGTTTTCCAAAGAAAGAGCATAGTTTTCAACACCCCACTGACTGATGTAAACCTGTGACGGTCTCAGTGTAGCTGCCTCAAATACTGTTACGTCTTACTGTGGATTTGACTCGTCAGGATGTTTACATGGCCTGCTCAAATTCCATTCAGTTTTTCATAAAACTTATTTTAAAATATACATTGTCCCTTCTTAGACATTTCTCTGTATATTGTACCCTGGACAAATCTTTTCTCTTCAGTTAACTTTAAAGTTTATCTAAAAAATAAAGGCCCATGTTCTCATAGAATGGTTAGGGCTTGGGGTACCATTTGTGAAGGGAAGAACTTGAGATTTTTGGAATTTTAGTTACTTCATGAGATATTTTCAACTTCAATGGCTCTTCCAGGCTCTATTGACATTCAAAGATATCTATTTTGATCTTTGGTCTTGGGTGCAGGCTGCCTGGTTGAATCTACTTGTTTGTAGTAATTGAGTCACTTTGTTTAACTGTCTAACATGGAAGAATGGAACAAGATTTTGAGATAATCCGAGTTTAGTTTTCCTAAAACCCTGTTGGCACCATGATTCATTTCAGATGAAGTCCTCTTTGCAGAAAAATCTGAAGTGGCCACTCCTGGTCTGAGGAGTGGGAGTCTTAAAGGTGGCAGGAAGAAGCACCTCTTTTTCCTCAATATTGCCTCTCTCTCTTCCTCATCTCTTTCTCCATTCCTTCTTGCAGTCTTCAGAAAACTTATTGAGGAATATTTTACAATTAGACCATAGAGTTCCCCATTTAAGTGCACAGTTTAATGAACTTTAGTAAATTCGTCCAGTTGAGTAAGCCTTAGCATTAACCAGCTTTAGAACACCCTTATCACCCCCAAACTCGTCTTGAGCTGCCTGCAGTCAGCCTCTGCTCCTCGTCCCAATGCCCTGCAACCGCTGACCCTTCTGTCTCTAGACTTTTGCCTCTTCTAGAAATTGCATATAAATAAAATCATACAACATGTAGTCTTTTGTGTTTGGCTTCTTTCATGTATCAGTAGTTTGTTCCCTCCATCCTTTCTTCTCTCTCCTCTTCTCTCTCTCTCTCTCTCTTTCACACACACACATACACACACAGAGTTTTATCACAAGCCTTCTCTGGCCTTTTTTACCCCAAGTTTGATCTGGTCTCTGGGCCCTAAGATGTAATGAGGAGAGAAGCACCAAGTAGGTCCTAAGTGGGTACCAGCGGGGGCACCTGGCCATCCAGGTGTCCTGGCCCATGAGAGTCCAGGATGTGTCATCCCTTGTGATAACGATGACAGGGAGCAAGGAGAAGTGGAGGTGGGTGGGGGCTGCGAGATGTGCTTCCTTCTCCCAACTGGGGTCCCTGAGCCTTTGAAATAAACAAAATGAAGCTGGGTGAATTAAGTCAGTTTACTGAATACACGGCTTAATTCCACTCATGGTGGAGTGAGGCCTGAACAGGCACCCTCAACAGAGGGACCCCAGGCCACTGGGCCTGTCAGGACTGCTGGGTCCCCTGGGGCATCTGGGCTGAGAGGCAGCAGCAAGGCAGCCTGCCAGGGGCTCAGCAAGCCCAGGCTACTTGGCCTGTGCTGTGTGGGGCTGGGCTGGTCACTGTTGCTGTCCGTAGATGCTCAAGCCAGACCCCAAGAAGAGAGTGGCATAGGTGAAAGTGGTAACTGGACACGATGGTTTTAGTTTCAGTAAAGAGGAGGAGGAAGGCAGGGAGGCACATGGGGACATAGAAAGGGCAGCTGGGAGCGAGGTCTCTGCCGAGCTCCATGGCCAGCTCCCTTGCTAGATGACCCGGCTGTTGTTTTGATAAATGCTGCTTTCATTTCCATCTCCCAACTCAGAATCTGGAAAGCAAAAAGATCTCTCAGTCTGTAGAGCCATAGCTGACTGCAAGATCTGTCATGGAGGGGTGTGGCATTGCTGCCCCTCCTGCCCCCTTGTCCCCCACCCCAGCCCCAGTGGCCAGCCACACCCATGCTGCAGTGCCTGGAACGGTGTGGGGAACAGAGACCCGCAGTTTGGGAATTCCCAGACTGCCCCACTAGGTTTCTAGCTAGGCCAGGGCAGCTAGACTCTAAGTCCCTCAACAAAAGCACCTTAGTCATCTCCACAACCCCGCATGGCTGGTGCAGCAGATGTTTGCAGGATGAATAGCTGGAGGAGCCTCTCAGGGTAATGCCCCCCACATAAGCTCACTTCCTGAACTTGGGGAAGGGGAAAATGGATGTAGGTTTTAGAGAAGTTTTTCAGAGATCAAATGGCTAGAAGCAGAGGGTCATGGGATAGGAGGGAGGGAAAGGAAGGCACAGAGGCAATGAGATGACAGTGGGGTCTGAGTGAGGAGGTGGAATGGGGTTGCGGGACCCTTCTTCATTCTTGGAGGAAACTCTTGTTTTCAATATGTTTCTTTTCCCATTGGCATGAGTTAGTGCCCCCTGACTATTTGGAAATGAATGGTTTCTGACTGTTGAAAGGGGGTTTCTACTTCTGCCACAAGGAAGCCCCAGCCCCACGAGTGGCCCCCGCCGTTCCCTCCCCCATCCTGTTCTCTCTCCCAAAGCTGATTGCCTTGACTCATGCATGTGGTGGTGGTGGTGGTGGTGGGGGGTGCTCTGGCCCTCATGCCTGCTCCTGTCCACACCTGTGCTGACGGCTGCAGGAGGCATGTTCCCTTCCCTGGCTGTGGACTTGGCTGTGGTGACAGTTATTCGTGCCAGTTAGGAAGCAGTTGTCAGGGTCACAGAGTCATATGCTAGGTTGTCAGACTTGGGCACCCCCACCCAGGGACTCTCCCCAGCTGCCCTTACCTTGGTGACACCTGTGGCATTTGTGTGTGGCCTTGGTTCCCAGGTACAGGGGAGGGGGTGCCTGGCAAGAAGGTTGGCATGGGTACCATAGAGCCTCAAAGACGTTGGCATCTCTTTGTGCCACCTGGTGGACCCTTATGTTTTGCCTTTTTTTTCCTCCCTGTTTACCCAAACTTAGCTAGGGCAGCAGGTCACAGCTGTGACTTAGCTTTGGCAATTCGTCTTAATAAAGTGCTGCCAACCAGGTGAGTCATGCCAGGCTGCTGGGGACCAAAGAAGAGTGTGGCCGATGGGGAAGGTGGAAGGCATGTGGATCTGCCTCTGGCTGCGCCGGCTCTTTTCTTGATCATGGCTCTGGCGGCAAGCTGGGCAAGAGCATGGGCAGAATCTGACCAGCGTGCCAGGTCGGTCCCTATGTGCAGGGCTCTTTTCCACCACTGCTGCGCCAGGGCTGGGGGCAGGTAGAGAGGACCTAGACCTACATTTCCAGGGGAGAGCTGGCTCCCCCACTTTGGGGCTGGGGCGGGGTAATGGTTGGATCCTAGAGCTAGTCCCCGCTTTCTGAAGAGTAAATGATAGCTCTCGAGCAACACGGGAGGGCAACATCGCAGCGCAGGACACTCGCAGAGCCGCCTCCGTGGAGACTCCTTTTTAAGCACCACCCCAAGGATGCTCTCCTCCTGCCCTGCAGAAACGTCAGTCTCCCCTGCGGCCCGAGATTGGAGGCCAGGGTGTCCCTTCCCCACCCCCGAGCCCGGCCCCTAGGAGAAAGGCTCAGTCCTGCTCAGCATTCCCGGGACCGCGGGGCGGCAGCGTCCCGCGCTGGGCACTAGGGGGCGCCCCTGCCCAGCGGAACCCACGCGGGAGCGCAGAGCAGCAGGAGGTTTCCTCGAACCCGGGAGGGCCGCGGGCGCCTCTGCGGCGGGGATTGGGGAGGGGCCCAGCCAGGCGCCGCGCTGAGACCCTGCCCCAGCCTCGGCCGGGAGTCCTCCCCGGCACCCGAGGTCGGCTCACCGTCGCGCCCTTTCCGGGGCAGGGGCTCGCGCCAAATGCCGCGATTGGGACCGGAGAGGCGAGGCGCAGAGGCGTTTTCCCCTAGAGGGGGTGTGTGCGCCCGCGACACAAAGGTCTTTTCTCCGCCGCACAGCTCCCTTCCCGCTCGCTCCCTTCCCAGCTGCCCGGGGTGGGGGTTGGGGGGGTGGCAGCAACTCTGGGTCGGCCCTAGCAACAGTGCTGGGTGTCGGGGGCAGCTGCCGAGAGAATGGTCCCCGGAGGACGCGAGGGGGCACTGGGCCCTCAACCCGCTCCGCTGGACACCCGCGGTCGCACCCGAGACTGGGATTCTTTGTGCACGGAGGGAATGGCCCTCCCTGCGTCTCTGAAGATGAACCCCCCCCCCCCGTCGAGTTCTGGGGACTGCGGGCCCCAAAGAATAAACTGAGTTCTTTAGCGTCGTCATCTGGGTCCCGCCCTGTGCAGTTTTGAGCTGGTTCAGCTTCTCCTCCAGGCAGGTCTCTTGGGGTTCCCAAAAGCATCCCCGTAACTGGCTGTGTCGGGATCACCAGGGACTCACCCCCTTGGCCTCACTGAGAGGCCCAGGAAGCTACTTTGAGTAACCCCCCAGGTGATTCTGGTGGCAAAGCCAGTGTGTGAATCGCTGTTCTAAACCTTTTAGGGCCGGCAGCTGTAAAACTTCTACCCTAGAAGAGCCTCTGGGGACCGAATTGTCTCTTCCCACTCCGTTCTCTGTAACGTTCACTTTCCCAGCCAATGGAGAAGTTCTTCCTGGGTCTGACTGCAAGCGCTCCTGCTTTAATTTAGCACATTTTCTTCATTGGGTTTTTTTCTATGGGATAATGAACCTGTTTGAAGACAGGTTTGCCTCCTTCGAGGGACCTTTCTCAGGAGACCTGTTTTCCTTGTTCAACCTCTGAATCCAGCAGACAGACCTACTGGATTGGGCCCCATGGTGAGAAAAATTCAATAAAGTCCCCAGCTTGTGATTGAACGTGGTCCCTTCGGATAATAGCTAAAGGGCCCCCTTCCGGGGTTTGGAAAATAACCTGAGAGGCTCCGCCAAGTACTGGAGGCTAGAGAATTCCAGCAAAAGAAAAGGAAAACAACCTGCAGCAAGTCATCCCAGGTCCGACAAAACCATCTTTGCTTTTGTCGGCCCTTTTCCTTGCTGTCGGGATGAATCAAAATTCTTATCTCCTCTGCGTCCAGCGTACTGGGACTCGCCTTCCTGATTGCTGCGGCTAGAGTGTCCCCAGCTTTGTGGGGTTATTTTTTGCCTCTGGGTGGTGGTCATTACTTCCACAATTTAGGTTCAACACAGCGACAGAAAGAGAGTAAATTAGCAAACCCCCTCCAAATGGTAAGACTGACCCCCAAACCTACTTTCATTTTCTTCTGGTCTGGGTTGTGGGAAATTTCTTGACAACTATGAGAAAGAAGACAATGAAAAATGAATTGTTTTTCCAAAGCAGTTGTGAACAGATGTATAATTCCCTAGTCTCAGGAATGTTCTGGAAATCCCTTCCATCACCTTAAAGGGGCAGAGGATATGGGCGGAGGTGCCAAGGGCATGGTAATATTCAGTCCGCATTTGCAGGGCTTGCTGGTTCAGGGCCTCTAAATTCAGTAGCGAAAGCAGACTCACTTCCTCTCCGCAATTGATCTGAATGGCAGAATCCCATTCTGATGGTCAGAATCACAGGCCAGTGGGGGTGAAGGCCGTGCTAATTGGCCACTTGCCTCACCACTGGCTTTTAAACAATCGCTTGATTCTCTGCCTGGCAGGAAGCAGCAGGCACATCGAGGCTCTGGGCTTCGTCTTTGTCCTGACTTTATGGCATTTTATGCCACAATAAGAAACACTGTGTACTCCGTGGGAGCCCATTGTGCCAGGCTGCAAGGACGTGGGCTCGGTGCTGCAGGCTGGTGCTCTAACCCCAGGAGAAGAGGGATTTTGTGATAGGCTGGGGGACAAAACAAGGGGTGCCAGACACTGTTACTGGGGCAGCTGCCTGGCCAGGGCGGAGGCAGCTTTGGGCCCCTGGATGCCTCTCACCTGCTGGCCAGAAAGAGGGCAGAGAAGGATGGAATTTCTTATACAATAGCAGTGCCATTTACTTGGTAAATTATACATCAGGACTGTGCTAACCATGGCTTCCATTTTTTCGGGGCTGCTGACAGGAGTTCATCCCACCTCCAGACTCTGTGCCTGGTGATCACATCGCTCTAAACCAGCTTTCACACTCTACCAGGAAAAGCCCTCACGATGAGTGTGGGCTGAGCCTGGGTCTCTCATATTCTGGGTGGATTTGGTCCTTTGAGGTGAGAGTTTTGGTTTGGTGGAAGTGGTGTGAACGGGGAGGGCCTAGAGAAATTCCCCCCGGCCTCACACATGAATGGCTCAATGGGATCTGAAAGCTACTTCAAGACCCTGCCCTGCTGCCCAGGCCAGCCACTCTGCACTCCCCCTCCCCTCCCCACTAGTCTCCTACAGGTGAAGCTTTCCTGCACGTGCAGGGTTACTGCAGCACACCTGGGGCAGGCGACAAAGGTGGCCTCACTCCAGGAGATCACTGCAATGATGGAGAAGGCCTGGGGTCCCTCAGGCCCTTTTTCTTTCAGCTCACTGGCAGGGATTCTCTCGCTATTGTTTTACAGAGTTTAGGGAAATAGGCCCCTAAGGGGATGGGGGGGTGCCAAGGGCAGGCAGGGAGGGAAAGTCAGGGTCCAGGTATATTTCTTTGGGGGGATGGTGAACATGGTAGAGACAAGGCCTACAGCCATGAGGACGCCCAGGATAGGAGGTTTTGGGGGTGCAGGCCTTGGATAATGGAGTGCTCTGTGTGAATGCTGAAAGGGAGAGAGGAGAGAGAAGGCAAGTTCATTTAGCTTCATCTCATAGGCCGCCCATGTGTCCCTATCAGATTAAAGGGGGAGCCAAGTTCGGTCATGAGTCTGGTGGGGTCTCATGTCCCTGGAGGTGCCCCTACCATGAGCAGTAAAGTGAGAGAAGGATGGCTTCCTGCTAGGCACTTCAGAGAGCTTCCTTCAGCCCCTGCCTCTCTCCGTGCCCACCAAGTCTGTCCTTCCCATCTCCAGGGCTCCCCACGTGGCCTTTCCCAGTGATTCTGTGAAGTGGGTATGAGAAGGGACTCCCTGCATCCAGACCTGCCTGGCTCCAAGTACTCTACATTGACAGCACCTCAGTTGTTCAAGCTCTGGGGATAGGCGACCAGATTCTCAGCTCAGCCCCTCACCCTGTACCATTGCAACTGCTGCCCAGCTGGTGTCAGCTCCCTCCAGCCCACCCTCCGATTATCTCTCAAAAAATGCAAACCTCCTGGCCTGCTAATCCCAGGCTAGAAAACCTTCACTGGCCTTTTAGAGCTGCACACAAACCCTTACGAACCTGCTCCCTGCCTACGCCTCTAGGCTCACTTCCTGCCAGTCCCAGCCACACTCAACTCCTTGACTTTCCCAAACATGCAAATCTTTTCCAGGTCTCTGAGTCTTTGTATTTCCTTCCACATGGAATTACTGAATTACTCCCCGCCAACCCCCACCCTTCACCACCTACCCTTGCCCATGTGCTAAACTCTCCAGGATTCAATGCAAACATCACCTCAGCTGATCAGCTGACAAAAGTAATAATGGAAGCAGCTTTGCCGCTGGGCTCTCAAAGCAGTGGGAAGACTGATGGCAAAGAGTACAACCTACTTGGATTAAAAGCAAGGCCTTGGAAATATGGACTCATGTCCCTGAAGACCCTGCCTGGAGAATGGCCCAGAGAAGGAGTGGAAAGTAGGAGTGAGGAGGGCGGCTCCTTGTGTCATCTAACTTTGCTCTGTTTCTCCACAGCTGGCTCAGTCTTTTTCCATAACACTAGGCACATTTTTGATACTCTTGGTTACCCATCTATTCTCTCTTTAGACTCTGAGGGCCTTATAGGCGAGGAATATCTTAATCATCTTTGTATTCCCAGAATCTAGGTTAGAACCCGGCACATCATAGGCACACAGAAAATCTTTGAATACATAAATATACCTTGAACTTGGGTGTTCCTTCACCTAGAATACCTCTCTCTGCACAAATTTGTGCTATCACTTTCTCCAAAACGTGACTCAAGACTCATCTCCTGGAAGAAGCATGTTCTGGTTCATTAATTTATTGTTTGAGTGTCAAAAGGTTATTAAGCACCTACGATGTGCTAGGCATTTTGTAGGCAATGGAGGACTGTGAGAGTACAAAAGCGATAAGAGTTCCATGCCCAAGTTGCCAACGAAACACCCCACCCCCACCCCACAAGAACACGTCTTTATTTGGCAGTCATTTAGCACTTGTAGAATTAGTCAGTGCTCCTGGCATACATAGTGCCTAGAACGTGGTCAGCAGTCAGATACGATTCTCTGTGTGCCAGCATCCTGAGAAACAGGAGTGGAAGGCCTGGCTTTGCCTTCAAATAGCTCACAACCTCACTGGGGAGACAGATTGTTTGCTTATGGGATCATTAGAAACCCCAGGAAGCCCCAGCTAGGGAAAATCTGCAGTTGTCAATTTCACACCTCCTAGGAATTCACTGGGGCCATTGGTTCTCTTGACCAAGCGTTACTTTCCAATATTTCCTGGTTTTATAAATTCCAATTTGATTATAAGCTTCACAGAGGACTTGTGGCATCCTGTCTGGTTGTCACTCTCTCTGATCTCATCTCGGCACCTGATATAGGTCAGGGCATGAAATGAATGAGTAAATGAATGATCATTGCCACTAACAGTCATTGATCACTGGGCACATTAGTGAGGCACAACCTAGAGGCCTGTCATGAATGAGCTCTCCAGTTTTGGTAGGTGAGGGAGCTGGAAGGAGGGCTGTCTCCTCACACAATACCTCTCTTTCGCTAAATGTTATCCACAGATTCTGA
Source organism: Eidolon dupreanum (assembly GCA_028627145.1). NCBI lineage: Eukaryota > Metazoa > Chordata > Mammalia > Chiroptera > Pteropodidae > Eidolon > Eidolon dupreanum. The sequence goes on from CM053506.1 coordinate 97,496,472, forward strand.
GTATTTTCTACAAGAAAATACTGTGATTCAAATGCAGAAGTGTGAATTTGACAAAAGCTCTTGCTTTCCTACTGCCATCTGTGTACTTCTTGACCAGTTGTTTGTGCCGGTGATTGCTTGCCGGTTTAGTGGGTGAGATTTGTCTCAGGTTTCTCCAATGTAAGCTGGGCTGAGGGGAGAGTGTGGCCCTGTCCTTTATGCCTCCTTCCACCCTGGTTCGCGGCTTGCCCCTGGTGTCCCTTACTCCTTCTCTAGGATAGTTTTACCAGCAGGTTCTCCAGGGGCAGTGCTTTAGAGCCTTGGTTTTCACCCACTGGGTTGTGCTGTTTGTTGGCTTCTCGTGCTTGCTTTGTTGTTTTGGAGGCTAACTAACATCCCTTGCATTAGCTCGCTGACACTGCGGCCATCTGTAACCTATATCAACCCCGGGTGCTTTGAAGTTCAATGTGCAATAAAAAGTTCATTAAAAAAGATGTGGAAGCATGGAAATGAGGTTACAGAAATGTTAACAAAGGATCATTTCCTGCTCCTTGTACTATTATTTTTCTTTCTTTTTTTTCTTTTTTAAATGTATTTCTCTGAGGAATTTATGTCACCATTAAAACTGCGGAAGAGTTAAAGGAAGGACAGGCCCAGGTCAAAAAGAGGGTGAGATTTCTGAGGAGATAGCTTGGCAAAGACCCAGCCTGTTTTCTTAATTGAGAGCTTTGGGTCAAGGGTGGGGGTGGGGTGAAATGAAGCCAGAAAAAAAAAAAAGAAGGGACAAATCTAGAATTCTTATGACTAATGGTTTGAACCAGGCATTTTTAACAGGGACGGCTCCAAGTGGCTCACGAGAGCCTCCAGTCATGCAAGGTCTGCGGGATGGAAGCAACACTTGGAATCCCAGGCTTCCAACCTCTAGGCAGTGACTACGCTGGCAGATGCCTGTCATCCACGTGAGGTAGAGGAGGAGACAAAGAGATAGAGAAGAAAGTGAAGAGAAAGAGAGGTACATAGGCTAGGGCGGGAGAGTGTCACTGAGACTGCCCCGTGGCACCATTGGTGGCTTGTTCACTGCTACATCGGTGTACTTTCCAGTCATGACCTGACATGAGCAGATGTCAAGTTCCAAGCCTCAAGGGGTGTTCTGTGAACCCAAACACTAAAAGTATACCCGCTCTCTGCTGGGCTGGCCACAGAGAGACATTTAACCGAGAGGGAAGTTTGGGGCTCAGGGTTCTGACTTGACAATGACCAAGATGCTTCAGAGGTTGGTCCGTCCACCTCCCACATTCTGGTTGACTGGGCTAAGGCCAGGCTCCAGTTAGCAGCAGATCCAGGCTTCTCCCTCCACACCATCAAGACTCCTAGCAGAGGTCCCCAACCTTTTTGGCACCAGGGACTGGTGCTCCTATGAGAATCTAAATGTCTGATGATGTGAGGTAGAGCTGAGGCGGTGATGCTAGTGCTGTGGAGTGGCTGCAAATACAGATGAAGCTTCGTTTGCTTGCCTGCTACTCACCTCAGGCTGTGTGGCCCGATTCCTAACAGGCCAAGAACCGGTACCAGTCTGAGGCCTGGGTGTTTGGGGACCCTGGTTCTAGAGGGCCCCTGGTTCTCTTATTAAGGGAAGGGCAGACACATATGTATTCTTGGTAAATGCATTGTCACTTCTCTAATGACAAATGGCGATACCATCAGCACCTTTATTTCTTGGCATACGCTCTCGCACACAGACGCTGGAATAACATACTCTGGGATCCAAAGCAAAATAAACAGCTCTCCCATGGGAGAAGTCCCTATTTTCATGGGCCCTCCATGCTTGGGCAGTGGGCATGCTCCCATATAATGCACACCCAGTCCTGGCAGGCTCGCTGGCCTCTCTTTTGGGGAGAAAATCTCTCTAGAGACTCACTCACCTATATGACCATTAATGACCATTGCATTACTACTCATGCTTAATAGTAAGCAATTATGTGATTATCACTTACTTTTCAGCCGGAGGGCCACTGTGCACACACTTAGCAGCCACTCTTAGTCCTAATAATCACAGTGCCATGTCCCACCAAATGACCGCGAGGCTCTCAACAGATTTTACATCTAATAACACTGTAAGGTTTTTGGGCCTGCTGCCGGATGGTCCGGGTCAGAGCCAGACTTACCCTCTCTCTCACAGCCCGGTTGTAGTTGATTCTCATGAGTTCTGCAAACCTCTGCTCATAGAGGTGAAGCAGCAGCACCAGGTATAAGCCTGAATTCATCAGCTCATTTTGTGCCTAAATTTGGAAAAGAAAGTTCTTAAGTTCATCTATAAAATATTCATGATCTAAGTCATGGGATGAAGGACAACAAGGGCAAGAAGTGACAAAAACTGGGACAAGAGCCCGAGAGCAGAGGGCAGAGCAGAGGGGACCCAGGTGCAGGCTGGCTGGCCACCCAGAAATTCTTTGCCACTTAGTGGAGGGGGCCCCGGGAAAGCGCCGTGCTCCAGGCTCAATTCTACGCCATGAACATTCACTGAGAAGTCACACGTTAGAGCCTAGAGCTGGGTGTTGTGGGGAGCACCGGCGAAAGGTCTCAGCATCCTGCTGGAACCCCGTTATCTCATGAGGGAGAGAGAGCCGCACTCATAAACAGCTCCAGTCCTGGCTAGGTATGTCAAGCGCTACGAAGGGCAGAAAGATACTGGCTGAGTATGACACAGGGCAAGGCTTCTTTGATGGTCCTTAAAGGATGGGAGGGACTTCGGTAGGTGGCCATGAGGGATGTTAAAGGCCTTTCAGACAGAGACACGAAATGCCAGCAAAAGCATAGGGATGGAGCCAGTGTGCATGTATTGGGCAAAATTCTCTTCTCACTGGTATGTCCAGAGCAGATGGGGAGGGTGTTTGTTTTGGATTAAAAAAAAATTGGGCTGAGGAGATGATGAGGTGGGACCGTATTAGGCAGAAGTAAGGAGTTTGGATGTTGGGCTGTGTGTAGTATGCATCTGCTGGCCTCTGAGTAGAGATTACTTGTATTTTAGCGAGGCAAAGTTTTCTGCGGGAGAATCTGGGACACAGATGCCGTGGGGGCATCTCCCTTTAAGAATGAACTTAATAATAGTCTCACATAAGGCCCCCTCCCAGGCTGGTCTATTACCATTTAACCCCCAGAGAGTGTGTGTCTGGCAGGGCCTCAGATGGCACTATGAACCTCAGGGCCTTTGCTCGTGTTCTTCCTTGTTTGCTCTATTGGCTCGTTTTGGTGCCTCTGTTTTGAATGTCCCTCTCCCCGCTTTCTACCAGGCCACGTCCACAGCTTCTTTTACTGCTGTCACAACGTCACCTCCTTGCAGAAGGCTTCCTAACAATCATCCCAATCTTTCCTGTACTCCCTGACTCCTAAGCATTTGCATTTATTTTGTGTACTATATCTTGCGCTTGTTAGTGTTTTTTGCCTTTTCCTGGTGGGTGGGTTGTGTTTTATTTTCCCTCACTGGTGCTTAAACCTAGGGAGGTACGTGGGGAGGATCTGGCCCTCTGGCTGACCATGGCTCCACTGTCCTCAGCTCCTTTGGAGGTCTGTGCTGCAAGGCCTCACCCTGTGGATGTTTCATTGACCTTCAATAAATTAGTGGCATTAGCAAGACTCCTCCCCTCCACCACTGTAATCCCCCGTCTGTCCTCACGCCACATCCCCATGGGTGGGGACCTTGGGAATGAGCCAGCCTATGCTCAGGAAGGCCTGGGGGCGGGGGGACCGAGATCTCCGGCAGAGGGTACGGCCCTTTACATCACCCTTGGGAAACATCTGAACTGTGACGGTTTTCCCAGGATGATTGAAGCTTGGACATGACACACAATGACCACCTCAGTGCCTCTTCCTTCCTCCCGCAGCAGTCTAAGCCGCTTTACGGGTTCATGTTCCTGTTCCCATTCCATCAAGGGCAGCTAAGGAAGCTGGCACGGAACACACCCCGTCCAGGACCTAACAGCTGCCAGAAAAGGCGCCAAATTGAGCGAGGATGGATGTGCTCTTCCTTCTGAATCAGGGCCAACTCTGCATCGTGGTGACCTCTGGCCCCAAGGTCACTGCTTGAGGCGCCCCCCCCCACCTCCCTACACACCCATCTTTAAAGGCTCTCATCAATTGTTCTTAGCAGTTAACATCCTATTTTTAGCCTTTAGTCACGTTTTCTGTGCTCTTCTGATCTTGGCCTGGAGCAGGCAGAGAGGAAGTTGCTTATTTTCACTTTTTTCTATTTTAACTGCCTCCTCTCACCTTCCCCATGCGTTGGTGCCTCCTTTACGGTCTGTTTCGCAAGCCACCTCCTCCGGGAAGCCTTCCTAACCCACCCTTTAGCTCTTCAACACAAACCAAACCTCCTCCCCTGTTTGCTTTTCTTAGCCCTGGCTAACTCCTGCAAGCTGCCAATGGTTTTCTTCTCCTGCACCCTCTTTGCCAGTAAGCCTTTTATGCTCTGAGACTCTCAGATATATAATGGCAAATCAATCAGCTAGAAAATGGCTTGGAACTATCAGGTTTGTCAAAGCATTCAGGGAAATCATTTACTTTTTATGACTCAATAAGGCCCAGAGGCATGCAGATGGGAAAATATCCGCTAATGTTTTCTGCAGATAATTTGAAAAGTCACTTCTAGCAGATTGTGTCTCTTCTCTGGCCTGTGGGAGGGAACCTGTCACATGGCGTCATAAATCTTGCTGGCCGTGCTCCTTTATGTGGCCCTTTGCAGAGCTTGTGATGCTCGACAAAGGGGCTGGGCCAGCCAATCAGAGCAGGTGTTACAGAGTCCATCCTTTATATTCTGAGCCACAAGTGGGAGGGATTGGTTATCAAAAAAGAGTTCCATGGTGTTTGTTCGACAAGGGCAAAACGAGCTAGGTTTCGAGACGTTATTTATTGGGCTACTCCTGACTCACCCCTCCCCAGCTCAGTAGCATTGCATTTCGATGCCCACATGCAGTGTAGGGAGGGGGTGCAGAAGCATGTGAAGCAGTGGACCAGAGCTCTGGAGCACTCAGCCTTCTTGCCAGATGTTTTTCTTTTCTCCTGCCCCCCCCCCCGCCCCCGCTCATTTTGTTAATATTCATTTTGACCGAGAGGTTTGGTTACCGATGGATAGTCTCAATTAATCTGCTCAGAGAAGCAGACAGCCTGGCAGAATGTTCTTTGATCAAGTCTTCAAATATGTTCAAGAGATGCTCCCAAGTGTGAGGGTGATTAGGGGACTGCGTGTGTCCAAGGACATCTGCCCGCTGTTGAGATGGAGCGAGGCCAGGCCTGTGCTTCAGAGCAATGACAGCCAGAGCCCCGCTGAGCCCCTCCTGTGCTGCGGGGCCAAGACCACAAAGTGCATCTCCATCACCCAGTGGGCGTGGGCCCTGGAATGGGCAGCCTGGGGCCGTCGAGTGCTATGACTTTGAGCAAAGAGTCTTAATTGTATATGGCCAAAATTGCTCCATTTATAAAAGCGGAGATGGCACCTCTGTTCTGCCTGTTTCCCCAAGGCATTATGGCGAAATGAGGAATACTAGTGGATGTGGTATTTCACAAAATGAAGACGTCCTATATTTTGAGAGCTGAGAATTAAAGATAAAATTCAGGGCAAGGACTACAGGTACCCTGTTTGCTCCTGTGCTCCTAGTGCCTAGCCCAGTGCCTGGTACGCAGTGTATGCTCAGTAAACATGTACAGATTACAGAATAAGAAAAAATGCATAATTTTTGGACCAGACAGTGGCCCATTCAGCCATGACCCTAGGGGCTTCAACTTTTACATGCATCAGAATTATGGAGAGAACCCTTTAAAACACAGTTGCTGGGCACCACCTCCCTAATCTTCCCCAGTTTCTGGTTCAGTGAGTCTGGGGTGGGGCCCAAGAATGTGCATTTCTAACATGTTCCCAGGTAATGCTGATGCTACTGGCCTGGGGACCACCCATTTTTGAGAGCTGCTACTCTAAACTAGGCTCGTGTTGGCCAATGAGCTGAATCTGGCCTGTGGACCTGCCCTGGCCATAAGCAAAGAGAAGTGAACATCTTCAGTCGGAGAGAGAACTCTCCAATTTGCCTCAATTGCCACCACTCCCTATCGGTGACACTTGGAAGATTCCAATCATTCATTAACTTGCCTGGCCTCTATGGCATTTGGGTGTACCATCTGTGGTCTAAACACTGCTTAAACCTGTTTTCTCCTGGCCCCTTTTGGAGCCTGGAATGTTACGTGGAACCCTACATGTCACTACCCAGGAGTTTTTCCTGCTACTCAAAAACCGAGGCCCCCAGGCAGAATCAAGCACGAGCCTACTTCCAGCTTACGGCGGACACACACGGGAGGCAGCGTGGGCTTGCCTCGCAGGCGGCACCACCAGAGGAAGGGCAGCGGGTTCGCAAGGCCTGCTGGGCTTAGTTTCCAGGCGTCTTTGAATAAGAAGGGAAGAGGAGCTGAACTGCCACACACCCTGACAGGCCTACGGGGGGGGGACCACCAGGTGCCAGCATCCCAATAGTCCAGGTCCCGGGCCCCACGGCTGTGTTCGCCCCTTGGGGCCTCTCTCCAGACAGCCTAGAGGAGTTTCTAATCTAGCTGCTCAAAGCTTGGTTACAAGCCTCGACTCTGCGGGGCCCCTGTGGAAAGAACCGGATGTCTGGGAGCTGTAGGGACCATCAGATTTCAGCGTCCTGTTAAGGCCCATGGGCAGCCATCACTCTGCCCCGACTCAGGTGCATTGAACCAAACCAGGGAAACGTACCTTGACCTAAGCCCCTTCTCACCCTCAAAGACCCCTGACAGCGCTGACCGGGCACCTCACACGCATGATGACCCTGTCTGTGGTCGGACCCCAAGTGAGGTATCTGTCTCCAAGGTCTCGGATTTTGCCCTCAAAGGCATGTGGACAGAGGACCCACTCTTTTTCCTTCCTAGTCTGAGACGTCTCTCCGTGGGGAGGCCTTCTCTGGTCCTGAGAGCCGGCCAGACCCCTCTGCAGCTGTTCCCACAGCCGCCAGTGCGTCCCTTGTTCTGGCTGGCCCTTCGGTTTTCCCCATTAGGGGTGGTGGCTGTGTTAGTCGTGGGCACCGTAGCATCTCTAGCTGTTTTTGATCGTACGGTAGGCACCCAGTAAGTGTTTTAAAAGTTCAACTTTTATGGTATGCATATTTTGCCACACTTAACAAAAATTAATACCTGGTCCCATTCCAGACCAGTTAAATCAGAATCTCTGGGGCATCGGCATTTTAATAGGAAAGAAAAAAAAAAAGGCATGTGGCTAAATGTTAACATAATTAGGGGACATTTTCATGTTTCTATGATTTTTATAATTAAAGAAAAGCAAAATAAAAATCTCAATGGGAAAAATGAATGAGAAAATAAGTTAGTTGAGGCCAAATGAGAGCCACACTGAGCTAAAGCCTGTTCTAGGCATCTTCCGGTTTGTCCCTTACATTGTATATGTCTATATTTGGCACTGGCTACCCTGTCTCAATAAAGGAGCCTGTTTTCCAGGAGTTAACAGCACTGTGGGCTGGCTCAGAGGGCACAGAGGCCCAGGCCGTGGGAGTCGGGGGTGGGGCTGGGCCACAGGAGCGTAGGTGCCCACATGGACTCCAGGGCCAGGCCCAGGGGCCTCCCCAGGGAGCTTGGAGTACGTCTTCCATATCTTTGTGTTAAAGAACAGGTACTTCAGTCTTGATCCAGGCAGAGTTCCCGAACTTGTCTAAGTCCTGCTTCCCTAGTGTCTCAAGTCGAACTCAGACGTTTAGCAAACAGACACCATTAAATTCACAACGGGCCATCGCAACCGTCAGAACTGCTGTAAAAGTGAGACCTCAACTGCTTTCCGTCAGCAGATAAATAGCGCACGTTGGTTCTCGGGACTGGCTCTCCCACCAGGGTGGGTCTGATAGTCTGGTCTCTACCTGTGATTATAATGAAGGGCATTTTTAAAAGGCTTGGGCCTGTCGTGAGCTCTTACTGAAACGAATTTCAACTCTTTTCTGCTTCCAAGTGGAGTAATTACTGTGCTGGATAATTTCCGTTTTCCCCTCCATCCTCTTCCCAGCCTGCTCTGTGGCCTCGAGGCTGATCTCAGTGGACTGCACTAACTAGGCTCCCTTGTCTCCTGGCTTCCCATTGGGTTTGGCCAGAGGGGGGGCCCTGGCGGGAAGGCCCTGGCAGGAGACCGGAGGCGGGGAGGGGAGAGAGGCTGGGTAATTATTGCCCTTGTCCCCTCTCTGCCAGGCAGTGGTGTGGCAGTGACTGTTGCCCTCTGCCGAAGGTCACAGGCTGTTGATGACTCTCTCCTATAGCCACAGCCCTCTTGATCTCAGTAACTGCCCCCTCTTGTCATGGGCAGTCTCAGATGCTTAGTCATTCCTTGTTGATTTCTTTCACTGCCCACAGTTTTTGCTCTTCATTTTGCTCTCATCGCTCACCCCGTGTGAGTGTGCCATCATCTTTTTCCTGCCCAGACTCTGGCTGACACCATTACTTCCACAGTTCTTTTTAGAATGTGCTTGTAGCCGGTTATCCCAGCTGTTAGGATTCAGTGAGGCCAAGGATATGGGTGTGAGCCCTGCGTGGGCCACCTGGCTGGCTTCGGGGATGGACTCTAGCCTGGTCCTGGTGCACTTGGCTTTCTCCCTGGAGTGCCAAAGACGCCAGGCATCTCTGTGGCTGTAATATGGCAGTTCTCACTGAGAGCCTGCTCGGCACAGGCACTGTATTAGGTGATGTACTTGGGGCTTTTCCGACATCCCACCCTGCGAGGTAGAAATTATCATCTCCTGCTTCCTACAGATGAGAGAACTGAGACCAGAGAGTTGGTATAGTTTCCCCAAGGTCATCCAGCATCTTTGGGGAAGGGAACAGGCTTTTAGGTTCACATCTGAGTCAAAGCTGGTGTGCTTTTTGGAGGGCAGGGCTGCCTCTGACTTCATAAGTGCAAATGTTTTAGTACAACTAGAAAAATTTGCTGTTAGCAAGTCAAATTCTACAAACACCACTGGTAAACTAATAGTATATGGTGGCGGCGGCAGCAGCCCGGCAGAGGGAGAATTATGTGGAAATGCTTGGACCAAAAGGGGTATTTACTGGACAAGGCGTTCCCCTGGGCTGCCCGGTGTTTGTCGGTCTGCAGACCATCCTGGCAGTATTCCTGGTGCCCAGCCTCGTCTGGACACGTCCTTCTCAGGAAGTCCGACAGGCTGTGCTTCCTGAAATAATCTGTTCTTCGAGATGACCACATGGAACCTGCCCGCACCCCGGCTGGCACCCTGACCTCAGGCACTCAGGGGGCCTGGTTCCTTTCACTATTTTAACTCCAGCATCCTCGGGGGCCGAGAATGTGAGTTGCTTCTGTTTCTCATCTCAGATCTCCATGCCTGGGGCTCATGAGGCAGTCAAGATCCTCAAAATGCATGGACTCAGAATACCGAATTTTTTTCTCAAGAAATTCTTCCTTCCTCCCGTTCGTGTCCTGATGCCCATTCTCGGCAATGTTGCTGTGGCGTTATGTCCGCGATACCAAACTTACTCATCGTGCTGTTCAAAGCCCCATTCTTATCAAGATTTTGTTCTTCGGTCTAGTGGTCTTAGGGTTTTTTTTTAAAAAGTAATTATAGAATCGCCCAGACTCACATGTACCATTTGGACTCAGCCGTGCTATTTACAAAAAAAAAAAAAAAAAAGGTCTGGATACAGTCTAACTACCCGACAGCTGAAGTGACTTCTCCTCTGAAGGGTGACATTTTAGTTGTTAACAATGATTTTATAGTTTTAAAATTACATGCTTTACAGTCATGATTATTAATCATTTTTTCCTAATCACATTGTGAGAGAGGTCAGTCTTAAATTATAATGGTAATGTGGGCTGTTTTCATTTGATAAATATTTATAGACTGCTTATTATGTGCAAGGCACCTTCTAGATCAGCACCACCCAACAGAAATATGATGTTAGCCACATAGGCAAGCCACACATGTAATTTGAAAATTCCAAGTAGCCACTTTAAAGAAGTAAAAAAGAAAAACTGGTGAAGTTAATTTTAGCAATCTATTTTATTCAACCCAATATATCCAAAATATTATCACGACAGATATTGATATAAATTTATTCAGGTGACACTTTACATTCTTTTGGTACTGAGTCTTTGCAATTTGGTGTGTATTTAACACATCTTGATTGGAAGTAGTGGCCTGTTCGTTAGTCAAATGTGGCTTGTGGCTTCCATATTGGGCAGTGCTGTTCTAAATTGAGATTGTTTGCCTGAGAATTGGGCAATTAACTATTATCCTGGGCATAAATCACCTTCCCACTTAAGGTTAACTCCTTCACTGTATTAGAAACACAGTCCAAGTACCCCAGGAGAGTTAATTCACTAGGTGTTAAAAAGCACACAGTAGGTGCTTACTACATGTTTATTACCCTTGAGTTAAGCAGTTCCTTATTACCCCAGAGTACTTGTTTTATAAATTGGGGACCACTTCCTTCAAGATCCCAATTTTTTTTTCTCTTGTTGCTACTAAAGTAAAATTATTTCAGCAAATTTGGGCTCAGAGCTTGCCAGCCTTTTCCTATTTCTGTGTGTCCAGTCAGCCACTGCAGCTTCCTACTTTTGTCCCTGACAGCAGTGGGCCCTCAACCCTGGGTGACCAAGACTTTCCAACTCTCCAGTGGTCCAATCTAGTAACAGATCTTCTCAAAGAAGTGAGCTAAAGGGACGCTCCCAACTCAATGCCTCACACAGGCCTTCTGCATTCCTAGGATCACCTCTAACCGACTTGAGACTGTGGAGGCAGAGTGGGCGTGAGCATCTCTTACCCGAGACTGCTGGTGCTTCCTGTAGAACTCAGTCATGTTAAAATCATCCAGGTCAACCAGCAGGCCTTGTTTACACATCTCACAGGTCTTCACAGCGCCTAGGTCTGCTCCTTTAATTAAAGAATTCTTTGTTACATATGACCCCAGGTCTTTGTGTGTTGACGCTTGGATCTTTTTTGTGTTGACATTTTGAGAGCAAACTTGTGTGTGTTATGAATTCTGAGTTTCAGTGACCTTCTTTTTAAAGTAAGCCATCTTCTGTAGAAAATGACCTTGAGTCTGAAATCGGAAAAATTTCCTTTGTAATCATTTTCATTGTTATGCAAGCTTCATGGAAGTAAAATTCCCGCGACTTTTAAATTTTTAAATAACAGGTCTTGCTTTCAGTTTAAGTATAAACATACTGGTTCATAAAGTTAGATTCGCTATATGGAGGTGGAGAGTCTATAGCACAGGTGTTTGCAAAAAAAGTAAATATTGTGCCTCTGTTTTTGCTGTGTTTTTCTTACAGATCTAACGCAGGTCCAAGCGAATAAGTTAGTGAGGACCAAACTGATGGCAAAAGCTATCCTCAAGCTATGGCTTAAAAATCTGCCTTTAATCCCATGCAGGTGACTTCCCACCTGAGAAAGGTGAGGGAGCTAGGGGCGTGGTGTGGGCACTAGCACAGCAGTCTCTGGGGCCAGTGCCTGAGCCTGAGCTCAGCTGCATTTGGGAAAAGAAACATGAGGAGGTGTCCTCTGTTGCTGTGTGTGTGTGTGTGTGTGTGTGTGTGTGTGTGTGTGTGTGTGTGTGTGTGTTTAAATGTGAATTCTAGATCAGCATTTTTTTTTCTCTGCTTATCTTAGTCCTAGTATAAAAATGGAAGATGCAGGCCTGTGGCTGTTCTGTCTGGGAAAAATTCTGCCACACGTTTGCTCCTCGTGTAGTTGTTGCATTTTGGCTAATGACGTGCCGGTGTGTATTTTATGCATTAGGAAATAGAGGACAAATGAGTTACCTGCATTTATTTGGTAAAGATAGGGTTTGTGCAGTCTTAGAGGCCAGTTCTACTTTTCCTGACTGGGGATATAAAGAGATAGTAAATAATAGAGAATTTCAAAGGACAAAGGTGAGCAGTAATCCCTTGTCTGCATTTTGTTTGCTTGATTTTTTTTAGACCATCGTTCTGTAATGTTTTAGGTTGCTGAGGGTCCCGTGTGTCTTTCCATCTAACTCCGCTCAACACACCCACAATACCATTGACATTGACGCACATTTAGCAGCACATTCATCGCGATTTCATGAGTGATTTTTTTTTTCTGCGCTAGATGTTTAATTGGCCCAAATTTCTAGTAAGATAAAACATTGAATGGCAGAGTCATAAGCTGCCAAAATCCGCTTGTCTCCTTGCTCTCTGAAGGTCCAAGTCCACTGCATGCTCTGTGGAGATGCATGCAAGCAGTGTGGGCAGTGGGCCTACTTTCCTTGTGCTCAGGAAGATACACATATGGCCAAAGGGCCTCGTGAAGGAGATGGTTAGTGTGATCATCCCCTGTGCTCATTCCTCCGATCAAATGGTGTTCTCTCAATGGCAGGGGCACAGCCATACCCCATGGGGACAAGGTAAAGCTCATGGGTCTCACAGCCTGCCTGGAAGGATGGCCACCAGGGAGGAGAGAAATAGGACCTGGCTATGGGGTGAAAAGTTTCAGAGAGGTGTGTCTGAAAGACATAGCGACTGTTTTCTAACCCAGTTGTTCTTTGCATTAGTGTTCTGTTTTTATTTTTATTTTTTGTTGTTCAAGTTGCTCTCATTCCTAAAATCGTGTTTTAAAGAAACTTCCTATTCTCTGCCAAGAAAACGACAACTAACCTATTATGTGGCTGTATTTAGGTTACAACCACCCCAGGGAGTTGAGAAGGGGCTTCACACCCAGCTATAAGAACTATTAAAGACGGAGCTGACAAAACTAGTACATGGATATCTCTTTGTCCAATATGGTTCTAGAAAATTCGATTTCTAGAACCATACCCCTACTGCAAAGAAGCAGCTTTGCTCAGTTTCTTCGGTGACACCCTCTCTCCCCCCACAAATAAAAGGAAGCAGAACTATTTTTTTCCGGGCATCGACTAGCTGGCATGGTGGCTGTAGTGGTGCTTGCTGAGGTTCAACCTGACCCCTTTCTAGTTCCCTTCCCCCTGGGAGGCGATCTCAGCATCTCTGCTCAGGCCTCAAGCAGGGGTAGAGCTCAATAGCGCATGGTCCAGGATTCTTCTCTCAGACTTGAAAAAAGTTTCGTTTCCCTCCCATGATTTAAGGACAGCACTTAGCCCCACCTCCCTTATCTGTTACATCTGTCGGGGCTGGGAGTGCATGCTTTGGCTCCTGGAGGGGAGGGAGGTGCTGTCCAGGCTGAGTCCCGCCCTGAGGAGCCTCCTAATATATTTGTCGCCAGTTTGCTGCTCTTCCTTCCCCACCTACCTGATGTTATTTTCACTTTCAGCCACTTTTTCAGGCACTCTTGATGGACAAACTGCAGGCTTCCCACACAGCCACAAGGCTCCAGGAGGGGGTTGGTTGGGGAACCCCCGGCTATCTGACAGATCCGACACATGTCTCCCTCCTCCTCAGAGTCCTCCTCCAGGAGACTAAATGGAAAACAAGCCCTCGTGAGCAGGAGTTGACACCTTTGCAATTTCCACAAATACCAGTTCCTAAGGTGTTAACAGGGGAAGGGGAAGGGAATAACATGCCCCCACATCTGCCCCAATGCCAGGGCTCCGGGCCCCCCCACTGCTCCCTGTGACCCTACTGATGATTCTTCCAGGTCTGGCTATTGATGGCAGATGCACTAGTTCTTGTATCAGGCTCTTCTGATATGGCGTGCAGGCCAGGAGAACCAGCACTGGTACCCTAAGTCTCGAGGCGTGGGAAAGGGCTGCCAAGTGGAACCGCAGAAGGGGCAGGACCCCCTCTCACTGCTGTGGCCACTGTGAAGAAGCTGGCGATGTGGCATCTTGGTGAGTGCATGAGGTTTGTGGTCAGGGGATCTGAGTTTGAGGCCCACGTCTATGGCTCGTGAGTTTAGTGACTTTGGACAAGCTTCCCAGGTCCCTGTTTCCTCATCCGTAAAGCCATGGTGACAATGATACTACTACTGCTACCTACTTCACAGGGTGATGGGCAGACTGGATGCGAGGCTGAAGGTGAACCTGTTCTGTAAACTGTAAAGTGCATCCAGTGTTATGGGCAAAGCATTTGCACAGAGAGACCACTCAACAGATGTTGGTTGGGAAGAATGATGAACCAATGAACCTGGACATGAGCCCACCAATAACACAACACTTGCCTACAGATTGTGCCAACATTCCAGAATCTGGGTTTGGTTTGGCTTCTAATTCTCTAGAGTGTACATATGTCATATACTTAGTTGTAGATATTAAAGTAACTAACCAAGGGAAAATTTTTGTTAAAGAGTGTAAGTGGCATTGAGAAATGGGCTTGAAATATTAAAAGTAAGACATATTATAAAATATAAGCCAATGTTCACTCAATATTGCATTTATCTGCAAAGATAAAAGACTGGAAACAGTCTTTTAACAGTGCTTATCTCTGGATTATAGGGTTACAGATGATTTTTCTTTTTAAGTATATGTTTTTAATATTTCCTAAAATGAATATTTTTGAAATAAGAAAAGCATAAGATTAATTACAGAAAAAAGAGAGTGTCAGATAAACAAAGTACACAAATAATAGCTGTTTAATGCATTACCGGGCCTAGAAGTAGGTGCATTATTAAAAAGAATCATTTTTAGTGTAAAGGCAGCACTTGGAGACTGTGGACAGTCAGTCTCCTGACAGGCGGGTCTGCAGCTGCATTTTTGGGTAGGGAAGAGTGGGCAGGGTAGGGCCTTTGGGCCCTTAACCAGGGCTTGGTCTTCTGGTAGCCTGTTTAATATGAGGAAATAAAAGTAGGGCTAGCTAGAAAGTTGCTTCATTTCTACGGTTGGATAGAAAGCGTTTAGGAGTATGTGTGCATTCTATGTTGTATTTTTCCTCCTTTTTTTTTCTTTGCATTTCTAATTTATTGCTATGGAATTTCCCCACTTACAAATGAATATCCATAGGTTAATTAATGGCCCAAGTGAGCCATACTAACCTACACAAAGGGAGCTCCGATTCAAAGAATTGATTTCCAGATCTGTAAGCCAAGATCAGGGCATGGTAACGCCTATCATAAATGAAATGGTAGAATTCTGACAGGATGTTTAATGATGGCTTTTAAAAGCATCAAATTTCATAGTTGTGGAATATCTCAAATCACCTCATAAGAAATGAAAGATCAAAGAAAGGATAATTTTAAAAAGATCTTATTCCTCTCTCTCATGCATAAGACAGACAGAAAATGGAAGCAGTGTTTACCCCAGCCCAGACCTTCGGAGACCTGAGGTCATTATGGTAACCGCTGGGGACTAGCCTTTTAGTCTGGAAGATTTAAATTCTTGAACAGTTGGTTGGATTTGCACTAAGTCCCATAAGGGAGAGCTGGTGAACTTCAAGTGCCAAATGGCTCATTCTCTGGGGAGATAGCAACCTTTTCATTAAAAAACAAAAACAAAAACAAAAAACCTTGGTTCCTAATTGCCAGCAAGAAATGCTAGTCCTATGACACAGTCAGAAAACCTTATATCTAGCAAACTTGCCTTACTTAAAGTTATGGTATTCACAGGAAAAACACTTTGGAGATCTTGAAGAAACTAAGCTGGAGTACCAAACTTTTCTTTATAGATACATGTATTTCAAGAGCAACAAAATAGACGATTTTCTCAATAGAAGCCGTCATTAAAATGTCAAGAAAGGACCTGCCCACGATTTAAAATTCCCACGACCCTCTAATGAAAGCACTGCTTATTTCAGCACTGGAAAAAAGCGAATAAATAATATATGCATTTACATAAAATTATGAAAATTCCTCACCTTTCTTGCAATTTCTTGAGCTTCTCGGGGTCTGTCTTGATTTTAGTGGTTTCTTTTTCATCTGTGAAACCAGAGATGGCTATTCTGTTCCCACTACCATTGTGATATGGGAACTCGGACACCGCAAAGAAAGTAAAAGGGATATTTTCTTGCAGGGACCCCGGGACGTGCAAGTGGCCTTGGAAGTTCGTTCTGGATGGAGAGGGGCTGGGAGCCTCCACCACCGACATGTTGCTTTGAGGATTTAGTAAGATGTCTTCTGTATGGAATGGATCCCCCTGAGATTGGCTTGTTAAAGTAATGGCTTCTGCTCTCCTAACATCAAATTCCTGTGCACCGTTTCCTGGGAGATGACTGTGGTGTTCGGCACTGGCAAATGGATTTCTATTTCTAATGGGGGACAGTGGTCGACGAACATGAAACCTTGGGTTTCCATCTAAATCTGAACAGTGAACTACAGTAGATGCCGTCGACAAGTCCACTGGAATGTCATCTCTCGGGTCAGAATGCACCAGTGATTCAGGAGTGTTGTAAGATGAGTTCATTGGTGCTCTTGGAGCTGTTGGTCTACCAGAAAGAAAATAATCAAGAGAAGTACTAGAATTGTTTAAATAGGTTTGCCAGTCTCTTTCATAATCATGGGGACCAGGCTTATCATCCATAGAAGTACAATCACTAAATACGTTTTCAGCGTCGAGGTCATCATCCAGAGTAGGTTCAGTTTTGGTGTCCCATGAACAAAAGGTCTTTTCCTCATTTTCGCTGTCACTGCTGTCATTCTCTTTAGCAGAACCCCCGTCAGGCAGTCTGTGGTCTTGGAACATCTTTTGCCCAACAGAAGGCTGCTTGGTCACTGGCTCCATTGCATTGCTTATTAGTGAGCCATGACTGCACTCACTTCTTAAAGAATCAGCTCTGCACTTTTCAGGATTGTCTTCAAAACTTTTATTTTTGGCCTGAGCGGCTGACGTCCCAAGAAATCGACTTCTCCTATGATTGGAAGGAGAACGGGGTGGGTGCATACCAGCCAACAAAAGTTCTTCCTCGATGTGGGTCTCCTCTTCAGTGTCATCATTTTCTCCTTCAGGGTTTAATGATAAAATGGAATAAAAATCTTCATCTCTGAACCTAAATGGCACTCTTTTCGACCCTTCCACAGTCATGGTGGTGGCGAGTGGTGACCCCACGGACTTGCTCATCACCTGAGGACTGTTGGTTCTCTGGAAGGCCTGGGATAGGGCTGAACGTGGCTCATTCTGCGAAAACCCACTCAGGTCTACCTTTTGGGCTCTCTCGGGGGTATTCTTGGTCATTGTCATGAGCTGCGAGGATGGGACTAAGTTTCGTCTCTCGCGCGTTGGCCTCTTCAGCTTAGTGTCACGGGCCCACGTGGGGCCTTCTTGTTGAACTACTGGATCTGTATGAGAAAAGACAAATTCGTCATTCTACTGTAGGTGCTCGTGGATGAAAGTCCTCTTCACACTGAGGGTGAGAGTCCCTTAAAGTAAAAAACAAATCTTAGAGAATAAAATATGTGTCGTCAGAACGGCCAGAAGAACAAGGAAAGTGGCTTTGTTTTACTGCTTCTAAATCCTCCTCTATATGCTGGTTGAGCTCAGGCTGGTTCCGGGGAAATGGGGGATCTAGCTCCTTTCTGCGGAAGATTTGGGAAGACTGTCCAGCTCCAGGTCAGACAGGGCTGAGTCTGGAAAAATCTCCCAAATGATGGTTTTTATTCCGGTATGTACTGGAAAGGAAAACCAACACTCCAGGAATGACTTCTACAAAAGCATCAGTACTTTCTCATCTGAATTCATTCAGCATAATTCACGATGCCCCTGCTTCACACACCAGCTTTACGAAATCTTAAGCAAAGTACAGTTTACCGCGGCAGATTGGGAGGAAATCTCTAGAAGCTGGTGCCCAGTTAAACTGATGATCTGTGATTACATCTACTACTTGGTGCAAATAAAAATTGTAAGTCTCTCATGAAATCGTTATCTCCTCTTTGTCGATAGTCCCTAGTCAATTTGTAACTTCTGACTATAATATAACCTCCCCCACCCTGTGAGGATCTAAATCTAAAGTATAAGGAGATGTAGAGTGAGAGGAGAGAGGCAAAGCACCCATGTGGGTGGGGATTTCTACTGGTGAACCACTACCCTGCATTATACCTTAAGAAACTCGCTGGACTTCCCATTTCCTTGTGAAAATGAGAATCCATTTAATTCACCACCGCATGTGTGTTGTTGAGGGCTTTTTACCCTCTTGACGTGGTGAGGACTTCCCTGATACCACTTACCTTTGTTCCCGCCTGACATCAGCCTTCCCCGCCCTGCTCCCCTCGCTGCTGCCTTGCAGGGTCTGATAAGGCACTGCTGTCCTTATCATTTGGGTTCTAAAGTGGTTCACTCTGTAGGGTGGACAGGACCCTACAGGTTCGGAAAGGCCTGTATGATAACAGTTAAGGCAGGTGAAATGCAAATCCTCCAAGCCTCTGGCTCAGCCAAGGCCAAGTCAATACTGATTCATTTTAATTGAGGCCTCCCAGGGGAGCAGCAGCTCGAGTCTCTAACGTCCTGATATTCTTCCTAATGTTTCTTAAGCCTCTTACATTGTGAACTGCATGGGACACTCAGCGACTCAGTGTGAATCTTTACTCCTCGGCTTTTCTAGAATTTATTTACGCTCTCCTATCAGGCCCTTCCTGGGTTTTATCAGCAATTCCAGGATGCTGTGAGCATCTGGCTACGTATGTATAGGAATGGAGCTGGTGTGCCCACGCAGACGGGGCTGAGGGCTGGAACCGGAATCTTCTGGTCGTTCGCTGAACACACAGAACCTGCTAGATGGTGGCAGCTGCCCGCTCAGCCCGCCCTGAGCCAATTTAGTTCGGCCTTTGGGAGACATCTAACGGGCAAAAGAATTAGCTAGGGCAGCTTCTGAAAAACGAACTGGAAACTCAACAGGAACCATAAGCTTATTTCACGGAAGCCGCAGAGCTGTCACCTGGTGACACTGGCCTCTGGGTCAGGAGAAGGCACAGGCTAAGCGCTGCACTGCCACTCCCGTGGATCCTGAGTCACCCCAGGGAATGCATCTCCACCCTTCCTTGTCACCATAACTGCCTTTCTTTTCAAAAATTCAATCAGTGATCCCCCGGTGTGTGTGTGTGTGTGTGTGTGTGTGCGCGTGTGTATGTGTGTGTGTGTGTGTTTCCCCCAAAGGTGGCAGACTGTGCCATTCTATATTTATGCTATTTTAACCCTATTTCTTGCATCTATCAAATAGGGAGCAGATTTTATAGCTCTAGGCCCGGGAATAAACACCCCGTGTGGAATGCCAGGGATATGCTATTCATAGAGCAGCCCCACAGATGCGGCAGACGCCTCTCTGAGGCTCTGCCTGGGCTCCAGCTGTGAATGGAGCGCCTGCCATTTCCAGCAGTTCACCGAGGAGCAACCGAATGTTCTAGCAACTGAGCCGAAACCAGGAAAAGCATCCGTCCGCCCCAAGACTATGCCAAGCCTTTGGTCTAGACTTCTTCCAGCACTTGGCCAATAGATACCTACATTCTGACTGCCATATACTTTCCGTTGTTTTCCTCTGGTTATAAAAGTAGTCGGTGTTCCTCGTAGAAAATTTGGGAAAATACAGAAGATGAAGAACAAAGAAATACCGCCCATAATCCAAAACTTGAAAGGACGACCATTGCTGCTGTTCTGGAATTCAGTCAATGCCTTTAGGTGGTGCTCCCATGTGCTGGTTTACTCCTGGCCCTACAGCCTTTGTTACGATTTCTCCAGCCTACCCGCCTGTTCCCCGAAGGCATTTGGGGCTCTCATCTAGAAATACTGTTTTAAGAAACAACATGGAGATATTTGGGTGTATGCAATTTTTATGACCTGCTTTCTTTCCCTAAAACTTTTATGGTGAGCATTATCACCTGTCATCAATTATTCTTTAAGAATATATTAATTATAGTACAAAGGTAAATTATATAAATGTATCATAATTTGTTTGACTTTTCTCCTATTGCTGGGTATGCAGTTTGTTTCGAGATTTTTGCTGCCACAAATTACACGGTGATGAATGTCCCTGTTCACATATCTCTGACTACCTGTCTTCTCAGAATAGATTCATAGGAAGTAAAATTGCAGTCAAAAGGTACAAACTTTCTAAAGACTTCGACACATGTTGCCAAATTCCGGTTTGTATCAAGTTACCATACAGGTAGGAAATGAAAGCATCTCTCATAACTGTGTCACCAGCAATGCATGTCAAGGGCTGGACATAGCATGTGACACAACAGTGCCCAGGAAATGTTAGTTATTAGTGTCACTACCAGTATTATTATTTTTAAAATTTTAGCCAATTTGGTAGGCCAAATTTATCTCATGTAAATTTATATTTATTCCTTAGTGAGGCTGAACTTTTAATGTATAAGAAATATTTATTATGTTTATTAGCTACTGGTATCTAATGTTTATTAGCTACCTGTATCTCTTTTATGAAACTGTCTGCTATGCCTCTTTCCTGTTTTTCTAGTAGGTATTCATGTTTTTCTTATTGATTTGTAAGAGCTTTCAATATATTACCTCTTTGTTATATTTGCTTCAAATTTCTGATACAATTCAAACATCTGGCTCCTACTCCAGTTTATGCAAACCACTTTAGAATGTGAGAAAAAATTAAAGGGAGACTAGCAGGGAAATAATTAGGGGAAGATAAGGAGCCCTGAGTATAATAGAAAATTGGGACAAATTCTCAAGTGAATCTTGGGATAATGGAAGGTGTCTTCTGGGTGCAGGTGGAGGATGTATGAGCCTCAGTGGTCCAGGTGCATTTCTTACATGGGGATTCTCACCTTTCGAACAATATTCACAAGTTCATGGAGGGCCACTGGGAAGTGGCAGGAGAGAAACAATAGCTCTCTGTCCATTATAGCCAGGTGCTGGTCAGAATAATATTTCCTTTGCTTATGATGATAGCAATGCAATGGGGTAGATTTTATTATCCTTATTTTAAGGGAACAGTAACCCACAGTGACTACTTAACCACCCAAGGCTCCGCCACTAGAAAGAAGAGCTGGAATTAGAAGTGAGGTCTGCCTTTACCAGCAGACTTAAAGTAGAGCTGAGGCAGCGATGCTAGTGCTGGGAAGCGGCTGCAAATACAGATGAAGCTTCGCTTGCTCGCCAGCCTGCCACTCACTTCCTGCTGGGCAGCCCAGTTCCTAACAGGCCAAGGACAAGCACCGGTCCATAGCCAGGGGGTTGGTGACCCCTGCTTTAGATCATTGGGTGTCTGGGGACATCTAGTTGCTATAGGTTCACATACACTCTAATTGTCCCTAATTCCAAGCCATCTAAATACTATCTTCTCTATTACAAATGTTCATCGCAGTCTATATCATATTTTAAAAGAAGGGCTATTGTGTTCAGTGGGTAGCGAGGATGTATGATGGTCAGTGGTTTCCTTAAAACGAAGAATGGGCCCATGGCAAAGCTGGCTGTCAAGTGTGGCTTTCCTGAGTCCCACGAGGGTCCCTTAGGTCCTGTCCTTCTGCCACCCCAGGAGCGGGCACCATGGATAGCAGAGCAGCATGGCTCAGGCCCTTAGGATGAACACTCAGGACTGAAAAAGGAGGTGTCCGTTAAACCGGCATTTTGAAATACAGCATGTATTCATTTTGATGTTATTTCTTACACATTAAGATCTTGACGCCTTGGGTCAGAGCAGAGGCCTCTGTGGGAGGTGAGCAGTCTGCCACCCACAGACACCTATCCTCCTCTCCTGGGAGGTGGGGGGAAATTGTGGCCAAGCGAGATATTCCCAGAGCAGCAGGCTACTTCTCCACCCCCTACCTTTCCCCAAATCCCACCACCCACCACCCAAATGCCCTCTCTGGAAGCCTGATAGCGGGCACCCACACAAAACCACGCACAGTCACGCTTGTGGAATAATGACAGAGGAAAACAAAGAATAAACTCCTCCCTGCCCTGCCTTTCCCCACCAGCCTCCCTTGGAGAAGGAAACTAGATCCAATGGTTTGCTTTTAAAACCTGTTAAGCTCCATTTTAAGATACATTTTCTTTCACATAAAAGCACAAGTCTTTAAAAACCCTATAGAATTTATCAGGTTATAGCACAAGTCCGTTCTCCTCTCTGAGGACCAAGAAGCATGAACCGCTCGCTGGTCCTTACCTGCTCCCCTGGGGGCCGGCGCCCTCACTGGCAGCTGCGATTTCTGTCTGCTTCTGTCCCCAGATGCTCTTGGGCTCTGCACGTCTGGGCTAGATGCTCTTGGACTCTCCAGATCTGGGCTGACGGTCAGTCTCCCCAGGTTTGGCCTCCTCTTCCTTGACAAAATCTGTGGCGCCTGGGCCGCTGAAAGGTGCAAAATCTTTTCAATAATTAATTTTTTACAAGAAAACATCTTCCGTATGAGGAACACTCAAAGGGCCTGCAAAGGGGAAGGCAGTTAAGAGAATGGACCGAGGAGGTCAGAGAAGGGTTGGATTTGAAACCTGCGTGACCTTAAAGCCACGTGGGCCTGAGCAAATCGCTTCCCCTCTCAAAGCCTCAGTTTCCCCACCTGTTACATGGAAATAATAATATCTACTTTACAAGGCTGTTAAAACCATTAATGAGCACCCGGGATGCCTGCAATGCAGAGTCTGTAGGGGTCTTTTGCTGAGAAGTTTCTAGCTTCCAACTCATTGATGTTGAGGTGGGCCTTCTGGTACCGCTCTCAAGAACCTTCTCTAGGTGGGACACACAGAGGCCCTGCTCCTTACATGTCAGCCAAGTTTGAATCACAGCCCGTTTTGTACCTGCATTTTCATAGCCTCAGGTTGTTTATTAGCAGCTAACATGGCCTTCCAACAGGGTCCCAAGCATCTGGGGACCATATACCTTTTTTCTTACCTTTGCACTGCCCGTCACTCTGATGGGGTGACACTCACAGGAAGTCAGTAGCTGGAGTGCTAACATGGATTGAGTTCCCAATGGTTTTTTTTTTGTTGTTTTTTTTAAATTCACATTTTAAATTAGGTTCCTTTTGGCATGAATAATCTCAGGTTCCTTCTTCACAGGCATTACACATTGGTGCACATAAGTTTGGGGAAGAGTTTTGGTGTTTTCCATGCATCTCTACAAGTTCTTGAGTTCACAAGCAGTTAAAATTGTGAATATCTAGATGACTAAACCCTTCCAAGAGGATTTTCCTGGCTCATCCCCTTTTGGACAGTTTAGAGATTCCACAAACAGCCGTAGCCAGCAGGCAACAGGGGTAGAGCTGGGAAGGGTCCCTGAGTTGTGTGCGAGAGAGCAGCCCTGGCATGTGAAGACAACTGGATTTATGGTCCAGAGTGTAAGTTGTGGTTGAGTGAATAGTTTTTCATCCAGATTCAGGAAAGGAATGAAGTTCTCCTTGGCAGCCCCCGAAGCCTAGCTTAATGGAACGACTAGATAGATACAACCTCCTTTTCCTGACAGGGCCCAGGACAGGAAAGGCAGAGGGTGCTGTGCCCCAAGACAGAGAACTTACTAGAAGAGGGGAGCTGATGGTGGTGTCGGTTCCGGCTTAGGGCAAGTTGGTGGAGCTCAGAGAAGCTGTGGGCGTGACCAGGAAGGAGAGGAGAGTTCTCTAGAAAACAAGAAGATAGTCTTTGGAGGATGGAGGGTGGTGATTAAACACGGTTTCACTGACCAAGAGGAGGAGGGTGAGAGAGAGGGATCAGGCTTTACACCGAGGGGGCTGTTTTCCTCCAGTCCCGGGGCTTCTCCTTGA
The DNA here is from genome assembly GCA_028627145.1 of Eidolon dupreanum. Classification (NCBI taxonomy): domain Eukaryota; kingdom Metazoa; phylum Chordata; class Mammalia; order Chiroptera; family Pteropodidae; genus Eidolon; species Eidolon dupreanum. Next base: position 97,520,030 of record CM053506.1, read on the forward strand.
GGCCTCCTCCCTCTCCAGCTCTCAGAAGTCAACAACTGCCTCCTGCCTCTCACCTCACTGACAGGGGAGAAAGCATCAGGATTCTTATTTACCAAGGAAGAAACAGAGGGCAGACCAGGGAAGGGGCAGGCTTGGGACTCAGGCCCTGTCCCCTGCATATTTGAGACCTGGCCCAAAGGTCCTGGTCACAAGCATTTCACTTTGATTCCCAGCAGGAATCCCAACAGAATATTCCAATGTCCTTCACACCTCAGGCATCAGAACAGTCAGTTACAAGGCCCACAGCTCCCCCCCACTCCCCACCCCATCCGTACCCTGTACACCCTCAGGGGGAGTGATCCTCCCTCTCAGAGGGCCTGCCAGCCAGTAGGTCCTTCCAGGTCTGTTTTCTGTATTAGGTCCCCCTTGTCTGCTCTGACTTCACTATGGCCAGAATTGACACGGTTCTTATGACCTGTAGCATGGAAATCTTCTGCAATTGCCTAATGTGTGTGTCTTTTCTCCCCAGTGGGACTGTAAGCTCCTTAAATGAGGACCCTGTCTTAGCCAGCCTGTGTGTTGCCTTGCTTTCTCCTGCAGAAAAATAATACTTGCCTAGAATGATCTGCAGGGCTCGAGAAGATGCATTCAGCTAAAACTATGGGAAATTTTAAAAGTAGCACAATTTTTTTTCTTGTGCAAAACACCCAAGATGACTGAAGGTAGCAGGCTGTTTTGTTATTCAGAAAAGTGCTTTCTTCAAAACATCAGATCTCTTAAATGATTACCAAAATGCTTTCCATGACCATGTCTGCTCTAATCGAGCTTTCAACAAACTAATTAAGCTGAATGACTAGAAATTGTTTGGCAAGGAAGAAGCCACCGCTGGTAGTGCAGGTGGGATCTTCTTACCTTTGGCAATTTGAACATCAGTATTGGCGACTGTAAAATGGGAATATTCCTATCTTGCTGAGTTAACGTAAAGTTTAGCAATAATGCATGTAGATGGTCTAACTTGGTGTCTGGTACATACTAACAGCTAAAAGTAGTAGTGGCCACTTCTACTATAAATCGTGATAAAAATACTACTAAAAATTGGAAGGCTGAAGCCACTCCTATGAGATAGCTGAATTTGACCAGGAACTTAATTGTTATACGAGCTTCACAGGTTGAGAATAACTTATTCGGCAGCCTTCATTCCTGACTCCCTCTATCCTTTTACAAAATCCAAAAGGTAAATAGCAACTCTCTTTTTATTATAATTTGTTCAACAAATAGCTGTGTGTCTTGGCTATGCCATATTTTGAGGGTTCACGAAGATGAGTAAGACACTTTGGTCATGACCTTAAAGATTATAATCTAATTTGGCTGCATCGTTGACTTCTTCCCCGTGAAACCTTTTAGGTTCTATGGAAAGCTAACTCTTGTGAAAGAGTCCCCCTTCACCTGCAATTGCAGTCATAATGAGGTGACTTAGACTGCACAGTTGGTATGTACCTGGACTCCAGTGCCTGATCACCTCAGGACACGTTCCCAAAAGTGAACAAATGGCAGACGTTTGGGGCTTTTATAGGATTGCCCTCACAGTGGCATGCACCATATAGTAATCTGCAGGAAGATCAAGTCATAATTAAACGGGGAGATGAAGTATCACTCCTTCTGCAGGTGGCAGGACAGGCCCTTCACCTCACAGAGAAGGGAGGGCATTGTGTTCAGGAGATTTGTCGCCAGGCAACTCACCATCCTACAGTTTGTCAGTGAATCTTGGGAAGACTGTGGTTTGCTTCGGACATCACGAAACCCATACTCTGTTCTATCATCTGAGCAAAGCGACGCCTCAGTTCATTTGATAATGCTGGGACACTGTAATTATTGACTGAATAGTTCTTAATTTGGCCAGGAAAGTTAATAAAGGCAGGAATCTCATATTTATACAAGCTCTTGACGACTATGAAAGTCCATTTAATGGTACATATTAATTCCATGCCGCTGATAACTGTTTGGTTCCTCACATCACTCGTCGTACAGATAACGGTTCTCGATAGACAGAAAGAATGAAAAACAGAAAATGCCGTTCCTGACCCTTTCCCCCCCTGCCCCTCACTACCTTGACTCGGACGCCTGGTACCCAGCAGGTGCCAAGATTCTGTCTGAGAGACGCCTTAAATTTTTATTGCTTCCTTTCATTTAGATCGTGGGAAGAATCACAGCGTAATCGCCAGCGCGGGTGCTGCCTTGGTGTAAGCTTTCTGTACCGTCACAAATAACAGGCCTGTCTATCTTCCCGTGCGAGGGAGCTGGCAGTGTGTGTTGTCTCGCATACCCAGAGGGGATCTTAATTAAAGCTTAATGACGTACCATAAAGATGTTTTATTTTGGACCCCAGGAGGTGGGATTTTTTGATTTGAGGAAATGTAGCACCTAATAAGTAGGCAGGAAAGGGAATGTAAACAGCGACTGAGCCCTCAATTTGTCCCTGCTCGGTGTGATTCTGAACGGGCTTGCCGGTCCAGCCCCTGCTTTCCCTAGGCCCTGCCCCTGCGCCCCCTCTTGGGGCCGCCTGGGGGCGCGTGCATTCACACGGCCCACGCGAGAGCCTGATTGGTTTCTGGTGGTGACGTTCCAGAGTGTGCCAGACACAGGAGTGAAGAAATCAAATGAGTCTCTCGAGAGAGGATGGGATTTTATTGGTGGCTCACTCCTCGGCGCTAGAAGCGAGTTGAGTGACGTGGCGGCAGCTGTCTCATCTTCCTGCTCCCCAGCACACCACACCTCCCGGTGTTGGTTGGTCATGACATTGCCCTCTGGGCCCCCTCCCATCCGCCTGCCTTCTGGGAGCCTGGTGTGCCCCTCTCCCTGACTCTGCGGTGCTGTGTGCCTTGCTGAGGGCGACTTACCACATGAGGTAAATTTTACTGGGCCGTCTGGGGCCAGGCAGGCACAGCACAGGGGTCTCTGCCGGGGTGGGGCAGGAGACTGGGAAATAGCACAGGGATGCTGGAGACTGGGGCCCTGGGCCCGGGGAGGAGGAAGTGGGGCTCACGGAGGAGGGAAAGCGAACTGGAGGGAGTTGGGTGGAACGGTCCTGGGCCACTGAGGAGGCAGGTGGCACTAGTGGCAGGACGAGGCAGCAGTAACTGGTATTGGGCTGCAGGACGGGAGAGAAAGCAAAGACGGAGCAGTAAGGGGAATATTCAACACAGAACAGGGGGTGCTCGCTGCTGTCACCTGCACAAAAGAAAAAGAGCAGTAAGGAAGCAGCACTCACAGTGGGGAAGGACATAAAAAAGTCTGCGAAGGGATCGAAACTCAAAACCTGTTCTTCGGGGGTGGCGTCTCCAGGTGTCATGGGGCAGGAGGCACCGAGCGTGGATCTCAAGGTCACTGAAGAGTTAACCAGGGAAACGGCATCAGCCATCACACCCTTTTCCAGCCAATAGCCTCTGGAGTCCTTGACAGATGCAGAAAAGTTATCTCCCCACTACATTCCCATGTGGAAGCTCTCGGTCCCTTCTCCGCTCCCACAGCCAGTCTAATTAGCTGTGCTGGCGGCAGCATATGGCGGCCGGCGGGGTCTCACTTAGGTAAGGCTTCCCCCGTCCCAGTCCTCCAGCTGCACCCGGCTGGAGGTGGTGGTCATGCCTTAGTCTGGCCTTTCTGCTGCAGACGGGAAACTGGAGAAAAGCGAAAGAAGCAGAGAGATCCTGGCGGGATTATGGGAAGGGAAAGGGACCAAGAGAGGAAAGCAGGTGGACGAGGGAGGTGTCCAAGTGAAGTTAATGATTTGTTCACTAACCTCACACTCAACCTGCCAACGCTGCTGGAGGCAGAATATGGGCGCCTGACGGAGAAGTCACGATCAGAGAGACCCCCTCATGTATGACAAATCTCTCAGCTCTGCCACTAACCAGCTGGGTCACCTTGGATCAACTGCTTATCCTCCTCAAACCTGTTTCCTCATCCACAAAACGAGATAGGTGTTCTCTCTGGCCTTGCTCCTCCAAGGGTGGTCCTTGGATGAGCAGCACAGACATCACCTGGGAGCTTCTGAGAAACTCAGAAACCCAGCCCGCCCAAACCTACCGAATCAGAACCTGCGGTTTATCAGGGTCCCTGGGTGTTTCTCATGAACTTTAAAGCCTGAGAAGCAAGGCTCTGAGATAGGGCCCAAACCCCTGTGACGAGAATCACCTGTAGTGAGCGTTAAAAGCAGTTTTGCAGGTCCCGGAGTGGTGATGCTGATGCTCTGGGTCAGGAACTGGAAACCAGGCATGAATATTTTAACTAAGCACCTTCCTGGTGATTCCTATCATCGGAGAAGTTTAGGAAATGCTGCAGCTAAAATCAGTTCCAACTCTAAAAGGCCATCGTTTTTGACCATCCAGGTAAAAACCACTACAAGCGTATCTTGCTTTAACGTGGGATCTGCTCTATTGTACTTCCCAGGTGGGAGATGGGACTCTCCACCCGCAGAAACATTACCACTCGTTTTGTTGCGATAATCTCTTTCTTCGGAAGGTCTGCAACTGAACCAACAACATCTCCGAGGAACGCCTGTGCCTGTAACGGAGGTGTCTCAGTCCTTATTTACTTGAGTCCTCTGTAGGATCTGACGCTTTCATCCACTCCTTCCTTTCCAGATGCCTCCCTCCGCTCCTGCGGTGGTTCCTACTTCTTGAATCATTTCTCTATAGTTGTCTTCTCCCAGTCTTCCCTTAACTCTTCTTATCATTATCTCTTCGTACTCCATCCACCCTCACAGGGGAGACACTCTTAGTTTTCGGCTGCCTCTTGCTCCCTGCAGGCCCTTGGATTCCTGCTGGCAGCCGGGGACCTCAGACCTGGGTGCCTGGGTGCTTCCTGCCATTTCCTCCTGCTCCTCTTGCCCACCGCTCAAAGGCAACACCCACAGAATGGAGTCCACCTCTTCTCACTTTTTCAGCCTTGGCAAAAGCAATTGCCATTGGCCTAGTTTTCTGGTCCAGAACTCCGAGTTCTCTTTAATTCCTCCTTTTTCCTTATCTCCACACCCAATAGTCACCAAGTCCCACCAGGCTTTCTTCCTTCAGCATCCCTCAAGCCCAGGCCCTCTTTATCCAGTCTGCTTTTGCTCCAGGTCAAGCCTCCTCACTTCTCTCCGGGTCCATGGCAACTACTGCTCGTCTGACCCGTTGGCCTGTGTCTGGCTTCCTCACCCTCCCAGCCAGTCCCCTTTTTTGTGCTCCAGCCAGAGCCAGCTTTTAAAATACGATCTTCAGGTGGGTACTAGACTTATCGGGGGGATCACCTCGTAAGTTATGCAAATGTCTAATCACTCTGCTGCACATCTGAAATCAATATATATATTACTGAATTTCAACTGGAATTGAAAAAAAATTTTTTTTAAATAAATAAAATGCCGATCTAAGTGCATCATTTCCTGCTTAGCCCCCCGTCCCTGGCTGATGCTCCATCTTCGGCATGGTCCTGGCCTGCCTATAGGGTGTCAACTTTACACTCTACACTTTCTGATTTGTAGCCTGACCCTAAACTAGAGCTTCTCAAACTGGTTAAAGGCAGGTTTGTGCCAAAATCTTATTAAAGGCGGGTTCTGATTCAGCAAGTCCGGGTTGGGACGTGAGGTTCCGCTTTTCTAACAAGCTCTCGGGCGACGCCTCTGCTTATAGTCTGGGACACTCGGAGACACAAGGCCCTAGAAGATTTGTAGTTCTTCAGCGTCTTGCTGTCAGTCTCTCACTCCTCTCTTCTTTACTCTCTCCTCTACGTCTTTGCACACTTAGCACATCCTGCTGGGCTTGTCTTTCTTGCCTTCTGCCCCTGGCTAAACTCCCTGTCCTTTGGGATTTTCATCCTGCTCACCCCCCTCCCCCCAATGCTCTGAGATCTTACCTTGGTCAGGGCTTGCTGGCATCCTGCCCTCCCACTAGGCTGTGAGCCCCTGGAGGGCAGGTCCTGTGTGTTTTATTTCTGTATTTTCGGGACCCATGCAGTGGCTGGCAGGTAAGCATGCAGTAAATGAATGCTGCAGTGCTCAGCAGGTGACTGACGGGTGAGAAAACCCATGCACCCCAGTGTCATGCACCCTGGCAGTGTGGGGGCAATTGAATGTATTAGCTAGCGTCCCATAGACACTGGATACATGGATGTCTTGACTGCTAATCAAACAGCTAAACTATTTTATAATCAAGTTATAACCTTTCTTACATCTCAAACTCATAAAGATGCTAACCTGCGAGCAGCATATGATGTTGGGAGCAGGCTTCGCAAGCAGAGGGAGGATTGGGGATTAACCTTTACCTAAGGCCCCGTCTAGACCCAGGATTTTAGTCCTCCCGTCTACCTGGTGAGGTAGGTAAGAACTCCATTTTGCTGATGAGGAAACTGAGTTTGGAGAAGTTGCCAGTTTACATTTATAGGGCTATAAAGCGGTAGGTGAGGGTTCTGAGTCGGGACTTCAAATTCTGGGCTCTGACATCTCTGAACCCCTGTCTTGGAAGCATTATCAGAGATGAACTGAGGATTATGGTTATCTGTACAGAATGGGAGCATTTACTTATGTCGGTTGTTTTCTAACTTGGGCAGATGGCTTGGAAAGTTGTTGAACACCAGAGGACTTGCCTGGAAACTTATTAATCTTGGCCTTTCAGAGAAAATCTTCATCAGAATTTACATGCAAGGTGAGTTATGAAGATTTGGGATTTGCCTCAAATTTCTCTTCCAAGATGCTCTTCAAATAAATATTTCCCAATTCAAAAGAGACCACAGTTATTTTAGATGTTTATCTTTATAGAGCTGAATTCACTGCTTTTCCTCGGTTATATAAGAACATGTCTTCACGATAAGCCACTATTAGGCTGAATAGGTTTTGCTGCTCTTACAAATCCAAGTGTGGTAATGACTAACGTCGGACTTGATAATAAGTGGGGATAATTTCAGAATGCTTGGCTTTGTTTTAAAGGGCAAGATTTTGGAAGCAGGCTAACAGGACTCCATCCAGATCCATTTTCCTGGCATATAATTAGGAGGCTATGCCCAACCTCTAGGTGAGAGGAGAGGGCAGGAGGGGGCACCCTCGCTCCCCATGTGCCTGGCACTGGGTAGAGCACGCTTTAGGACCTCAGAGCCAGAACCCCGCAGCACAGTGGCCTTTGGATGCCTCTACGTGTCCTGGGAAAGGAGAAGTGGCTCCTTTCCAGCTCAGGCTGGGGCTGGGCGGGGTCTGGGAAACAGGAAGGAGTCCAGGAGGGCTGGAGGCCACCATGGCTCCCTGTACTGCCCTGTCCACTTGTAGTTGGGCCTGCTGACTGCTCTGCTTCTCAATGATCCATCCAGAATTCTGAAATAAGAATACATTACTCTGCTAGGTTTATTTCTTACCCTGTATCAGTGTTCACCTTAATCATGAAACAGGATTTCTGCACCAGTTGCACATCAGACCCAGTCGGGTCTTGACTCTGCCTGGATTTTCCATGTCTTTTTGGTGATAGAGCAAATCTCTGGCTTGGTAAATGCTTTCTGACTATTCATTTTTTTTTTTTTCCATTTGGTGTTTTGCTTTGGAAATTCAGGGCATAGTAAAAGCGTCTGTGCTTGCATTTATGTTAGGATTTAAAAAATATAACTCTGATTTTTTGGCAAAGGAAACAAAGACTAGGGGGAGGGGGACAACATTAAGACAAAACAGTTTTCTAGTTCGTTCTCCCTAATAAATGCAGCTCTCGTGCTAGATTCATGATGCTCTGATGAATCAAGGGCTTGTGATTGTGGGCACTCTCCTAATGGCTGAACATATCTTCTTATCATTGAATTTTCACAGCAATCCTAGCAGGTAGGATCTGTTTTGGTCCCCCCCACCCCATTTTACAGATGAGGAAACTGAGGCACAGAGAAGTTACTTGTCCAAAGGTACATAGCAAATAAGAAATGAGGCCCAGGTGCTAATGGAAGCATTCTGACGTTAAAGCTCTTGCACACCCCAAATCCGCACACTCCACTGCATGGAGAGAGAGCAAGGGTGAGCACAAGCCAACTCATTTAGAAACAGTTCCATGGAATGTATGACCTTCATTTAAAATGCCTGAATTCCTTCTCATAGAGTGTGAAGAACAAAGAAAATCTGATGCCTTTTTGGTTATTAATCTACGTGTAGAAGGCACTGATGGTTTCTATATCATAAATAGTCATTTTAGGGGTTCTAGATGGCAGTTCACATATAAGGAGAAACTCTTGTATGACATGGATTATTGTTATGTAGACTTGCATGTAAGTCAAGCTGCTTTCCCCAGCTAAGTTAATTTATTCAGTAAAAGTCTGGCGTAACACTGTGTGGAAGGTTAACCAATCGGGCAGATGTTACAAAGGGATTTCACTGTGTTCAATCCTTCAGTTTTGCACAGAATCTGAGGTCTGACATGGAAAGAAGTTTGGGGACTCACTGCCAACTTTGGGTTGCTCCCAAAATGCTTTTGGAAAATGTTTCTCTACAGAGGTGAAGAAAAGCAGGAAACCATAAATTGACCTGATGGATTGGATCAGCGTATCCAGATAATTTAGGTCCCAAACCCTCTTTTTCTATAATAGCAGGGTATTTATCTGAATTTTCTCAGTTGTCACCACCAGTCAACTGGACTTCTCCTGAAGAGACTCACCATGTCTCTCGGCTCTCACTTTGCTTTGCTAATCAAGGAACTCTGAGGATGAGTCTACACGTGTCAGTCAAATGGATCTTAATACACCAAAGCTTTGCTTTTAGCCGACTTCATGACCAGCCCAGTTTGCCTTACAATAGACTTGGCTTCTATGGCAACTGACATCAATCACCAGGATTGCTACACTTGCTGGACAGTAGACCACAGTTCGGCTCACGGCTGCATGGGTCTTGGACAGGTTTGGGGCCATAATGTGATGAGAAAGCTGATGGGCTTTAAAGGCTTTCAATACAAGTAATATTCCTCGTTTAATGAAATAGAGATCTTCCTGCCAACTTGCTCTCTTGCCTAAACCTTGGTGTTTTCCAATCTAGTAATTCTTCCAATTTGTCATCTTACGGAAGGTAAAGTGAATTAAGTCATCCTTTTTGTCAGTGTTGTAAGTTCCATATGGAGAACTTACATCTGTATTTAATAGACAAGCTAAAAATCATTAAGTGGGCCTAAAATATTCATTTTAATAACTTTTCTCCACAGATGACAAAACATTCCATGTGAACAGCTACCCAGTTTTAGAAAGAAGGCTAAAAATTATATCGCGTGAATGGAGTTGCATTATTTAAACTTAAATTCGATTTTTTCTATTAAAAACATCCTCAATTCAATAAATTACAACATGTATTTTGAAATATTTGGGGAATGATCTTATCTGCCCTATTTCATTCTTAAACAGCTGAATTAAAAATGCGATTCCTACTAAAAATCTTCAAAATGAGAAATTAACTATGATAATACTTTCTCTCTCCCAATTAAATAAGGGAAGAGAGTCGGGCTTTGCCTGAAAGGACTTCATTTCAGAAGTCAATTTGTTTTTTAATTCATTAAAAGCCATCAAATGTGGGTGGCTAATAGAGAGCTGCCGTTTTCTAAAAATGCATTAAGACTGAACTGGACGGCTGGTTGCATGACAGGAGCGATTTAGGATTAGAAAGTAATTGTGATTTGGATGGAAGTGAATTGCACGCTATTCAGGAATTCTTTGGCAGTTAATTTGGATCATTCCCATTCCACTGCAAACAGGAGGCAGACCTTTCTGCCCAGTTACCCCAACTTCAACGTCAGTTCCCAGAAGAATTGAGTTTGTCCTACAGAAGTTAGCTTTGATGGGGATGAGCCTAAGGGACTGTAAACTTTCAGTTGAATTTATCTATCCCCTTTTTGGATACTATTAAATCACTCCTGCCTCAAGCAGAGAACTGGTCTTGGCTTCAAAGGCAGCTAAAGAGTGAATTATTTACCAAATTGCACAAAAGGGAGGATTTATCAAGCCCCCTTTTCTCCCAGAGAGGACAACCCCAGAAGTGGAGGACTTTATTACTTTCTTTCTTGGCTCTAAATTATGTCATTCAGATGCTTGTGAAAGCTTCTCTTCATGCTCTTGCCTGAGTCATAAAACTTGATACCTGGGGCCAAATGCCTTTATCCCTCCGGAAGGGTGAAAAAGATGAAAAGGCAGCAAAATTCTAGGCCAGAGCCACACAAAGCCAATGACTGGGCAGAAAATGCTGGCAGTGGAGACACTTACTCTGCATAATTCACGCCTGATATTCTACTCCGAAGTGAATTTTACCATTTGCATAAGGTCATCAGACCTCCAAAACCTGAATTAGCCACTTGGAAAACACTGGGTATAACCCACATCACCAATTTGACTGTTGTCATGGCCTTTAATACTGGTATTTTAGAATTTGTGAATTTTAAATAAACCAGCACTCACCTGGAGAGGGTTTGCTGGGGCTCCCTTTCTCTGGTTTTCTTTTAGTCATGGTGCTTTTGTGTTTCTGCTTGACTGATGTTTGGTCAATTGCTGGAAGTCTGGAATCACACTTAGCCGCAGAATTCTTGGCAGATAATTTTGGTTCGGCTAGAAGATCCTCCTCACTAGAACTCTACCAAAAAGGAAAGGTGTCTGAGTATCAGTGGTCTAGTAGGTCACCTTTGCTAGGCAGAAGGAAAAAAGACAAGCCAGATGCGGTGACTCTTCCATCAATTAACACTGGAGCAACCTGCCACGTGTGCTCAATACGCCCTTTCACCAGTGAGGTTTTGATGGACTGGGTGTATCAATTTAGAAATAATAGAAAGGTTAATGAGTCTGTTTTGTAGAACATTATATTAAGAATGTACATTTATGGGTCCATCTTGTAGAACATTATGAGAAGAATGCATTTCTGACCCTTAAGCAATTCGATGACCAATAAACAGCTCATGTTAAAAGCTACATATGTAAGCAGGAGAAATTCTCAGTGCTTCTAAACTTCTTGCTATTTGTAATTTGAACTACTTTGGGGGTAGGTGAGGAAAAATGTTCCTTGTGTTAATCATATACTTGACGATGAAAAGGAAATTTAGATATGCGTTGACTGCGTAAGTTAGACCTCAGTTTAATATTCTGAATTATTGGGTGTGACATAAGACAGACTAATCTTTTTAAAAGTTCCCTACTTGTCAGTCTGCTATAAAGAAGTCAGTAGAAATCTAGGCACAAGACAAATCATGATTCAAGCAGTGTCAAAATATCTCAACACAGCCTTGCAGATGCAATAAAAATTATCCAGGCGTTCAATAATTTTTATACTTTGCCACACTTCTACCCACCAAAGAAATGATGAAAACAATATAAATGGCTTATGAGAAACCCGGCCTTGAAGGGTTTAAGTCCTGCTGTTAGTATAATTTGCTAGGTGATACACTCTGCAAAAAACAAGACCGCAAGGTTCCCCCCGCAGCACCCACCCGGGCTGTCTCCTAATGCTAACATTAAACTCTCCTACATGTGCATTAGTCCGGTACTGAAAAGTCCTCTGAGAATGCAATCTTCCACAGACATACAATGCTAAATTAATGTCCCCCCAATCTCCCCCGCTGTGGCAGTTTGTATTGATCTTCTTCATCGTTCTCGCTGACAGTTACAGCATGTCCATTTTTAGGCTCCTGACTCAGGAAAATACTCCGAATAGCTTCGAATTATGGGGTGCAACATAAGACAGACTAAACTCTAAAAAAGTCCCCTACTCGTCCGTCTTCTTTAAAGAAGATCAAATCTATAGGTGGGCAGATCTTTATCCTCCAATATTGTAAATCATGTTTTGTAATTTAGTGTCTGGATCCAGCCTTCCAACAAATAATTGTCGTTTCTCCCCGCATTTCCAGAAAACAGACCACCCTCAGATTAAGGCACAGGAAAAGAAAAGGACATAATGAATTGGTTGTTCTCCTTTTTCCCTTTTGATTCTGGAATTTAATAGAAATCCTTGAAAATTATTCTGAAATGTCAAAGATGAAACCATTAGGTCATTTCGGAACATGAAATAGGCTCTCCCTTCTCAGAAAAGGAAATGTGGGCAAATTTTAATTCTGATGCCTTAGATTGTCAGAGGCAAGGACAACGGCAGTGAGCAAGAGACAGAATTCCTTCCACAAACTGCTCAACACAAACAGCTCATAGTAGTGGGTGGAGAATTCTTGCCCCAGGCAGTGGGGAGTTGGGAGGAGTTGGTAAAGAGACTTTATTGGATGGGGTGTTAAGCCATCTTTATCCTTCTCTGACCCATTTATTATACCTTAAGCTTTTAGTAGCACCAAAGAGGTGATAGAAAGAAAGCTTGGCCAATTAGACCATGCCTGTTACATGTGGAATTGTGCACCTGTGTTCAAAGAACATCCTTCTCTGGTTCCTGGTTCCATCAACTTTACTTCTAGCTGGTAATCATGCTTAAGAGTTCAGAAATTGCAGCGAGTAGAAGTGGGTGTTTTGTCAGTTGAAAACTAAAGCCCGGATGGAGAGAAGTATAATACTTATGAATGTGCAACTGGATCTTTTCCTGCTTGCTTCATTGAGTAATTTAGGCAAATCACTTGAACTTTTTGTGTCTTTATTCGTGTCTTCTCGTGTACTCAGCCACGTGCATCTATCCTCTCCCATAAAAACCGTCATATTATCTGGGGAGGAGGATCCTTGGGTGGGAAAAGTTGCAGTAACTTATTCTGGCACTAAAGTGTGATATTTATGACTCAGAGCCCAGCTTCCTGAGAGTGAGTCCTGGCTCTTTTGTGTAGTTATTGTGCGACATCTCTGTCTCAGATGTTCTCATCTGTGAATAACTGTGTCTACCTGTTGGTGGTTCTGTGTGGATTAAATGAGTTAAGACGTGTTTATAGCACTTAGAACAGTGCCAGGAACATAGTAAGTGCCATGTAAGAGTTGGCTTTTTGCAGTTAGGCATTAATTCATGTTCAGCCATTTTTAAAATTAACTAACTGTTGAACATTAACTACCCACTGTTGAAACCACAACCAAAAGCCCCAGTGAAAAATCCTATTGGATTTTCACCTATTTCAAAGATATGAACAGAGAGGTGGTCAGTTTCTGTACTGGACTCTTGATTTTTTTCTGAAGGCTGTATCACTTATGATAGTCTCGTATATAGCCAGTTGAAACTGACCTACTCTTAAGAAAATATGGCGCAATTTCTTTTTCAGACGGTAATGCTTGAATGGTAAATATTTAACAAGATTTAAAGATTCTCAAACAATGATAATTAAATTATTTTGATTTAAAGTTAATTTTGAAACTATATCTTTTCCTCTTATAATTTTGAACAGTAATTACAATTTTCATTTCTTCCCCTATATGTTCCTAAGTTAAAGTGTCACATGCAGGTGGACGCAATAGTCCGTTGCTATTCCTTTGTGGGGGAGAAAAACAGCTTTCTTTCAAAATTAAAGCCTAAAACATAAGCAAACAAACAAATTAAACAAACAACCCCAGACTACATGCATGTATAGACTTTAAGTTCTCTGTTGGTACTGCGATGAGAAAGCTCTAATAAACTCATGTTAACTAAACAAAGTTATTTCAAATCACTATTTCCTGGGATATTATTTTTGTGCTTAACATTTTCCAAAGATCCCCAATTTGTGTTTCTGGCATCATTCATACTAAAGTAGAGAGAGAATCTTGCCCCGGGCTAGGCTCTCTCAAAAGTTCAGAGGAGGACTTAGTAACATTTTAATGGCTCTAGTTAGACCTCTTGGAAAATGGACAGTCAAGGGTTATGAAGTGGGATGCCTTGCCTCAGGAATGGGAGAATGACTAGATTTTTAAATGGGGACCTAACAACGTTGAGTCTGAAATGGTAAGGTGACAGCGAACAGAGAGAATCAGAAGAGCAAGGGAACTAAAGCAGTCAGGGACAGAAAAGACAAAGTCATTTTCCAGCTCTTGCCTGATGGCTCATTTCCAAGACCCAGGAAACTGTTTCTCAACTGGAATGCCTCCTGCCTCCCCCAGGCTGTGACACCGAATTCAGACGATGTGCGCAAAACCCATTTTTTTTTGCCACGTGTCATGTGATGGAGGGCTGAGCTGAGTGCATCTTACGATCTAGGGTCGTCAGGACATGACTTGCTGTGAATAAGAGAAGAGGCAAAGTGTCAGGCTGGTGCCAGAGAAAGACTGTGTGTTTATTACATTAGAAATGAATGTAGTCTCATGAGATTATGAAAGAGGATGATCAAGGCAGTGAACCTCGGTGCTCAGACACTAACAACATGGGAAGGGTGACCAAGGGACTGTGGATACAAATGAGTACTTTCAGAGTACTGTCTCCAAAGTCCACATTCAAACTGCGCCACAGAAAAACAACCACTTGGAGGAATCGCGGGCAGCTTGCACACACAGCATTCTGGATGGGATGGATACCTTTATGTGTTCAAGAAATATATACAGTTCTGTTCTACGCAGAGTGTTGCTATAGCACGAAGCAGGCTAAACTTCCTCTCATCTAAGAGAAACTAAGAACAGCAAAGTCCTTCCCACGCTCAGGACGGTTTTGAGCTTATCAGAATTGCAAACTTGAATAACAACAAAGAATAGGGATCAGTAACCCTTTGGGGTTTGTTCGTTTGTTTTTGACTCAGGCTCTACCCACCTGAATCAAACAGCTGCTTAACCCCATTCCTCCCTCCCAGCTGAAGACTCAGCCCCCCTTTGCCTCGGGATGCTTTTTGGAGTCAGCTGGGCTGCCATGTGCATAAAAACCTATCTACATGATTGACTTCTGTCGAGAACTCTCTGCCACCTGCCTCCTTCTGATTCTTATGCTAGCAAGTTAGAATGACCCAGCCTGAGACACTGATCCAAGAGCAATGGTGGCCTCAGTGACTAAAGTCTTCGCAATGTTTGATGACCACTGGGTCTGCTCTCTGAAGGAGAGGCACATGGGAGTTTGGAACTTGCTTCACAATTACTATCCATCCTGCTATGGAATGGCCTCTGGGTGAAACTTTGAGCTGCAAGCTACTGAACTGGCAAACATGACCTGTCTTCTGACACTTGCTAGGTGTTTCTTACAATGCGGATTAAACCCTTGAGTGCTATGGAGATCACTGTTGGTTTGCATGGGTGGTGACGACCCATCTTCATATTTTGAGGACAGGCATGTAGTGTTCTCTGGAGTTTTGTGTGATGGGCAGTAAGGAAAGAAGTAGTATGTGGTCAGAAAATTGTTGGATTTAAAAAATTTGAACACTGAGGTGCAGTTTTTAACAGCACATTGAGGTGGCCCTCATTTGGGTATTTTTCAGGTATGGTTTTGCTACAATGTATTTCTCCTTCTTCCTTTTTTTGAATTCACATTCTCCTTTTAGCTGGAAGGAACATCTCAGAAACACAAAAGACTTGGCCCTCAAATGGACCTCCTACTCAAAGTAACAGGCCATAAAACATGGGAATTAGTTGAGAAGTAAATGCAACTACTATGTCTTCAACCCCATGCTAGGCACTTTGAAGGAATATAAAAAGAAGATGCTTATACTGAGAGAGAGAAGATTTATATTAGCAAAGTGTAAAACATTTAATTAAGTGATAAATTGGGTGGTACCAATTCTAAATTTCAAAGGAACCCACAGAAAAAGGTGAGGAATCAAGGGAGGCTTCATGAAGGAGGTGGTGTTTTCTGAAGGATGTATAGGACCTGGCTTTTAGGGCTGGAGGCAGTACATGAGTCAAAGTGTGGATGGAGTAACAAGTGTGGCATCATTCTCGGACTGCGAGGCAAGTGGCCAGAGCAGAGGGTGTGGGTAGGAGAGATGAGAAATAAAGCTGGATGATAGGATGAGGTCAGATGTTGGGGGTCTCTGAGATTCAAGTGAAGAAGTAAGACTCAACATGGTAGAGAATGAGGTCCAAATGAAGGTTTCTGAGTAGAAAAATGCTTAATGTGGCATTCAAGGTTAGCTTGTATGTTTCCTTCAGCAGGAGAAAACAAAGCATCCTGCAAATTTGTCAGTGAAATAATCTTTTGTAGTTTCAAGTGGCTTATTTTTGTAAAGTATAATTCTTAATTACAAAAGAAAGTCATGTTTATAATGAAAAAAATAAAGACAAGCAGAAAGGAAATTTAAAACATTCAAAACCCCATTAACCTTGACCTAAAAACTGCCCATAGCTTGGGCTGTATTCTTTCAGGCCCCTTTTTAGTGACTGTGATGGAGACTAGCTTCCCACTGAAATCCCTTGCCGAGTGATAAGAGTGGAAGCTGGGAGGTGGCTGCCCAACCTTGAACGACTGTTGCAGCCTCCCCAGCAGCGAGGTGTGGCCTCAGCAGGAAAGCAGAGTGTGCAGCACAAGTGACTTATGCAGCCTGCCTCAGAACCTCTGGCCCTGCGCCTTGCCTAGAAAGCAGCAACTCAGAGTCATGTGTTGAAGACAACAGAGCCATCATCAATCAGCCTGAGTCCCTGAAAGTCCCAGTGGAAGAGATCTGCCTGCTGATCTGATTTATCCAACCTGGACCGTCACAGGTGTGAGAAATAAACTATCTCGATTGAGTCATCGCATTTTCGGTCCCTTTGTTATGGCAGCTAATAGGAACATGTTTGTTTATGTATATGTATAAATATTATTATTTTTTACAAAATGAGAATTGTACCAGGCAAACTGTTTCACTTAATATATTGATTGCATCAATTAGATCCCTTTTTATATTTTTTCAACTTTCTTTTGAAAAATTTCAAATCTATGGAGAATTTGTAATAATACTCCAAACAACACAAATTACCCTTCACCTCGCCAATTTGTTTTATCTCTATTTTCTTTTTCTGAACAATTTCAAAGTGACTAGATTTCATATGTCTCTAAATACTTTAATGTGCTTCTCTATGAAAATAGACATTCTTCTCTCCTACAAAGCCACAATGCAATTATATTACCTAAGAAAATTTAATAGTTCCATAACATTATCTAATATGTAGGTCATATTCAAACCCAAATGTCCCCCGAATGTCTTTTCAGCTTCTTGTTTTGATCTATGATCTATCAAGGTACATGCATTATATGCAGTTATTATGTCTCTTTAGTCTTTAGTTCTTTGTCCTTTCTACTTTTTTTTTTTTAAATAAATGTTCTGAAGAGTCTCAGCCTCATAGAATGTCCTATATTCTAAATTTGATTATTTCCTCATAATAAAATTAAGGTTGAGAATTTTTTCGGTATGAATAACCTAAATGCGGCACAGTGTCCTTTGTAACATCCCATCAGCACCGAACGATGCTGTTAGGTAATGCTGTTTGATCTTTAGGGTGAGGCAGTGACAGCCAGATTTCTCTGATGTAAAGGTACATTTCCCCCCTTTCGTAATTAGTAAGTAATCTGTGGGGTGATGCTCTGACACTAAATAGCCTATTCTTAAATAACATTCACTCGATGATTTCAGTATCTTTTGATGTGCTTTGCCTGTATTGATAATTACAGTGGGGTAGCAAAGTGATAATTTTTCTTATTCTATCATCTCTTCTACAATTATTAGCTGGCATTCCTCTCTAAAAAAGAACTCCCCCTCATTTATTTATTTAATTTATTATCATTGTGATCTCAAGGAGATGTTTTCTTTAATTGCTTCTGCAAATTTTTCAATGCTCAAATTGTACCGAAAATGATGAGGGGGAGTCCATTCAACTTGGCCCGTGACTTGAGTCTCTGAGCACTTCTTTACTTTCTGGCACAATAAAATAGCCTCACCTTGTACTTTACCTGCCTCAGAACAGGAATTAGCTATTTTCCCAAGAAGCCCTGGTTCCTTTTAGTTGAGAATGGCACTAAGCAACCAATATCTGCATGCCAGGTGTGTTTACCACTACGGGGCTGACATAATTCCTAAGTCCTTTCAGTGGAGTTGGTTAGAAACATGTATTTTAAAAATCATGAGTTCATAGCAATATTTCTAATTAAGATTTAACATTATATGGGGGTTTTCCTTCCTTTTATATTTGTATCCCTTTTATGTTTAAAAATCTTTTCCCCTTAATTAATATACTTATTTGTTTCTCTGCAACGAACATGAAATAATTTCAGAATTACAATACAAATATGACTCTAAGAGTAAACCCACTAAGTAAAGTTTATTATTTCTTTAAAGTTCTCTTTGTCTTTAGAATATATTCCTCATTGTATGGACCCATCATAGTTTTTTTTTTGCTGATCATATAGGTTGCTTCCAATTTTTTTCCTATGATAAATAGTGCTATGATGAATGTCCTTAAATATTTATGCACATCTTAAAGTTCCCAAAAGTAGGCATTTAAACTACTAGCCTGAAAGCATCAAAAGATTTAAACCTTTTTATTCCTAAATGATCCTCCAGAAATATTGTACCAATTTACATTTCTAGATGTCTGTGAGAATGCCAGTTTCTACATGATTTTTCCAATTAGCTTTTTAAAAAGTCTTTGTCATTTTGAAAAAAAGATTATAATTTTGATTTTCAACTTGTGTGTATTTTAAATTATTATTTATTTGTCTACTCTATTTAGAATGTATATTCCATCTATTTATAGAAAGGGTCTGAGATGACTTAGAAAGTCAAACTCAAAGCGTCTTTTAAAAATGGAGCAAGAAAAGGCAAAACTAACTTATGGTGAAAACACTCCAGACAGTGGTTGCCTCTCAGAGGGACATGGGCAGGGACTGACTGGAAAAGGGCCTGAGGGAACTTCAGGGACTCATGGATACTTGATGGGGGTTTGAGTTACATAGTTACGTGAATGTACCAAAAACCATTAAGCATTACTCTTCAAATTTGTACAATTCACTGCGGGTAATTTTCACCTCGAAAACAAAAACTGGGAAAAATACGAATAATCAAAATCACACAAATATATAACCACGTGTGTTGGGATATGGGAATGAGTAAAACAAAGACTTTGCCTTTATGGAACGCTTCTGAGTGAGGAGGTAGGTAATTTAATCAAACTGTTATTAAATAAATGTAAAATTACAAGTCATGCATTAAAAAAAAAAAAAAGAAAAAAGGAAATGAATGACTAGCCATTAGAAGATAGTGCAGAGGGGTCCAGATCTAGTTGGGGGAGGGAGCAGTTGGGAAAAATGTCCCTGAGGAAGTGATTGGGGCTGAGATCTGAGGCCTGGTAGGAAGGTGGGGTCACTGTTGCAAGAAGTGGGAACAGCACGTGCAAAGACCCTGTAGCAGGAGGTGGCCTGACACATAAGATGACTCAAAGTTTGTGTGAATGAAGTGTAGAGCAGCATGGAGGGCCAGATCCCGCAGGGCCTTGTTGGCCACTTCAGGGGTTTTTGGTCCCCATTCTGAAAGCTACAGAAAGCCACGAAAGAGGTTTCAGCAGGCAGGTAAAGTAATCTGAGTTCCATTTGTCAGTATCACTCCACCTGTGGTAGGTACAGTGGGAGTTGGGGGCAGGAGTAGAAGTGTGGAGTCTTGTCAGGAGGCCTCTGCAGTAACTTAGCCAGGGAATGGCAGAGAGCATGGAGATGGATTAAAAAGCTACCGGGGAAGTACAACTGGTAGGACTTGGTGATGCATTGATTGTGAGGGTGAGGAGGAGAAAAAATGTCAGAACCTGATGATGCCCACGAAAGGAAGAATGGAAGGCCAGGTTGGGGACTTTGGCAGTGGGCCTGTTGAGTTTGAGGTGTTTTTGAGACATCCAAGAGGTTATTGCATAACCAAGTGGATATTCAGATCTAGATATTAAAAGTGAGGTTTCATTTGAAAATGTAGGTTTGGGGAGTCATTGGCAGATAATATCTTGATTTTGGCAGTTAAAAATCTTGATAAACTAAAGAGACTGTACAGTGCAGGCCTTCTTGGGGGTGGGGCATAAACTTGGATGGGAAAACAATTACGTCTTCATTTCCACTAACCTCTATTCGAAATCTAAGAGTATCTTCCATTTACAAATGCAGGCAACAAACCACAGCAGTATTAGCAGTACACGCAATTCTGTCACCAACAGAAATCACAGATATATTTACATTTCTTAAATTTGTTTCAGATGTCTCAAAATACCCTTTACACCCATCGCTTGTTATTTAACATGTTCGTAAAGATGCACATGTATTACAGAATCACAGATTTCTAAAAATAGTTTGATGACTATTTCAATAAAAGTGGTTTCCTTCGAAATCCTATGTATCCTTTTTTTGTGTACTTGAAAATATTATTCTGAAAAGAGGATCTAGAGAGTTCACTGGATTGTGAGGGCTGTGATACAAAAATAGAATAAAGCCCCTCGGTTCAGAGTGAGAAGACAACCAAGCCTTGAGCAGCTCCAGGACTCAGAGGCTGCATGGAGGAGGATGTGACAAGGGAGGAGAAGGTGACTGTGCAGAAGGTTAGGGATGCAGCGTTTCCAGCAGGGTTGAGTGGCCAGGTGAGTCCAAGTTGCCAAGAGGTCAAGCACAGCGAGGACTGAGAGAGACCTGCCGCATTTAGAGACGTGGAAGTCATGTGAAGAACAGCCATTTCTGTAGAATGACGAGTGTGGAAGCCAGATTGCAGTGGGCTGAGGAGTGAGTGGGAGGTGGGGAAATGGAGTCAGTCGGTGCAAATAATTATTTTGAGCACTTTGGCTGTGAAGGAGAAGAAATAAGTGGAGGGGATGTGGGATCAAGGAAGGGCTGTTCTGTTTTTTTTTTTTCCTTTGCTTTTTCTTTATTTTCTTTATTGTTGAAGCCTGGCGGAAAGGCTCTGGTACAGGGTTGGAGATCCAGGCAGGAAAGGATAGGGGAGGATGATTGATGGAGTCGGGTCCTGAGTGCAGGAGGAGGGGCGGGAATGAAGGGAGGGTGGTGCAGGAGAAAGGAGGTAGGTGGGTTGGGCAGCAGAGAGCTGAGGAAGCTCCCATTTGAGGACTGAGGGATTGAAGACTGGGGAAGGAGGAGGAGGTTTGAAGTGGAAGAGAGAGTTGACCAGCGAAACTGGGCAGCACTGAGGAGTTATAGGAGGTTGGTGGCGGTGACCGTTCTGTGGCACCATTTTTCAAAGTTGGGTGATTTTTCTCCAGCAATTGCCAGTGGCCTGGGTGTGGGCCCAGAGACCATGGATGGGAGGGATTTTTGCCAGAGAGGTGTGGAAAAAAAAAAGGGGGGTGGTGAGGGAATCATTAAGAGGATCAAGCACAGAATCTAAACTGCTTAGGAAGAAAATGTCAGTACAAAGGGGCAATGAGAGGGCCAAGGGGGAGGGGCCAATGGACCAGAGGTCCCCAAGAGGTGGCAGAAATGTCATAGTCAAAATGGATGAACAAGACTGCTGGGAGGCTGGTGACGATCAGCAGATTTGGGGGATGGAGACCCTTTGGTTGATGACACGGTCTAGGATATGCTGTTGTGGGGGGTGGGTGGCAAAGTGAAATGGAGGGGGCACTTAGGGTGCATCGGGAACCGAGAAGGTAGGGTATGGCTGATGCTGAAGTCATCTAGAATTGTGGCGGGACGTCAGGAAATGTGGCGAATAGAGACATAGCCACTGCCAGAGTCCCTACTGGATAAGGGAGAGTGGCCAGGAGACAACAGAAATAAAGGGGTGGGGGTGGGGGTGGGGGTGGAGGGTGGAATAAGACAGCACAAGTCTCAGTAGACCCGTGTCTCCAGCGAAGCCTAGGAGTGGCACTGGGGAGGAAGAAGTGTACCCTCCTGCCTCCTGATCCTAAGGAAGGGGTGCAGGAGGCTTCTAAACAGTCTCCCCCCACCCCTGGGAGGGAGGCTCTGAAAAGAGGTCTGAAGCACATTTCCGGTGCTGCAGGAAGGCCGGACGGTACACCCGTTTCCAAATGCGCCCATCTCTCTTTGTCCTGGCCTTTTCCTTTTACCTGTAATGTCTGCCCCACCTCAGCTCCCCACCCCCACTTCTGGCTCCCCAAACCCTGCCCGTGCCTTAAGATCCAGCTGAAAATCTGCATCCTCTACGAAGCTTCCCCAGGTTTCCCCTTGGCTTTACACTCATCAGATACTTTCTCGAACATTAGGCATTTCTGTAGCCTCTTATTTCACCAACGCTGTGAACTACCCAAGGGCTGGAGCACATTTATTCATTACCGTGTCCCCATAGCCCCTGACACAGTGTCTTGGACACAAGGGTTTATAATTCCTTAATGAGTAAAGCAATATAAAAACAAAACAAAAGAAGGTCTTAGGATGAAATATGTTCTATTTACTGTATGTTATAAATCGTGTTTGATGCAGGTATACGTCTGAATAATAATGCCTCGTAATGGGAAAAAATTTTTAATTTTTATTGGTTTTTAACAAGTTGTTTGGTTTTACAAATTAATCAGAACTTTATTTTTAATGGGACTTTTTAATCAAATGTAGCAAACTGAAATATAGAGCACCAACATAAAACGGGGAAAAAGCCACTTTATTATGATCTTCCCTTATGCAATTGCTGAGCTGCTGAGTCCAATTAACGCAGGGAACTCTCTGGGTCAGAGGCCACTGAATCTCGGCACCGACAGCTTCACTGAGCTGGGATGACAATTGGTGTTCGTGTCACCCGGCCGCGTGGCAGAGTCACCCTAGCGGAAGGATGGACTCTCGGCGGTCTTGCTTATCTGCTGAAAAAGGCAGGACGACATTCTGGAAGCAGCTGCAATTTGAACTGACAGTTGCCCTATTTTACTGCCATGCCCTATTTTAAAATTACCTACTGGAACTCAGACAAAGCCCAGAAATGGAGGAGAAACAAGGCTCTGCTGGCTTTGCCCAAGATGCAGCTGTTATTCGTTTGCTCCGTTAAAGCTGCCGATGGTTTGCCCATAGAGGGGCCGGCACACGTGGTGTTCCGATCAATCTCTGTTCTTGTTATAAAAGGAAGATCCAGTGCGGTCTGGTGAGTTATCCGACAGGATGTTCAGGCCCAGCAAGATGACTGTGGTTATAAAGCGCAGTGGATCCCAGGCTGACCGCGGGCCCTTCCGAGTTTCCTCCGTCCGTGAGGAGCTGCCGTTCCTGTGTCCTTGTGTTTTCGCCTACGTGTGACAAAAGAAACCACCAGAGCTTTAAAGAAGCCACGTGTCCCCTTGCAGAGTGGCGTGACAGGGCAAGAAAGCTACCTTTAGCTGGTTACTCTGGTCGCGACCATTGCAGAGGTTTCCAGGTCGTTGACTGTAATCGACTGATCTTCTGGCCCTCACTGGCCGTCACATTTTGGCAGCCTTGTCAAACTACGTGCCTCTGAATACTTTCAAGCCTGGTTGGGGGCCGTCCGCCACTCCAAGTAACAGTATCCCTTCCTGCTCCTGCTCAGGTGAGGATTCCTATGATGGCTGTTATGGCTCCGTCGCTATGGCTTCAGCATGTGCACATCCCTAAAACACTCTTGCAACTGTCAGCCATCCAACATTCACTGTGCTCCTGTTATGCGGTGGTCACTGCAAAGGCAACAATAAACACGCCCGCTCTCGAGTGGTTCCCGGCCTAAGGCAGGAGGCAGAGAGGAAGGTGTACCTTAGGGTAGATTTGAGTACAGAAGGTGTGAGGGGACTACAAAGGAGGGACAAGAGCAAAGTCACCTGATCCTCAGGAAAAGCCCTGGAAACTCTTCCCGGAGGAGGTGCCCTCAGAGTTGAGGGTCAGGCCATCAAGGGCCTTGAGTACCCTGCTAAGGTATTTGATCCCAAAGACAATGGGGAACGGCTAAAGAATTTTTAATAGAGGAGTGCCGTGGTCCAACTTGCCTCGAGAGGGATCGGCCTTGCTGCAGCCCGGAAGACTGGCTGGAAGGGGTGAGGTGAAGACAAAATGACCAGGGGAATGACGCCTATAATAACCCAGGCAAAAAAAAAAAAAAAAAAAGGCAGGACCCTGGAAAGGGAAGTGCTGGTGGACGGATTCAACAGAGGAGATAAGATGGTCCAGCTTTGGTGTCTGATTCCTGTGACGTGTGAGGAGGAGCAGGAACAAGAGTCTTAGATAATTTCTAGAATTCTGGCTTGGGCAGAAATAGATTCAGGAAGACGAACAATTTGAGGGGAGACGATGATGCATTCAGCATCCTGAGTCTGAGGGGCCGTGGGATAGGCCAAGGTGAACAGATCAACAACTAAAATGGAAAACAAACTCAAATGAAAATTCCCACAGATCCTCCTCACTCGTCGGTCAGACCGCGGGCTGCACATTCTCTGTCTGTGACGTGCATTTCGGGCTGGAGAGGCCGTGTGCAGAGCTGCGTCATTACTCAGGAGCACCTCGAGGGCAGAATCTGAGCCAGAGTCAAGAGGGCGGCTGTGACAAACCCCTCGCCAGGTGTTAGAGATGACTCACAGCCTCCAAGGATGGGGCCGTTGGCAGCTCCAACCAGTGTGTGCGTGTGATCTGCCTCTCGGACACACAGGCCTGGGGACAGAAAAGAAGGGAGGCCTGACCCCCAGAAATCCGACGACAGACAAGTAGAAGTTAGAGAAAATGAAAAGCGTGACTCAGGGAACTCATACGCTGTGTGCTAAGCCCTGGCTGATTTCATGACGCCGTTAAGGGTGTTGGTGGGTTGACATTGACAGATTAATGGGAGAACAACTCCCTAGGAGCTGTTTGAAAGAGGAGAAGCTAAAGGTTTCACGGCAGGATAGGCTGAATAAATAGGCAATGAAAGGAGTCATGCAAATATACCCAGGTGGTAAAAAAACACAGAATGCAAATTGAGTCAGCCAGAGCTGCAGCATGCAAAGCATTGTATTGTGGATTATTCTGGGAAACAAAATCCTTTCCTGGCCCATGGGGTTTTGTCTTGTTTGTGTTTTGAACTTGACCACAATCTGGAGCAGGGCTGTCCCATAGATGTTTCTGCAATGATGGAGATATTCTGTATTATAAACACTCTGCCTGGTCCAATAAGGCAGCCACGACTACAGGTGGCTACAAAGCATGTGAAGTGTGGCTAGTGAGACAAAAGAACTGACTTTTAAATTTTATTTTAATTCATTTAAAGTTAAATAGCCCCACAGGCTAGTGGCTACTGTATTGGACAGCAGAGTTCTAGACTTTTGTTGCCTTCATGTATGGAGAGATGTTCTGATGTTTTAAGCCACTGCAGGTACTTGAAGAGGCCTTATTTTTAATTTTAACCTCCCAAGTTTGTGTGGATTATCATGGATGAAAACAATGAAAATGTTTATGTTGGGTAAACGCCTTCACCTAAGTTCACCTGGCTTTCTGGGAGATTCAGGTGATCTCGCTGATGTAAACACCCCACTGAGCCAGGCCCGGGGCAGAGCCAGCTGCTGCTGGTACCTGGCAAACTGCCTCCTTCCAGTGTAACGCTGGGTCCTTGTGACCCGGGATCTACATACTTAGTTGCTCGATTGCTGATGGTGACAGGACAATAATCTTATTCCTATTAGCGGAGCAAACAGTGAGCACTCTCCCCCTCTTTGCCAACAAAGTAAGTGAAGTGACAACATGTCCTGAGCCCCTGAGGTCTGTGCATTTGGAATGGTGTCCCTTCCAGCAAGGATACAGGATCTTGGAAGATGAGAAGGACCCATGATGTGTCTCTTCATAGAAGGTCGCTGTCCCCCAGGTCCTGGGCTAATCATTTTCATCGTTTCCTATAGGGAAATTAGGGCTCCTGTCCCTTCACTGTGAAGGTTTGAGGGGGTGAAATAGACTGGTGCCCCCGTCAATCACAGCCAGCAGCTGTCCCGGGGACATGATTTCCTGTTCACATCAAGAGACTGCTTTGTTTTTTAGTTGACTTAATCATCCAGCCCCTGGTTGGTCATATGGAGCTGCTGTTTATTTCCCTGTGAAATTCTAGTGTGATCAAACAGTTCACAAGGTTGTGTGTAACTTTGAAAAGGGGTCTAAAATTAAGTTGCTACGTTAGGTTGACTTTTACATACGTGGACTGGGGCTGAGCTAAGGTGAAAGAAGGGATTCTAGAAGCCTCAGAACCTGCGCCTCCACTGATACCTGTTGGAATATCATTTGCAAGAATAGTTGGACAAAAAGGCAATTTATAATGGGATCTAATGTTAGCATGGGATGTATGAGTCTCACTTGTTCTCACAGTGATCCCATGAGATAAGCATAATAATAAGTATCTCCTTGATGGGAAATTGAAGTGCTCAGAAGTAAAGTGGTTTGCCTAAATTCAAACTATAATGAGGGACAGAGCTGGCCCTTGACAAGTGGTTTTTTTCTACTACGCCACACCACCCACTTAAATGTATTTAGGAGGTAACACCTTAAAGAACATTTCAGCACTGACCATTAATGCTTTATCTCAGATGCATATTTAATACCAGCTCTGCCGGGCCAGCTTGGTCATAGTGAGGAGGTCATGTCCTAATGGAGTTGCCACCATATCAACTGTGCATCTGTGGATCTGACCACCTCTAGGCAGGTATCTGGAAGTGATAGCTTGATATGGCTCTGTTCCGTGATGGTAAATGCCTTGCTTATTCCAGGCTCATCATAATTGTGACAATCTGAGACTGAGTCAAAAAATGAACAAGTGATGGAAATTGCAATGCGTGTCAAAATTTGGTGGTGGCATGCTTTGTATAGTGACTGTACGGTGGAAAAAATTTCCATGGATTAAGCAATCCACCTTCATCCATCCGAGAGGGAATTTGCCTTCAGAAATCAGAGGCAAAATGTTCCTTAGCGTTTTTCACACAGCAATCTCTAGAAGGAAATTACTCAGGGATATGTTTGCCTAGGGAGGAGGTCTTTGGTTAGGTTTATACCGTCTCACGGAGCTGTATCTTTCTCTTGCCCTTTTTTGATTGACCATGGATCTTTTGCATTAGAGTGCCTGATGTGACATTCAATACACTGAGCTCTGGAAATTGGATCAGTCTGGCCTAGGTTCTCTTGGGAGGTGCCAGCATTCTTATTCAGAGCCTTTTCCGGGAGACAGGCTCCAGGACCTCTCTGTCCCCTCAGGATTCGAGATATGGCAGGGCAGGCCAGACCATGAAGGTTTATGGATGACCAGATTTTCATAGAAATTTGGACAGGGTTTCAAATCTGGAAAGGGAATTCTCCAAATCGGCCCATGAGTCTAGGGTTGAGGATTTCCAGAACCCGGTTTGAGTCTCATACGGTATCTCTGGCTTCACTCGTACCAAGAAAACCTTGAAGGACTGAGCCAGGAGAGGGGGTCAACGCTGTGAGCGCACAGTCAGATGGCTGTTGAGAGTGATGTATTCAGTGACATCGTCTCTCACTCTGCCCTTCCTGTGTTTTTGTATCCAGAGGCAAATCCTCCAGTATCCCCCTACCCCACCCTCGCCCAAAGAATTATCTGTAATACAGAGAGTACCAAGCAGGGGTGAATGTCACTGTGCAAAGTTCTGATTTTGTCACATTTCTTGATAGAGAAGACGTGACCTTGAAGGCACATGTGCAATTGACGCCCAAACCCTTGGGATATCCTTATTTGGAAGAAACTGGGATTATGTAAGTAATGTTGTTTCAAGTTCTCTGACATACTGAGGTACAGTGACATAGTGCAAACATGAAAACTCCCATCCTTGTACTTTAGAATAGAAATTGCCAGCTTTATGCATTTTACCACATATTTTTGTCTTGATTTCATAATTACTTTTGTATGTACAACTATGTCTTTTTTTAGATGTGAGCTGAGTGTTTTGAGTTAAAGAATGGACACTTTTTATAGCATGAAGAAGGAAACTACAGGAATCTGTTACCAGCTTGTCCTCTAAACAAAGTTTGTGAAGAGGAGCATGAAACTTCAAGTCCTAGAATATCTCAAATGCATGAGTATTGCCATACTGAATGGCCATGACTACGCATATGGGTCTTTGCATGAAAATAGAAGGACCCAGCTGCCCATTGTTTAGTAATTCCAATCCAGGAAGATCGCTACATGCTACCATTTGACTTAAATTACATTACAGTTTTTTATTTGTTCTTGATTTTTTGTTTCTAAGTGCCAAAATATGAGGAGTTATCTTAATGCTAAAAATGTGTTGTTCTAGCTAAACTAGATTTAATTTTGGAATTAATCTCACTCTTTAATTTTAATTTTAAAATGCATCAGGCTGATTAAATTATATTTAGTTCTTGAGTAACAGGAGAAGTCCAAGTGACATGTTCTTGGTGCCGCCACTATTGTGAGACAGTCTCTTTTACCCTCTGACTCTAGAAGATATATATTTTACCATGTGATTATATGTTCCTTACTAGGGAGTATAGATCTCTCCCAGGGATACAGCTACATCCATAAGCATCTATTATTGATGCTTTTAGGTGTCCTTGGAACATTAAATAACCACAGTGTGAACATCCTAGATTAAAGAAGAAATCTCAACGAGAACTTGATTGATATTAGGTATCCAGGATCCATCTCAGGGGTCTACACCACTGATAAAAAGGAGAATCCATCCTCTGGAGTATATTTCAGGCATAAAATATTAAATAAGAATTCATAAAAGACATATTACTCATCTTAAATCAATTCACTATGCTAACAATTTGTACAGAATGCAGCTTGTGGTATTTAGCTTACATAGGATAAGTAAAATTCTTACGCAGATAAGATCGTACGCATAAAATATGATTGTATAGCACAGTGGTTCAGAGCACCCCCTCTGGGGTCGGACGGCCTGGAATGGAATACCTACCCTGCCACATACTGGCTGTGAAATCTTAGGTGAAGTTTCTTAACTTTTCTAAGGTTCAGTTGTCTCCTCTGTAAAATGAGCCAGGTATATAGAGATTTACGAAAATAAGTTAATACACATAAAGTGCTTAGCACAGTTCTGGAACTTTGAAGGCATTCAAATAATGCTAACTACTACTACCATTATTATCATCACTCTCATACTACTATTATTATAATATATTGACATTATTTATTATTATCATCTTAGACAAAAATATTCAAACTGCTAGTTTTTATATGATACAATTATTACTGCATTTTACTTTTTTCATTTAAAATAAAAACTAGACTCAGCAATGCAACGGGTTAGAAGGGAAGAAGAGTGAGGCCCAACCAGGGTGAAGAGGGAAGGTCACATGACCGGGGTGGGTGGTACCCAGGATGGAGCCCTTGCCCCTTCCTTTCCCTGCCCTGCCCTTTAGGATTTTTCAATATCTTGTTTTTGAGTCAGCTTTTTCTTAACACACACACACACACACACACACACACACACACACACACACCCAGCAGCAGCAAGAGAATGTCTTCCAGAGTCCCAAGTACCTGTTTGGAAGTTAACGTGCTTGAAAACCGGGGTCTCTCAAAATTTGTGTCTTGCCCCCAAGGTTGGTCTCGTTTCTTCTCATTTGGATCTCTTCTGTATTCCTGTCGTCTTAGACAAGCCTGGAGAACAGAAGAAGATTTTTTTCGTCTCTGATCTATGACTAGCTCTGATAATTTTGTGTTTATTTCCCACTGTGAAGAACACGAAATACACGAGGTGCATCTCTAGTGCGTGTCAATACCCGTTACCAGGCGTGAACACACTCGCCCCAAGCATCATTCTTTCTTCCTTTTGCCCAAAATGTCAGGTCAAAAATATTAGTCATTGCTTTTATAAACTCAAACAACAAACAAACTAAGAGACATTTTCTTGAGTATTTACCTAACAATCGCCTCCTCAAGGAAGTACCTAACACACTGTATTAATTCTCTTCCTGGTCTCTTTCTCTTCATCGCTCCTCTTTCACACTCGCCTCCACTCTACTCTATCCCCTTGACTTACGCCGTAGTTACAGGACAAGAATTTTCATACGTGAGACCCTTAGCATATGCTGTTCCTTCTACTTGGAACACCTTTCACAGGATGTTCTCTTGTCAAATCCAGATCTATTAAGAACTAGCTCCTTGGCGTCTCTTGTTTGCCCTGCCTCTCTACTCTCCCCTAGGCCAAATTAATTGCTCCTTTACACATATGAAACTTGAATTATGCAACTTATTTCATTTTGTTTTTGAGCCTGTTCCTCCTGCCAGTCAGTGAGGACCCTGAGGGCAAGAGCCACCTCTTACCTTTTCAATCCTCCAGCATCTAGTATTTAATGTTAATCGAACTGCATTTTTGTTTCAGAGTAAAATGGCAATCCCCAAATACAAAATAAAAAAGATAAAATAACCAAGAAAATGTGTCTTTTTTTTTTTTTATTTTTTAAAACAAAATGGAAGGAAAACCTACAACCAAAATATTTCTCCTCCAGTACAGGGACTGAACGAACCCGAGGATATCATGTGCTATGGGAGTTTCAACTGATATTTTAAATACCCCCGAGGAGTAAGACTTCTTGGAGCATTTATGAGTTTGTAGATCCAGCGACTGGATTCACCCTTGCCCTGCCAGAGCTAAATTATCCATTTGCCACAGTAAATAAAGTGACATAAAGACCAACAGTATTGTTTCTAAACTAGGCCTGACATGTCTGGCCTTCCTGGTTGGGTGGAGAAAGAAAAGATTCCTTCGGCGTTTTCCCCCTTCTGTTAGAAAATGCATCTCCTTCCTTGATGTAGAAGGACTTGCAGGGGGGTGGGGGGGGGTGGGAGAAGGTTAAGAATAGAAATGACGTGATATTAACCCATTTCCCACTTGGAACTGGGGCCAGAGAGTCAGTTATACCGTGTCACAGCTGAGTGGCAGGTGAAGCGCTGGCCTCCAGGCTCACACACCGTGGCCAGGGGGTTGGTCACTTGCCACAAGTGGAATCCTGATTCCCAAGAGAAATGTGCAGTTTCAGTCCACCTTGTTCAGAAAGTACTCCAAAATGGTCATTTTTTTTTTCTGTCCCATGGTTAATCTTATTTCCAAACACTATGCCATATAGAGAGTGAGCCATGGTAATAAATTCTGGGCAGAGTTTGTTTGCATAAATAATTTAAACAAGAAAACTCAAAAAATACTGGATAATAACCATGACAAATAAGATAAACAAACAAACACCAAAGAGAGTCAGCTGGAGAGCTTAGTGAAGTTCCACTAGGTACAGCCCCTCCTTTTTTTTATTCCTGTTTTAATGACTTGAGATCAGAGCTACTGCTAGGGCGGAGCCTTGGTTTGGACTGTTGTTTCCAGAAGTGGCAGATGTCTGTTATCTGAACCTACTGGTATTAAAGGCGCAAGAAGAAAATGCTGAGGGGCTGAAAGTGGAGGAGCCAGTCTGAGCAAACGCTCACAGGACCAAGGCAGATTTTGTGGGATGAACAGAATTCTTGTGGGCTGGGTGTTTTTTGAAATTTCTCTCCAAGAATGTATGCGACTTAAATATTTCTTTACCAAAAGAAGATGAGGAATAGAATAGTTTACAACGTTGAAAACAAATTTGTCCCCCTCTGGTTCCTTATTCCCCCTCTCATTGAGGAACAGGAGAACAAACCAGTAGCAAGGTAGGTACTTTCAATTTTTTATATTGATCCGACCAAGCAATCTTTCTGTGTGACTTAAACATTAATCCTCTTGAAGTTATAGCTTTGCTTGAGGAGAAGGGACATAGGGACACAGCCAAATCCAGGCTCCCAGTCCTTGAAATAGCAAGAATCCAGCCATACTCTCCCACAGGAGTTAGTTTTCCCTGGGCTAGTTTTCCTGTTATTTGTAAATGGTAACGATTTTTTCCAATCGTTGTTGACACTTATATTGTTCCTACTTGGGGCAGAGGAGGAGTGTGAAACCCATAAGATGAGGAGGAGGAATGGACTTGTAATTCATAGTCACCAGGGGCTCCCCTTGCTCTGGGACTTTAAAAATGTCCCCCTTTCAATTTCACGTGCCTGGAGCCAGATTGCTATAAGTAAGTTTGTTTGTATGACGAAACTAGCTGAGGGCAGTCTCCAAATTGAAGGCGGGTCGGGTAACTTCTTTTTCCTTCCTTCGGGACAATCAGGGCTTCCTCCTTCACTCCTCCTGGGTGTTGCTCCCCTGCTCCCCCAGCCCCCCAAGCCCATCTCTCTGACTACACAGCTCACGCAGTCAGGCGGCTGCCTTCTGTGCAGAAGCCACCACCACTGTGGGGGCAGAACACAGAAGGTGCATACGTGCCTGTGGGGGATGACGTGGGTTTTGTGACTCACCGTAACTCAATACTGGTAAACACGACAAACCCCAGCTCCGCCACTTTCTAGCATCGTGACCTTGGGCGAGCTGACTAACTTCATTGATTCTCACTTCTCTCATCTGTAAGAGGGAGTGTGAGATGGCCCTGTGCCTCAGGATGGCTGCGAGAGCACGAGGCACACAGTTGGTAAGATGCTTAGCAGAGTGACTGGCTCACGGATCGTGTTCAGGGAAAGCCACCACTGCCGCCACCGTCACCACGGCCGCCGCCACCGTCGCCGCCATCGCCGCCACCGTCATCATCATTATCATTATGAGGCTTTTAATTGCTGTTTACACTGTCATACCTTGGGTACTTCTATTTCCAAAGTCAGCCTTGGCCAAATAATGTGACTCTGATCTTGTTCATTGGAGATGAGAGAATCTTCCTGTCCAAGCCTGAGGTTCATCTTGTTTTTCTGTCCCAGAAGCAGAGGTGTGTGTCTTAAAGCCTGCCTGTTCCCCCCGCAGCCAACTGAGGGGAATCCTGCTCTAGTCACTCAGGGTCCCTCTGTTAACCATTTTTTCTTCAGTATTACTGCTCTTTGAATTGACGGAAATGTTCAAAGTTTCTTTTGCTTCTTTTATTATCAGTTTCGTCCTGGACCCTGGCTCCTGGTGCCTTAAGAAGCCATCCATGTACCACAGGAACCCTTCCCAGCCTCATAGTTCTGGATTAAAAACTATCCTTAGGCCCAACTCTACATCTCAGTCAACAATGGCTCCTTTCAAGGTTCTTGTTACTCAGACTTCACAGGAATTTTGGGAAGTGGGAGGTGCCGCTGTCTTCAGCTGGTTCTTTTTGGTTGTTCGTATGAGCTAACTAACGTGCATAACCCAGAGTTTGGGGTTTTAATTATCATTGGTGACATTATTAAAGTTCATTGGTTTTGAGAGGTTAAGTAATCAAAGGTGTAATGACAGTTTGATGTGGTATTCCCCTCAAATGAGTTGATTTTCCTGTTCTACATGTGAAAAGTAGAGAAACACATACCTCAGAGGTGAGCAGAGCAGGGACCCACCCCTCCTACTCCCATGGGAAGGCAAGTTGAATTATTTCCATTCCCTTAGTCCCCTGAGTGGACGGTTCCAAACCCTGGCCACCTGGCATAGTCACCTATCATGTCCTTGAACAGTTTATATCATCATATTCAGTTTGATCTGCACTTGGAGGAATCAGAATGAAAAGTGACATGAAATGAAACCCATCTGAACACATTTGATAGATTATAGGAAATCATTCTGAAATGCCAAGCGTAATCTTTCTCTCTGGCTTCCAGTGGACATTAATGATGAAATTTTGCCTCAAGTTATATAAACACATTTGACAAGAAAGAGGAGGAGGAGGAAGATGAGGGGGAGGAGGAGGAAGAGGAGGAGAAGGAGAAGAAGCTATGCAGCATAAACACCCTTGAAGAAACAGAGCCAAATTCTGAGATGGCATATAATTATGTACTAGTTACTAGATTCTGAAATAGCATGTAATATGCCAAATAGATGTTTATTTCCTCTTGTTTTTTCAGAAGGGTCCCACCCAACCACTGAAAGGAGAATTAAAATAACTCGGGGTGGGTTTAACCCTCCTCTTCTGCTGCTTCCACACAGACCTGTAAAGGCACTGCTAACTTGGCGCATACCAACCCTCAGCATTATTTTAGGATGTAGCAGGAATAGTGCGTAAAGGAGGTTTCTAAGGGCTTTAGTTTGAGCCAGTTCATTAAAGGCGAGTCAAGCACAGGAAGGAATACGTGGCCAGTGTATGTGACTTGGGAGTCACAGGCAG
Source organism: Eidolon dupreanum (assembly GCA_028627145.1). Classification (NCBI taxonomy): domain Eukaryota; kingdom Metazoa; phylum Chordata; class Mammalia; order Chiroptera; family Pteropodidae; genus Eidolon; species Eidolon dupreanum. Next base: position 97,553,850 of record CM053506.1, read on the forward strand.
TTATTAGGACTCACACTATTTGTACACCCCGAAGCGGGGACTCTCTGATGTCTGATCGGGTGGCTGCACTGTGAATAAAAGCTGGGATTTCCACAGATAACTGGCCAAGTTCATCAATAACCCAAGGTTTCAATATCCACCCAACACAAAGTCTACCTTAGTAAATTATCTAAATACATGTAGGTCATATATGGACCAAGTTATTGAGGAGTCGTCAAAGCTACGCAATTGATTCTTAAACCCCGACTTTAAATCTTTTCTGGAACAAGGCAAGCGATAGATTAAATAATATAACTAACTCATTGTGGGTCCCTTCAAATTAGTTCCTGCGGGTTGCAATATAGTTACTTCAACAATGCTCAGAACATCTCAAAGACAATCCCATTTATTTTTTGCAGACTTTACGATGAGTGACTTTGAAAATGCTCAATGAGAGCGAATTTGACTGTTAGGAATAGTTACAAGTCAGCTGGATCTAAGTCTGATAAACAGAGTTGATGGTCTAGTTAGGGGACTGGCTGTCATCAATGACAAAGCATTCGGTTCAACAGAGAAGAGTAAGACTGCTCCTGAATTCAAGAAGCCATGGTCAAGTTTGAGAGGGAGTCACACAAAAGAGTTTCATAAGCAATGTGAGAGAGGTATGAAAAGGGTACTAGGATAATAAAACAGATGATGGTGACAGCTGTAAATTTGGCAAATTTCCTAAAAGTCATTAAATTATGCAATTAAAATAAGTGAATTTTATAATATGCAAGTGATACCTCAATACAGTTTTTTTTTTAAAGGTGTTATGGGAGTACAGAAGTTCCCTTTGGTTCTGAATTAAAACTGTGGTCTCTACCATCCTTGTCAAGAGGGTAAAGTTAAGAAGGGGGGAGAAGAGGCTAGAGTTGTGTTTGAGGTTTAGGCTGGTCTTGCTGTGGTTCTTGGGTCTTGGACCTGCCGTTAAGTGAGAGCAAACAACTGAAGGGTTTCATGCATTCCAATGGCGTGGGTGAATTCGCATTTAGGCAGATTTCAATAAGCAAGACGGGAGGCAAGGAGACTGGTTATAAGGATATTGTAATAGTCTTGGAGGGAAACTCTGGAGGTGGGAATCCTAGTGCTGGCAACAGGATAAAAAAGGAAGTCACAGGCTCAGGAGCTTTTAGGTAAACTTGGCAGGACTTGGTACCTGGTGAGATGTGTGTGGCAAGGGAGGAGGAGGAGTCAGGGAAGGCGTAGGTCACTATCGCCAGATGGGGAGTATAGAAGAGGGTGGCAGGGGGATGGGCATGTGGAATTCAACTGTGGCCGTGCTGAATTTGTGGTGCCTCTGTGACATCCAAGGGAAGTAAGCAGGTATGCATCTGATTTGGACACTTTGGGAAGACTCGGGATTACAAGTCATTAGTGTATGAGTGGTGGTTAAAAACGTATGACAGGATAAGATGGGTCACAGAGACCTTGTGAATGAGAAGAAAATCAGTGAAGGGTGGAAAACTGGGGGGAATTAATGTCTGAGAGGCAGGGCAAAGAATGTAAGAGAAACAGAAAGGAAATCAGGAGAGTGTGATGTCAGAAAGCCAAAGGAGAAATGTTTCGAGAAGAAAGGAGTAATAGCGTCAAATGTAGATAAAGCTCCAGAAAATGAAGGCTCAAAAGGTATCCACTGAATTTGGCTACTCGTGAAAACAGTTTTGGGGAAGGGAGGTCACAGCCAGGCTGCAGCAGGTTAGGGAATGAATGGGAGGAGAGGAAGCAAAGATAGAAATGTAGCTGACTGTTTGGGGACGTCTGGAGACTAGAAAGTGCCAGGGCTATGGCTAGAAAAGGACACATGGCCACAGACAGCTTAGTTTTGTTCTTAGAATGGAGAGGCTTGAGCATGTTTGTAGGCTGGGCCAATAAGAAGAAGGGACATTGCAAAAGATACAGACGAGAGGCCCATGGATGCAGAGGGGCTGGCGACAAAGGGGCAAGACATCAGGCTGAGCACTAGCATGGAGAGTGTCACCTCACCCCTCAAGACCTGAGGGCTGGATGGCTGTGTAGCCTGGAACAGCAGGGGAGGTGCTGAGTGGCTCCCTACCGGATGGCCTTGAGTTCTTTGTTTTGTTTCATTGGTGCAGTGGTGCGTTGAACAGGAAGAGAAATTCTTTGTTGAAAGTATGGGGATTGGAGGTTTGAAAAAAGTAGAAATGTTTAAGAGTGATGATAACGGAGGGAGCTGATAGACAGGTAACCGTGCTGAAGTGAGTCATACTTCATCCCTCTCTTTCCCTCACTCCCCTTCCTCTCCATCCATCAGCAAGATGTCTGTGCTGCTTCTATTTCCTGGGATGGGCCGCTCCTTGCCACCACCCTGGCCCAAGCCACCATGATTTCTATCCTAAATTTCTATTGTTGTTTCTTTACTAGTTTTTTTTTGCTGCTTCTCTTGCCCTTTTTTGCCCTCCCCCCGCCCAGCAGCCAGAGAGATCTTTTAAAAATGCAGATCAGACCATACCACTTGCCTGCTTAAAATCATCTAATAATTCTCATTGTGCTGAGAATAATCTAAATGCCAGTCTTTGTCCTGAAATACCAGACCTCTCCCGGCCATATCTACCTCTTTGCACTTTCCCTTGGTCCATGTGTTTCAGCCACTCTGGCCTTGTTTTCTCCAATGCACCAAGTTAGTTCCTGCCTCAGGGCCTTTGCACGTGCATTCCTCCTGCTCAGGGTGCTCTGCTGGCTCTTTTCCATCATTTACTTCCACGGCCTAAGTTTCTTCCTCAGAGAAGCCTTCCCCGACTATAAAGGATTATCACTCCTACCCCCATTACCTCTGTTCCATCTGCCTCATAGTCATCAGTAACTGAAACTACCTTACATATTTACTTGTGTGTGTTGTTTCTCAATCCTAGAATGAGAACTCTGAGAGGGAAGGGACTTTGTTCAAGATATAGCAGGCACTTAAATGTTATCATTTATAAGGACAGTGTTGAAAGGGTCCTTATTAATAAGGGCAGTGTTAAAAGCCCAACAGAGATTAGAAAATAAAATTGCAAAGGCTCCAAGCCACACAGTTATGTGATTTTTTTCCAGCAAAGACTATAAAATAAGAACGATTATCCTACGTGCCTGTTCTGGAGACAGAGTCAAACTGAGTATTTTGAAACATGGGCTGGGCGGCAGAGGCATCTTTGTGAAAAGTATATGCATCCCAGCACAAGACCCATTCAAATGTTTATGGTCTTATTTTATAGGAATTCCCTCAATTTTATAGTCTTGTAGGTGTGTTGGCAAGTTGTGGGAGGAATTTCGCTGACTCCATTTCCAGCCCAAAGCTAAGCTGTGTAATACAGGTGAAATCAGGTCACCGAGATAGGTCTGGTTTCCTTGGTGACCCAGGAGGTTCGGTTATATTTGAAATTGCCAAGGAGGAGAAGAACCAGATAACAGCAGTTCTGTATTTTCCTTTGGGAAGGAGCACTTTTCAATCCTTAGCCGGCGCTGAGGACGAGCCTCCTGAGTTGGCACAGGTGACCTCCGGCCGGTGGGCTGAATGACACTTTCTAACTGCTCCCAGAATCCCACACCCAGTCTGGCAAGTTTGTCCTGTGCCAGCTCTGGGCAATTGCATCATGGCTCCTCAGGCTCTCTGTTTTGTTTGTGCATGTAAACATTGTAACTAGGGTGACGGATAGTTAGCTTATTGTAGAATGTGCTAACCACCTTTCTTCTGAGGGGGATGACAATGGAAGGCCAAGTTATTTTATAAATGGTAGGGTGACCCAGTTAACTCTTTCATGTCTTTTTTAATGTCTTTTTCCTTGATAGCTGGTTGATCAAATATAAGCACTGATAATCATGTATTGACAAGGTTTGTGTGACGAGCGCTGTGCTAAATGCTTTTAAAATGTCATTTCATTTTCACGATACGATTATGAGGTGGGTACTGTTATTATCCGCATTTAACAGATGTGGAAACTGAGACTCAGAGAGGTAAAGTGGCTCTCCATGGTCACATAGCTTAAGTGGTGGGTTAGAAAAATGTTTATCACATATTGATACTGTATCCTGAATCCTCTCATACCGGAAGCGAAGGTAGAAGATAATTCTTGTTTTCTGCAATTACCTGATATTCAGATTCTACCTTGTGCTGCATGTCCCGCAGATATTGAACATCACTGACGAACTTCTGCCTGTCCCTTGCTTCAGGCAACATGATTCTTAATCCCCGACCTGCACATAAAAGATAAATAAATGTGCTGTGATAGAATCCTTTGTTACTTTGCCATATTTCGAATTATCTTAGTAGAATTCATTGCTTTTGTTCTCTTTTTAATCTAATCTCCATTGTTTGAAAGGCACAGATGCTTCTTTCAGATTGAAGGGACTCTTTGTGTGGGTGTCAGTGCCCTCACACCCCTCCTGTTCTGGGCGTAAATAATGCAGCCATCAGCTGGGTTCAGTGATCCTGTCCTTATTATTCACAGGGAGTTGGGTTGACAGCCACCTGATTCAGAAGCAGTTCTACAACATGACAAAAAAGAAAAGAACCTAGCTAAATTTAGTAATGACCAAAGTTATGAGCCCCTGGGAATTTAAATTCATTTATTCGACAACGATTGCACCCCTGTTCCAACCTAGGTGCTACGTTGGGCACTGGGGTAGAGCAGTCAGCAAGGTGGGCATGGTCCCTGTCTTTATGGTGTTTGCCATTCGGGGTGGGAAGACTGATATTGAATGAGTGACCCCTAACTGTGGTAAGTGCTATGGAGCCTTATAGGCTTCTTCGAGGGAGTATTATTACAGGAGGGCATAACCTGGTCTGGGAGGCCAGGTTTACCTTAGGAAATGACACCAAGTTTGCTAGGGAGTGAGCTAGGCAAGAAGTGGGATGGAGCATCTATGATGGAAAGGACAGCAGGCCCAGAAGTTTCAGGGCAGGGAAGGGCTGGTGCCGATGGGGAACAGGAGGGCCAGTGCAGTTGGAGCAGAGAGAGAATAGCACCTATGGGCTGGAGGGCAGGTAGGGGCCAACTCATGTGGGCGGGGCCCTGAAGGTCAAGATTTGAAGAGCCATAGAAAGCCTAGTTAATATTTATACATATTAACTCATTCAAATCACGACCATGCTATGAAGCAGGATCTATCTATTTCGCAGATGAGGAAGCTGAGTCTCAAAGGGATTCAGTAAATTGCCTTAGGTTACAGAGCTACTAAGTGCAAGAGTTGAGATTTGAACCCAGAGAGTCTCACGCCAGTGCCCACACTCGTAACCATGATGGCTTCAGGGCTACTCAGGAGAGAAAGTCATCAGATCCTAGTGATGACGTAGATGGGCCGAGAGAGGGACATGTGGAGGAAGCTGCTCAGGTTACTGGCTCGAACAGCTAGCTAGCTAGTTGGTGCCAACAGTCTCCTCAGAAAGGGAGAAGGAAGGAGGAGTAGATTTGGTGAGAAAGCAACGGGGAGTTTGAAGTGTCTGGGGTACAGCAAAGGAAGATGCTAAGCAAGCAGAGGTAGGGCTCTCAGGAGCTTTTAGAGAGGTAAAGATTTGGGCATGGCCGGCATTTTGAGGACAACTGATGTCGAAGGCAGAATGGGTATTGAAAAGGGAAGGACGACTTAGGACAAAATTCTGAGGAACACTAACATTTCAGATCAGGTAGCTGAAGAGAAACCCTGCAAAGGAGCCAGGGAAGCAGGAGGAGAACCAGGTGGGTGCAGTTTCACAGATGCTGAGAAAAACGTGTTTCGAGAAGGAGGTTATTAATGACCTTGGTGAGAGCATTTAGTGGGGTGACAGGGCTGAAGACGAATTGCAGTGGGTTGCGCAAATGAGAGGTGACAAAGTAGAGATGGTGCTTTTGAGAAGTTTGGCTCTGACTGGTGTGGCTTAAATTTATGACTGAAATATTTAAGTTCACAAAGTATTAAACGGTCCTGTTAATAATGAGTCTGCTAGACAGATGTTAACTAGACTTATTGTGCTGATCATTCTGCAGTATATTCAAATACTGAATCATTACACTGTACACCTGAAACTAATATATGTCAATTATAACTCAGTGAAAATGAAATGAGTCTGCTAGACCTCAGCTTTAAGGTTATCAAAGGTCCTGCACTATTCCTGCTTATTGTCCAGTGAAGCTCTTTCATTTATTTCTATACATATTTTTTAATGATTACCAGGTAACAGGTGCTTTCTAGGCTCTGGGGAAACAGCAGGATAAGATGGATGACATTCCTGCCCCCAGGTGTCTACATTCTGCCACTTTTATTCCCTTTTCTCGTTTATTCAGTTGTGGAGATATTGGCAGGATCAGCTTGTTCCTGACTTATGGTGACCCAATGTTTGGTCTTGTAGCTGTGAAATCTTTTGACATTTATTGTCCAGCCCTGAGCAACAGGGAGAAATAGTGCTGGTTCCTCGGGGCTTATTTTATCTTAAGTATAGAAAGTTGATATTTGAGAGTCTGAATCTGAAACTACAGTCCAATAGGTAGCTCCATAATCTATAGACAAAACCTAAATCTCTGAGTGTTTTAATAGTCACTTATATTTTAAAAGTTCACTTTTAACTTTCCATATCAATTTGTACTTGCATAGAATGAAGTTATCTCCCTCCCTTTTCAGAAATTGATGATAAGATAGGCAGAAGGATGAACCCCTGCTGCTACTGTTGGAAAGAGAAGACTGTCTGGATATTAATGGGGCAGAGAACATAAGGATTCATAAAGAAAATATGTTAATGGTGACAAAAGGGGCACATCCCACTTGATGATACATTTTGGTTATGATGTTAACACAGAAAAGCCAGCTAATCCATCCTGGCAGTGTTATTTTAAGGAAGATTCTAAGAGCCATGAAATAACTTTGTCTAAACAGGTAGGAAATAATACTATCTGAATTACTTGCTAGGTTACCTCTGACTTCACAATCACCTACCAAATAAAGGACTTAAAAATTGCCTACAAAAGTCTCTTTTCCCTCCCATAAACTCTCTATTGCTGTACTTTACTATAAAATGAGTATTTAAGAAGCACCATGGTGCCACATGTCATTTCCTATTTAAATATATCAATACTTTGTGAGATTAAACAACTATTACAGGCACCAAAGAAACAGACTGTTATAGGTAGATCAAGGAGACGGTCGATCACCACAGTTTGGACAAAGATACTTCACATTTCTGAAGTGTCACTTAACTTCATACTGTACTGTAGTTTTGAAAAACTGACCAAGATGACCAAAAAACAGAAATAACTGTATGGAAATAAATCCACATGACATAATGCTTAATTCACGTAGCTCAGCTTTGTGGGCCTACTCAGCCAGATGGCCATTTGAAGCCAAAAATTTTTCCTCAGTAAATACAGACAGGTGGCGGGGGGCGGGGGTGGGGGGGGTGGCAAGCCGAGAATGATAATAAAATGTGGGCAAGGAGCATGTTTCTAAAATAACATCCTGTATTTGCTTCTGTTTCTCACCTTTGAACTGCTTTTCAATTTAAAATCTACTCATGGTCATGTGCGCTTCTGTTTTAAGTCTCTGGTGATAATATATTGTGCCAAATTTATGCTTTTAGGAATCAACATAAAAAGCCATTTTAAATTGGGAGAGGGAAAAGAAAAGAAAAGGGGAACGGAGGAGGAGGGATGTGGGGAAGGGAGAAGGGTGTCAGCTTAGCAGGAGCCAATGGTTCTTCTTGGCCTCAAAATTCTACATATCTGTGAAATTTCAATGAGGGATATTCTAAGAACTTTGTGACATATGCATTCCTCTCTGGTGTAAATTTCCAATGAATTCAAAGCAATTTCCCTGACTAAGAACAGAATCTGATTGCCGAAAAATTTTCAGTTCTTTAAAATTATATATATATATATTTTATATACACACACATGCACATGCACACACACACATGCACACATACAAACATACACATATATACACATATACACACACACACATATTTTCTGTTCTATGGTCACATTTGTCAATTTATTTGAAGGAAGTTCTTTTTAATAATAAGTATTTTACTGTTTTCTTACTATGTTCTCATAGTAGAAATATCATTAAATTGAATATTTTATTGGTTTAGCAATAAAATGTAAATTTAAGCCCTTCTTTAGGCTGAAGTTTCCTTTGAAACAAAATCTCTACATGACTATATTAATACCTGACAATTCGGTTTATAAATTTCCCCTAAGATGTGCGAATTTCCAGTTATAAAAACAGTCATGGGGATGTAAAGTACAGCATAGAGAATATAGTCAATAATATAATAACTATGTATAGTGTCAGATGGGTACTAGACTTATTGAGGGGAGCACTTGGTAAGTTATATAAATATCTAATTGCCGTGTTGTACAGCTGAAACTAATATGTTCAACATCAACTGTAACTTAAAAAAATAAGAAGAAAATAAATTCTTCCTTTCCCACAATTGGGTGCCTAGAAGGATTCAGGAGACCTTAGTCATTGTTTTACATAATTAATTAATTTGTGATGACAAATATTACAGGATTTGTTTAAATCTTAGCTTTAAAAAAAACCATAGAGTTTTGAAATCTTTTTAAAATGTCTTGAGCATAAGCAACAAAGATGAGTGTTGGGCCTAATTTTCCTCACTCTCCACTGCTGAGAGGCTGTGACAGGAGAGAAAGAGTGGGGATTGAGAGGGGTTGAGGGGAGATGACTTGACGGTTCCAGCCAATTTGGCTTAGGAAATGGGGGCCGGGGGCTATAAATTGCTTGTAAGAAAAGCTTCTTGGCGGGGGATGACTATTTTATAGTGAAACTGCGAAGGAGATGGGCGGTCATACACTGACCCTCAAGCCCAGAAGAGAGAGAATCAGTGTATAATTGGGAAACTTTGGTGAGTGGTTGGTAATGTCACAGGACGGACAAGCAATTCGGTGCTCCCAATAATAATATTAACAATTACGCACTCGGAGGCCGGAAGGGCCGTGTCTACCTGTCCTGGACTTGCAGACCAGGGCAGTGTGCAGGTAGGTGCGGGGCGGCTGCCAGTGTGCACGTAGATGCTCACAGAGTCCCCCAACCCTGTCCTTTCGAAGAAGGAACAAACGGGGGCTGTGCCAGTTGGAGGGCGGGAGTGGCCAAGCGGCCGGGTTCAGGCCGGGTTCCCCTCCGGAATCATATTAGTGGGAAGGAGAGGTGGTCCCTCGTCTCATCCCCCCACCTCCTCGGAGGACCAGGGGCCGCTCGGTCGCCGGCGCGGCGGGGGCGGGCTGGGCGGGCCGGCCGTTACCTGGCGGGTCAGTCCTTTCTCCCCGGCGAGGGGCTAAGGGGCCGAGGGGCGGGGCAGGCAGGCTAGTCCCGGGCTGAGGAGCCGCCCATCACCCGCGCGGGGCCGTCCGGGGCTCCTCTTCCTCCTCCGCTCTCGTCTCCCCCTCCCTCTACCGGCCCCTCTTCCTCCTCCTCCCCGGAGGCGCTTTCCGCGGCGGCGGCCGGCCTTTCTAGGGGCGGAGGCGGTGGGGGCGGCTGCCTGGCGTCCTCCCGTTTCCTTGGCAACCCGGCCTCCTCCCTCTGCGCGCGGGCGTGGGGGCGGGGCGGGGACGCGGCCCCGCGGTCCTGAGCGCGACGTGGGCGCCCCGCCGGTTGCCGTGGGAACGAGTGGGATGCGGTCGCGAAGCCGTGATAGCAGCGGGCGGAGATGAGATGCCGAAGGAGGGAGGAGGTGATTGGCTTTGTCTAGATGTCCAAGCCCAGACCTTAAGACCCAAGCCTTCTCTCCTGCCCCGAATCAGTGCTGTGCTTTATAAAGAATGAGTTAGAAAACGAGAGGAGAAAATATTTTTAATTGGAGTAAAATTATAGTAAAGGCAATACATGGGTAGAGGGAAGATAGTGCAGCCGTGGAGTTTGAGCTGTGCAGGGGATCTCTGAAATACGTGTTCCAACATAAAAAGGAAGACACGAATGACTAATTAAGGGTGGCACCCCAGAACCGAGATAAGAACCCAGTTACCTCCCGGTTATCAGTAATGGCCGCCTTTCCCAAGGAAGGAAGTTCTTAGAGGTTTAGAATAGTGGCCACAGGGCTTCGCCCTGTCTCTGCCGGGTTTATTTCTGTCTGTGGTTTTCACAGGCAAAGATGATCCTTCCACTTATTTTGCATATTTAGGCACTCAGTGATTTGTCAGCTGATATCAAGTTAGGGCGTTTTCGATTGAGTAGATAGAGAATAGGGAAAAAAGAGAATAGAAATTCTTGGACCTTTCACCAGTGCCCAGAATCCCTAAGTGTCTGTGGCTTGGGTATCCTCTCGGCACTGTCCCACGTCCAGTTGGTGGCCATGTTCTCTGCAGCACTGCACCACTCTTTCTATTCTTGTCACCACCACCTGAGTTCAGGGCTTCATGCCCTCACGACTGGATTGTTGTAAGGACCTTCTACCCGCACCCTGGGCCCTGTCTTCCACACCCTCTCCCCACCATTTCCCCTATTCTATAAGCAGCATAAATCGGATATCGTTGGTTCCCTGCTAAGAAGCTTCCAAAGACTCTTCCACTTCTGGAATGAAGTCCCAACTCTTGACTATGGCTTTCCCTATTCCCTTCCCCAGGGCTTGCTCTCCTTGCTTGGTTTTCCTCCCTCAACACTTCACTCATACTTCAGCCAGATGAGACTGTGTATCACACACACAACATTGCTCTCTGCCTTCGCACCAGCTTCTAAGGCATATCCTGAGCCAGGTAGAATCCAAGTAAAATGTACTTAGGTGAAGTCTTTGTTTTGAGCACTTTGTCATCCAACCTTCATTGGTCCACCAGCAGTCAATACTTTTCCATCTCCAGTAGGCCAATCTAGGTTTGGTTCTTGTTCTCAGCTATCAAGTAATCTTCATTAAAGCATTAACTGATAAGTACTAACCTAAGACCTCTCCCCATGGTTTTTGCCTTTCAAAAGGAGATGCTTAAAGATGCAAGATCTTCAAGATACAGTAATTGAAACCATAATAGCGAAATGATAGAGAGCTTGTTCTGTTGGAGCTAGGACCCCTCTCAAATAAAAATAAAGGAAATTGACATGCCCAAGGACACATGGTAAGTAGCAGATCAGGGTTCAAAAGCAGAGCATCCCATTCCCAACTCCCTGATGTTGCCTACTAGTAAGAAAAACACCTTGATTTTTCTCCTCCCACTTCAAGATCTGTTTAAAATAATACTGTCTACCTCAAAAGATTGCTGTGAGGATTAAATGAGAGAGGACAAACAAAGCATATACTATGATACTTGCTATGAGGCATATATTAAGATTTTATTTAATTCACATGAGTGTAAACCATAAATATTTTAAGACTTTTAAATAATAAAGTTTGAAGACATCACTTCACAGCTCAGTTTTAAACTTTCTTCTATATTTCAAGTGTTTCTGAAATCTGAGTCCTTTGAAAAGAATCATGGTGCCCTTGAAAGAGGATGAGAGTGCCAGAGGTCAGCCTGTAAAAAGATATTGAGCAACTCCAAATTTAGTGTTTAATGAGTAAACTTAAGCTTGGCATGTAAATTACAAATAAGATTAGCTTTAGCATTAAAAAAAACAAAGCGCTAAGGGGGTGAAGTATTAAAGTGAGGAGGAAACACAGTTCCTGGTAGGGGGTGAAATCCTACTCTTCATGACTCTGTGTACAGTGTCCCTGGTAGATAGTGAATAAATGAAGACAAAAAAACAGACTTAAGGAGATTGTGGATTCTAATGATTGAAATATTTGGTGTTTGAAAATAAACATTAAGAAGTTCTTTAAGAGTTCTGTAAAGGGCAACTTCAAGAATAAAATTTCAGAAGCAGACCCTGTGTTAAGTTTCAGAAATAACATTTTTGAGGGATATATTTAATTCAGTTCAAAGGGTTAGCTGTCCAGAGGGGAAGCTCTGCATTCTAAGCCTCCCCAGGCTTCCAAGACTAGGGTATCTAGGAGTCTCATGGAGACCTGGCCCACCTACTTGGTACTTGATTTGGAATAACCTATGCTCTCTTTGTCTACCTCAGAGTTCCTCCTCCTGAGAGTCTAAGTAGTAGGTCATCTTGTTACTATCTGATCAGGAGCTCTCCTGATGGATGTGGAGCTTCATGCCAGTGGCCTCAGAAGCAGATAGCCTCCCTCATATGCTACATGATTGTTTTTACCTTGGGTCTCGCCATGACTAATGGGTTTCTGTTTTCATCGGTTGAGTCCAATGTGGTGATGTTGCTTTTAGTTAGTGCACAAGGCTCTAGCCATGGCAATCTATCTGTAGAAAGAATCTCCAGGGGCGGCTTGCCTGAGAAGGAGACTGTGGGCATGTTAGTCCTTTAAAGCTTCATGGCTTCTCTTACAGAACCCCTTTGTGTAGGGGATTCATCTGATTGATTTTTAAAACTCACTAATGGCTTATTGAACATGCTATGGGCTGTTGTGACATTCTGTATTCATCCCATAGCTATTTGGCCAGACTATGAGTATGCAATATGACAGTCTCCTAATGCCACTCATTACAAATGGTCCTATATCGATGTCATTAAGATGGCCAGCGAGCTTGGTAGGCTATTTGAAGGTGGACCCTCTGGACTATGTATACATTTTGATGGAGATCATTGAAGATCCAAGATCAAATCTTTGGTTTTATCAGATCAGAAACACCATTTTAGAGCTGATCTTTTTAGGAATTGATTCCTAGGAATTCCACTCAGCAGAGACTAAATGTCCTCCTCCTGACCAAGTTATTATTTTATTCTAGAGAGTAAAGCTGGCAGCTGACCGGCCCTGGTCATATGCACATAGTACTTTCTCCTGGTGGAAAGGCATCCCCAGGAGATCAAATTAAAGATCAGAAGATTTGGTGAATATTAAATTAGGTCCAAGGGAATTGTTTGTTCTTAATATCCCTCATGGGCTGAAAAGGCCATAAGGAGTAACTTTCCTTCTCTCCAGAGATGTTTTCATCTGGGTAACTGATTTGGATAATTCATCTCCAAGCTTTTGGAGACTTTTAAAAGTTGTTTCACTTAACTGTCTTTTTGTTCAACTTCCCGGAACCATTTTTCTACCACTTATGCCATTAATACTGTAGTTTGGAGTTGAGAAGACCTGGGTTAGAATCCCAGCAGTGGCACTTGCTGTATGGTAGTGAACAACTTTCACCCCCCTTTGTACCTCCACCCCTCATAGCCAGAGCCGCCTCATCGGCCTGCCGTGAAGATTAATGAAACAGCAAGTGCAGATTTCTGGCACTGTATCTGATGCATAGTAGCTGCTCAACAAACGATAGCTGTGGTCATTATTTACGTTATAGAGATTTGATTCTTTATGTTGGGATCTGAGGACATCCCAAGAACATCAACCATAAATTCACAAAACACCTCTTAAAGGCTTGTTACTTCTTTAGAATGTTAATCTTATATGACTAACATCATGGTGGCTAACGTCTTCTTGATTGTTTTTTATCCTGGATTTCAGAGAATGACATTTGATGACCTCATTTCTAAATGTGAGAGTGTATCTAATTTAAGATTTACAGCCATCCATGAACTGTATGAAATTTAGTAATGCCCGTTGGGCTTTTGTAGGTCAGATATTTGAGATCTGGGATCTCTTGTGGGATAAAGTAGACTCTATTAGAGATTGGCAAACTCTCTACAATTAATTTAAAAACAACAAGACAAAACAAAAAAACATCTCCTCCTTTGCAGGATCCCTTAGAATTTTCTTCATTTAGAACTGTAGCTGTTCTATTGTGCTGTTTAACAAAGAGAAGGCAAACTCATTAAAGTTTTTGGATCCTAAAGTGTTGAGATATTTCTCAAAAGTTCAAATGAGCTTTGATTTCTTTATCCATTTTGGAAGCTTCAGACTTTTCAAAACCCTTCATTACAGCAATTGATGCAACTGATACCAGATTGAATGTGATTATAAGAACTCTGAGAACATGAAACATACTGCTTCTCTGAATTTATGAGAAATTATTACCAAAGGAAAGAATTTGACTTCTGTCCAGAAGGAGTATCTGATTTGTTTGGACTTTGGATAAACTCAAGCCATACATGTTTGGCCAAGAGTTTAATTTGTGGACTGATCATCAAGCTCTGAGCAAGACTCAGGCTTCAGAAAGCTGTGACAGTGTCAGGGGTCCCACGTGATTGTTAAAAATGTTTCTGGACAGATACTCAGGTCAGACAAGCAAAGGAAAAACTCTTCTCATCAAAAGGGCAGGGGAACATGAGCACTGAGCAGCAACTCCTGGACCTTCACGAAGTATTACTTGACGTATTACTTGACAATGTTTTGTTTGTATAAAAGCTCAGAGCAAGTGAGGTAGAGAGGAGCAGGGGCAGTGCTGGCTTGCTGAGCAGGCAGCCTCCTTTCAATCACCCATTTCCTGGCCTTTGCAGTCATGAAGCTTTTGCCCAGTGGAGTGGGGATCCCTCAGATGCCCGTACCACACAGAGGAGCATTCATCTCTGACAGTATTTCTAACGTCTGCCTTCTTTTCCCTTCAAGGCTCTTTCTTTTGTGATTCTTCCTGTTTTTCTAATTATAGAGGAGCATCAGATTAGTGACTAACTCTAATTTCTCTCTTTAACCCTTCGTGGCTTCTCATTGCCTCTGCCCCACCTAAGGACAGCTGCTTCCTTCTCCCTTAACGAAGGGGTGGTTTGCTCAGGGTTCTCACAGGCAGAAGGGACAGCATCAAGGCCTAGGTGGGAACTAGGTATATAGAGCAGCAGGGAGGAGGAGGGGATACTTAAAGTAAAGATGGGTTGCTGGAGACTGCTGCCAGTGTTCAACATTGTGCATCCCAAAGCAGTGAATCTGGAACATTGTATCCATTCGTATAACCAACAAATATTTCACTAGTAGGTGTCAAGGACAATTTACATTTAAACAAATCAAAACATTTAAACTGATGAATGATAATTAGTGTCAGGACACTAATAGGCTGCGGTGTAGAGAATACTGGGGGTGGCAATGGGAAGGCTGGGGACCTATTTAGACAAAGTGGTGGAGGATGGCCTCTCCGGGTGAGACCTAGGGGATAAAGAGGAGCTGGCTCTCTGAGGGCACAGGTGGAGCAAACAGCACTGGCAAGGTCTGGAAGCGAGAGAGAGCTCGGGGGACTTGAGGACCTGAAAGGAAGCCAGCATGGCTGGAAGACCGTTGTGAGGGAAGTCTGGTGAGGCTGCAAGTGTTGGGGTTGTATTTTAAGTACAATGGAAAGCCATGGAGTGGTTTCAAAGTGTGCCTGTGTGCCTGTGTGCCTGTGTGTGTGTGTGTGTGTGTGTGTGTGTGTGTGTGTGCATGAGACATGTCATGTGGAAACCCCTGAGGGAGTGCCTCACCAGAATTGGTAGTTATGACTTCATGATCCCTAGACTAGCCTTTAAGGAAACTTCCAAATGTCATTCAGACACGTGCTTGTCCAGTGACATGAGACAAGATGATTAAAGATGAACTATCAAAGATATTTCTCCTTGTTCCAGAACATTGACCTAAGCAGATGTCCCATATTGGGTAATATATCATGATGTTTAACTTCCAGTCTCTCATCGCAGTGCATTTCCTAATAATGTCCTTTACTGGTATATTTCTGTCACACACTGAGTCTTTCTCCTTTTATTTCCCTCTCTTTCTTCCTTTCACTCCCCCCTCTTTATTCCTTTCCTGCCCTCTCCAGTCTCTCCCTCCTCTTCTCTCCTTTCCCCTCCTCTCTTCATCCCCATTTCCCCTCACTTCTTGCTCTGCCTTTCTCATCAAGCATCCGAGTTCCTTGCCAAACCACAGCTCTTAGATTTCTATTTTCCCAAACAAATATCTTGGCTGGTCATTTTTACCATCGGTTCTTCTCCTTTCTCGTTAGATGCTAGTCCTTTCTCTGACGCCCCTCACCTCTCCTAGACACTCTTCTCCCCACTCACCCCTCCCTCAACTTGCCTAACACCCCCCAGGTGACACAGTTTAGAAATGTCAACAGGAAAAACCACTCTCGCTCTAGCCCGGCAAGAAGACGACGTGAAGGAAGGAATTAACCTCGGGTGACGTCACTCTATGGCCATCAGTACAGTGGAAGGCAGTTCTTGAAAACCAGATGGAACAGAAGGTATCACTGTGCAGCCGCCCTTCTGTGGCTCACGGCGCCCTCTGAGTCAGGATAACGAGGGAACATTCTTAAAACATGACTTCACCACGCTCAGACCTCAAACGAATTCCTGGATGTGTGTGGAATACGCTCTACCAGCAAGCCTGAGCCCAGACGCGCTGCGGGCTTGTTAGCACTCTTCCTCAGAGCTGTTACCTTTACGAAGCTACCTTCTGAGCCAGTTAGTATGTATTCACATAAAACTAAAAAAAAAATTTTTTTTAAAGGAGACAGTCGGCTTGTACGGCAGACACTGTAGGGCCTCTCACAGCTGTATATTCATAGTTTTGTATTGTGGTGACTGGGTTTCTGTCCTGGGGCATTTGGGCCCTTGACATGACACTTTAGCAGGAAGAAGTTACAGAAATTTCTTGTCAGATGTAGGAAAAAAAACCTCAGGATGTTGTCTATTTCCAAAAATACAGCAGAGATATCCAGTCACAACACGAGTACAGTGTCTCCTTTATTTTATCTACACCTGGAGGGGTGTGTGGTGTGTGTGGGGTGTGTGTGTGTGTGTGTGTGTGTGTGTGTGTGTAGTGTATGTTTAACACAGGCGGCTATTCTGAGTGGATTTTAAGAAATTAATTTAACTGAAAAATGATTAAATTACAAAGAGAGGGAAAAAGCATTTGGTAGGCATCATATGGGGTCAGAGGCCATTGCTAATGCAATATTTCATCAATTGACTCATTGCTATTCTTTCGTTGATGTGATTTAGTTTCTCAAATAGCTCTTATTGTGGCAGGCTTGCATTGGATACATTGTACAGATGCCTTATAATCATTTCAGAGTGTTTACTTAAAAATTTTAAAAGCAATTAAGCAATTCTAAATATATTCATGTGAGTGTGTGTGTGTGTGTGTGTGTGCGCGCGCACACACACATCGACAGAGAGATTTTATAAAGGCTCAGACAAGGGTTCTGAGTGAACACTAGGGCAATCTGAGTGAACACTAGGGCAAGTGTTGAATTTATACACTGTAGTGCCCTTCATGCATTTCAAAGAGCTTCATGCAGACGAATGTTAAGCTTTCTTCATACCCATTGAATATACCATTATCTCCTCTAATACACTGAAGAAACCAGAGAACAAAGAGTCTCCCTGTGTTCCTTATCCAAGGCCACACAACTGTTGCTGGAACCTTGAGCTTTCCGAGTGCCAGGCACTTATTTGTGGCATATCACAAACGTGGAAAATGGTGGTGGGTCAGTTTGTTAAAAAGTATAATAATCTACTATGGGGGGTGGGGAGGGTAGGGTTTTGACAGACTCTGCTTTTTACTTATTTTGATACAAAATAGAACAAAGCAAGGCAGAATAATGGGCTTTCTCATAGAAACCTCCCGAGGTCTGGGGTAAAACAGGAGTGCATGTATGTCCGCAGGAGAGGGCAAAGCGGCATTTTGGCAATGTGTAAATAGGTGTGTGTGTGTGCACATGGGTAGCAGTCTTCATGCCCTGACCTGCCTGGTCTCTCTTCTGCTTCATCTTTGTCCAGAATATTGTGTCCAGAGTTTGGAAGTGCAGATGCGGTCTGACGTAGAGGTTTGGAATCAAGGGCCATCGGCAGGATGATGGACTCTCCCGGTACCCCCTCCACCCCCGCAGTGAGGCCCCCAATGAGGCAGGGAAACGTATTCATTCATCAAAGGCTTATCCAGCACTTAAGTGCCAAGTGCTGTGCTGGGTTCTAGGGACTCCGAGGAATAAGACACAGTCTTTGTGCTTCCTGGGGAGGAACGAAAGCAAACAAGACCATGGAGTAAGGTCTACAGTAGAGGCAGGTGTGGGCCTGGGAGAGGGTGACGGGGAGATGAAAAGAGTGAAAGAAAGGTTCCCACAATGAGAATTGAAGTGCCTCCAAGTATTGCTTGAGGTCCTACTCAGTGTGGCCCGCAGATGTGCTGGTGCCGTCGGTTCCCTTGGGACAGAAGCCTTTCTCACAGTGCCAGAGGCTGGCTAGCCGTGAGCTAGATGACGTTGGCTGTCAGCTCGCCCAGCTTGGCGTCTCTGCCCCTTTCCTCCCTCCCACACGTTTCTTTCCTTCCCTGTTTGGAGGGGCGCCTGGCAGTCTTATCAAATTCTGCGTAGGGCAGCCACACAGAGTCAGTCAATATTATTAAGTCAAACTGATCTGAAAAGTATTCACATTGAGGTATAAAGGACTAATATGGGGTGCACCTGGGAGCACGTGTGTTTGAGGCCTCAAAACCGTAGGCTAAAAGAATTTCAGCCAAATGAGGAGAAAAGGGCTTTCTTAACGTGCCAGAGCACTGCATGCACCTCTGAATTCATGTATTCTGGACGGTCGCCCACTCTTTCTGTATTTAAAGTTGGCCCTGTTTCCAAACATTCAGCCTTACATATTTTTCCCTCTCGGCCCTCTATTGTGACTGTAGGATAAGGCCGGGCGGGGGCCCGATAACTGCTAATCTGAGTCCTTTTGACTGGAAATCCCACAGGACGGCAGAAACAACTGCTTTGAAGCATTTGAGACACCAGTGACGAAAAACAAAGTTGGGTGAGCGGGACGATGTTTAGATGTTGTCCCCTCTGAATGCACTCACTAATTTAGTTCATTCTTGACCATTTGTTCGTTTCCTGCTCCAGGACAGACCTGGCCTGAGTGTGTGAATGGGGATGACATTCTGATTGGGGAGCTATATTGAAATTATATTCCTAATGTTAGGTGGGAGGAAGAGGGGAATGGCCAGTCACCTTCACGTTGCTCTCTCTTGTAGGAAGCTAAGTCTCCCAAGGGCCACACTTGGGTGTACAGAGAGTCCTATTGGCATAATGTCCCACTTTGATCTGTGTGTCCCCATCCAGATAAGGTTGTGTCGATTGAGTCAGTTGCATTAAGAATAGTTCCCTTGTAGGAGCTTGTGCAGTAAAGACTAGTGATTACATGTTTTCCAAACCCCAACCTAGTTCATTCTGAGGAGTGGTCTTCTTTTAAACATTATAAATTTCAATTAAAGTTTTAGAAAGCAGACGCCTCTCAGTCAGCATTGTCCAATAGAAATATAATGGGAGCCACCTAATTTAAAATTTTCTAGTCATCATATTTAGAAAGGTAAAAGAAACAGGTGAAATTAATTTTAGTAATACATTTTATTAAACCCATTATGTTAAAACTTTATTAATTCAACACATAAACTTATTAATGAGATATTTTACTTTTTTGGTACTAAGTATGCAAACTTCGGTGTTCATTTTTTTACTTCCAGTGCATCTCAGTTGGGGCTAATCACATTTCAGGTTTCATGCAACATGTGACTGATGGTTACCTATAATATTAATCTGTGAAGCTCTTGGTACCTTTTAAATGGCAACAGTTTAACTTCTCTGGATAAAAACATTACAAAGTGGGAATCAGTGCATCTTGGACAAGTGATGCCTGAACACATTTGTGGAGAGTGAATTTTAGGCAGTGGGTAATAGAATTTAGGTTTCTAGTCCAGGGCTCTTTTAGTGACTTAATAAAAATGAAAAGCTATGACTCCAGCTCCATAGTGTGTGAAGTCTCTGCTGGCAAATCTCGCATAAAGGAGAACTTAACAGAGTAAATGGCTCTTCTCCTGGCACCTGCTCCCAAGCCATGATACCATGAAACTGGAGAATGGGGAAGGACCTCAGAGCCCCTGTCTAATTGTCTTCCTCTCAGTGCCTCAGAATCAGAGAGAGGAATGTCAGGAAAATACTGATTCCTGGGCCCCCATGAGAGAATCAGCTCCAACTGGTCTGGGGTGGGGCTTAGATATCAGTATTTTTTAAAGTCCCCAAGGTGATTCCAACGTATAGTTTGGGCTCTGAAGGCAGGCACATCCCCTTCATTTTTATAGGTGAAGAAACAGAGACTGAGTTAAGTGATTCACCTAAGGCCCTGCAGCTCGTGGGAGGCAGAGGGAGGCCCAGAACCTGGGGATTCTTCTCTAACTGCCTCATATAGAGAGAAACATTTCAATAATACCTGCGTTGTGGGTCTTTTTCCTGTTTAATTCCAGAATTACTCTCATTTTGAATTGAGGTACATTACTCAGTTCAACCTCGACTAGACATAAACTTCAAGAAAAGGCTCTAAACCCTTATTTCCTAGAAAAATCTTCAAATCAATGATAGCTTTCGAGTGATTCTGATTTAGGACAATGGCCCTGAGTGCCGCCTGTTTTAGGTCCACTTGGGATCTGAAACTCTACACTTTAAATATAGAGTTTTATTGGCAAGGTGAGGGAGGAAGCCCAAAGGAGCAAACACCTGAATCTGATCAGCGTTTTATTTTCATTGACTCACAGCTGAAGCCAGTGTGGCTCATTAACAGGGGCCTCACACGCAAATAGATCCAAGAGCCAAGCAGGAAGTTTGTGTGAGTAAGGTGGGCTGGGGAGACCGACTGCCTGGAGAGGGACCCGCCATTGTCCAGCTCCTGGCCCTCTGCTGTGGCATGACCTCGCAGGTGTTGTGTCACCAGCCCTTCTGAATGCTTATGAAGTCAGGAATGCAGGTTTGTGTCTATTTCTGTTTTGTTTGTTTGTTTTGTTTTGTTTTTGTGAAATACCCTGATTTGTGAACGTTGGCAACTAATTTTTAGAAAAACTTTCTAAGGGTCAAATACAGCCCACTTGTGAGCTCTGTTCTACCTGTAAGGCATCCAAGTGCAAACTTTTAGGCATGTCTAAGACTTCATACTCAGTCTTGAGTTTTATTGGTTTATAAAATGTTGGTTTTGTACAATCCCACTTACGTTTACCCTAGACTCTGTGAGGCTGATGCAAGCGAGCATCAGTACCAGAAGGAAAAATGGTAGAAAAGTGGTGCCTCAGTTTCCTTTTAAATTTTATTTATTTTCTCACTGTTCTCACATTTCTTTTGAGTTTGGCACCTCTGACATGTCATCAATTTTCATAATAAAATTGAAAGCAAAGGTCATTACAGTTCATAAGATCTAGTATAACTTTTTTTTTTTTTAAATAAAAGACTATTCATCAAGGATCTGAAAACAGACCAAATGTGTTTTGCTGTGAACAATTTGTAGAGACAAAGTGAGGCAGTGGTTTGGGTTTAAAGAAAAAAATAATAATAATACAGTGATGGAAGGATAAAGAATGCAAGGATTCAGATGATCTGCGGAGGATTAGTATAACTTATTTTTAAATTCTATTTGAATGTATAACAAGTCAGGCTATTACTAGCATTGCTGTGGGATAGACTAGCTGTGCTGTGCACGGCCGTATAAAGAAAAATGTTCTCATTCACTGTAGAATGAAATGGAAGTTTCCATCGTAGCACTGGAGCAAACTTGGAGCCAATGAAACGATAATCGAAGTAAAAATTAGAATTACTCTTATGCCCATTCTTTGTTTCGAGAAGAAAACACCCTACATACGTACACAGCATGACTCTGAGAGCCCCCGACTTCAAATAAGTGAAGGCATTAATAATAACAGGTGGAGCCCGTTTAGTTAACGATTTAAAAGTTGGTGCTAAATTCCACTTTGAAGTATATATTGCAAAAATAAAGGCAAGTTATTTTGTGAGTAACGTATAACTTATAAGTGAAGCATAGCAGAGATTAAGGTAAAATATGTATGTCATTTGGATCTTGTTTATTCTCCCTACACATAACCTTGAATTTTGCCACAGGTTTTTTTTTTTTTTTTTTTTTTTTGATGTAAAAAAGTTAAAATTAGAATATGTATTTGTAAGCATCTGTTTCAGGTATAGTTCTGGGAACAGTTATACTGTCCTCAAATAACCAGAGGTGGGTAACAGTTTCTGACAAGAGCTAAAGGGAGCAGGATTAAACAAGAATTAGAGCGATTATATTTTCTTTATCTAAAACCTTCAAGTCTTTGGAAAGCTGCTTGGTTTCTATTTTGAGCATGCTGCCCACATATCTTAACGACAGAATTTTTGCATAATTTCGCTCTTCCTCTTTTTATCTCTGTTTGGGTGTATTTATTATTTCATATGTGATGATGCAAAGCTCATTAAAAGGTACATTTATATTCTTGTTATCTGTATGAGGATCTAGCTGTTTTTCTCTGTTTATAGAGCCCTCACTGTAATATTCAGATTTGCTGGCAATGGGCCCTTTCTAACACTATACTTTCCCTTCCCCTCTGTGGCTCTATTTATGGGAGTCTATGCGATTTACTCAAGACTAATAAAGACAGTGGGAAAGGATGGGTCATGGATCTATCCATCCATGGAATTTTAGCACTTTTAGAGGGAGGTTTATCTTATGTTCTTTCCCCCCACCCCAGTTTAATTAAAACAAACCAAAAAAAAGCATTAGTCCAAATAAGTGTCAGTTGGCAGATCTCCGTTATTCAACTGGAGGGCCTCCAGAGTTTCTGATGCTTGGAGATGGACAAGTAATTACCTCCTGTCTGTGACTATTTTCTACCAGGCTAAGCCCAATGTTTATTGTAAACTATCTGCCATTAAAAGCTGTAATAGCAAGCCTTATGTTCCCACACCATAAATTTGACTTGCACTGTTTTCTTATTTACCTTCATGTTTTATTATATTCTTTGAAATGTTTCATTTTAAAGGAAGATAAGGGAAGAATGAAAATTGAACAAAAGCCAAATTCATGCTTGAAAAAAGATATGCTTGTCATATACATATTTTTTTTATACGCCCAGATGGCCCTGATGGCCACTTTCTGGATGCTGACAAATTCTGTGGAACTATTAGATGTCATTGCTATTAGTGTATCACTTGTGAAATGATCCAGGAAATAGCCTAGAAATTATAAAGTTGAACTAGACCGCATAGGTCCAGGATAGCAGTTTTCAAACTCTTTGGTCTCAGGACCCATTTATACTCTTAAAAATTTTGAAGACCCTCAAAGAGCTTTTGTGTGGGTCATATCAATATTTACTGCATAAGAAATGAGAACTGAGACCTTCTGAAGTTATTTGTTTGAAAACAATTTAAAAAACCCATTACATATTATCGTAAATAACATTTTAAAAGAAAAATAACTATTTTCTAAAAGTTTATATGAGAGGATTGTCTTAATTTTGTCACTTAATACAAGACAGGTGGATTCTCATATCTGTTCATTCAATCTGTTGTGATATGTTGCTTTGGTTTAAGGAGTTGAAGAAAATTTGGCCCTACTAGATATGTAGTTGGAAAGAGAATATTTTAACAGCCTTTTCAAATAATTATGGATATTCTTCTTTGATTCCAAACCCAGATTTGAGAAAAGTGGTAATTTCTTAAAGGTTAGTTGCAATGAGAGATCTGAAACCCTACGAGTGAATCTTTTTTTAACTAACAGATTTTACTTTAGAGTTGTTTTAGGTTTACAAAAAAATTGAGTAGATAGATAGTATAGAGTCCCCATATATTTCTCCCCTCAGTTTCCCCTATTATTAATATCTTGCATTATTTGGTACATTTGTTACAATCGATGAGCCAGTATTGATACATTATTAAAGTCCATAGTTTACCTTGGGGTTCACTCTTTGATATATAGTTCTATGGGTTTTGACAAGTGCACATCGTATATCCATCATGACAGTATCATACAGAATAGTGTCGCAGGTCCCTCAAACCTTTCTGTTCCACCCATTCATCCCTTTTCCTCTTCCCCTGAAACTCTGGTATCCACTGATCATCTTACTGTCTCCATAGGTTTGTCTTTCATAGATTATCTTAGAGTTAGAATCATATGGACCAATGATTCTTTCTCAGACCGGCTTCTTTCACTAAGTAGTATGCACTTCGTGTTTTTTTATGTCTTTTCATGGTTTGGTAGTTCATTTCTTTTTATAGCTAAAGAATATTCCATTGATGAATTTGTTATCTACCTTTTGAGGGACATCTTGGTTGCTTCCAACTGGAAATTATCAATAAAGCTCCTATGAACATTTGTGTGCAGGTTTTTGTGTGGACCTAAGTTTTCAACTCATTTGAGTAAATGCCAAGGAATGTGATTGCCGAATCCTCTGGCAAGGCTATGTTTAGCTCTGTAAGAACTGCAAGACTATCTTCCAAAGCAACTGTACCATTTTACATTCCCGCCAGCAATGAATGAGGGTTCCTATTGTTCTATATCCTTGTCAGCATTGGTGTTATCGTTTTTTTGTTTGTTTGTTTGTTTGTTTTTAGTGATTCTAATAGGTGTCTAGTAGTATCCTATTTTTGTTTTAATTTGTAATTCCTTAATGACATGATGTTGAGCATCTTTCTTTATGCTTATTTGCTGTGTATCTTCTTTGGTGAAGTGCCTATTGAGATCTTTTGCCCATTTTTAAATTGGGTTTATTGTTGAGTTTAAAGAGTTCTTGTATATTTTGGATACTAGTCCTTTATCAGATGTGTGTTTTATAAACATTTTTCTCCCAGCCTGTGGCCTGTCTTTCCATTTTCTAAAATCAATGAACCTTTCATATATGTACAGTTTGGTGCCACTGTCCTGATTTATGCTAAGGCACCAGCAGTTTTACCCACAATTATTGTGAAATATCAGTGCAAATCAATACAGAGAAAAGGCAAATGACATCTTAATATTATTGCAAAAATAGTTTTAATTTTGTGGACACCCCTGAAAGGATTTTGGGGATCCCTGGGGCCCAAAGACTGTACTTTGAGAACCACTGGCCTAGAGCAAATAAATACAACCCATACTACTCTTTAGTTCAAGTCTCAGAAAGACCAAATATAATTAGAAATATGAGTTCTCCAAATGTAAAGTGTTAACTTAGTTTTCTGCCAAAGGATTTAGAAGACACAGAAAAAATATTATGCACTGAAGTCAGTGTTCTAATTCATTGGGCAGAGTTAATTTTGTTTAGGTTTTTTTCCTGGTGATTCTTGGCAGAATATTGTATTTATTTTTCAAGACGTACATTGTGTGTGTGTATAATTATATCAACTAAAGTTTGTGAGCCAATGAATATCTCTGAATAGCTAAAATATTGGTAGATGATGCCCAATATATATTTGTATATATAAACAATTTATGGACTCTCAACTTTTTCCTTTTGTATTCCTTTCCCAGTGTTCAAGAAACATAGAAATGGGGAAAGAACTCTAGCTTTGCAAAGCAAATGAACCTGGATTTGAATCTTGGCTGTTTAATCTTATTTAACTTCTCTGAGCCTGTGTCCTCCATGTGCAAAATCATTCTCAAGACTGTGAAGATTATGTATATAAGGCGATATATAAAAATGGTCTGGAACCTCAGAGGTATCACTCAAATAGCTAACATCATCACCAAAAGTCATTCCCTCTATTTTTAACAAATTTACAAGCTATTCTTCTTGCCCAGGAAATTAGCCTTAGTGCGAGTTTACTGGAGAAAATACGAATAAGACTTAGTATATCTTTCTAGGTATCATAGGATTTTCACAGGAACCTAAGCATTAAACCAGAGGAATAAATATCAAGTATTGTCAACCCCCAGCTGAGGGATGAAAGAGGTAAATGAGATGCAGCTAGAATAGAACCTAAGGATGAAACCACAGGAGGTGTGATATACAACTGAGGAGGTGGCTGAGACCCATTCCAAAGACAAAGTTCTAGTAATGGTCAAAAGTTAAGAGTGAGAGAAAATCATGGGTGTGTTCCAGAAGTATCAGGAGCAGAAATCAATGGTGAACCACTAGCGAAATGTCACAGGGATTTACTTCCCCACACACAATTCTCATGGGCGAAATTAACTGCATATTCCCCTCAACCAGAAGCACCTTAATGCTGCTTGTGGAAGCATGACATGTCAAGAAACAGCTGGAAAAGGTGGTATTTTTAAGGCAAAGGTGGTCGTCTTGACATTCTTGAAATGAAGAGTTTGGGTTCTGGAGCCACACTACACGTGCTTTGAATCCTAGCTCCACTTGCTACTATGTGACTTAGGGCAACCACATAAAGCAGTTCTGCCTATGTCTTCTTATATGTAAAATGAGGAGTGTTATGAGGACTGAGCTCCACGTAAAGCATTCTGAAAAATACCTGATGTGAAGTAAGAGTTCAGTAAATGCCAGCTTTTGTTATTAGTCTACCACCCATGTTCATGCATCTGACTGACACTGAGTGCAGCTGTGTGAAACCTCTGTGCAGTTTACCTGTCTCCCTTAGACACTATGATGTTTTTGGTGAAGAGATATATTCCATATAGTCTTCTGCTTCTAGTTCCAAGTTAATGTTAGGGCTAAAATTAACAGTAAATAGACAGTGTTATTTATGGAGACTCTAGATCCTCTACCAGTGACCACAGCTTTAGGCCAATGAGTTTCAAAGACTTTTCAATCTACCCTTAGAATTATTTTTAGTCTTTTACTCTTTTCAGATGTCTTGTGCGATCACTGTAGAAAATTTAGAACACTAAGGAAATTTAAATCACTCAAATCCCAGAGTTATTTGGGTTGTTTATTGTTGAGTTTTAAGAGTTCTTTGTATATTTTGGGTTCTGGTCCTTTATCATATATATGTTTTGTAAATATTTTGGCAGTGGAGCTGCCTACATCCTTGGGGGCATGACCCCTGTCTGGCAGAACCGGGGAGGTAGGACTGCTGTCCCAGTGGGTCCAGAAGGATCAAACCAAACCAAAGAGGATTTTCTCAAACCTTAAAAACCAATGGAATTTACCTTGTTAAGATTTGGACTTGCTTGGGACTCATTACTCCTTCTTTCTTTCCAATTTCTTCCTTTTGGAATGGAAATGTCTGTCCTATGGCTTTCAGAATCTATAAAAAACCTTCAACAGCTAATCTTATTCTTAACGGTGAAAGACTGAAGCTTTTCCCCTAAGATTGGGAACAAGGTAAGGATGTCTGTTCTCACCACTCCTATTGAACATGGTACTGGGAGGTCTAGCCAGTGCAAACAAGCAAGAAAAGAAAAAGCATACAAATTGAGAAGAAAAAAATAAAACTGTCCCTATTTGCAGATGACATAATTGTTTGGTTTTGGCAAATTCTTTGGGATTTTCTATGTGGACAAACTTTGTGGAACTAATAAATGAGTTCCATAAAGTTGTATGATATAAGATCAACATACATAAATCCATTATTTCTATGTACTCGCAATGAATATGTGGATACCAAAATTAAAACACAAAACTATTAATAGTAACTCAAAAAATACTTAGGTATAAACCTAATAAAACATGTACAGAATTTGTATGTTTTAAATCATACAATATGATGTAAAATATCAAAGATCTAAATAAATGGATTGGGAGACTCAACATAGTAAAGATGTCAGTTCTCCCTAAATGAATGTGAAGGTTTAATGTAATTCCTATCAAAATTCCAGCAAGAATTTTTGTACAGGTCTAGATAAGACTTCTAAAATTTATATGAAAAAATCAAAAACAAAAAGCCAAAACAATTTTGAAAAAGAATAAAGAGTAATCAGTCTATCCAATTTTAAGACTTACTCTATAGCTATAGTAATTATGATTGCATAGTATTGGCAAAGAGAGATATATATATATATATTCTTGGAATAGAATAGAGAATTTGGAATAGGCCCACAAAAATGTGCCCAACTGACTTTTTACAAAGATGTAAAAGCAATTCAATGGAGAAAAGCCTTTTTGAGAAATGGTGCTGGAGCAACGAGACATCCATAGGCTAAAAAAACCCCAAACTTCAAAACAAAACCGTGACCTAAATTTCTCACTTTACACAAAAATTAAAAAAAAAAATTCACAGACTTAAATACAAAATGTAAAACTATAAGATTTTTACCAAAAAAAGAGAAAGTCTTGGGGATGTAGAGCTAGGCAAAGAGTTGAACATGACACCAAAAATAGGATCCATAAAAGGAAAAATTGATAAATTAGACTTTGTCAAATTAGAAATTTTGCTCTGCAAAATATTGTCAGGCAGATAAAAAGACAGCTCTAGACTTCTACAGAAAAATATTTGCAAGCTACATATCTGGCAAAGGATTAGTATCTAGAATATATAAAGAATTATCAAAACTCAACAATAAAACAAACAAAAGAATACAACTAGATGATAACCAAAAGACACAAAGAAGATGACATTAAAGATGTCAATAACGGACATGGTTCCATAGTGTAGTGGTTAGCATGTCTGCTTTACTCGCAGAAGGTCCTAGGTTCGTGCCCCAGTAGAGCCATGGTCCATGGTCTACGGCCATGTCACCCTGAACAAGCTCAATGTCTGATCTCGGAAGCTAAGCAGGTTCGGGCCTAGTTAGTACTTGGATGGGAGACCATCTAGGAAGACCAGGTGCTGTAAGCATAAATAATAATAATAATAAATAATAAATGTCAAAATCACATGAAAAGATATTCAATATCGTTATCCATTAGAGAAATCTAGATTAAATCCAACATGAGACACTACTACTTGCCTATCAGAATAGCTAAAATTAAAAAAACAGTGACAAGTGTTGGCAAGGATACAAAGAGACTGGATCACTTATACATGGCTGGTGTGACTGTAAAATGGTGCAGCCACTCTGGAAAACAGTTTGTCAGTTTTATAAAAAACTAAACACGTAATGACCATACAATCCAGCAATTACACTCTTGGCATTTATTCCAGAAAAATGAAGACATATGTTCAGTTCACACAAAAACCTGTACACAAATGTTAATCACAGCTTTATTCATAATAGCTACAAACTGGAAACAACCCAGATGTCCTTCAACTGGTGACTCATTAAACAAACCATGGTATATCCAAAATACTACTGAACAATAAAAAGGAGCAAACTGGATACACAACTCCTGCCTGACTCTCCAGGAGGTTATGCTGAGTGAATAAAGCCAAGCCCCAAACATTATATACTATACAATTTCATTTATATGACATTCTTGAAATGGGAGAATTATAGAACTGGTTTAGTGGTTGCCAGGGGTTATGGAAGGGGTCGGGGTGGGAGAGAAGTGGGGAAAAGCAACATGTCCACCTTGGTGGTGAAGGGAGAGAACCAAGTAAAGGGTATATGAAGCTTCTCTGTATTATTTCTAGTTGCACGAGAATCTACAATGATCTCAAAATCAGACAAGAGTCAGATAACGTTTGTGCTGCTTGGGCAAGAACATGGTAGATGTCCTAACAGCATCCTCGGTTTGTCGTCCTCCAAGGCTGCCTCAGAACGGCTGACTGCTCACCTCGGGTGGTTTCTTGTTGCTTCTTCCTAAAGTAGTCCATTTAATGCTTACCTCAACCCTGTGAAAGGCCATTATTCCCAGTTCTCTTATGAGGAACCTGAGGTCAGTGAGGTCCACTGACTTGCCCTAGGCTACACAGTTGCAAAGCCCAGTGTTCTTAGACTTTAAACAGCCATCCTATGTGGAGATGACAGAGCACTTTAGTTGCCCAGAGGAGCCAGGTGCTAGCCCAGGGGGGAAGGTGAAGCCCCGCCCTCAGGCTACAGGTCAAGAGTATGAGTCCCCAGAGCTATGGTTTGTCATTGTCCAGAGCTCTAGGGTGGAGAGCGGGACAAGGAAAAGGAGAGGTTGGCAGAGGCTGACGGCACTCATAACCTGGTGGGGGAGGGGAGTAAAAAAATCCCACCACCCAAGTGCCACTCTTAGAGATCCAGAATTCAGCTCATCTGCCTGAAGGGCACCCCAGTGGTCTCAGTGTCCCCAAAGGTGGCAGGCTGGGACACAGGCTCTGTGTGAGTCTCTTATAGTTCCCACATCCAGCCCGGTAAGAAATTATGGCTACATTAACAACAACAAAAAAGTCTTATCACTTAAAGATAATTTATAGATGAGACAGCTTATGGAAATTTTTGGGTTCTTAGCTAAGGAATTTGGTTTGTTTTTGAAGGCAAAGGGTGTCTACTGAAGAATTTTAAGAAGTGGTTATATGATTTGTAATTTTCAAAAGTCATTTGGATTCATTCCAATAATGTCCTTTATAGCAAAAGAAAGTCCCAAATCACAGGTCGTATTCTGCTGTCACATCGCTTTAGTCACTTTCAGTCTGAAATGTTTCCTCAGTGTTTTCAATATCTTTCAGAAACGGCATTTTTGAGGGGTTTGGCTGGTTATTTTGCAGAATGCCTCTTGATTTGGGTTTGTCTAATATTTCTTATTAGATCCAGGCTATGCATTTTGACAGAAATATACCAGAAACAATGCTGTGTCATTAGTGAATCATATCAGATGATATCAATAGGTCCCATTAATTGTGGCGTTTAGATCATTAGATTAAGATGCCTGCCAAGTATCTTCATTAGAAAGTTATTATTTTTCTCTTTGTAATTTATAAATTCATTCTCTTCTGGAAAGATATTTTGAGACAGTTGTAAAGATGCTGTTACTCAAATTTTTACCCTCTAGTTTTAATAAAAATTAATGATTCTTCATGAATCAATTATTGCTATAATGGTTGCCAAATGACAATTTTCTACTTCCATTATTTCTTTCATACTTATTAGACAGCTTTCTTCTATAAAGCAGAAATTTCCCATCTCCGTTTATTTATTTACACACACATGCATATGTGCACACACAGACTCATGTATTCTTATTTAAAGAATCCCTTTCTGCATCATATTTTAGGTGTTTTAAGTGTTTCTCTTGTAGACAGCATAGAGCTAAACTTTTTTCTTTCCCCAAATTTTCCAACCTTTAAACAGTGAGTTTTATTCATTTATATGAATTATGAAAATAGTATATCTGGATTTATTTCTACAAAGAATTATGTAGATCTACATGTACTGATGTAATAAATGAAGATGTAGTCTTAAGGGAAAAAACAATTTGTGGAAAAGTATTATAGTATAAGCCCATCTGTTGGGGGAAAGAGTATATGTACATATATTTCCATAGTTATACAAATTTCTGGAAGGCTACATAAATAGGTTACCATTGGTTATTTCTAAGGAGATGGACTGTGAGAAGGGGTCTACTCAACTTATAGTTTTATATATTACTTGAATTTCAACATCTATGAACAGGTATTACTTTTATAATTAAAAAGCCCAACATCTGCCTACCAGAAGCTCACACCTTAAGACAGAGACAGATAAACACTTGCATTGCATATCACCCGAGGCTGTTAGAGGAAAGCCCAGGCAGGCTGCTGTAAGAGCAGGCAAGCTAAGGGGACAGGGCTAGCTCGGTAGAGAAGACACGTGAATGCAGTTCTGAAGTGAGGCATCTTGCTTCATGCAAAGGCTGAGGGAGGAGGGCACTGGGATCAGGCAGGTTTGAGTCTCTGTTTAGCTTCTTGTTACCTGTGTGGCCTTCAGCAAATTCTCTAAGTACCATGGGATTGTTGGGAGGATTAGAAATTATTACGTATGTGTACAGTACCAAATCCATGTCAGCATAAACAAACATTCCATATATTTTTGAGGAACAAGTAGGTGTTAAGCAAGGGAAAAAGGGTGGCTGAGAGGAGAAGGCCATTGCTCAGAGGAATAGCACAGGGTTTACTAGGTCCAAGCTTTGGATGCTGGTCTGGGGAAGTGGAGAGAGACACAGGCGCACCGAATGAAGAGCACTGAATTCCATGCTAAGGAGTTTGGTTTGTATTTTGAAGGCAAAGGGCATTTATTGAAGAATTTTAAGCAGAAGTGGTTACAAGATGAGATTTGTAATTTAGAAAGGTAATTGGCAGCAGACTGGGGTGTGGGTGTGTGTAGCTAAAAGTAGAATTAGAAAGGCCCATTAGATTGTCACAGTAATCCGGGAGGAAGATGAAGATGACCTGAATTAAAGCACTTAGCTATGGAGGAGGTTGAATCATTAAGACCTTAACACCTCTTGAATGAAGAAGTCTATAGCATCTATCTGTGTTTGGTGGTGGGTACAGGTAGACCGGTAGGGGGTAGATCTGGAGGAGAGAGGAGTCCAGCTTTAGGCATGCTGAGTTTAAGGTGTCTTGGGACATATAAGTAATGATTTAGTAAGCCAGTGGATATATGAGGCTGCAGTTCAGAAGGAAAAACCTGTGCTGGAATTAAAGTCTAGTTTGTGAGTGTAAGAGAGGGTGGATGGCCAGAAATGCAATAATTACTTGGAGTAATGATCAATCACGAAGGGTTATGAGCCTTGGTGGATTACTTGGTCTTACAGCTCTAAGTGGAAGGCTGATCAAAAGTCTCAGTATCAACAACAATCAAGGCCTAAGGGAGTGTCAGAGGCTTAAAGATGACACCTGGAGGTTACTGCTGTTAAAATAACCAAAAACTTCAATTATTTTGCTTCCAAGGAGAGCTATGACAAACTGTTGAAATACCTTTGGCGAGTGGTAGATGTCACCTGAAACTGACAATTACATTATTTCTTCTGATTAGAGATTTAAGGATATGGGTTGAAGAGTAGTCGATAAAGGCTATTAAATCAGACGAGAATCCTGAGTAAAATATTTGAAAGTCCATGTTCAAAACTTTGAGTGTGGTTCTTTGTGGTTCATAGGGGTATCCTTATGAGAATTGGGTGAAATGGTGAGAGCAGTATTAAAGAAAAATTTAAAGAATCAGATTTTTTTGTCTTTACAACCGATACCTTGTATAATTGATAGGGTAACCTAATGTTGCTGTAGGTCGATGCCTTCCCATAAAAGTTTTCAACCTGGGTACCTAGGGGAGGGATTTCATAATCCACAGAGCCCTACAGATTGTTTGCAAAGTATTAGGTGAATATATGTGTGCATTTTCTGGGGAGAAAGGCCGTCAAACCATTACTGTAGCAGTTGATCTTGTTTTTTTCTGGTTTCTCCTTTCTTTTTCCTTTTTCTATACATTTTTCCTTTCCTTCTTGCTTGTGTCTTGGGCTTAACAGACCATGGGAAGAATTTTCTTACCCCCTTGTTTAGCTATATTCATCCCACATCTAGTTAAAATGATTGATGACCCTTGGTCTAGAACAGTGACTTCAAACCCCCTCCTCCTCTTTAAAAAAATATATAGAATATTCTTCAATCTTTTTGTTTTATTAAAAAAATTTTTTGACCTAGAGACCAGATTTAGAATCTAGGGAAGCCAGGTCCCTACCCCAAGCCATCCCACAGATGTATATTTGAGGTATCTTTTAAAACCACTGGTCTAAAGCAGGGCATTGGGTTGGGGATCAAGAGAACAACTCCATTAGAGTCCCACAGGAGAGCAGCATTAATCAAGGTGCCAAGGAACACAAGATAAGTACATTTCTGTTCTGCTAGGCTTAAAAGATTATCCCAATGGGGTGGCTCTTGAGGGAAATGGAGCGAACCCTGGCTCCTCTGGTTAGTTTAGTGTCATGTGAGTGAAACTGACTTGGCAGGCTTGACGTCTTCATCAGTTCAATCAGGCCGATTTCGTGCCTACAAGGTATACTCTGGGTTGCAGCTGGACTTCTTTCCAGAGTGGGCTATTTGTGAGATTTAGAGTAGGGGTGTTTATAGGGGTACATGTAACTCTATCAGTCATGCTGGGGAAAAAAAAAGCCATTCAAACTGCAAAACAGTACATATGATTTGTTAATTATGAAGAGGATCCTTTTGTAAATATGCATCTTGAGATGACTACTGGATATCTAAGAAATCATCAGGAAAGAAAGCCATTAGTCTCTGTAACATCGTCACACCTATTGACTGTCCATAATGAGTACAGCAGGTCCTTGAATAACGTCATTTCATTATAACATTGATAAGGGAAGAAAATCAATTTCCAGCAGGGCCCACAGTCTGTGTGGAGTTCGCATGTTCTCCCCATGTCTGCATGGGTTTTCTCCCACATCCCTAAGATGTGCGTGTGAAATAAATTGGCATGTCTAATTTGTCCCAGTCTGAGAAAGTGTGTGTGTGTTTGCATGCATGCATCCTGCAATGGAAGGGCGTCCTGTCCATGGTGGGTTCTTGCCTTGCACCCTGAGCTGCTAGGATGGGCTCCAACCACTTGCCACTCTGAGCTGGAATAAGTGGGTTGGAAAAGCACTGTCTGATTTGTTTTTATTAATCTTTCTTAAATATGTGTAGCTCATACTTGTTTCAATGCTTAATAGAAGTGTTTCAAGTCTTTATTTAGAAGTTGGTAATGTTTTTGTGACCAGAAATATATGTAGGAACTTAACTCTTGTTTATATCAATTAGCCTGTGATAACACTGGTTTCATTATATATTGTTTAGCTTAAAGTCACAGCTTCCAAGAACCTATCGATGACATTAAGTAAGGGCTTATTGTATATAGTTATCCTTAGGCTTTATCTTCTTGGAACAAAGAGAGGCTAACCAGACAGTCTTGAAGGTTTTAAAGTAGCTGTGACCCTTCTATCAGGTGTAGAAGTGCCAGACACTTCCACAGCATCATGACGCCAGGTTGTCTGGCCACTTCTTTTCCAGCCCTAGGTGAGGCCAAGTTACCTGTCCAGCTCCTAACATCCAGTTTGTTTTGAGTAACCTGGATATTTCTAGTCCCCTAGGCTTTGGTGGCCGAGGTTGCACACCTAGTTCCCACATTTCCCCATCCAGCTTTTGGATGAATTCTCTTACATGCTTTACTAAGGTTTTCCAATTATCTGGGCTCAACTCTTCATTTGATGCCTCTCTCTCCAATAAGAGCTCCATTCCCTCTATCCAGTGCTTTTGTTGCCTACCTGGATTTGGATTGGACTTGCCCCACCTCATTCCCTGCCATTCCCACTCCTCCGTGATCCTCTGGGCCATATCTTGCTGCTGTCCCTGGGCAGGATGTCCTTACTCCATAGTAGAAGTATAAACTGTAGAGAGAGTCACTTGGAAAAGCCATATCTTTATTCCAGTGATGTCACTGCCCAATAATTTATTTGTAATTCTTCTCTTAGAGCCTGTATCTCATTATTTTTAGTATTTTCAGTGACTATATTTCAAGAATTGTTTTTTTTTTCCCCAAACAGCCAGACATTATTCAGGGTCAGGCACAATAATGAAGACTGTGATCAAATACGGCACCACTGTTTGTGTTACTAAAGCAATAAGATTGATTTTCTTTTGTGATTTGTAATCTGGGCTCCAAAAGAAATTCCACTAGACCATGAGCATGAGGGGCTGGGGCTCTGTTTTTTCCACTCTTGACTTAATGCTCAGCTTGGAAAACTGTGGCTGCTTTATAAATATTTGTTGAGTGAACGAGTAGGAGGACTTCCAAGAATGTATGGAGCAGAGCATCACCATTCGAACAAGGAGATGACCTCTCGAGGTGACAGTCTTAGAGGACTCTTCTGGCTAAGCACAGAAATCCTGATACACACAATCCTTGCCCCTTATTCCTTTATGCTGGTATGGAAATATACTGCTGATGAGTTGCAAGCCCACAGAATCAGTGACAATTAAATCAGGAATGTAAACCTTGGGATCATCTACATGTTGAAGCCATGTGTGCAGATGTTGTTCCCAAGGGAACTGCTGCAGAGGCTGATGGTCAGTACGTGTCTAAGTCTCCCTGTTATAAATCATTATTACCAGAAATTTAAAAAAAAAAAAAGGTTTTCAAGTATAGCTCAGTGCTTTAGATAGACTTGTTTTTCTCTTCATGTAGTAGAATCACATCTGGACATTAGTTAGATATATTTCATCTAAAAATAGCATTTATCCAATTTACTGTCACTTGAGGAGAGATTTTTTTTTTTGAGGCAGACTCCACTTATAATTCTCTGCAGTCTTTCATGGCTCACTGCCATTTAATATAAAAAAAAATAAAGATATCTAGTTGTGTGTGTGTACGTGTGCATGGATGTACAATGAAGTAATTATTTTTATAGACTGAAAAAAAGAGACAACCCCCTGTCATTCCCTTTCATTTTTTCTTTAAAGTTGTCACTGATGTTCCTGGTTATGTTGTTGAGCCCCAAACTCAGCACTGGTGTGAACGCCATCAGACTTTCCTTTGTAATTACATCAGGGCCATGGCACATGAATTTGGAGATTTTTGTCTATTTCTTTTGACTGTCTTCTTTTCGCTATCATTGATTATGTCCTTTCAGCAATCTACTATTTGGGGCTTAGAAAGAAAAGAGGAGAGAGATGAGAAAGGAGTCAAGAAAAAGACATGAAGGAAAACAGAAGTGGGTTAAAGCACCAGACTCATGAAAATCTTTGGAGTGGTTGGAATATGTTTAAAGGCGGAAACTGGAATTAAATCTGACTCAAGAGAAATCAGCATGCTGCTGCTTCTACCTGAGGCACCGACATTAAATAAATCAGCGTTGACTCTGGAAGGGACTGATTGTAAATAAGGAAGCACTTACCAGTCAATCCCAGTTTCACATTTGTCAAGGTCCTTTGGAGTTCTGGAAATGTTTATCTTCAGGGCCAGGACTTGGATCCTTCCTGCCTTGGACACTGGTCCTCTCTCCCTAAAGAGAACTCTGGCTTTTGCCCTTTTTCTCCGAGGTCACATTGCTCTTCCCCCACGGCCCCCCCTTACCAAAGGGATCATTAGATGATGTTTTCCTTTTATTTATTTATTTCATTATTTATTATTATTTATGCCTACAGCACCTGGTCTTCCTAGATGGTCTCCCATCCAAGTACTAACCAGGCCCAAACCTGCTTAGCTTCCGAGATCAGACATCGAGCTTGTTCAGGGTGGCATGGCTGTAGACCATGGACTGTGGCTCCACTGAGGCGCGAACCCAGGACCTTCTGCATGTAAAGCAGATGTGCTGCTACACTATGGAACCACGTCCAATGTTTTCCTTTTAGACTCACCTTCCACCTGGAGTTAATGGGTCTGACGTGTCATTGTCTTAATGTGTTGTCCATCGCATGTCCCTCAACCCTCAGCTCCTTTCCATGCCGTGGGGAAAGGTTTCCTGATTCCATCCACATCCTCTACCATTCTCATTTGTGATTTCCCATGGGGAGTATAAAACTGTGACCTGACAGACAGGTGTTAGGGCTATAGCCTGAGCTATGGCAGTGAGCAATATTGGCTGAGCTGTACGGAGATTCAACCCAGGACCTTGGTATTGTCAGTACTGTGCTATAAGCGAGTTTGCTGATGTCTAATCTGCCCATCAAGATGAGCTTAAACACATCTGCTTAGAAGATTCTCTTCCAACCCACTGACACAGGGTTCTTCCCAATTCCTAA
The DNA here is from genome assembly GCA_028627145.1 of Eidolon dupreanum. Classification (NCBI taxonomy): domain Eukaryota; kingdom Metazoa; phylum Chordata; class Mammalia; order Chiroptera; family Pteropodidae; genus Eidolon; species Eidolon dupreanum. The sequence continues at coordinate 97,590,983 of CM053506.1, forward strand.
GCACATCCAGTCTGTAAAAACATTTGCAACATCAACCCTGAGATTGGACCTGTTGAGCCATTTTCGCTTAGTGAAACATTAGTATAGATTTTTCTTCAGATACATCTTGGCATTAATGAAACAATAGACTTAATGGCTTAAGAGGAACTCCCATTTGACCTTAGTTATTTGCAACTTTCATTTCTCAACTATAAAAATTTAACAGATATGTATCATGGGTGGAATGAAATTAATTTTTACCACCCACAATAGTTCATTAGTGAAATAAGGAGAGTATTTAATGGATTTGTGCTTGGTGTGTCTAAAATTATTTCACCATAACAAAAGGTCTTGAAAGACTAAGAAAAAGTGTGATGACAATTAAATTGCCTATCTGAACAGAATTACTGTATAGGAGGAAAACAGAGTCTTAAAATAGATCTTTGTCGAGCTGAAAAAGATGAAGAAATCTATAAAGGAAGAACAAAGGTGTTGCAAATGGATTGGATGTCTTTTTAAAAATACCAACACAGTACTTGTTCTTTGCTTGCACAAAGTCCCAGATTTTCACGATCTTTCACGCTTCCATTTCATTTTTGTGGGCGTGTGACTTCGGTTAGAATAGTCAGCAAGCTCGATTTCTCGGCTTTAAAAGGTAAACCTTCATTCTTCCCAAATGTACAGTAAAGCTCTGTACTCGCCATGTTTTGAAACCTACTAGTTAAGAATTTGACACTCTCTTTGAAAAAAGGCCAATGGGCAGAAAGACAAACACTGCCCAGCCCTGTAATAGCTGCCCCTATACTATTTCAGAGGTAGAAGGGATCTCAGCAACCATCTAGTCCAACACCCTCTTTTACCGATGAAGACAATGAAGCAGTGAGAGGATAAGTGATTTACTCAAAGGCAAATAGCCAGTTAGTGGCCAAATAAGAGAATGCATCCAGAGTTCACTTTAGCACTGGAACACTGATTTACTTGATAAAGGCTCGCCTGGACTTCAGCACAAATCCATGGTTATAGCTATTAATCTTTATTAATGCATCTACTTAAAACAAATAGCATTCCTTTGAAATGTCCTCTAACACAGGCTTTTCACAGATAATACTTCAATACTTTGTCCTTTGCTCTCTATCCCGGGCCCAGCTTTGTGCGGTTTGAAGATGTTTTCCTGCAGATCCCACTGTAAGCCAGTAGGGTACCTGGCCGCCTTTGGTGTGTTAAGTCAAGGAATAGTGACCCTCCTCAGAGTGAGGATGTTCTGGAATCCTCTTGGTCTCATAAGGCTTGTCTGTCTTACCTCCCTCTGCTCCTCTTGGCTCTGAAAGGAAAAAACAAGGAATGAAATCCAAATTTCTTTTTCATTACCTGGTAATATTGTGCCAAAACAACTGTTATACTTTTCTGGTTTTCTAGCTGTTTGTGTTTTTATTGTCTAAAGTTAAAAAATATTTTTCAATTATCAGTAGTTATTTTCTGGAAGATCAAGAGAAGGGTAGGTGTGATATCTAGCATCCAGTGTGTCTCCTGCCATTTTGTTCTAATAATTAAATGCTTAATTCTATGCTGGGCATTTGTTGTATATGGAGGGTGGGATTTAAAAAAGAGTAGGCATGAGGGTCCCTATACTCAAAGAATTTTTAGTCTGGGGAAACAAAATAAAAACAAACAACCAGAAAATATAGGTGGGTGACTGATAATAAGAGTAACCATGATGGCTGGCCATAGGTAACTTTGTAAAGTGGGTAGCAGTTAGTCTCTTCTTTCTGCCTCTCTGTGGCAGGCCCTTGTTCCCTCACCCTGCAACTCACCTAGACGTAGAGAAGGGCTAAGAGGGCTGACCAGGGTGTGGCAAGTGAGGCATTTGCTCTGGGCACACAACTGAAGGGGTAGCAAAAGTTCGCTAATCAAGGTCAATATTTCAATGTAATATTTTAAATCCAAATTAATGCAAAAACAACAACAACAACAACAACAACAACAACAAAACCAACCATGATGAGCAAAACAATACTTTAAATAGATGACCAGTCGTACTGATTTTTTTCCTTTTGCCTCAAGCTCTAATACGGCTACCCTGGCATTGTTAATATCCAGAAATGAAGCAGCTGTGTGTGTGTGTGCGCGTGCACGTGCGTGTGCATGCGTGTGGAGGGGGAGGGAGATCACAGCTGGAAGAAACCTTAGTCCTAGAGGGTTAGTCCAATCAATTTTACATGTGAGGAAACAAATGTTTTGTCTCAAGTCAATCACAGAATATCTTTAAAAATACCAAAGCTCAGGTCTCTTGATCATCATTTCTGAGGATGTTTACACAATGGTGGCTTCCAAGGCAGGGGAAAGTCACCACTCCCAGAAAGAGGTAAGCTTAATGAATTTGTCAAATTAGGCCATTTTAATGGGCCATAGACATAGAGCTTTTAAAATAGTTAAGGTCCCAGAGCACATGCATAGTCTTTTTTGATACTGTGCCTGTAAGGATTCCAGAAGAATCATGCATGGCCTGGAGACCTAGCCACCGCCTCTTTTTGAATGCTAGTGTTTTCAGAGGTTTGAGGGGAGTGGCCAGGTGGCTATCAGGCCCAATTGGTATTCTCAATGCCCTGGCTAGGAGACCCACCTGGCTTTGGCCATCAGGGTAAATTCTCTTGCTTCTGTACCCCTGCCTTGTTCTTTGGCTCTGCTTACGACTTACAAGTGACTTCCCTGGCTTGGCTTTTTCTCACTGGTGTGGTTCAACCTGAGGTTTTGATTTGTGCTTTGGTTCTGATTACAGAGAGAACCCTTTCAGTGACACAAGCTGGTTCACTAGAGTTTGACAATAGGGTTTGGGGCCAAAGTGCCAGCTAGGTTAAGTGTCCTTTTGCCTCCTGTCATCTTCAGTGAGTATAGATTCTCTCGTGACTTTGCAGGAAGGGGTGCATGATGGAGGCAAAGAAGGTTTGCATGTTCCAGATCCCTGGCCCAATTCTGTACCTGTCATATATTTCTCAATCTACAAATAACTATCATATCAACATCCTATTTTGACAAGACTTAGAATACAGCCCAGGTATGTAGTGGTGATGAAAGTCTCTATTCTTCCTTGCTCATTTCCCCATCCAAATCTAGGGGGACAAAGACTATTCTATCTACACGAAAGGGTTATAAAGACAGTAAGAGTTCTGAATAAGGCAAAGGACAGCTGTAGCCTAAGGTTGTTTCAGATTCAGCTTTTTCTTTGTCTTTCATGGCTAAGCTCTAGGTCCCATGGATGCTGAGGTGCTGGTCTTAGAAGTCAGGGAGCAGCTCTAATTAAGATGATCAACTCATCCTGAGTTGCTTAGGACTTTCCTGGTTTGGGCGCTGAACATCCCCAGTCCTGGGAAACCCCTCACTACCAGAAAAACTGGTACAGTTGGTCAGCTTGACTCTGGGAACCAAAAGCCAGTGGTCACTAAATCACACAGTGATCTTTAGAGTCATTATGAAGGTGGAGTGGCTGACCTTTTTTCAAGAATAGGATGGAACCCCAAGTGTATGAAGTAAAGGGGCAAATGAGCTTGCTTTTCAAGTTTGGGCACAGGAACCCTGTTAAACCTGTTCTTTAGCTCCTGATAAGAATCAGATGTTTCTGGCCAGGGTCTGTGCTGAAGGCTACACTTCCAAAGCTGTGAGACTATTTCTACCTCCATGGCACTTGGGCTGCAGGCCAGAGGTGTCTCGTGAGGATCCTTGGGTACTAGGGAAGCAGTGATGCTGGCAACAGGCAGACCGGAAAATCCTGGGCCTTTCAACCATGCCACCATTGGAATCAGGGCATAAGAAATGAAGGGAGCTGCTGCTGTACCCAAAGCTGTAGGGACAGGGTTTTCAGAATGATACACCCTCCCTGTAAGGCCAATCACAGTATCTTCACAGTCACCAGGCCATACTTGTCCTCTGTGCTCAGCCTCTTTTTAAGGACAAGGCTGATGGAGATGTATGAGCCTGTCAATACCTGGATGGTATGTAGCAGCCTCTCACCTGGATTTTGAAAGGGAGCTGTAGACAGGAAGGCAAGAGAGGGTTGGTAAGCCCATCAGTTCTTTGTTCCCTCTGGTGTATACACAGTCTCTGTTTCTCTGTCTCTCTCTCTCTCACATACACACCTGATCAAAGCATACAGAACACTTACGGGAGGAATCAGAACTGTGAGGTCCCAAAGGAAGCCAGAAATGAGAGCAGAGTAAGTACCTGAATAGCAAAGGAGGTCTGGGTGCCCAGTAGCTCAGTGTCCAGGGTCTCCTGGTAGTTTCACCAAGCCAGTTCTCAGGATATCTTAAAGGTACCACTTAACCTCCAGTAATAACTTCCATCATACCGTAATAAACAAAGGTTGTACAGATTTCAAAGAGATCACATGCTATGGAAGGATCTGATAAGACTGTATGGTTATAGAATGAGTAGCATGAAAGGATAGGTGAGATTTAGATAGAAAGATTGAGGGTGGGGAGACATAATAGGTGAGAAGTGGCCTAAGGCGCCAATCAGTGAGCTGGGAGAGGTTTTAAGAAGAGCCTGCACTGAAGCAGATAATAGTCTTTACTGCTTTATAGTTACTAGAGTATAAGCCTGATTGTGTCTAATTCCCCTTCTATTCACCTCCTCTACTTTCAAATTACAACATCCATAAAGACAGGGCTATGTCTTGTTCAAGACATACGGGCTATGTCTGTATGCATATAAATGCTTAGCATGGTGCTTTAACATCATAGGTATTCAGGAAACATTTCTGATAAAAATCAATGTGGAATTTAAGCACTGATTTATTAAAGTGTAGGGCATAAATCTTGAGACAAAGAATGGCCACCATATATGTGAAAATAAACCTAGTGGAGAAAACTGAAGTCCACATCAGTTGTAGCAAGAAACATCAGAGTGCCCCAAATACAATTATAGATTATTTTTATCAATTTTTTTTCTTTTCAATTACAGTTGACAGTTAATATTATTAGTTTTGGGTGTGCAGCATAGTGGCTAGACATTTACGTAACTTAAGAAGCGACCCCCCTGATAAGCCTAGTACCCACCTGACACCATACATAGTTATTACAATATTATTAACTATATTCCTTATGCTGTACTTTAGATCCCCGTGACTGTTTTTAATAAATGCCAATTTGTACTTTTTACTCCCTTCACCTTTTTCACCCTCCAACTTCCCCTCTCATCTGGAAACTATCAATTTATTCTCTGTATCTATGAGTTTGTTTGTTTTGTTTGTTCATTTATTTTGCTCTTTAGATTCTACATATAATGAAATCACATGGTATTTGTCTTCCTCTGACTTATTTCACTTAGCATAATACACTCTAAGTTCACCTATGTTGTCACAAATAGCAAGATTTCATTCTTTTTCATGGCCGAGTAATATTCCCTTGTAGATATGTTCCACTTCTTTATCCATTCATCTATCAATGGGCACTTAGGTTGCTTCCATATCTTAGCTATTGTAAATAATGCTACAATAAACACAGGGATGCATACATATATCTTTTCAAATTAGTGTTTTGGATTTCTTCGGATAAATACCCAGAAGTGGAATTACTGACTCATACAGTAGTTCTATTTTTAATTTTTTGAGGAGCCTCTGTACTGTTTTCCATAGTGCTTGCACCAATATACACTCCTACCAACAGTGCACAAGAATCCCTTTCTCTCCACATCCTCACCAACGCTTGTCTGTTGATCTATTAATAACAGCCATTCTGACAGGTGTGAGGTTATAGCTCATTGTGGTTTTAATTTGCATTTCCCTGATGAGTGATGCTGAGCATCTTTTCATATGTCTATTGGCCATCTGTATGTCCTCTTTGGAGAAATGTCTATTCAGGTATTTGCCTATCTTTAAATTAGATTGTTTTTATGGTGTTAAGTTGTATGAGTTCTTTATAAATTTTGAATATTAGCTCTTTATTGGATTTATCATTGGCCCCAATCAGTAGTTTGTCTTTTCATTTTGTTGGTTTCTTTTGCTATGCAAAAATTTTAGTTCAATGTAGTCTCATTGTTTATTTTTTTCTTGTTTCCCTTGCCTGAGGATGGATGGATGGATGGATGGGTGGGTGGGTGGGTGGGTGGGTGGGTGTGTGTGTGTGTGTGTATATATAAATATATTACTAAGAGCAATATCAGAATTTACTGCCTATGTTATCTTCTAGGATTTTTATGGTTTCAGGTCTTACATTTAAGTCTTTAATCCATTTTGAGTTTATTGTATGTGGTGTCAAAAGGTGGCCTACTTTCTTTTCTTTCTTTTTTTTTTTGCATGTATCTGTTCAGTTTTCCCAAGACCATTTTATTGAAGAGACTTTGTTTACCCCCTTTATATTCTTGCCTCCTTTGTCATAGATTAATTGACCATATAGGTGTGGGTTTATTTCTGGGCTGTATTCTGTTCCATTGATTATGTGTCTGTTTTTATGCCAGTACCATTCTGTTTTTGATTACTATTGGTTACTATTTGATTAATATTACTAGCCTTGTAATATAGTTTGATATTTGGTAGCAGGATACCTCCAACTTTGTTCTTCTTTCTCAAGATTGCTGTGTCTATTCAGGGTCTTTTGTGGCTCCATACAAATTTTAGGATTATTTCTTTGAGTTCTGTGAAAAATGCCACTGGTATTTTGATAGAGAGTGCATTGAATCTATAATTGTTTTCGGTAGTATGAACATTTTAACGATGTTAATTCTTTCTATCCATGAACATGATATATGGTTCCACTTATTTATATTTTCTTCAGTTTCTTTCTTCAATGTCTTATAATTTTCCAGGTATAAATCCTTCACCTCTTTGGTTAAATTTATTCCTAGGTTTTTTTGGAGGGGATGGGAGGATGCAATTGTAAATGGGATTATTTTCTTAATTTCTCTGATAATTCATTATTGGTGTATAGAAATGCATTGATTTCTGAATATTAATTTTGTATCCTATAACTTTACTGAATTCACTGATAAGTTCTAATAGTTTTTTGGTGGAATTGTATAGGGTTATTTTTATTATAGTATCATGTCATTTGCAAATAATGACAGTTTTACTTCTTCCATTTCAATTTGGATGACTTTTATTTCTTGTCTGATTGCTATGGTTAGGACTTCCAACACTATGTTGAATAAAAGTGGTGAAAATGAACATCTTTGTTTTGTTCCTGATCTTCAGGAAAATGCTTTTAACTTTTCTTCATTGAGTATGATGTTAGGTATGGGTTTGCCATATATGGCCTTTATTATGTTGGGGTATGTTTCCTTTATTCTCAGTTTGCTGAGAGTTTTCATCATAAATGAATGTTGGATTTGTCAAATGCTTTTCTAGCATCTATTGATATGATCACGTGATTTTCATCCTTCCTTTTGTTTATATGGTGTACCACATTAATTGATTTGCAGGAATTGAAACAGCCTTGCATCTCAGGAGTAAATCTCATTCGATCATGGTATATGATCTTTTTAATATTTTGTTAAATTCACTTTGCTAATATTTTGTTGAGAATTTTTGCATCTACATTCATCAGGGATATGGCCTGTAATTTTTTTTATAATGTCTGGCTTTGGAATTAGAGTAATGATGACCTCGTAAAATGAGGTCTTCCATCCTCTTAAATAATAATTTGAGAAGGATAGGTGTTAATTCTTTGAATGTTTGGGAAAATTCACTATGAAGCCATCTGGTTTAGGACTTTTGTTTGTGGGGAGTGTTTTGATTACTGATTAAATTTTGTTAGTAGTAATTGGTCTGTTAAGATTTGCCAAGATTCAATCTTGGAAGAGTATATGTTTCTAGGAATTTATCCACTTTTTCCCAATTATCGTATTTGTTGATATATATTTGTAGTATTTTCTTATAATCCTTTATATTTCTGTGATGTCAGTTGTACCTTCTCTTTGATTTCTGATTTTATTTGAGCCCTCTTTTTTCTTGATGAGTGTGGCTAATGGTTTGTCAGTTTTATCTTTTTAAAGAACCAGGTCTTGGTTTCGTTGATTTTTTTTTCTTGCAGTCAAAGTCGTCTCAAGCCTCTGTTGTACCCAAAGGAATTGCTCAGCCTCCGTGGTGTCACCTGGATGTAAAAGGGACACTAGTCAGCCTGCATGCTATGAAGCATCAGAATACTTGGAAATGGGTGGAGAGTTGAATTTTCTACTCTTTATCGAAATATTCGTCCTCTTGTGGACAAGGCTCTCCAGCTACATTAAGCTCCTTGTTAAGACCATTCAATGAGTTTTGTTGTGCAAAACAAGGACATTTCCCATTGACATTGCCACTAAGCCCTACCTATTTGGTAGGTTTCGCTGGATATAGGTGGCCAGGGATTTCTTTCATTATTTTTAATGAATGAAAAACATCTAAAATTGGGAAATAAAAGGGACTTTTATCTCCCTAAAAGGAATGGCTGTAGAACAGCAAAATCTTTTTCTATCTCCAGAAGGGAATTGTGGCAAAAGAATAAAAAGCTTTACGGGGAATTACTGGTATTATCAAAGGCTTTTCAAAATAGATTTGAAATGAATAGTTATGTGCTGGTTTTATTACTGCTTTGCGAGTTTACATTTTGTTTTTGTGTGGTATTTTCCTCCCCGCTCCGAGATGGTTGCTAGGACATAAGAGCAAATAACCTTTATTGTGTTGATTTGGGACTAAATATATTATAATTTGGGTTCACAGCGCCATTTTTTGACAGTTACATTATGAACTTTTTGAAGGAAATTGAGCCCACGTTCTGTAAGCTGCTTCCTTTCCAGTTGCCCTTCAAGTTTCGCTGGATATAGGTGGCCAGGGATTTCTTTCATTATTTTTAATGAATGAAATGAATGTTCTTTTCTCCCTTCCCCCATCCCTCTGCACTTGGGCAGCCTCTGGACCAGATGCTGCTGGAGACAAACCAGATGATCCAGTATGGGCACGGCCAGGCTCCAGCACTATCTCCTCTGAAAAGACCCTTGTCCTTTGTCAGAATGTTTTTCTGGATGACTCTATGGACACGAAACTCAAGGGATGCAACCCTCCTACTAGAGAAAAGTGGTGAGTAAATAGAAGTTTCATTTACCAAGTCAGTGTTTCTAGTAACCTGCGACCATTTCAGAGATGCTTTGTCTTCATTTCTCACTAATCTGTAGTTGGCAGTACTTCTTACCTAATCTATCCTATAACATTTCTGTAAAGGTAATGAGCTGTAAATAAACTCTTAAGTACACCATGGGAGCCTACTGCTTATAAAAATCCTTTTTAAAAATAACAATCATTTTTCTCTGTTCCTTCTTACTGTCTTAGCAGAAGTGTGGGTTCCCCTAGAAGCAGACCTTGAGATAAGGGTTGAAGTGCTAATGGTTTATTAGGGAGGTAATGCCAGGGAAGAGCAGTAGCGGAATGGGAAGTGAGACAGGGAAGGGAAGGAAATCAAAAGATATGTCATAGAGCAGGTTACTATTGTGGGTAAATTAGTCTCAGTCTCGTTGGAGATCTCTAGGGGACAGTGTAGAAGACACACCTGAAATTTATACCACTTGAGGTTGATGGAGCTGGGGTACTTATATATTGGCTCCCTCAGTCATTGGTTGAGGGCGGCTTCCAGGGAGGGGGTGGGTGTTAATTTCCTAGCACTTCTACCTTCTACATGGGCAGGGGCTGAAACCCTAGAAAGCTCTTGGATTGTAAATGCTGGTGGTGGTTGGAAGCCAAATGTAAATGGCTGAAATGTAAATGGCTATGGGCAGGACACCAACACATCTGTTATACTTAGCCTCTTGGAGTATGTGGGAGGAGGTAGATTCTCCATTGCTCCTGAAAGTCACTAAAACAACGATTCTTTA
>CM053506.1:97601292-97627586 GCA_028627145.1 Eidolon dupreanum
GATGCTTTCCTCAGGGCAAATACTTTTCCCCTATTCCTGTAACACCAGGACCGGTTCCTAGATGAGCCAGTTGAGCAATTAGCAGGTAATGCTGAATGTGCATTCTGTGGGTATCACACCACTGTATGGCCATTACTTTCATAAAGCTCCTGCAGAACATGCTAATCTCACATGCCAAGATAAACAAGTCTATGATCACTAAGTTTGGGATTTTTGCAAACTACAGGTCCCTCTCGAAAACTCAGTGTTCATTAGCATTTGAAAAGCTCCCCAAACTCCTGTAGTATAGAAATATGTTTGTTTTTCATTCAGTGTTTCTCCAACACCATTGACAACAGGATCCTTTTGTTACGGAAAAACTGTGAACATCCTGTGGACACACCAGGACACCGTTCGAGAACATTCCTGACTTGGTGTTCCCAGGCCCTTTACAACCTGGCCTGCCCTTGTTCCCAGCTTTACCTTTCTTTATTTCCCTACATTCCAGCTACACTGAACTCTTCCTTTGAACATGCCTGTTTCACATTTCCTTCTTTCTTGTTACAGCAGGTGATTCATCATCTGCCCCAAAATGGGAAAAAATTTGAGCCTTCCTCCCTTCACCCCCCACCATCTATTTCTATCTATCCTTTCAGGCCCACCTAAAAAGGGACACCTGATCCATCTCTGCTCCAGCCTTCTATAAATAATCCATTCTCTCTTTTGATCCCGTGTGTCACCCTATCTATTACTTTTATGGCACTTAGCATTTTTAAATTTGTGTATGGCCCTTTATGTCTTTCTTATTAGGAGACAGAATCCATGTCTGATTCATTTTCATATCCCAGAACACAGCATATTTGCAAGATTATTAGAGGGAGCAGAAAGTATCATGCTATGACCTCTAAGGTTGAAGTAAGTTTCTCAATACTCAGGCCAGAGATGACAAATATCTGGTTTACCTGTTGCCAACCCCTACTCCCTTACCTGTGGTAAACACACGCATGATCACAATGTGATTCCCCTGAGGTCCAGATGACCACCCAACTCCCACTTCCTCTTCTCAACAGCCACAATCAATGGGTTATGGCTGGCATGACAGAGGAAACCTAATTGTAATGCCTGATTTGGACTTTTTCACAAGTGAAAAGAAAATTTAGCAAGCTGAATATGGTAGCTGTTAATACTTCAGATCAGGGACCGTCCACAACAGAAAAGAGCAATTAGCAAAACTATTCATTATACTTTCATGTTCATGTTTAGTCCCAAACTAATTATTCGTATAATTAACATGTAACCAAATGCAAATAATTGATGAGCCTGACTTCCTGGAATGAAGCATGAGTCTTGTGAAATGTAAATAGCTCTGAATTACTAAGAGCTTTCCTTTACTTAGGCTTTCTACTAGGGCGATGCCTGTAAATTAAACAATTTAAGTATAATCACATTTACATGAAAAAATAAAACAATATGTGTGTTTAAATGCATAGAAAAAGCAAAGGTTTTTAATTCTAACTCTACCATTTTCTAGCTGTGGGACCTTGGGCAAGTTACTTAACCTCAGTTTACTCATATTACTTATAAATTTCAGTTTTCGCTTTTATAAAATGAGTGTAATAGCAGCCCCTAGTTCATACAGTTGTGAGAATTAAATGAGAGTTAACTCATTTGTAAAGAGTACACAATAAATGTGAGCAATTGTTTTTTGTGATTAGTTCAATATTGCTTAGATTTTTTTACAGTAAGAATGCAAGGAACATTAGAGGAAGAGAGAATGTATACAGATGTCTCTGCTGTAACACCATCTACATGTTCCTGAAAAACTCCTGAGGTCTACAAAATAGCGCACTGAAAGTGACTAGGCTGCTGGGGAAAAAATACAATTGGGGCAGACCACTCAAAATCTAGGCAACTTTTGTAAGTGGTGCATTAACAAAAACAGAGCACTAACAAAAGCAATGTCAAAACTAAAAATATTAGCCTGGCTAAACCTCAACTTATACAAACACTTCCATCCTACATCACAACCTTGAACCCTGAGGCTTTTGAGATAAAAGTCCTGAAGGGCATTCATTCTAACAAGGACCAATTTCATCAAAATTAAACATTCGGCTTAAGGAATAACATTCTTCACTAATCTTCCCATCTAGTTCAAAGGGAAATGTCTTTGCAATTTCTTCATCTGTGCTCTCAGCTTCTCCAGAAAGCTGAACATGAGGGTGACATGGTGATTCTTAGTCACTAAATTAGTCACTTTCTGCAGCTCTGTGTATTCTCAGTTTTTCCTTAAGGCCTTCATAGTGTGCTAAGGTTTCTCCTTATTGAGGAGGTAATTACTGTGAGAAAGCTTGCCTCTGGTTGCTTCAAAACATTAACATGTTAGGGAAAAAAATTACACAGGAACCAACATGGCTTCCATGTTATACCAATTCCCCATTTACCTATGGCATGTGAGGTCATGCATATTTAAGAAACAATGATTTATTTCTGCACATTAATCTATGTGGTAGGTATCCTTATCTCTGATAAGGCTCAGGGATGCTAAATAACTTGCCTGAGATCACAAGTTTTTAAGTAGCAAAACCAGGATTCCTAGCTGGAATCCAACAGACTCTCAAACTCATGCTGTTTGCAATCACACTAGCCCCTTAAGAATGGATGGAGGCAGGAAAGGAGAAGCCTGTGATGATGAGTGACAGTGTGATTCTCAACCACAAGTCACTTATGTTTCTTATTATTTAATCCTCACAATAATCCTGCGAGTTAGGTAACCTTACCTGAGGAAACTGAAGGTCAAAGGTTTCAAACTTAGGCCTAGCTGGTTCCTAAACCAAGATGTTTCTCCCTACATCCTATTTGTCTTTAAAGACACCATCCCCTTAACATCTGGGTGAGTCTGCCTGTTAGTTTTTTTTTTTTAAGTCTATGTGAGTTTAGCATCCTCATTCATCATTCTCTCAAGCAATGAATTTCACTGCACACGCACACATACACAACTGGCAATACAGTGGCAGTTTATCAAGCATGTTTTATAGCATAGCTGTAAAGTTCTAGCCTCTTTATTTCATTGTTTTTAATTTTTTTTCTTTTTGTTATTTAAATTTGCTTTTAAACATCCAACAGTTTATAACTAGAAAAATATTATCTACTTAGGACCCAAGAAAAGGAACTTGTTAGGTGAAATATAATTTGATTGTTACTATATTTTTGAATTTGTAATTATTGAAACCTAACCAAAAAGGAAATAGTTTATTTTTAAATAAGTGATAGTAGACTTCCAGTCAAGATGGCAATCAGTAAATGCTGTGCTTATTTCCTCCCATAACTACATTAAAATTACAACTATAATATAGAACAGTCATCATTGAGAACCACCTGAAAACTAGCTGAACAGAAGTCCTATAAGAAACTGATATAAAGAAAAAGCTACAATAAGACTGGTAGGAGGGATGAGGACCTGAATAGGCTGGTCTCATACCCATGTGTCATGGTGAAGAATCAGGAGGGATATCTCAACTGCGGAAGTCTACCCTGAGGAGCAAGGGGTCCCAGCTCAAGAACACCCCCAGAGCACCTGGCTCAGATAACTAGGGAGACTGTGTCCCTGGGCCCACAGGACATCTACTGAATAAGGCTACTCTGCCAAGACTGGGAGACATAGCAGAGGTACCTAATACATAGAAACAAACACAGAGAGGCAACCAAAATGAGGAGACAAACATATCCCAAATGAAAGAACAGGACAAAACTTCAGAAAAGGAACAAAATGGAGGCAAACAATCTACCAGATGCAGAGTTCAAAACACTGATTATAAGCTCAATGGACTTAGAGGAAGAATAGATAAACTAAGTGAGAACTTCAAGAAAGACAGAAATCATAAGAACAAACCAGTCAAAAATAAAGACTACAAAAACTGAAATGAAGAATACATTAGAGGAAATCAATAGCAGATTAGATGAAGCAGAGGATCGAATCAATGATCTGAAAGACAAGGCATGGAATAATCAAAGTGATGAAAAGTAAAGACATGCAAGCAAGATTACTCTAACCAGAAAGGCTATCCTTTAAAATTAAAGGAGAGTTAAAAAATTTCCTAGACCAAAAAAAAAAAAAAAAAAAAAAAACCTAAAGGAGTTTATCACCACTAAACCAATATCACAAGAAATGTTAAAGAGATTTAAGTAGAAAAGATAAATCAGAAAATATTGAAAAAGAACAAATTGTCACTGACAAGGCAAATGCTTAGTAAAAGCACGGGATCAACCAACTGTGAAGCTAGTACAAAGGTTAAAAAGCAAAAGAACATCATGTGTAATTACAATAATGAGTTAAGGGATACACACAAACACACACAAAAGAAGTAAAATATAATGGCGAAAACATAAACATAGAGTGGGTGAGTAAAAATTGTAGTGATTTTAGAATGTGTTTGAATTTCAGAAACCACTAGCTTAACATAAACAGCTATAAACATATTTTGTATAGAAGAAGCACATGGTAACCACACTAAAAATCTACAAGATATACAAGAAATAAAGAGAAAGGAATCCAAACACAACACTATAAAAAGTGATCAACATACAAGAAAAGAGAGCAGGAGAATAACAAGAACTATAAAAACAATCAGAAAAAAAGTAAAATGGTAATAACTACCTATCAATAATTACTTTAAGTGTAAATGAACTAACTGCGCCAGTCAAAAGACATAGGGTAAATGAATGGATAAGAAAACAAGACCCTTATACATGCTGCCTACAAGAGACCCACTTCAGATTGAAAGATACACATAGACTGAAAAGGATGGAAAAAGATATTTCATGCAAACGGAAATTTAAAAAGCTGGGGTACTAGTACTTTATATCAGACAAAATAGACTTTTAAATGAAAGCTGTAACAAGAAACAAGGAAGAGCATTTCATAGTGATAAAGGGATCGATCCAACAAGAGTATATAACTCTTGTAAACATCTATGCACCCAACATAGGAACACCTAAATATATAAAGCAAATATTGATAAACATAAAGGAAAGATTGACGGTCATACAGTAATGATAAAGGACTTTAATACCTCGTTGATGTCAATGGATAGATCATCCAGACAGAAAATCAACAAGGAAACAGTGGCCTTATAAATGACTCATTAGGCCAGACAGACTTAACTGATATTTCACCCCAAAGCAGTAGGATATACATTTTTTTGAAGTGCACATGGAACATTTTCCAGGATAGACCACATGTTAGGCTACAAAACAAGTCCTAATAAATTTAAAAAGACTGAGATCCTATCAAGCATCTTCTCTGAACACAATGATATGGAACTAGAATCAATTACAAAAAGAAAACAAAAATACACATAGATATAAAATAACATGCTACCAAACGAAGAATGGGTTAACAATGAGATCAAGAAAGAAATCAAAAGATACCTTGAAACAAATGAAAATGAAAACACAAACCCCCCAAATCTATGAGACACAGCCAAAGCAGTTCTGAGAGGGAAATTTATAGCAATGCAGGCACACCTCAAGAAACAAGAAAAGTGAAAATAATAAAGATCAGAGCAGAAATAGAGTCTAATAAAACAATAGAAAAGAGTAATGAAATCAAGAGCTGGATCTCTTAAAGAAATAAAATTGACAAAACTTTAGCCTTTAACTTTTTTTCTCATCAAGAAAAAAAAAAGAGAAGGCCCAAATAAGTAAAATGAGAAATGAAAAAAGTGACAGTTGACACCCCAGAAATACAAAGAATATAATGAAATATTACAAGCAATTATGTGCCAACAATTTGGACAACCTGGAAGAAATGAATAAATTCCTAGAAACAGTCTCCCAAGGCTGAATCAGGAAGAAACAGAAAATCTGAACAGACCAATAACCACTAATGAAACCAAATCATAATAAAAAAACTCCCAACAAACAAAAGACCTGAACCAGATAGTTTCACAAGTGAATTTCAGCAAACATTCAAAAAAGAATTAATACTTAACTTTCTCAAACTATTCTAAAAAATTGAAGAAGAGGGAAGACTCCCAAACTCATTCTATGAGGCCAGCATTATGGTGATATCAAAGTCGGAAAAGGACACTACAGGAAAAGAAAACTACGGGTTAATATCCCTGATAAACACAGATGTAAAAATTCACAGTGGAATACTAGGAAGCCAAATTCAGGAACATATTAAATGAATCACTCACCATTATCAAGTGAGATTCATCCCTAGGATGTAAGTATGGTTCAACATATGCAAATCAGTGTGATACAGCATAATCATGGAACAAAAGAGAAAAATATGATCATCTCAGTGGAGGTAGAAAAAAACATTTGACAAAACTCAACATCCATTCATGATAAAGAATCAACAAATTAGGTATCGACAGAATGTACCTCAACATAGTAACAGCTCTATATGACAAGGCTACAGCTAACATACTTAATGGTGAAAGTTCAAAAGATTTTCCTCTGAGATCAGGAACAAGACAGGGGTACTCATTCTTACCACTCCTATTCAATATAGTATTGGAAAGTCCTAGTCAGAGCAATTAGCCAGGGTTAAAAACCCAAAAGGCATCTGAATTGTAAAGGAAAAAGTAAAATCGTCTCTATTTGCAGATGACATGATTTTATATGTAGAAAATCCTAAAGACTCCACCAAAAAAACCGTCAGATCTAATAAATGAATTTAGTAAAGTTACAGGAACAAAACAAACATACAATAATCAGTAGGACATGCTACCACGTGGGTGGACCTTGAAAATAAGTTAAGGAAGCCAGTCACAAGGACCACATTTTGTATGATTCCATCTTTATAAAATGGCAAGAATAGGCAAGTCTATAGAAAGTAGATTATTGGTTGTCTAGGGCTGGGGAGAGCTACAGATGTTTTTTGGTAGGAGGCAGGGAATGGTTAAGGAGTGTGGGGTTTCTTTTTAGGACAATGAAATATTCTAAAACTGACCATTATGATGGATGCATAGCTTTGACTATTCTAAAAGCAATTGAATTGTACACTTTCAATAGGTACATTGTATGGTATAAGAACTGTTTTTTAAAAAAGCTGTTTTTTAAAAAAGATTTGATACTTCCCAAAGGAAGGTATCCAGATGGCCAACAGACATATAAAAAAGGTGTTCAACATTATAGTTATCAGGGAAACAAATTAAAACCTCAGTGAGATATCTCTATGTACCTACTAGGATAGATCAAATTATGAACACTGATGACAAAAATTTTGGCAAGAATTTGAAACAATTAGAAGTCTCATACATTGTTGATAGAAGTGTAAAATGGTACAACTACTTTGGAAAACAGTATGTAGTGTCTCGAAAATTTGAGCTTATACCCATTTTATGATTTTGAGCATTTCATATCTAGGTATTTACTCAAGAGAAATGAGAATATATGTCCACAGAAAGCCTTATACAAGAATACTCATAGTAGTTTTGTTCATAATAGTAAAAAACTGGAACTAGTCCAAATATCCATCAACAGGATAGATTTTTAAAGCTTTAGTATATTTGTGCAATGAAAGAATATTCAGCAATAAAAAACTGATATATGCAAAAACATGAATGAATCTTTTAGACATTATAAGGGCACACTAAGCCTGACACAAAAGAATATGCACTGTTTGGTTCCTTTTATATGAAACTCTAGAACAGGCACAAGTAACCTATTGTGAAAAAAATCAGAAAGTAAGAGTCTGAAAGCGGATAGATGGGGAAGGAACACTATGGAACTTCCAAGATGATGAAAATGTTCTATATCTTATAGATGTATGCATTTGTCAAATTCATTGAATTGTGTATTTAAGGTTTGTGCATTTTACTTTATAAGAGGAATGTGAACAATTTTGAACTCTGGTAGGCTTGCTTTTCACAGTGATACAGGTTAGCTATTATGAATATTTTTCTGCATATTGCAAGTTAGTAAATATATTCAGGATAATGAGCTTCAGGCTTCTCAATACAGAGAATAAAGTTAGTATGAAAAGAATTAAAAAGAAACAAAAGCAAAACTTCATAGATACAGAGAACAGACTGATTGTTGTTGGTGGGGGAGGAGGGTGGGAAAAATGGATGAAGTGGATCAAAAGTGTAAACTTCCAGTTATAAGATAAATAAGTCCTGGGGGTGTAAAGTACAGCATGGTGACTATAGTTAACAAAACTATCGTATACTGGAAATTTGCTAAGATAGTAGATCTTAAAAGTTCTCATCACACACACACAACACCTTGCAACTATGTGTGGCAACAGATGTTAATTAAACTCATTGTAGTAATTATTTCTCGATATATACATATATCAAATCATTACATTGTACACCTAAAACAAATGCAATGTTATGTCAATATATTTCAATAAAGGGAAAAAAAGGATGTATCCCGCAGTATTGGTTTGGAATTCAGAATTGGAGATATCAATATGAACTCATTATTTCCTGTATGTGTGTGTCTGCTTGCTGTGAGATCCTAGAAATGATATCACGTCAGTAGCAATAAGCACATTAAGAGCTATGATCTTGATTTCAAAATACTATTTTCTACTGAAAGGAACTGCTGGAGAAAAGACTAATACCAGAACTGAAATAGGAAAAGTACAGTATGAGCCTAGAAAACATTGTTGCACCAGAGAATACTGAAGGAGCTCCTACTGGCCAAATCTGGGACAATTTGAGCATCATAATGAAAATGATATTGATCGATTATAACCTGTTCAATAAGATAGGAATCTATGAGTTCAGACTGATGTAAATAAAGGAAAAGATGTCAAAAAGGAGAAAGCCCTTTATAGTAGCAAGGTATACCGATGAATATAAAATAAATGATGGAGTTGGGTTGTCATCAATGGATGCTAAAACCAGTGGGTCAATTTTTTATGGAAAACAGCATATTTACATAGTCTCATCACATTTCCCAGTTATAAAGAGAAAAATCGTAACTTTACAGTGGAGAAACTGGGCAGACACCATCTAATCAAATTTAGTAATCAAATTTAATATCACCAACATTGGGACAAACCTTCATTACATGGCATGTTTCCAACTTATTCTCAAGTTGCTCAGAAAATATGCATGTGCGTGAGTGCGCGCGCGCACACACACACACACACACACACACACACACACACACACACACACACAGGGAGGGGGAGAGAGAATGAATATGAATAAATGGGAATGATAAAGCAAATGGGGCAAAATGTAATAGTAAATGCAGGGGTAAAAAGAAGTTCCTTGTACTATTCTTTCGACTTTTTTGTAAATTTGAAATTGTATCAAAGTTACCAAAAAATGTTAGAAAAGATGGTGAGAGACAATTCTCCATGGGTCTCCCATGTCTCTCCTTGTCTTGTGAGCAGAAACACTGTTAGCTTTTGTCTCAGACTATCTTTTCAAGGACATTTGTATAGTTAAAGAGGGTTAAAAGACCACAATTGTATCCCCTTCTGGAGCAAAGGGCAGGTTTGTTTATTGTCCATTATCAAAGTTTTAGATTCCCTAAATTCAAGGTTCTTCAGCTTTGAGACAAATTTATTGTGTGCACAGCACCCACCTGGACCGCTGTGTCACTATTTGAGATTATGCGGGCAAGAGGAACCAATGAATTCATGAAGCTCATGCTACTTGATGTGTCATGAGTAATGAAGTCCTATGTCTCTGACCCAGGAGTCTTATGCCTCCTGCCAGTATCCATAAACTGTCTATGTCTCTGACCCAGGAGTCTTATGCCTCCTGCCAGTATCCATAAACTGTCAGAGCCCAACCTCTTACTTTGTGAGTAGAAGGAAATCTCAGATCCTTCACAATTCTTGGCAAAAAGACATTTGAAAACAAGCACTGTCAACTAATTTGATAAATGTTGACGTGTTGTTTTATATTAGCAGACACCTAATAGAAGGCATGGGGAGCTGTATGTATTTGGGGGAAAGTGTGGCTAGAGAGAAGTCTGAGAGAAGTGGAGGGAACAGATGCCAAACAAAAGGGTACAGAAAAGTCAGGGAGGGCAGCCAGGATTAAGATGAGAATTCTGAGATTTACAATAAGAGAAATATAGTGCATCAAAAACAACATTGAAGAATTCATTTTAGATCATTTGAAATCTTGCTTCCTAGCAATTTTTTAAAAAATCACCTTAGAGGGATTTTTTGAAATTGTTTTAGTTTTTATCTATGTACACATAAAAGAGAGACTCAAGAGAAATTCTTCATTTGGATTTTTAAGCTAATTGGGGCCAGAGAATGTAACATGGTTTTGTTTGTTTGTTTGTTTGTTTGTTTGTTTAATTTTATTTTGCCCCTAGTAGCATATAACTCAGTGGTTGACCCAATAAATGCCTTTTAATTGATTGATACTAGAAGAAATAGCCCTATTTTTTGTGCTGGTAGTAGTGGTAGAAAGAAAACAAGTTTTCATGAATACTCTTCTATTTCACTAAAAAAATGCTTTTTTATCTTCATTATAAAGTAATAAATGTTTATTCTATTAAATAGAAAATTCTAAAGAAACAATTTAGATCTCCCTCATTCCACTATCCAGAGAAAATCACTGTTAATATTTTAGTTTTATTTTCACTTTGCACAAAATTAAAATTTTATTGTATATAATTTTATATCTTGCCTTAACCTAACATTATATTATTGTTACATCATTAAAATTTCTTTGAAAGCATGATTTTGAGACCACATAATATACCTACCATCATATATTTAATTACATTTCTAATTTTGACCACTTATATTGCTTTCAATTTTTTGCTTTTATGTGATAAACTCTGATTATTTAGGATTAATTTCCATGGGTGGGATTATTGGATGAAGTCATTGGCCACTAACTTTCTAGAAAAGTTCTGCCACTTTGCCATCTCAAATAAAAACATACTGGTATGCATGTATATCCTGACAAAATCTTAACCAAATTTAAGTAAAAAATATGTGTTTAAATTTGTGATTATCAATTATTGAGAATATTTTAAAAATATGGTCATTAATTAAAATAGTATAATATTGGCATAAAAAAAGATACATAGATCAGTGCAATGGAACAAAGAGCCAAGAAATAAGCCCAACACATATATGGTCAATTAACTTGTGACAAAAAAAGCCAAGAATTACAATGGGGAAAGGACAGTCTCTTCAATAAATGGTGTTGGAAAAACTGGACAGTTATATGCAAAAGAATAAAATTGGACTACTATTTAACACTACACACAATAATTAACTCAAAAAATGAATTTAAGACTTGAATATAAGACCTGAACCATAAAACTACTAGAAAAAAACAGGTGGTAAGCTCCTTGACATCAGTCTTGGTAATAAAATTTTCTGGATTTGGCAACAAAAACAAAAATCAACAAGTGGGACATCAAACTAAAAAGCTTTTGCACAGCAAAGGAAACCATCGACAAAATAAAAAGGCAACCTATAGAATAGGAAATTATTTTTACAAATTATATATCTGATAAAGGGTTACTATCCAAAATACACAAAGAACTCATATAACTCAATAGCAAAAAACAAACTGATTAAAAAATGGACAGAGGATCTAAGAGACATTTTTCCAGAGAAAACATACAGATACCAACAAGTTCATGAAAAAGTGCTCAGCATCACTAATTATCATGGAAATGAAAACAAAACTACAATGAGAGATCCCCTCACATCTGTTAGAATGGCTGTTATAAAAGACAAGAAATTAGTGTTGGCGAGGATATGGAAAAAAGGGAACACTGTGCACTGTTGTTGGGTATATATTTTGTGCAGACACTATGGAAAACAGTATGGGGACCCAGCAATTCTACTTCTGGGTATTTATCCTCCCCCACCAAAAAAATAAAAACACTAACTTGAGATGGTATATACACCCTTTGTTCATTGCAGCATTATTTATAACAGCCAAGATATGGAAGCAACCTAAGCATCCATCAATGTGTAACGCCACATTTTAAGTGACAAGGAAATAATAGAATGAAGGGTGTGGGCTTTGAAGTCTAGCAGAACTGTGTTTGAATACTGGTCCACACTTACTAATTGGTGACTTTGAACAAAGACATTATTTTTCTTAGCCCAAATTTCTTATTAATAAAACGCTTTATATTAAATCAAGAATTAAAAAAACCTGTTTTATGAAATAGTACTGCCTGGAACATAGTAAGTACTTAATACATATTTGTTCTCTTCCTCATAACTTGGAGTTATATCTGCCCTACAGAATTCTAACTCAATACCAGAGTCAAAACAAAGGTCTACGGCTTTTGTTTACAGTGTAATCAGATACCTTAACTTGAATCTCTAAGATAGTAATTCAGTTTTTCAAAGAGATGTTTAGTGTTCTGTGATTAAATTTGAGAAACAGCTCCATAGTTCATTTCCCTCTTAGAGATTCATAATGCACGTGAACATATTTTAAAACTCCGCATTAAAGAAATCTGTGTACTTTAATATATATTTTTCAATTCTAGAATTTCTATCTTTCCTCTTGAGTAGAAGTCACATTTTTATATTTCTTTGTAATTGAAAGAATTTTGGATTGCATCCTGGACATTGCAAATGGTACATTGTAGAAACTCAGAATGCTACTATATTCCTTTAAAGAGTATTCAGTTTTTGTTTTATTGGAAAGCTAACGTGGCTGAATCAAACTGCAAATTACAACTAAAATTTCAGTTTCTTTTAGTTTTCGCTGGGCTGCTGGAGTGTCCCAGGCCTGTGTAGTTCAAATATCAGAGATTTGGGGAGAGTTTAACATAGAATATGTGCCTCCCCCTTTCTGAAATGCCTTCCATTTTCAGCTCCTATAGTTGCCCAGAACTGTCTTATAGTCCTTCAAGTAGGTTTTAGTGAGCTTCTATTTGCATTTTAGCCACAGCTCTCTGTGGGGCTTGTTCTAAAATAAGCCAAAAGCTATGAAAATGGGAAGATCATCCAATGCCATTCCCTTCTTCATATTGTCGTGCCTACATTTAGTATCTACCTGCTTTGGATCATTCTCCAGTGCTATCAAGTAGTTGTGTATATTTTTTGAGAATTTTATTTTCTCAATAATTTAGCTTTTACCTGTAGAAGGGTTGGTCTAACATGAGCTACTGAGCCATTACCAGAAGAACCTGTGTAATTTTCTTTAATCAAGCATTCCCTAAGAGATTCTTCATTTCATAGAACCTTATTAATATATCACAGACTTTATTATGTCACAGAACACATTGTGGGAGATTTTTTTATCCTGGGAGACTTAAAAAATGATAAAATTAGCAGATTAGTTAAAAAGCAAAATGGGTTTTGAGAGAAAGATGATGAAAATAAACTTGAGAAATGCATTAAAAATGCAATCTTTCTCCTAATACTCTTCAAGTAATATTTTATGGGGAAGAGTAGTAGTTTACTATGACATTACATCTAGAAATTAGGGATGTGCCCCAAAATTCCTTGATTTTTTAATCTATTAGACAGCTGAGAACCACAAATTTTTCTCAACCTTTCTTGAACCTGTTTATATTGTCAACTATTATCTAAGTTCGCAACAGTTAAGTTAAAAACAAAATGTTTCAGAGAATTAAAGTTCAAAATTGTTTTGATTAAAGTCCTCAGGCCCAAATGTTGAGAGCAGACTATACAAATAAGTAAATAATACCTAATTCTATACAGAATCCACAAAACCAAAAGGCTCAAATAATTTCTATTTTTCCGCCCTCTTGTTTTTTTAGAAAAGACAAGTAAATAATTCGTTATTAGAATGTCAGAGGAGTGCAGATTCAGCCTAACCTACACTTGCTTTATTTTTTAACTACAATGGCTGTAAAAGTAATAAGATAAAACTAAGTCATGATAATTGTTTACAAAAAATCTAACTTGAGGTAGTGTCTTTTTAATCATATCAGAAGATTATTTTTATTATGGTTTTACTGTCAAGTAAATTTTATTGTATTCCAAAATTGGCAAACTGTGTGCTACATAATGGAATTCAGAGGGAGGAGTTCAAGCTTAGGAGCCGGACACCTTGGGGTTTCATAATCTTCAATGTTTTGAAAATTAAAGTAGATAGCATTTAGGAAATACATCGTGTAAATAAAGTATCTAACAATGTCTGATACTCAGTAAACGCTAGTTTTCTTCTATCTAGTTTTCTGGGGCTGTAAGAAGGAATTCTTCTCTAGCAAACATGGATAGGAACATTTTATTCTTTTTTAACTTCAGACGGGCAAAGGAATGACAGAAATGTACCCTTCTGTTGAGAGACTGACTGCCCATCCCAAACTAAACCAGAATTTCCAAAAAGGTGAACCCGATCTTGTAATGTTTAAATCCAATTTTTTATGTACTTCATGAGAATTGTTTTCCCATTGCTTATACAGTTATTGTCGAACTGTCAGAATAGCAACTTCCTACTTAGGTTATATTTATGCATGCATATAAAGTGCTTTTTATTAAATTTAGTTTGGTTGAATTAGATGGAATCTTTTGAGGAAGTAAATCATTCATTATAACAGTGAGGAAGTTGACCTTACGGGCTACCTTCCTGAGAATGATGTTTCATTAGTGCTGGATCAGCTTTTGGTAGCTGCAAAACAATCTGAGGTCTGGAGACCCTGATCAGTATCTCTCATATTCCAACAGGCTTTCTTCCTGGGTCCTAACTCACCTTGACAGTGGCTTACTTTTGTCTTTATTCTTTGTCTCTTATTGATACATAGACCAGTGAATTTGAGACAAAACCAGTAAGAAGGCAAGAGTTAGGAGCTGTCTCTAATCTAAGTACCCCATATAGGTTAAGCTTTTAAAGATGGGAATGAAAACAAAGCTGTACACTCTGGTCCATTGTGAAAGAGGTCACTTGGCACTCATCTCACAAATGGAGCAGAATAAAAAATGGGAGGAGTGAGATGGGGGAGAGGGACATTGATTTGCAGAAATTACCAGGCAAGAGGTTAAGCCTTACGATTAGATTTGGGTACACAAACTTTCCAAAGATTGCTGGAGAAGAAATCACCTGCTGGCTGCATTCTTCTGGCTGGATTTGAAAGGATTAGGCTTTACCCCTTTACCCAAGACCTCGTGTTTTATTGCAGTTACATTTGCCACATTAGAGGAAATGAATGGTAACCAACTGTCCGCATGCTTTTGTTATCACCTCTTTTCAACTATGCTAGGCCTCGCAATGATCAGAGCCTTGAGAACGCTTAATATCAATGGGAGTAATTACACATCCCACCCACTTAATGAGAAGACGTGAAAATTGATCTTGGTTCTGCGGCAAGACTGGAAGCAGAACGCAGGCTACACATGCCTTGCAAATAAATATGTGCCCGTCGTTTTCATTAGGTGTTGATGTAGCCCAGCCTCCAGGGAAATGAACTCTAGTCCAGCTGTCTTTCTGCAAAAGTTCAGATGTGTTCCCAATCTGGTGAAGTCAGCTGTCAGTTTCATTTATTGTTAAATTTGTGTAGTGGTTGTCAAGTAGGACGTTGGCAGCCCCAAAGAATACAGTTCTGTTTTTACCCACAGATGAGGGACAAAGTAATTTGACACTTACTGTCAAGGAGGAACTCGTCCTTCCAATTTAGCTTATTTTTTCTTATGGGTCTTTTTTTTTTTTTTTTTTTTTTTAAATGATTTCCAAAGTCTCCTCAAAAGGGCAGCAAAATTAGCCTTAAATAGTGTTTTTTGGATTGCTTTTAACAGTAGCAATAAGGCCAAAGCTTCTAGTCTTGACAGAAGTGGTTTCTTTACAAGTTGTTGTTATCTTGCCAGAATAAGCAAGAAACTTAAAAATGTGCTTTTGTTATAGCTAAAGACCATGTTTTAGCTGATAGCTCCTGCAAGGACAGAACTATCTGCCAACTCAAACTCGTTTATTATGTCTCTCTTTAGCTTTCTGCTCCTAAGGCAAAAAGTAGGTGTTTTTGTTTGTTTGTTTGTTTGTTTGTTTGTGTTTTATAAGGGCACTTCTGCTTCAATTAGCACAATTAATACATCAATGAGAATTTGTATTGCCATAAATTCTTCATTTCACTGCAAGGAATGAGACTTTTATTTACTGAGAGCTGCGATCAAGATGAAAATACCTTAAAAATTAACCTTGGAAACAGAAAGCCAAATAAAAACACAATACAAATGATCTTCTAAGTGTTCTTCTCTTGCAGGTGACATTAGCCTGACTTTGATCTTACAGACATGATATCATCTACAGGGTGTGCCCAGTGCCAAACTACTGCATTCTTTTGACCCAAATGGTGGTTTTGTGCAGCCTTGTAGATACAGGCTAAATAGCTTCAGAGTTGGCCTGCATTGTCACAAACAGGTCAGAGCAGATTGAAGTTACTCAACTCCAGCAGACAGAGCCTCTTCCCCTGTAGCCGGCTGGAGACTTGATATTTGTCAATTTCTTCTGTCAATTACTTCCTTCAGGGCCTGGCTGAAGATTTATTTCCTCCAAACTCGCCTTTTAGGAACTCACCTCACTCAGCCAATCCCTTCTACCACACCTGCTTATTACTCATCTAATACTCTTTGTTCTGCTCTGCCATGCACTCAGTTATGTTTTACCTCATGATCATTCTCTAAATTTCTACTTTATCCTTTGGCTAAATTAAAATTGCTTTGAAAGTAGGGCCTGTCTGCTCCTTCTTTTGTGTACTCCTGTAGCACTTAAGTATAGTGCTACATGTACAATAGTTATAACATAAGGAGGAGACAGGAGAACTAAACGTTAAATCAAGCTATATTCAGAGAATGCAATGTGCTTGTCAGCCCTAGGGTCAGAGGCCAGATCATCATAGAGGAAACTTGCAGAACAAAGGAAGATTCCTGCTGGGATTACTAACAAACCATTTACCCATATCTTGAAGGGAAAACAGAGTCTTTAAGTCATACCCTACATTCATTCCCTACAGCCAAAAACCATGGGGAATCTAATAGATCAAATGCTGGTAATTTCTTCTACATATCCATTTCTCTCACACTATATACCTTTTTTTTCCCACACTGTATACCCATACCATTAAAGGAAAATAGGTAAAAAAGTCTTTAAACTGTAATTCATAGAAATTAAAAATAATTTATAAATTTAATTCCCTGAACACTCGGGATACTTCTCATTGTCTTTTCTGTGTCTCTGTCTCCCTTGGCTCTCTCACTCTGTCTCTGAGAGGAGACCGTGCTGTCTGTGGAGCACTATCTCTCCTTTAATTAAATTTCCTTTTGACTTTAACTCTGAAGTGTGCTTGAATTCTTTCCTGCATTCAGTCAGGACTTGAATCTCTCAATGTAGGACTTGACTCTCCAGTTGGGGGGGATTCGTCCTGTCCTGCATCCATTTCTTAATAAAAGAGGAATGTTTTGTGGTTGTTGCACTGGGGTTGGGATTCTGCCTTTGCCTTCTGTTCCTGAAAACCAAACTCACTGGTTCAACATCACGAGACCTTCCCAGCCTGCTCTGGCAATGATGGCATGCCACCCTGGCATATTCCTCTCCGTTCTGACCCTAGAAATCTGTCACGTTTCTCTCCTAACATTTCATAGATTTGATTTTTCCAAGGTTAGGTTATCTACCATCAGGAAGGTAGGGCGAGGAGGCAGAAAAGAGTGATCTCTGTGCAGAGAGTGATATTAAGTGGACAGCAGAGGAGGAAGGCCTGAGAGTGAACCTGTAAGTGTTAGAAGGAATGGTGGGAAAAACACGTAGCTGGGATTTGACACAGCAGAGAGTTTAAGCTCTTCACAGCAGGCTCAGGCTGGGAAGGGGCTGGGGAAACTTGGAGCAAAAATGTTCAGAATCAATGCTGATTTGAAGAATAATCAGAGGTGCAGATAAATAAAGACATAAAGCCTCACACGTTCCTTGGGGATACATGACAATCTGCTGGGGAAAATATGAAGCCACAGGATAAACACGGCACACAGGACAGGCCCTGAAGCTTCAGGTATGGTTGGATGCGGGTGCCGATGATGCTGTCAGGGCTCTAGCTCTCGGGCTTCCTGATCTGCTTGGCCTTATTCCATGTGCAGGCTTCTTCCAAGTTAGAGTTGACTGCTGACAACTCCAGATCCTTATTTATCTCGCTTAGCCACCCACATGAAGAAGAAGAACTTTCTCCTCCTATCTATACACCTATTAAAAAAAGAAACTACAGTTGGGCCTTGAAATATGTACCAGTGGGGTACCACAAGTGGCCTCACTCACGACAGCAGCTGAGCCCTCTGACCAGGGATCAGAGCCATTATCAATGACAGCCCAACAGTAGGGGGCTGTGATTTCCTCTAGGGAAAGGATGCTGGCAGACAAAAGCATCATGTCCACACCACTGAAGGTTAAGTAATTTAAAACATTCTTATATTCAAATAAACTCACCTTGGGCTACCAGCAGGGTTGGGGGAGCTGGTTTACTTTTTTTCTGCTGATAATGGAACTTTGATGAAAAAGTTTGATGAAAAAGTTCGATCAATGTACATGGCTTTTTAAACCCACAGCTACTGTGTGGAGTCAGGGGTGACTGTGCCTATCATAGAGGATGGTTGTGCCTTGTAGCTAGTGTTTTTAGAAGGAAGCTCCATGTTGTAAATATTGTAAATGTTATAAAATTAAAAGGCCTATAGTTCCAATTTCATGGACAGCATTAATCTCTTTGCTCCGTGATATACGAAAGAGGCATGAAAACTAAATATTAAACCAGGTTGTATTCAGAGCCTATAACACAATGATCAACCCTACAGCCAGACCAGGAGGAATGGACAGAACAAAGGGAGATTCCTGCTGGAATTAGGAACAAATTATTTACCATGAAAGGAAAACAGGAAAACAAACTCAACCATTCATCCCCTACAGCTAGCCTATGGGGAACTTACAGAACAAAGGCTGAGATTACTAACACGCCTTTAAGGCTGCATACCCATACCATCAAAGGAACACAGGGAAACAAAATGTGTAAACTATTTCATATAAACTAAGAATCATGTATAAACTGAATTTCTTGAATACTTGGGGTCTCAGTTTCTCTCATCCTCTGCCTGAGAGGAGACCACACTCTGTCTATGGGGTGTTACTCCTTCTCTAATAAACTTTCCCTTTGTCTCTAACTCTGGTGTGTGCTTGAATTCTTTCCTGCACAGAGTCAAGGACCTCCCCTCTCTTGGTGTAGGACTTGAGTCCCCCACTTGAGAGGGGATTCGCTTCATCCTGCATCACATGGATCAGCTATAACTGAATTGTTGACTTGCGGGCAGCCAGAGGTGTAGCCACTCATC
The DNA here is from genome assembly GCA_028627145.1 of Eidolon dupreanum. Lineage (NCBI taxonomy): Eukaryota > Metazoa > Chordata > Mammalia > Chiroptera > Pteropodidae > Eidolon > Eidolon dupreanum. Next base: position 97,620,509 of record CM053506.1, read on the forward strand.
TTCACCCTGGTGGAATGGACACCCTAGAAAGTGCTGGGGGGTATGAGAGAAGACTAGAGAAACCATAGGAGAATGTGCAGAAGTAAAAAAGGAAATTGGTGTGGAGGAGCACGTTGCTCTGACTGGCACATGTACTATCCCATGGCTCCAATCTGCCCTGCATGTGCTTGACCTGCCCACCACCCATAGTTTCACATGGCCAAGTTGAGGTAAAACCAGTACAGAGGAGTGGCAGACAATGTCACTGCCACCACCCTTATCTCTTTGTCCCAGTTCTTCTACTGCAGGACGACTGGACTTCTTTGGGCCATCCCCTGCATTTCCTTGCCCGACGATGCTCTCTGGCCACTGCTAGTGTGGCTGGCTGGAAGTGCCTGGATGTGATTCCCCAATGACTGGCAGGAGCTGAAGAAACCCCCCAGCTCCCCATCTCTTGATTGGGATCACTCTCAGGCATGTTCTGTGTTGGCTCTCAGACTTGCCTGTGGGATTAAGCTCCAGTTGCTCATAGTAGCTGGCTTGGAAACACATCCTTCATTGTATCACCCACTCCCACACTTAACACTGCTTAAGTAAACTACTTGTTCTTGAATCCTTACCTCAGCGTCAACTTCCGGAGAACCCAAGCCAAGAGTGAACTTTCAGATTAAGTCTTGGGATCTTCCTAAAACTAGGAAAGGCTTACTGTTGTTTCGAATAGGAATGGTGGGCTCATTATGCAAATATCCACTACTGTCACTATAGATTCATTTGGTTATTAACCCTTATGATATTAGCACTATTGTAAGGTTGTGTAACTACCTGGGAAGCCCATATGATCCCATAACACCTTTATTGGTTAGCTATTGCTGTGTAACATTAATAATCCATAATCCTTATTATTACAGTTCACATATCTAGAGATTGGTTGAGGTTGGCTGACCTAGGCTGGGCTCACTCATGCATCTCTCCACGGAGACCTTTGTGGATATTTGTATAATGGGACCACTCTTCCTATCCAAAACCATAAAAAGCCTTCCCTAGTCAAAGGAAAGATCCCAAAAGTTTATCTGAAAGCTCCCTCTTGGCTTGGGTTCCTCCCGAAGAGCTAGGCTCTTTTGAAAGCTTAGCTTAGCAGGGCAACTCTGTTTCCTGTGTCCTTCCTACCTTCCTGGGACCAGCCAGCCAACCTGAGCACATTCTTCTCTTGGCAGTGGCAGAAGTGAAAGACTAACATATCCAACTGAGCAAGTGCTTTTTTCAAGCCTCTATATCATATATGTGAACGGTCCTTTTGTCCAAGTAACTCAGATGACCAAACTCAGAATCAAAGGGTGAGATCTTCAAAGTCACATGGCAAGGAATATAGAGAGAGGAAGAGGTGAGGGATTGAAGCCAAATCTACTCAATACCTATACATTTGTCCTCATAAGTCTCTCTTTCTACTTTTCTGTCCCCTGGGAGAGTTCTGTAAGAACCACTTTGCCGTTGTCAAAAATGACTTTTTTTTTTATTTTTGTAAATTACATTCAGACTTGCCTTTTTTTCTTAGGAAGTACTTTTATATTTTCTCTTAGACAATAAACAACCTGTGCCCATCTGAACTTGTCTTAGTACTGAACTAATGAGTTTGAAGTGAAATCTATACTTCAATAGCTGAAGCATGAATTAGCAAACAGGAGCACTGCTTCAAGAGAACAGACAAATTTCCAGAAGTGTTTAATTGGAGGAATCCTTTTCATGATAATTCAGACAGCCTTACTTCTAAAGCTTGACACAGACCATCCTCAGACCTTCCCTAGACATGCTGAAATGGCAGTGAAATGGAAACATCTATTATCAGTATTCATGCTTGTCCTTTCTTTGTATTCTCTGTCCATCGGCAGAATGAAAAAAAAAAAAAGATTTATGACTCATTGTTTTCTGAAGGATGCTGCTTCCTCTGCAGTTTTTCAAGTTGTTTTTGGATAAGATTTTCTCCTTGTTTATACATTGCCCACTGAAGTTCTTTTTATATCGCAGGTTTGTATATTTACGAGTCCATCAGCAAACTTCATAATACTATTTTCTGCCCCTCAGTTGTCTCTGGTGCTTTGAAACTGACGATACACAAAAGAGAAAGAAAATGGACCTAGATTCATCCAGTGCCATTATAAACAATCATATTGTTTGACCTGTCACTCTGATAACCTTCTATGATAGTTCTATTTCCTTAGATCTGCCTTTTGGGATTGCCTTTGGGGCATTTTTGAAGTGGTAGGTTCCTGGGATTCTCCAGGGAATTGTCCCATTATCTGTGGGAGCACAGGAAGGAATTTTATAGTAATTCTGCTACAGTGAAATATTTACCTTGAGGCCAGAATCAAAAATAGCAGCTGGAAGGACATTTGGAAAAGGCGGGTGGGGGGTGGGGGTGCGGGGAGGGCGGCTGTTGTGGGAGCACAGGAGAGGTAGAGAGGGAGAGCTTTTCACATTTGGATAAAAACACTAGCTACAAGGCAAAACAGAGGACAGGGCTGGCATCTTCTACCCTTGAAAACTATCCCAAACTCAATTCTCCTCGGGCTTGGCTCTCAAAGCCAGTGATTTCAGTGCTGAGAATGCTGGCTGGGGTTAGCGCCTTGCTCTCAGCAATGAACAGTGAGCACCAAGATTCCTGGATGGTGACCAACAGCACTGGCCTCTCTTCCACCACACCAAGAGGCGCAGAAAGACTGCTGCTCCTCCCACCGCAGGTTAGCAGCCAAAATGTAGACCAGTTTCCTGGAGTCACTAGATATTGAATGACTAATATCAGCCCTCTGAAAACTTGGAGAAGAGATGCTCAACCTTTACCAGTTACTATCATTGCAATAAAGAAGACAAATTAGAGAAGGTTTGGGCAAGAGCCTAAGAGAAATAGACAAAGGAATGTAAACTATGAATAGAAACACCCACATAATCATGATATAAGAGACTGTGGCAGCTAGTCTGCAAAGAGGGCCACCAGCGAACCATGACTCTCAGAACTAGTATTTATGCCTTTGTGACATTTCAAATTTTCTCCCTTGTGTACGGCCATGCCACCCTGAACACGCCCATTACCGCCTGATCTCGGTAGCTAAGCAAGGTCAGGCCTGGTTAGTACTTGGATGGGAGATCTCCTAGGAAGATCGGGTGCTATAGGCATTAAATAAATAAATAAATAAACAAACAAACAAACAAACTAACTAACTAACTTCCTCCCTTGAATCTGGGTTGCCTTGCAACTTGTGACTATTGGAATATGGTTTAAATGACACTGGACTTGTGAGTCTAGTTCATAGGAAGCCTTGTAGCTTCTGTCTGGGTGTCTTAGATACAAGAAGACACTTCCACGGGACACTTCTAGAACTGAGCCATGAAGCTATGAAAAGCCCAAGCCACGTAGAGAGTCCACATATAGAGACTGTAGCTGACAGCCTAGCTGTGCTCCCTATTGACAGCCAACATCAGCTGTCACTTGAGATGACTCCAGCCTGAGCTGGCATTTGACTGCAATCATGTGAGATACTCCAAGAAAAACTGCCCAGTTGGGACCATTGAATACACAGAACATGAGAAATAATAAGTCATTATTTGAAGCCACTATATTCAGTGGTTTGTAACCCAGCAGTAGGTAACTGGAACAGAAATCAAACAAGTAAACATGGATGTATACACTTATGAATGCATCCATCAGTTGATGGATCAGTTGAATGCCACTTACTCATTTATTCAACAGTATTGAGTATACACATGTGCCAGGCACTGTGCTAGTTTCTGGGAATACAGTGTTGAATAAATTAATTATGGTACCTGTTTCTAAGCAGCTTTCAGTCTAGTGTGTATGTGGGGTAAGATAATAATAAACAAGTAAACAAATAATTGTAAAATTATAAACTATGTCAAGTTTCATGATTAAAGAAACATGGCACTATGCCAGAATAAGACAGGGAGACCCAACCTAGCCTAGGTAATCAGAAAAGTTCCCTCTAAGGAGGTAATTTTTAAGTAGATATCTTAAATATGAGGAGACAGCCATGTTAGGGGTTGGGGATGCAAAGAGATTTCTAGGATAAGGGAATAAGGACCCTAAAGTGGGAAGGGCTTGGGGTATTGGAAGACCTAAGAGGAAGCCAGGATGGTTGGGCTGGAAGAATCTAGGAGAGAAAGGCTTGAGAGGAAGACCTGGGCCACAGCAGTCAGGTGCGTAGGCCACGGTGAGAAGTTTGGATTTCTTCTAAATGCAATAGGCAACCATTAAAATCTTTTAAATAGAGGAGAGTGACAAGATCCAATTTACATTTTAGAAAGGTCACTCAGGCAGCATGGTGGTTAAGTGATTGGAAGGGGCAAGAGGGGAATCAGGAAGGCCACCATCCAGGTGAGATGATGGAGGCCTACAACATACCAGTCAGACCCTTAAGAGGCATGACGTGGCACCTGCTTCCCGCTGTATCATTGGGACCACTGTTCCTCAAATAGCCCCAGCAGCATTTGTTCCAAGGCAGGTGCTCTACAGAGTTTATTCCTGATGGATGACATGTCATAGGCCTATAAATCCACATCCAGAGAATCTCTAATTGTTTCACTGATGCAAATGCTACCTTTGTTCCGACAGATGAAATAATGCTTAAAGTTAACCCACTGCGGTGAGGTGATGTGTTGAGGAGTGCTCAACAAGCCTGCTCCCCTCACCCACCTCTCCAGCACACCTTCATTTTACATAGGCTACCACTCTGGGGCGGGGGTGGGGGGAGCTGTAGGTAAGGGGCTATAGGAAAATCACCTCCTCCCACTCCCACCCGAGCCAACATCAAATCCTGCATCTTAGGACACTTGATGTCTGAAGCGCCAATCCATCTGGTTGACCAGATTTACTGCCTGAATAAAGCTGTCTTTCCTAAATTGGCCTTTGTTACCAGCAGATCCTGGGTCCTTGTGGTATTATGAAATTAGTTGTGAATAAAAGGGAACAAGAGAATAACTAAAGCTTGCAGTCCCCACAGGCTAGAGAAAACCTGTCAATAGTAATTATTCCCCAGGATTGTCATTACAAAGGTATTTAGCTCTGCATGTTCAGCTTCCTTCTGCTTTTCTCAGGATTTGTAGACTTTACTTTCATAAAACTGCCAGCCATGTTTCTGACAAAAAAAATCTCTACATATACATAGCCAAATATGTGTGGCAGGAACCCAACTGAGCCTTCTGAGGAATAGACCCGATCACCTATCCTCAATCCTCCCCACAAGTCTGCTTCCCCAGGTGTCCTACCTGCCCCAGGACCGCCTACCCACTGCCTGCCATAAGTCTGGGAAGTCGGGCTTGACTTCTCTGTTTCTCCCTACTACCACTCAGTGACTATCTCTCTGAATCATTCACTTCTTCTCACTGTCCACTGCTACCCTAGTTCCAGATGCCTACAGCAGCATCTTCTCCAGTCTCTGCATCCAGACTTCTCTCAGAGACCTTCTGCAGCCTTGTTCTTAACTTCCCAGATTCATCACTCCCTGCGTCCATCCCATCCTCTGTGCATCAGCCATACTGATCAACTGTTAGTCCCTCAAGTATGCTCTCTCCCAGCTCTGGGCCTCTCCATATACCAAGAAGTTGGCAAACCAGGATCTGAAGGTCTGATGCCTGTTTTGTAAATAAAGTTCTACCGGAACACATCCATACCCATTCATTTACATAGTGTCTACAGTACATACAATGGTACAATACGCACTATTTAGCAGAGTTGATAGTTGCAACAGAGATTGTATGGCCTGCAAAGCCTCAAATATTTATTATATGGTCCTTTATTAAAACAAACAATCAAACAAAAAACAGCTGCCCCTCTATACACTGTTCTTTCTGCTGGAAACTCTCATGTTTTTTTCTTCACTTCCACCCATTCCATCCCTTTACCTGGTTAACAACTAGAAATAACTTCTTCTAGGAAGTCATCCCTGACCACACCCCACTCCTCATGTTTTCCTGGCACTCCATTGTTGTGTTACAACAGTAATTACAACAGCCTACTGGTACCCGCACCAGACTGGACCCAGACCAGGCACTGGGTCCGTCTCACAGGCCTGTTTCTCCATTTGTGGGCCCTGGCATAGAAGTATAAACAAAATGCCATATATTATTTGTCTAATATTTAAGAATTATAAACTACATTATAAATTATAAGCTAACAAAGAGTTAGATAAAATACCTTTATACTCTGACCCTAATAAATATTCCTTTGTCTATGGTAAAAAATGTGTAATGCTATGATTTTAATGTGATTAAAGGTTGGCGAAATAGTAAAAACAATTATTATTGTGAACGTCTGACTGTTCTAACACCAACATTTCAATAAGTAATGAAAATGATACACAATTTAAGAACTATTGTATATTTATTTTTTAAAAAATTTATTTTTCTTGTCCTTGTTTTGGTGAAACCACTAATTATGTTATTATAATTCATATTTTCACATAATGCATGTTCGATTGCTTATAATGATCTAAAGGATTAAAAATAAAGCTATTAAAAAGAACATAAAATTTGGATTATTTTCATTAAAAAAGTAAATTAAAATAAGAAAGCAAAACATGATTATTTTGTTATTTTTCTTCTGAATTATTCAAAACTATATTAAAATTAAGGCAAAGTAGAAAGTGCAATTAAATGTCACTGAAATCAAAATTATTTAAAGCCAAATTTAAATTAAATTTTGTAAAAAGTTAATGAAATCTTATTATATACATGTAAATAAGAGTTTCAATTCTAATATGCAATGTCCATTAGTTAAGAATCAGTATCACTCCTTATATGCTATATCTACACCGATATGTGCACAAATATAATGTGAATTGTTTAATATAGTTAAAATCATACTACTTCCTAAGGACCACCAGAACTACCATTGAAAGAATATTAAAAGAAGAAAATGGATCCTCAGCCTCAGGGAGAAATCATAATTTCTTCTGCAACAAGCTAGTGCATTCTTTCTGAAAGGAAGGATTTGACGACTTATTTAATTTGTCATTTCTCTTACCTAAGCCCTTCCGCTGCCCAAATCCTATCTGCATGCCAAGAAAGTGTCTTCCTCCGACATCAGCAGTGG
>CM053506.1:97628086-97838667 GCA_028627145.1 Eidolon dupreanum
AGGGCAGCATCAGGAGATTTCCTGGCCCTTCTGGCTTCAGGCTGGGCTGGGACAATGAGGGAATATTGACAGAAAACAAGAGGGAGGGACAGAGGAGAGAAAGGTCAAGGTATCCTCTTTGGCTCTCTTGAAGTGGGTCACCATGAGCTGACTGCATTCCTTGATGAAGGCCAATACTCCTGTTAGGTGGCCCTCTCTACACAGTATTCTCTCAGGCCCTGTTCCTATAAAGGCTCTTCCCTATTCTCTCCCTGCAGGCCTGGGGTAGTAACAGCTTCCTGCTGGTACCAGCCTCTGGGGTGCTGTACCATTCTTTTGGCTTCCCTGTGTCTTGTCAGCATCTTTGTAAATAGTCCCTAGGTTAAACTGTCTTCAAATTACCCAATTTGAGTGCACCCTTTGTTCCTGCTGGGATCCTGAATGATAGAGGACAGTCCAGACTGCAGTGGGTAAGGGAATGCATGGGAGATTAGGGAATATAAAATATTACTTTGAAAAGTACCATACAAAGTACAGATAATATAAAACTGTCTACTACCAGAATGAAAAAGGAATATTTTATCATTTTACTTCAGATTTTTAAGAAATAGAATAAAAATAAAGTTTCTTTTGTTTTCCAACTCAACACCTATCACTTCTCTTAACAGAGGCCACTCCTCTCATGAACTAGGTATGAACCCTTCTAGACCATTTTTTAAAAATACTTTACTATTACCATGTGTGTTTTAGAATTTACCTAAATGCTTCCATACTGTACATATCACTCAGAAGCTTTTTTCTTTTCTCAAAAATACATTTTGAGAATGAGCCATATTGATATTTATAGACCTAGGTCATTTGCTTTAACTGTTGCATAGTATTTCATTTTTTATATCAATTTATTTCCCTGTTAGTGGACATTTTTATGACTCCAGTTTTTCTGTTATAAACAATACTGTAATGAACATCTTTGTATCATTCTCCTGATAGATGAGTGTTTCTCCAGGGTATATACATAGAAAGGGAATTGCTGATCACAAGGTTTGTACAATTATTACTTTACTATACATTACCAAATTGACACCCTCTCAAACTCCTTGCAAGAACTTCTACAAACTCCCATAAGCATTGGGTGAAAATTCTTGTTTCTTTATTTCATGGTCAACATTTTATGTTGTCAGAGTTTGTGATTTTTTTAAAACAAATTTAATTATTGTAAAATCAGTAAATAAAAAAAGTATACAACTGTTGCTATTAAACATAAATGTTTTTGGAATATATAATATACATACATGGTATAAAATTCAGGAAGTACAAGAGCATATACAGTGAAAAGTAAATCTTCTCTTAAGCCCTGTCCCTTAGCCACCTAGTTCTCTACCCTGTATTCTGTTTGTGTGTCATTCAGATAGTCTATGCACTCATATGTATGTAGTAAAACATTCAAATAATTTTTTATATCTCTTCTTTTGCCTCAGTAGATTCTGAAGTTAAAAATAATTATTCATATCTCATTTCTTTTGTCTCAGTAGATTTGATACAGTTTCATAGATTAAATATTATTTTAGTTTTACCATAACCCCATTTTCAGGTCTCACAAGCATAAGTTTGGGTGACAACTTGAGGAGCTCCAATTCCTAAAGTCAAGGTCAATTTCAAAAGTCCCATTACAGCTGCTCTGAGGGGCTCAGAGAACTTCTGTAGCAAGTTTTGCTCTCCTAGGGTTGCCAATGGAAGTCGGTAGACTAGGTCCTATAATCTGTCATGATGCAGTCAGGAAAACTGTCAGCACTCTAGGTATTTCAAATAGGAAGGGGTTTAACACAGGGAATCAGAGGCGTTCACAACTCTGAGAATGCTGCAGGAGGGATAGTGGTTAGGATCTCTTTCAGGAAATCTGAAAGTGCAGGGATCACAAGGGAGCCACGCCATTGGTCTCAGCTACCTGTAGACCCCACAGGAGGAGTCTCAGAACACCCAAAAGCTGTAGGCAACATCCCATGTCACCCATCCCATCTGTGGTGCCTAGACTTCTGCCCCTAACTGCTTCCAGAAAACAATGGCTTCTCCTCTTCCCTTCCATATCTATGCAAGTGCCTCTCCCTAGCAGAGTCTAAGTGGAACATGTTTTCCTGTGGAAAAAGACGAACACCCAGAAAGGCAGATGTCCCCACATGGCAACTGACAGCATTCCTAGTAAACCCCTCTCCCTCTATACATAGGTGATTTTATCACCCAACTTTGAAATATAACATTCTGTCCCTATTAGAGGCACACATCATGAGAATTGGTGGGATAGCTATAATTTATGTCATAGATTTTATATTGGTCAATACTAATTAAGCACCTATTTTATCCTCCAAATCACCTGGAATGTGAGAAAAGAAAGGAACAGACCCAGTTCCTGTTCTCAAGAAAGCAAGTGTCATTTATTAAACAAACTTTGAGAACCTACTATGTATTCACATTGGAAACACTAGGAAAGCAGAACTTTATATGGACTCATACATATGCAGTGAAAGGATAAAAATCTGCATAGGAATGATAAATATAAAATTCAAGATAGAGGTTACTTGTGAAAAGAATGGGGACACAGGCAGCTACAATCATGTAAAAATATTTTAAATTAAATGGAATGTACACACGTATTTTATTTTTACTGTTTCCTTTGGCTGATATATTTCATAATAAAACATTTTTTAAAAAAAGAACTAGGCAGGTTCTCTGTCCTTTGGGAGCTTACATTTTAATGGAAGAGGTCATTCATACGCATATACACACAGGCGAAATGGACTAAAAATGTTAAAAATTGATAGGGATTAAGCTGCTGCTGTCTTGGGTAGAAAAGCTTCCTGGGAACCAATTTTTGTCGAGTTAATGAACTAGATCAGGAAGAGAGATTATATATGAACTCTGTGACAAAAGGTAAATTTAGTGTTGGTATAAACTTTCGTTTTTAACCAAGATAATTATACTTAAAATCTTTCTTGCTTTGAGAGGAAAGACAGAATAAAGCTAAAGGCCTACCTCATGCTGATTTTCTATGATTCTACACACAACAGAACACTCTTTAGATAAAAAATGTAAGTGGAAAGGGGTATGAGGTAAGGTGATGAGCTGCAAGAGGAGGAGGACGGGTAAATTTTGAGATAGGCTTTTGCGGCTAGGAAGCTGGAAACGAGATATAGGATTTAATATAGCAAAAATAAATAAAAGGAGGGAGAGGAAAAGAGGGAAAAAAAGAAAGCAAGTATTCAAAATTCGCTTGCGGTAAAGACTATATATTAGGCGCCACAAAAAGTTAAATAATAAGACGTGTCCTTTGGCCTCAAGAAACTTAAAGAAGCATTTGCCTAAAGGCTAGAGCTGCCTGGAATGATGCTAGGTGTGCCACGTGCTTGACAAGGATGGTCTCATTTAATTCACACACTAATTCCATGAGGTGAGCACTTCTAAGCCCATGTTTCGGGTGAGAAAACTGGGGCACAGAGCAGTTCCATCACTTGCTCCTCTTCAGCAAGAACGGGAGCCAGTTTATCAGCACCAGTCTTGACTGCTGCCCTCTCCAGGCCAGGAAGACTTCAGTGGACAATGGAACTGATCATGTTTCCTGGGAAAATTTGTCTCCAGACGGTAGAGGTGTAACTCATTCATTCCTCAGCCCCTGCCCCGGGTCCCAAAGGCCAGGCATTCCCAATGTCCCTAGTCTATCACCTTTATCTTCCTTTCCTCCTCTATCCTGTGAACTATAGGAGCAATGGGTATTTGTTTTGAATATGCTCTTCAATCAAGAAACAGTGTCAATAATTCTATGCCCTGCAGAATTTTCCAGGGTTTCAGAGTCTATATTATGAAACACTTTTTAAAAGTGGGTTACAGGTACTTTTCTATCCACTCTTTATAACTCTAATAGATTGTGTAATGCCTTGCAAAAGGTCTGGATGCTCACCACCCACATCTCCAGTCTAAAACTAGGTTATGAGTAAAATGAAAACTCTGGAAAAAAAATCTTTCTCTTTTTTATAAAAGTCCTCAGCCCAATTCATATCTCACAGGCAGGGAAATCCGGATCACGTAAAGAGGTCAGGAACCTAAATAATTATTCAGCTAGTAATGAACAGACACTCCCTTTGAAACTGTGGAAATTCTCATTTCCATACTAAAGCCAAGAGAATACAGCCATGACGTCAGCAAGCAAGAACACTGAAAGTGTACTTTCCTTATTTACCTGATAGCTCTTGACTTACTTCATCCTGCACAAAGGAAGCCTGCCACACCCAGGGTTCAGGGAATTTTAGGGTGGAGGAGGGGTAGGATGGAATGGAGAGGCTTTATCTGGTCAAATTATGCATAGTGCGGGAAAGTGCCCAAATGAACAAGTTGAAGACCAAATCATTTCCCCACGAGGCTGGCAGAGTTGTCCATAGACTGTAAAGCTTCAACCGCTCTGTAAACTATATGAAGACATCTTTAAGGCTCTACTCGCCACCATCCCCCTCCACCGGGGAGCTGTCTTCTCTCTGAGAAGGTAGCTTAGGAAGATAGTAGTTATCTTCAAACCACAACAACAAAGCCCAATCCCCCCATAGTGAAATTCCTGTGCTCCACCCTCACTGAGTTTAGGAAACTGATAAGACAGCTGTGAAAATAGAGTGTAAAACATTGCTCTCCCATTCAAATCAGCTGGCACAGTTCATGCTGTTTAAAAAGGGGCCAGGAGGTTGTTATTTTCCATTTTTCAACATGGTTGTAAACCAAAACACAACTAAGCAATCACATATTGCAAAGTGAATTTGTCCACCTGTTAGCTCATGTTAATATTTTTAAATATCTACAAAAATAGAGAATAATACAATGAATCTCATGTACTTAATACTGATCTTCAACAATTATCCAAGTAAATCAATCCTGCTTTAATGCTCTTAAAATAAAACCTGAAATTTTGTTGTGAGAATGTGCCAGGTGTCTTGTAGGCTATAACATTTGTTATGAAACATAATAACTTTGTTAGAGTTTTGGGGCAAAAGAAGAAAACTTCACGAATTCTGACTAGCTACAATTCTGTCCAAACTATTGAAAACAATGCACTATACAATTTTTTAAAGGCAGTTTTATCACTTCCAAGAGTATCGTAAAAGCATTGCCAAGAGATCCTATCAATTTTGCTTTAATAAACACACACAAACGGTAACCGTAAAATTATTAACTTTGCATGCAAATAGGTGCGTCTAAAGTAATGAAAGATGTATTAATTAGCTCAGGCTGCCAAAATAAAGCACCACAGACTAGATGGTTAAACAACAGAAATTAATTTTCTCACAGTTCTAGAGGCTGAAGTTCAAAATCGGTTGCTAGCATGATGGGGTTTGTGAGAGAGCTATTCCAGGTTTGCTCATCCTCATACGGCAGAGAGAGAGCAACCAAGCTCTCTGGTATCCCTTTTTATAAGGACTCTAATCCCATCGAGAGAGCCCACCCTCATGACCTCGCCTAAACCCAATTATCTCCCAAAGGCTTGACCTCCAAATACCATCACACTGGGGGTTGGGATTTCAACACATGGATTTAGGGGAAACACAATTCAGTCCACAGTAAAAGATATGCTATTTTCCTTCAGGGTTAACACCCCGTTTTCTTTACAAACTGCAAGTATGTAGACATTATTTATTTGCCTAGCAAACCCTTTTTATTCACAGTGCAAATACAAACCTTAGACAAGTTCATAACAAACATCGCCAATATGACATATTAGGTAAATTTTATTGAATCGGTTTTACAGTAGATAAAATAACTATCTAGTCAGTAGCTTCTAGACTGTTACTCTACTCTCTATGAGTACATTTTCCCGTCAAGTAAACTACAGGTGAAAATCAGTAATAATCTAGGTAGGTGTTCTGAGTCCCACCCCTGGGCCTGGAGGTGAAGGCAGGTAGGGCAAGCATAGCTGCTTTCACAGCAAACAGGCTAGTTGAGGGTTTATTAGTTAATTATCAAAGCCCACCTAATAAACTCAAAATAAACACTAAGGTCTTGTAAAAGGAACCTGAATTTAAGGCTTTTATTTTTCTAAATATCAGTAATTTTTCATTAACTGAAATCAAAATGCGTACGAAGAGACCTAGGGGGAAAGAAAGAACGCAAGCCCTCAAAATTCTCCCCTTGCATTTTCAAGTAGGTAATTCATTATTTCGCTCCTGTCTAGTGGATGCCCAGCTGAACTCCACGGGAGAGGTGAAGTCATGACTGCAGAGTACTGTTGAGAGTTCGCCTTGGGGTGAAAAGGGGCATCAATTCTCTTCATAAGGACTCTCTGACTAGAGATAAAAATGCTCTGGGGACTCCGGGCCAAACCTTGTGAACTAGGAGCAGAAAAAATGGTATGGCATGAAGGGACTTGAGTTGCCAACACCTGAGGTATAATAAGAATGATCTGGAACTGACCATGGAGAAATTTTGTCTTGATATTTTCCTGGAAGTTGAAAGCAAACTGAAAATCAGAGTACTTAGGTTGAGAAGGAGCAACAAATTAACTAGAATATAGCTCATTAATATAACACACACATATTCTTATTAGATTTAATATACTATATTATTGCAAGGCTAATAGTATGGTGGGGGATTTAGGAAGTTCTAAATTTAAATCCTGATTCCAATATTTAGTAGTTTTGTGACCTCTGGCTAACTTCTAAGCCTCCTCATTTATTTTTCTTTTTTAAATCTGTAAAATAGAAATAATACTACCTACTTATTCCTTAAAACCACTAAGTGTTTTAAGGAATAAGATAATATATGTATCTAGAATAGAGTGAGAACCAAGTAAATGGTGACTATTATTAGCTTCAACAGTTATAATTAACTATACTTGCAAAATCTGAGTAAAGATTGCTTTATTTACCTATCTCAACAGCAAGAAACACCTTCTCAAAGAGAAGGTAGATTTTTTAAAGCTCTTCTCAGTGTTAATTTGTATTACTTAAAAGATAGAAAGCAGTTTTTTTTTTTTCATCACTTTATAGTATCCTGATTCATAGGATTTTGGTAGCTTATTTGCCACTTAAATAAGAGGCCATGTCTTCTTTAAGTCTCACTTTGCAGGAAATAGTAGGGATATTTACCAAGCATTTTTCAGAAATAAGAGGCAAGAAATTCAGTCAAGGTTCTGGGGATATATATATAGTACAATGACATAAATAAGGGATCTCAATGTAACATACAACTAAAAATAATAGTTTACTTCCCTAGTGATGTAGAAATTGCCTGAATGGGCTTTTCTGACTATTGCAATCACAGTGAAAAGACCAGCTTGAGCTGACTGTAGCCTTGGGGTGCACCCAATGAGAAAACTCAGCCTACATATGCCTATGTTTCTCATTTATGGTGAGGAAAGCAGGGTTTGCCTCAGAGTGTGAAATTCATCTTCAGATTTCAAGGGAGGAGCCAGGGGCCAAAGGTTAAGTGAGAAGCCATGAAATCTTTCAGTAAAACATTGGGAAGTGGTAATACAAAAATGATGCTCTTGAGTCCTATTTCCCATCAGTGAGGTGCCTGAGAATAGTTGGTTTGATTAAGACAGAGAAAAAATATTCCTGGGCCAGAAAAATGAAGTGTTTAAATCTTGTTTTGTGACCTCCTTGTTCTCTACAAACATTTTCTGCTTATTAAGAGCTATGAAGGGGTGGTAGAAAATTCTATAGTTATAAATAGTGTAAATCAAGTTTGACTAATTGAATTCTAAAACAGGGGGTTAATTTGAAAATTGTGGAGTACAATGCTTCGTCAGTGTAATGAAAAAGCCTTGCCAGTTGCCGCGGTTGGTAGCATAATACATCCCTGGGCAGAATGATGGCATACTGGTGCCCAGAGAACTCTGATTAATCTGGATTTGATAGGATGCTGACAATTAAATGAGCTCAGTGGGCCTGGGCCTGTGTTACAGGTGATGTATTCAGGCTCCTTCATCCTAAAGGCTTTCAGTGTTTCACAGAGCAACCATAATTTTTTGCATTTATTTCACATCTATTTGTAAGTAATCTTATAGAATGAATTATGTCCCCCCCGCCAAAAAAAAAGACCTGTGAAGCCCTCATCCCCAGGACCTCAGAATGTGACCTTATTTGGAAATAGGGTTGTTGCAGATGTAATTAGTTCAGACGAGGTCACATTGGAGTAGTGTAGGCCTTTAGTTCATTAGGACTGGTGTCCTTAGAAGAAGAGCAGAGAGACACAGACACAGACACAGATACACAAGGGAAGAATGCCATGTGATGACAGAGGAAGAAATTGAAGAGCTGCAGCTGTAAGCCAAGGAACGCCAAGGATTCAGATTCTAGACAAACATTAGAAGCTAGAAAGAAGCAAGGAGTGATTCTCCCCTAGAAGCTTCAAAGGGAGCATGGTTCTGCTGACACCTTACCTTCAGACTTCTAGCCTTCTGAACTGTGAGACAATGACCTTTGTTTTTTAAGCCACTCAGTTTGTGATACTTTGATATAGCAGCACTAGGAAACTAATGCATCTCACTAGACCATAAGCCCCTTGAGGACAGAGATCTTACTTGATTTATTTATGTGTCCTTGGTGGTTATCACAATGTCTGAACCAATATGTTTATGGACGAATGAATGAACACACTACCTATTCCCTTGCCTTAAACTGGTCTCACATTGGAACTGCAAAAAAACTCACTCTAAGTACATTCAGTGCTGTTGCACATGGCCACACGGGTTAGGCAACTGCACTATTCCAGAGTTGTGTGACATGGTGAACTTCAGTTATTTATTAATATATAACTTCATCTACATAAGGAAAGTCAGTAAAACAGTGAAACTCCATACCATCTGTTAGAAAAACCACTATTTTTGTGAGGTTCAATTCTTACTCTGCCAAACAGGAGAAAACCATAAATAATTATTCTCTAGATCAGGGATTAGTAAACTACAACCTTGGGCCAAGGCCAGCCTGATGCCTGCTTTTGTAAATAAAGTTTTACTGGAACACAGCCACATTCATTTATCTACATATTGTCTATGGCTGCTTCTGTCCTACAATGAGAGAGCTGAGTGGTTGTGATGGATAGTGGTTGTAATAGAGCCCGCAAAGGCTAAAAAAGTTACTATCTGGCCCCTTACAAAAAAAGTCTGTGGAGCTCTGCCCTAGATAATATAAATTGGTAGACGTTGCCAGAGTGTTTTATATTAAGTGGTAAAAAATTCCACCTTGAAACTGAAACCATTCATTTTATCACACTTTGGAAGATTCTACAGTACTACTGTTAACATCAGCATGCCAGAAAGAAAATTATGTGTAGAAAATAATCTATTTCTTTCTCAAAATGGGAGCCAAAGTTTTTTAAAGAGTGGATGAGCTTATTTATATGTGTATGTGAATGGGGGTGTGGGCGGAGTAAATTCCAAGCAAATATAACATATGCAACTCACACAATTAGGTGCTTTAGAGAAGGAATTTTTTGAACTGTGTCCAGCTCCCCAAATTGGAGAGAAGTAATAACTGGAGAAATGATGGAGATGTATTATGAAGTCCAGGAGGAGAAATGCTATTCCAATGTTTATGGGAAAAGTCCTGTCTGCAGTTTTATTCCTCCTGGAAAGTACTGTGGAAAGTCTTAGACCTTCCCGAGGAGTCTCTTATGCATTGAGTATGCGCCTGCCCTGTGACCCCATCACCCTGGCTTTAGCTGACTGGGCCAAGGTTGGATGTGTGATTCAAAGGTCAAAGGCCTATGTGATGGCCTGGTACAAGGGCTCTGCTCATGAGGGCTGAATATTGGTTATACCAACCACATGCTCACTCTTGGGGAGTTTAGAGACTCATGGAGAATCTACAAATCAAGATTAGCAAAAGCAGAAGTGGAGAGTACTTGTCACCACAATGACAGGGCAATTATTACCTAAGGGATAAGAAGAAAACCTGCTCACAAAAGTAACACTGCATCCTGAGTGATGTTGCTATTTCAAGAAGTCCGACTGTGCTGCTGGGGCAGTGTCATTAGTCATGGTCCGGTTTCTTCTGTTTTTGTGTTACTGTTTGCGAATGGGTTTAGTTCATGGTCAACTCACCATCACTTCATCTATACCCATCCACCTTTTGTACCCTCACCTGACTGTCTTTTATCTGTAATGGCCTTGCAAACTCTAACCCTCCACCAACCCAACCACATACTTCTCTACTCCTATGAGTGGGCAGTGTAGGTTTTACCCAGCCCTAACTATATTGCCCAGCCACTGATGTTGATGACAACACCAGCTTGTCTGTTTGGAAATTCCTTTATGTGTTCATATTTGTCCCTCTCCTGTTCCTCAGAGGTGATATTACAAACTTCAGCACTCCCCAGGCTTCCATCTCCATTGTTCACCTTGCATCCTAGCTCAGAGAAAATAGAAGTATCCAGACTCTCCTCAAGTACTTACATAAACCTGTACTCTTTCTTTTCTGGTTTGCTATTGCTAAGGATGAGGTGAAGCTCTTCTTGTTCAAAGCTACTTCCTCTACCTTGTACCAGTGCTAAGATCTTCCATTTTTGATTCTAGCCTTGTTTCTATGCAGTTATTCCCTCTAATTCCCATATCTGCCATTCTCTTTTGTCTATACTTTCTTTCCTTGAGTATATATGTATGCTCATGTCTCCCCTCTTGAAAAAAAAAATCTTTTAATTGACCCCTCATAAACTACTAGCTATCATCTTATTGAACTTATTCATTTTAAGGTTATTCACTTTAAAAGGTATAGGAAATTCCGGTCAATATGGAAAACTGAGACAATTTAAAAGAACCCCATTCCCAAGCACATAGAAGTGCTGATTAAAATACAATAAACTGGTTTTTTTTTTTTCCTTAAAGAAATAACTGAGCTCAAACTAAGTAAGAGATATCTGCAGGTCCTAGAAATGGAGAAGGGTCTGAAAATCAGAATGATGAAAGAGATCAAAAAGCAAATGGCTGCAGGAATGTCGGAGCCCAAAATAGGTCTTAGAGTATGGGAGCTGGTATTCCAGTGTCAGCACGCATTGTGAAGTGCAGTTTGCAGGACACGTGTTGCAGGGGACTGGACATCTAGGTCCAAATCACAAAGACCTATACTATTCGTGAAATGGGGGCTGCCAAAATTCCTTTCACCGGCCCCTGGAAATGTAAGCAAAGTTGGGTATCTACTCAAGACAATTTGTGGAAAGACATTTACCCAGGAGAAAGCAGAACCCAAGGCCATATTACCTGTGAATAGAGTGTTAGGTCTAAATTCATTCCTCCCACATGGTTCTATGATTCCAGAGAAGTCACTAATATGAGAATTTGTCCAGGTCCAGTGATACCCACAGGGCCTTTGCAGAGGCAAACGTGAAACTGCCCTGTAGGAACACATCTATAACCCAGGGAATATGGAACTACCCTCACTGTAGGTAAGTTCATAATAAAAATTTGTAAACTAGGCAAGAAAACAAATCATCACAAAAGTTAGCAGATATAATTGATAAGGGGATTTGCACTCCTAATACTAGACACAACAGGTTGATCTGAAAGCAACTTAAATACGTTGACAAATATAAAGGAAGAAATAGAATCCATTAGGCAAAAAAGAGTCAATACAATAAAATTCTAGAAATGAAAAATGTAGTTTTTAAAAACTGAAAGTCAGTGGTTGATTTAAATAGTAATCTAGATATAGCTGAAGAGATAATTCATGAATGACTAGAGAAATGCAGCTCAGAAAGAGATAAAGAGATAATGTGGAAGAGGAATGAAGAGACATGAAAGACAGAATGAGAGAATCCAATATACATCTGAGAGAATTCCAGAGGAAGGCTGGGGTAGTCATCAGTGCTGACTTCCAAATGTTTTCTGTTCTTCTGGACACATGGGATAATTGTACTTCCTCACTACTAGGACGTTAAGCATGCATGTAACTTACTCTAGCCAATGCAATGTGAGTGGACTCGATACACGTCTCTTCTGGAAAGATGACTTAAGACTCACTACACTATTATACTCTTCCCCCCTCTTCTGCCAAAGCAGCCAGCAACATTCCAGGTTGTGGTTGTTTTGTCAACTGGGTCTCAGAGTAAGGACAACATAGAGACCATCAGTCAATCTTCAGTGGACATGTAGCAGATATGACAAATAAACCTTGTTGTTTTAAGATACAGAGATATTGAGATTATTTTTCTGCTGAATAATGTAGCCCATCCTGACTGTTATCAAAAAAAACGGCAAGCAGAAGCAAGAGATATCACTCAAAGAGCTGATGAATAAGAATTTTCCAGAACTGAAAAAAGATAAGTCATCAGATTAAATGAAAATATTGAGTCCAGAGAAAGACAAATAAAAATGAATTCACACTCAGATATATAATAATAAAAGTGCAGAACATAAAAGCATACTTCATCTAGTTAAATCAATAGCAATCCTATTACATTCATATCATTTTTCCTATTTTATACATAAGAAGTCAAATCTCAGTGTATGGCCACAGAACAAGTTGGGTACAGAACTGGAATTCAAACACAAATTCATCGTCCAAAGACCATCCCTTTTCAAACCTCGTTTGAAAAACCTCACTTTCACTTTACAACACTACTGCAAAATAACTCATTTTTACCACTTTATAGATAAGAAAGCCGAGGATCATGCATGTTAGACAACTTGTCCAAGCACATAAAGCTAGAAAATGGCAGGGCTAGGGTATAACCTCAAGACCTGTTGGCTTTAAAGCTACACTCTTTTTCCTATGTCATACTGCCTCCCATAATTTCTATGAAATTTGCCTTATATATTTGTATTATTAAAATTTTACACATATATTCTCCAACCACAGTGGCCTGCCTGCTGTTCCTTGAACATGCCAAGTATGTTCCAGTCTCAGGGTCTTTGCATTTACTCTTCCTTCTGCCTAGAATGCTTTTTCCCAGACAGCACAATGACCCTTGTGTTTCAGTTCAAATTCTATATCTGATCACTCTCATCCCTAATGATCTATCTCCTTTCTCTTCTCTATTTTCTTTATAGTGTGTATAGTTATCTGGCATTAGAGACTAACATGTTGATTAATTGATTATTTCATCATCTCCCCTCTCTAATGAAAGCTCTATGAGAGTAGGTTTTACCTTTGTTCTTTTTCCTCAGCGCCTAGCACATACTAGTTGCTCAACAAATATTTGTTGAATGAATGAAAGATGAACAGAACAAATGAACTGCAGAGTGTCTATACTTAGCACTCCTGAGCCTCTTAAGAATAAAATGAAGCAAGTACTCTGGGAATACATGGAGAACATATCTCATCACAGAACAAGACTAGGTGTTAGGCAAATGCAAGGCATAACTACATTTCTCCTTTGCATTTGAAGAACATCTAATAATTTTTACTTTAAATTGATGCACATGGTCATGTGTAGAGGTTTGTTCACCCATGTGTGATCACAGAACCTGCTACCTTATCCCTAATACCCTAATATTCACTCACTGCATCAGAAGTGTTTCTTCCTATTAAAGAACAAGTCTACAGAGCCTCTCTAACTTCCCACGACGTGTGTTCCTTTCTTTTCTCCTTTTCTACTCTTGCATGTGGCAACAACCCTGTGAGGTAGATATTATGACCTCCCCCTCCACTCTATTTCATAGATGAGGAAACCTCAGCTCATCGAGGCTAAGTGACTTACCCATGATCATACAGCTAATAAAAGCACCTGAGCTTGGATTTGAGCTCAGATAGAATGATGGTGTGATAGGTTGAACTTTGTCTCCCCAGAAAAGATATATGAAAGTTCTAACCTCCCAGCACCTCAGAAGGTGAACTTATTGGCAAATAGGGTCATTGCAGATGTAATCAGTTAAGGTCATACAGAAGTAGAAAGGGCTTCTAATCCAATATGACTAGTGTCCTTATTAAAAGCACGTAAGAGAAGAGACACAGGAGAGCTCCATGTAATAATGCGGGATTGGAATAATGGGTCTGCAAGCCAAAGAACACCAAAGATTGTAGGCAAACCACCAGAGGCTAGGCAAAGGCAGAGAGGATTCACCAACAGGTTTCAGAGGAAGTATGGTTTTAGACTTCTAGCCTCCAGACCTGTAACATAATATGTATTTCTGTTGTTCTAAGCCACCAAGTTTGTGGTTCTTTGTTACAGCAGCTAACCAACGAAGAAATTAATGCAAATGGCAAAGCTCTCTCTCTTCTATGCCGCACTGCCTTAGATTTTTAGGACAGGGCAGGGTTGGTTTATAGAGGATGAACAGAAAAAGAATATGTGCTTAAAGGGTCTGGAGATTTCACTTCATCTGAAATCCCAAAAATAGAACCAGAAAGTATCTAAACCATTTTATTCACATTATAATGTTGATGAAGGTGAAGAAGTAAGTCCCCCAGTTGACCAAGTACAAATTAGTTAACCAAGAAGAGAATTAAATGTTCCCACTGAGTACCCTCCCCAACATGTGTTTGTCATGGCCCGTCTCCCCACCCTCAAATTCAGGGTGATATCTAGGGACCTCACTAATTATATCCCAAGACGTGTCCCTCTTCTGTTCATTTTTTCTTCCCTCTACTCTCTACCTCCGACGACCATTGTTTTTCTTCTTCAGCTCACGTTGGTTTTGCTTTAAATCTGGCAGTGGCATCCGAAAGTATTTCTTTAATCCTCCTGGAAGAAAACAGAATACCAAAGTATCTAATCCCTGCTCTACCACTTCAATCCACATGTATTCCTTTGAAAAATGTTATAACTGCCTGGCGCTGCTGTCAAGACAGGGAATTGGGGGTGGGGAGGCAAGATCTGTGTAGTCAGGAAAGGACTAGAGAGGGTAAAAAAGAACACGAAAGTAGATTTGAAGGTAGGTGACTAAGGGTCATCAGCCTTTCCTCCGGGAGTGGAAATAAGTGGAAATAAGTGTTTTCCAATGCTTTCTTGTCTTCTGCTCTGAATTTCTGATATTCTGATTTTTAGAAGTGAAAAAAATATTTTGATTTAAGCCATATGGCCTTTTCCTCCTTACACTGGAGCTATAGAAAACTCAGAGGGGCAGGTGTGGAAAGCAGTGGCAGCAGAGTGGGTGGGTACATAGGGTCTGTGTGTCTATAGCTTGTGAGGTCTGTAGCTATGGCAACCGTGTGCAATGCCACTCACATAGCATCATAACATGGCCCTAGAGTTACCCCTGGCTCCTCAACTATTCCTCTTCAACGCATTATCTGTGCTGCTGTTTCCTAGCTACCATAGCTCTGCTATTTTTTTTTTCAGGTTGTGCTTAAGTATCATTTCTATCTGCCGTGCTTGCTGTCACTACACTTTAGTTCTTTTGATAGCAAAACCAAAAACCCATTTCTTACAGATATTGTTAACTATTAAAAATTGTCTGTTCTTAAACATATTAGTTAGAAAGATCCTTGAGGCTGTGGTCTGGACAAGATGACCACTTGAGACTTTTTCTAGTTTTAAGGGTCCATGCTGGATTCTGCTAGAGCAATTCATACTATCAATTCACTGCCTGCCTACCAAAAAATTAAATTGTTTTTGTCAGTTGTTACAATTTCCCCATTACAGGAGTAGTAAAGTTAAAATAAAGTTTACAATAATATATGCAAATATGTTATATCCTATGGAGCCTGTATGCAAGTAATTTATGCATTGGTACCTCATGAAAAAAACTTCATTATATTGTGAGAATACATATACAAATGGTTTCTTTTATTTATTGTTAAAAACAATCCTCAAATCCTCAGAAATATTTCTGCTGTAATTAAGCTTAAATGTTTTTTAAAAATTCATGAGTTGGCAATTTATATTGTAGCTTCTTTATGTTTGGTCATTCATTGCGATATGATAAATAGCTAAGATTTAAAGTCCTTAACCTTCCCAGGCCCAAGTAGAAGCACGATGTCACACATAAGTTATGAGCAGCCTCTCAAAGGGACTGTAACACAACATACATTTATAACTGAATTAACTCAGGAGAGGAGTCTGTGAAGATGACAGCATCAGTAGCACATTTTTGTTCTCTAAATCTATACATAAAAATGGAGAACAACTGGATAGCAACACCTAAAACCTGTAAACACTGTTTACAAAAAAGTTGGGTGTTATCCCTACAAACTCCAAAATACAAGACGGTGGATACAAACCACCAACATCCACAACACGTGAATGGTATAAGTGTCTATGCAGGAGAAAGGATAAGAAAGCTGTGTCTGATAGACTTGAGAACAGGAAGGCCCTAAAATAGACAACAGGCTAATTTGAGAATAGCAGGTGAAACTGAGAGAGATTTTGACCAATATCAATATCAAGTCCATAGGAAAAGATCTGACAGGGCTGGAGCACCCTAACTCCTATGAACTCTCAAAACTGACCCCTTTGTGAGACAGAGCCTGACACTAGAGAAACTGCTTGAAGTAGGATGAAAATTGAACAGGACATGGGACAACCAGAGATGAGGGAAAGAAAAGTTCCAGACCAATGTGGTGCAATATCACTCTAAAATCAAGAGAGGAAGTTCTGTGATGTAAAGAAAGCTTTCGTGAATGCCACCTTATAACAACAGCGTAGGAAAACTAATGTTACATTATAAGAAGCAACAGAAAAACATACACGTCATATCATTCTTATAAGGAAACGAAGGGGGACAAGGAACTAAATAACATTCCTACAGACAATGAAAGCACTCCAGAAAGAAAAACTGTAACCTACTAGTAGAAGAAAATCTTTTTTAAAACTTTAAGTGCAGAAAGAGTCAAAAAAAGGATTTTAGAGAAAGTGACAGATATTGAAGATCCAAAATACAGAAAGCAAAAATCCCTAAAGAAGAAAACGAAAGTAAGGAAACAAAACAAATACTAAAACTATATTCAAGAAAACCTTTCTGGAAAAAAATATTTGAAATGACACACTGAGAGTGTACACCACAAATGTGAAATGACCAATTCTAGTAAAATGACAGGATTTAATAGAAAAAGGAAAAAAAAAATCCTTTGGGCCTCTAGAAGAAAAGAATATAGTATTTTTGATCTGAGGTTGGGAATCCACATATGTGGAGGGTCAACTCAAGTTTTGACAGTGTAGAGGTCAGTACTCCTCACTAATGCATTTTTCAAGGGTCAACTGTATATAACTTACAAGGGAAAGATAATGAGATTACCCTCAGGTTTAGTTTTTTAGATTGTTTTCAGAAAATTGAGTAATATCTTCAAGATAATTAAGGAGATAAAGTATGAATGAGTCAAATACAAAGGACACAGGCAAACTGTTATCAACATCTAATAACTCAAGGAATATTGTTCCCATGAGCCTTTCCCAAGGAATCTACCAGCAAATGAGCTTCAAACAAACAAAATAACTAGACATCAACATAAGGACTGGTGGTGAACATTAAATATAGTTACTGGTATAACTAATACTAAATGAGGGGTGAAATATAGATAGTATGTTATATAATGGCTATATGCGCTGACAATGTAAATGAGTTTAACTATAAAAAAAATGGTAGGAGAGCAAATGCAAAAAGTGTTTAAATGTCTTTCTTACCCATAATGGTGGTAATATTAGTGTTACTATTTTGAGATAGTCCTGGGGAGATGAAAGTTGGAGCTCAGAGTCTATATTAGTTAGGGTTCTCCAGAGAAATAGAACCAAGAGAGATAGATATATAAATATAAATATAGATGTACATGTAGATATAGATATTTAGATACATATAGGAGGAGATTTATTATAGGAATTGGCTCAAGCAGTTATGGAGACCAAGAAGTCCCATGACCTGCCTTCTGCAAGCTGTGGAACTGGGAAAGCTGGTGGTATAATGTAGTTCAAATCTGGAGGCGGAGAACCAGGGGAACCGATGGTATAATTCCCAGTCTGAGGCCAAAGGACTGAAAATGGAAGCCTGCTGGTGTAAGTTCCAGAGTCCCAAGGATGAAGGCCAGTGAATCTGGAGCATCAATGTCCAAGAGGAAGAGAAGATGGATATCTTAGATCGAGAAAAGAGAATTTCTCTTTCTTCCACCTTTTTGTTTCATTCAGGCTCTTAACAAGTGGAGGATGCCTGCCCATATTTGTGAGGGTAATCTTTGTTAGTCTACTCAGTCAAATGCTGATCTCTTCTAGAAATACCCTCACGGACACCCCCCGGAAATATGTTTCACCAGCTATCTGGGCATTCCTTAGCCCAGTCAAGTCAGCACATAAAATTAACCATCACAGGGTCCATAAAGGAGAAAGGACTCTGTTAATTAAGAGTGATGAAAGGGCTATGCCCCACAATCAGGGCAAGCCCATCTTACCTGGATAAAGGTGATGTGCCTGAAGTTGATCTCACTGCCAGAAGAAAGTGAACTCTTCTGTGGAGGATAAGATCATCATCCAGAGTCTTATAATTTTTCACATACAAAGTCAAGCATTCAATTTTAAAAAATCAATAATGCCAGGAAACATGACAAAATGACTGAAAATCGAGAGATAAAACAGATCATAGAAACAAACTTAAAAGGGACAAACATATTTGAGTTATTTATTTAGTCACAATTAAAAAAATAATTGTGGCTAGTATGTAAAAGAATTAGATGAAAAGATGGAGAATTTCACCAGAAAATTTGTATTAATAAAAAGGAATTAATTGTGAATTCTAGAATTAAAAAATATAATTACTGAAGTTAAGAATCCAATAGATGGAGTTAACAGTATTAGACCCAGCAAAAGAGATTAGTGAACTGGAAGATAGGTTCACTAGCTAGAAAAAGTATGGAATATAGAGAAAAGAATATTACAAACATATGGCACATAATGAAAGATCTTTTATTACGATTGTCAATGTAGTCCCAGAAGGAGTGGAGACAAGGAATGTGGCAGGGGTCATATTTGAAGAGACACTAGCTGATAATTTCCCCCAAACAAAAGACATTAAGTCACAGAATCAAGAACCTTTATAAAGATGAAGCAGAATAAATACAAGGAAAACCAAACCTAGTCAAACCACTGAAAACTAAATACTAATATAAAAACATTGAAATTAGCCAGAGTAAAAGAGGGCACGTATTTTCTTAAGATGAGCAACAGTAAAACTGACAGCTAATTTTTCCAACAGAAATGATAGAAACCAGAAGACATTGGTATGACATCTTTAAAGAGTCGGGAAAATTACAGCAAACTTAGAATTATATACCTAGCAAAAATATTCTTCAAAAATTATGATAAAACAGAGACATTTTCATTAAAATAAGAACATACAGACTTCACTGTCAGCAGATGTGTAGTGAAAGAAATAATAAAAGGAATTCTTCAAATAGAAGTCAAAAGAATCCCAGTTTGAAGCCCAGAAAAGCAGGAAGAAACAAACAGCATGGGAAAGAGGGCATCTAAATTAGTATTCATTGTATAAAACAATAACAACAACAAGAATAATATGCCTTGCAGTGTTTAAAAAGCTTTTCATGTATCCTTTCATACAAATGGATCAAAACCATAGTCACTCAAACATGGCCTGTACATTCTTTCTCGCCTCTGTGCCTTTGGTCCCATCCTTTGAGGCTGAGTTTACATTATAACATCTTCAGGAAGAGTTCACTGGCCACTCCTTCATTTATGTCCCCTCTCTTATCCCTCTAACTTGGCACCATGTTGTGTGGGTCACTTATGCAGAATTTAAACTGAAACAACTTTTTGTTTTTATTTCACTTTGTGTTTCTTGGTTTTTCAAATATATGTAGATTTAATGTCCTTTCAAAGTGTCTATTATATGTTATCTATATAGTATGTGCTCAATGTTGGATAATTAAATTTGTTGAAGAATAAATTGGTAATGAGTGGGCCGACCTTGTTATTTTGTAGGACAGAATCTTCCTTCTATTACTTATAAATTGTTATGCGAGATTTCATAAAGGCAACTACTATAAACATATATAAGAAAAATTTTAATAACTTCTAGATGAAAGATCCGTGGGGAAAGATTGGATGTTCAGATTACATCTTTAACCTTTTGAAATTGATATGATGCCTGTTTAATAAGATCTTTCTTGGTGTCACTGTCAAACATATAAGGCTAGTTGGAGTATATCAGAGGTGTGGCATTTATTTCATTTTAATGCGAGTCACTGGATTATTCCCGGATGCTAAAGAAATAAAGGCACGGAATCTCTCTAAAGACTGGAAAATCTAATTGGAGGCTAACACATACTCACACAAAACAATTTGAGATGAAATCCAAAGAAATGTTTTAGTAACTGCAAGGAAACATGGTATAAAGCTGAAATAAATAAGAAAACTAAAAATAATAAATGATTACACTTGGAATATGATTACTAGGGAAGGCATGTAAAAAGAGATATGTTCTGGTTTTGAAGGTTAGATGGAAGTATATGGAAGAGAAGCGGTATAGATTTTCTAAGAGAAAAGAACACACAAAGCACAGAGACAAAATAATAAGTCATCTTCAGGCAACTATAAAAGATAGGCTTGAGGAATGGAGGGAATCTGTGAGGTTAGAGAGGCAGAAGGGTAGAGACAGAAGATATGAAGTTTGCTTATTTTTTTAAATACTGTAGAAATTTCTCTTTTCAAAAGAAATAACCTTCACCGTCAACAGCCTAGTCAGACCCCTTACACGATCCCAGCTTCCTAAGCTATTATTTGTAATAATTTCTGCCATATGAATGTAATGGGAAAAACACATTGCAAAGTGAATTACTTTTGAAATGTACTACATGCTGACATTTGGAAAATTAGATCCTAAACACAATGCATTTTGATTATTTGAGGTGCCTTCCCAACATGAAAAGATAAATTTGGTCCAACGATTCTTTAAAATCTGCATATTAAATTAAAGTTCTGTCTTTTAGCAAGGTTCTTCTCAACACTTTTGGTCACTAGATAACCATAGGCAGGGATCCCTCACCTTAACACTGTACGTGGATCTAAGAAGACCAGAAAATGCCCTTATTCAGACATATTTTAGGCTAGTCCCTGGCAGCAACTGCCAGCCTAGCCCCATCTTGTGAAGAATCCTGTTGTGCCTATTCTCTGTGTTCCCAAATGTGTCAGTGCTAGAGATGACCCTGCTCAGCTGGCTTCCTTTCTATTTTCCGGAAAAATCACAGCCACACTCTTAAGAAGAACAAACAACTCTTCACTTCTCCACCCCACTCAGCAAATTCCTCTGGCACCACTAGCCCATCTTGTCATGAATATACATTTGCTTTGGCCCTTCCTCCTCCTCCAATAAGTTTTTGTGTTGATGGGCTTTCAGGCTGAGCCATGGTAAGCTCAGTGGTCCTACAAATAAGGAATTATTTTGATGAAGGGCCTTCTCAGATACACAATAAGTGTTGCTATTTCAAGGCAAAGCCTTCATTGTTTACTGACTATATCCAATTTGTATGCTGAATAGAAAATGTGACGAGAAGATGGGGAGATGGACAGGGAGAACATGGGACCTCATGTGATGATTAGAGAGTGAATCTAGAAATTAACTGAGACTGCTGAAGAATAAGAATATAAATGTGATTGTGAAGGGCCAATAATTTCCACATAAATCAGACCAGATTATTATTTTGATCATTAAATTGATCTAAGCATTCATATAACCTCTGCTTTACATGTTAAATAATAGCTCTTAGTCATAGACCTATACTTTGGAGTCAGAAAGACCTGGGTTTGAATCCTGGCTTTACTGCTTACCAGATTAACGATTTGAGTTCTATTATTTGATCTCTCTAAGCCTTTACTTTCTTTATTTGTAAAATGAGAATGCTAATAGTATCTACCTCAACAGGATTATTGTAAGGATAAAAAAGATAATACTTATAAAGGGCTTAGCACTTTGCCTAGAATGCAGCAAGCACAAAATAAACATTAGCTTTTATTGTTTTTGAAATTTATGTAAGTCTAATTTCTCTAAGGCAAATTGGTTTTTATTCATTGGGAGGAAGACCTAGTTAAAAGAATGTTATGCTGAGTCTTTGGGGACAGCAATTGTCATCCTCTGATTGATCTTTTTTTGTGCATCTGCATTTCATTGAGTTGGCTTAAATCAACCTGCACCTGTAAATATAAATATGCCTCTGATACCACAGAGCAAGTTTTCTCGTAGAAAGCTTAGGCACACATCTCATAAATAGTTAATAGAGTTTGCAATTTCCCCAAAGCAGATTGGATGAACACCCCTAATGCCCAAATCTGATATATATCCAAATATATATGTATTATATAGTATATATAATTGTTAGTCCTATTACAATGCTTCCTTTTTACAAATCAGGAAACTGAATCGGAGAGAGATTACAGTTACATTGTCTGCTGGATAGATACGCTTGATTATTTTCCAGGTGTCTTACTCCTAAATGTTGTCCAAAACTGAACTCATCATTTCAGCCCACAAACTTCCTCTTGTTATATTTCTTTTCTCAGTTAATGGCACCACCATCTACCCAGTGAACCAAGCCAGAAATGTGTGAGTTATCCCAGACTTCCCTCTCCCTTACTCGTCGTCACACCAAATCCTATAGCGTTTTATCTATTAAATATTTTTTGAATCTGACCTCTTCTTCACCATCCTTTCCACCACTGCTTTTGTTCAAGCTGCCACCATTTCTCACTCAAACTACTGCAATTGTCTCCTAACGGATCTCTCTGATATCAGCCATGTTATCTTCATATATGAGTCTTTTACACAGCTGCCAGGATGATGTGTCTAAAACACAAAACTGATCATGTCAATCCCCAGCTTAAAAACTTTCAGTGATTCCCTACTGCCTCTATAATGAAGCCCAGTTTTCTTAGTAAGGCCCTCATGATCCCAAAGCACATCTCTGTCTGAGTCCTAACCAAGTTCAATTAAAATGAAGTGTGCATTTGATTATCCTCCCTTTTAGACTCTGGGCTCTTTAAAGGTAGAGACGAAGTCTTTTCATTTTGTATCTCAGCATCTAGCAGTGACAGGAAAAAATTGCTGAACTCGAATGAAATGGTGACATCAGGTTTGAAGTCAGGTAAACCAGCTCACACTTATTAAAATGGTTTTTGTAATTTAAAAAAATTATAATTCATGTTCCATAAAATTCACCATTTTAGTGTATTCAGTGTTTTTCATTACATTCAGAGTTGTATAACCATCACTGCTAATTCCAGAATATTTTTGTCACCCACAAAAGAAACTCTTTACTCATCAATAGTCACTCTCTATTATCCCCTCTTCCTCTTCACCATCAAGAAAATAAAAAGTGGGAGAGTGGGTGAAAAATATTTGCAAACTATATATAAGGAACTATTAACCAGAATATATAAAGAACTCTTGTAACTCAGTAAGACAGACAACCCAGTAAAAGAATGGGCAAAGGATCTGAATAGCTGTTTCTCCAAAGGAAATACACAATGGCCAATAAGCACATGAAAATATGTTCAACATCATTAGTCATTAGGGAAATGCAAATCAAAACCACAATAAAATACTACTTTACACCCAATAGGATAGCTATAAACAAAAGGATGGACAACATCAATTGTTTGCAAGGATATGGAAAAATCGAAACCTGCATACATTGCTGGTGGGAATATAAAATGGTGCAGCTGCTTTGGATAACAGTTTGGCAGTTTCTCAAAAAGTTAAACATGGAGTTATCATGTGACAGCAATTCTACTCATAGGCATATACCCAGGAAAACTGAAAATGTATATTCACACAAAAACATACACATGAATGTTCATAGAAGCATTATTCATAGTAGTCACAAAGTGAAAACAACTCAAATATCCATAAACTGATGAAAATGTGATGTAGCCATATAGTGGAATATTATTTGGCCTTAAAAAGGAATGGAGTACTGACATATGCTACAACATGGATGAACCTCCAAAACATTATGCTATGTGAAAGAAGCCACACACAAAAGACCACATATTGAATGATTTCATTTATGTGAAATGTCCACAATAGGCAAATCTATAAGACAGACAGTAGATTAGTTGATTGCCTAGGACTAGAAGGGTTGAGAGGAAATAGGGAGTGACTGCTAATAGGTAAAGAATTTGTTTTTGGGATGATGAAATGTTCCAAAAATCTATTGTGACGATGGTTGCACAACTCTGTAAATATACTAAAAATGACTGAATTATATACTTTAAATCAGGAGTCCCCAACCCCTGGGCTGCGGACAGGTACCAGTCTGTGGCTTGTTAGGAATCAGGCTGCAGAGCAGAAGGTGATTGGCGAGCGAGTGAGACAAACTTCATCTGTATTTGCAGCTGCACCCCAGCGCTAGCATCACTGCCTCAGCTCCATCTCAAATCATTAGGCATTAAGTTCTCATAGGAGCGCCAGTCCCTGGAGACTGCTGCTTTAAATGATGAATTTGATGGCATGTGAATTATAACTCAATAAAATATTGTGTAAGAAAAAAAAATCAACATAAATACAAAACCGACCAGTTCCACCTAAAAAGGAAAAAGAAAAGAAAAGATAGGTTGTCTTTCCTTAGTAGGGCCAAACTGAAGCTCTAATCAGGTTTGTAGGAATTATCACTAGGATAAATTGCTTGGAGCCCAGGGAAAGGAAGAAGAATCTAACTATTCTTCAGATAAAGGATAACAGTGGTCAAAAAAGTAGAAAAGGATTTTTATATTTTCAGGTTCACCCCAAAACTCTGGTTTGAACAATTGTTTCCAATTTGGGCGCTAAGCCACTCTTGGAAACAGCTATCTAATCCTGCCTATTCTGATCAAGGTCTTGAAAGCATAGCTGAAAAATGTTGGCACAGTTTATTCCAGTCCAGGGCTTGGCTTTGATGCCAAATTTAGCCGTTGGCAACTTTTTAATATTGAGAGTCCCTGGGGATTTGTTTGACCTAATTTTGGAGAGCTGCAAGGGAATTCACTTCTGGACGTTAGCCTGGCAGGCAGGGAGTGGCTCAGCAGGCTGCCTAATCCCTCTATTAAGTTAATGATAAAGTGTACCTGAGCACAGACTGGAAGGCCAAGTCCCCATACGTGAGGCTTGGACTAGGAATTTTTCAGATAACTAAAGGTAATTCCCAGTATTAAATATTACAATCATCTTGAGAGGAAAATTTTCAGAATGTATTGTATATATTCCTGCCTTTTTGGACTTAGGCTTCTTTCAACGGATAGTCAAAGTATTACACGGCCGCTGTGAAAAACTTGGAAAGTATAGTACTATTCTTCTCTAGAATTAATCATTGCTAATAGTGTGGTGTGTATTCTTTCAGACCATTTTTTTATTTGTGTATAAGCATACACACACACACACACACACACACACACACACACACCATAGCATGTTTTTTAAAACATTTTTTAAAAACGTGCATGGGATCATACTCTACCTCTTGGTCTCTCCCTTGCTTTTCCATTTAAGGATATATCCTGGAGGCCTTTCCATGTCAGTACATATAAATCTACCTTATTCTTTTTTATGCCTGCACATCATTCCATGGTATGAATACATTATAATTTATTTAACCATTCCCTATTGATGCGTATTTGCTATATTTCTAATTTTTCTTTATGATCAAGAATGATGAAATAAGAATTCCTATTCATAGTCAACATCTTTGTGTCCATATAAGAGTATTCGGGAGAATAGATTCCAAAAAGTAGAATTATTTAGATTTTTGCTACATCTGAAAAAATTTTTTAAACTTTTTATTTTGAAATAATTCCAAACTTACATTAAAATTACAAGAGTTACATAACAAACTCTCATAACCTCTTCACCTTGGTTCACCAATTATCATTTCATCACACTCTTCTCTCTCTCCCCAATCTCACATATATATTATATATGTATTTTATATTTTTGTGATCCATTGAATATCTGTTACATTGTAGACATGAAGCTCTTACCTTTAAATACTTCCATGTGTATTTCCTAAAAACAAGGGTGTTCTCCTACATAACCTGAGCACAAGCGTCCAAATCAGAAAATAGATATATAAAACTGAGTTTACATCGATTTCTCTAATCCAACACATTTTAGGCTTCGCTTTCCATATTTAGGCTTCCCTTCTCTGACAGAGAGAAACCTCTCATCATCTTCTATATATTTCCTCATTTGCCAATTACTTCTGCATACAACACCTCTCCCTGCCATGCTGGTTGTTTCTTCAGCACCACCCCTGCTGCCAGCTGCCTGCTGCCTGCTAGGCTCCAGCTACGCCAGTCCTAGGGAAGAGGAAGTTCATTAAGTTATTTTTGAATGGTGTGATGTCAGAGATATATCCTTTTTTTTCTTTAATGGATAACCAATTGTCCCAACATCTATTCTCAGTTATTTGAAATGCTTCCGTATGTTTGTGTCGGTAGCTGATGAGCTATTCTTTTTCATTAATCTATTTTTCTATTTGTGAGCCAATATCATACTTTAATTACTGTGGTTGTATAGTATGTTTTAATATCTGATAGGAAGAAGCCAATCCTTATACTTAAAAAAAAAAAGTCCTAGCTAGTCTTAAGCATACACTCTTCCAGATGAGTTTTAAAATTAGCATGTCAATTTAAAAATCCTATTGTAATTTTGATTGGAATTATATTAAATTTGTAAATTATTTGGGTAAAATGGCATCTTTACAATATTGAGTCTTTCTATTAGGGAACATAGTATGCCTTTTAATTTATTTAGTATTTAAAATTTTCTTTCAGTGAATATTTAGTTTTCTTTGTGTGGGTATTGGACATATAGCTTGTTCCCAGGGCTAAAAAATTTTTTTGTGTTTATTATTGAGATTTTTTTCATTCCATCTTTTTATATACTTTATACATTGTTGAGATTATGCTGCATATATAATTCTGTATCCTATTTTTAACTGAATATTATGCCAAATTTCCTAGTAAAAATACAGTTTTTATGATTGTGTAATTGCCCATCAAATATTTATGTGACATAATTTAATCATTCTTCAAGGTTGATAGATTGCTTCCAATTTTTTGCTAAATTTTTCTAAATACTATTGTGATGAACATCTTTATGCATAAATTTCTGTTCTATTTTGGATTATTCTTCAAAACATATTCCTTTAAGTGATATTTCTGTATCTTATGCATAATACAGATATTCCCTGAAAAGTTGTAGATAACACAAAATTAGGGTAAATTGAAAATACCTTCATACTTATTTAAAGTTTTAATATTTTGCTCTCATTCAATTTACTTACTCTTACAAACTGGTCCTGCATCCTTCCTATTATGTAGCCACTTTTTGGACAAGATTAGAAAGTAACAAAATGGGGAATAAACAAATAGCAGTGTCACAACACAAGCTGTTGCAGTGAGAATCTGTGTGGGAATGAAAGGCATGCAAGACATGGAAGGCCATTATCTCCTTGTGTCTGCAACTTCTGGCCTTGCATGCTTACTTTGCGGTGTTCACGCGTACACTTCACTTCTTCGCATTTCTCAACGTGATATAAAATCTCCCACATCTTCAAAATTGTATATGCCTTATGGAACTATTTATATAAAGTTGAGTGCTGCATAACTCAAGGAATGCCTTTATACTGAATGTAACTTAATTTTCTTGATTATTCAGGTTGATATAGAATCAGTTTTGAAAATTTCCTCCCCAAGGCCTACAGAGGCAGGTAGGACCGTTTCCCCCTATGTTCAAGGCACTAAATTGCTGTGCTTTTTAATCATTAAGTCCATTTTTATGCCTTTTCTTCATCTCTATCCTGCTTACAGACTTCCAGCTTTTGCTTCTCACTGCTGTCTGTACGCCTACTCTGATAGCTTCTCCTCCCTCTTCTAGTTTACCGCTTTTAATTTTTTATGAATTTCAAAACAAGATTGCCAGGTTGAATCTAAGTAAAATTAATAGCCTCTGAGAAAGACCTTTGATGAATCTTTAGGAAAAATGGGCAGGATCTTTAGGGTATGGATTGTGGTGATGTCCATTTTGTTTCTGCAGAGGCCTTCTGCTGTCTCCTTTATTTTCTTGGTTCATTGCGATGCTTCAAATAGATAAGACTGTCAGATAGCTAAGGTCCACATAAGTGGTTTCACTACAATTAGGTTGGTAATGTAACATTAAAATGCCCCTTTTCTTCTGCTAAATTCTGATTCTGTACTTTCTTTTGTTCCTTTTGGGTTGACTAAGCCTAGAAAAATTGTTCATTGGGCTTCAGATGTGTGTCCAATCTAAACTTTCATTTCTCTTACCTTTTCTTCCTCCCACCTTGTTAGTAATTAAAACCACTGTACATTTCATAACGAAGCTATAATTCCCTTATATTAAAAAAGCATTTGTCTAAAGCCTCTTTTGACTAAAAAGAAATTAAGTGTATTCCGTTATATGAAGGAAAGCAAAGGAAATTTACACAACTCTACAGTATTCTTTTTTTAATATGCAAATATGTTACTCTAATAGTTGCTCCTATTGCTTTACTTTTTAAAAAAATTTTATTAGTTTCAAGAATACAGTACATTGGTTAGACATTTATATAGTTTACAGAACAATCCTCCTAATTGCACTTTCTATCCTCTGGCTCTCCACCTAGCCATTACATTAATGCTAACTGCATTTCCTATGCCATGCTCCCCATCCCCATGATCATCTATCAACTACTAATTTGTACTTCCTTAACCCTTCACCCCATTCTCCCAGCCCCCTCCCCTCTCATGGCTAATTGGTAAGAGCTGTGGTGCTAAATTATGATTGTGTGGTCATTTTCCGTAAATGCCAATCATTCTCCCTTTGCTGCTGATTGTCCTCCTAGTGTTTATTTACTACCTTGTAATTATTTAGGTGTTTTGAGTGAGAGCCTATGGCAGGTTCAATAAAACCCAAACTCCTATTAGAGAATCAACTCAAACTTCATATCTTATTAGTGGGTGGCCAGTGGCATCATCTTTGTATTTGGGCACAATACCCTTGATGATAACAGTGTTGTGACTTCTTTTAGTTTGTTGCCCTTGGGGGAATAAAAAAGTCAACTATGAGTGCAAAATAGGTGGGCATCAATGTTCATGTTTTCAACTTTAGATCAACTCAAACTTTCTTATACAATGCCATTCTCAGTCATTTTTAAAATACATTGAATTGTGACAAACATTTTAAGCTCTGACACAGTGGCATAGCCTACCAGTCAAGAGTTTATTTTCAGTGGCATCACCATTTTTGGAATTTCTTTATGCAATTATTTGAATACTTTATTACACTTTTTACCACTATTTATAAATGAGTAGAAAGTGGAAAAATTGAAAATGCTGATACTAGTAATAAGCATAGGTATCCTAAACTTAATACACACAACTGAGCAATGATAGAATTGTTAGCTATATACGAAGTAGTGACTCTAGCCTCGGTGAGGTAGATATTAGAGGACAAAATTAGAAAATACATGCTAGAAATACTTTATCAAAGATCATATCTTACAGGTGAGTTGGAATTAGGAATTTTATACTATTTTTCAGTTCTCTCGGGAAAATATAATATGCAGTGCATTTAATTTTTTCTTTTTTTATTTTTTAATTGAAGAAATGATTTAAGCATTTAATTTTTCATAGTCAGCTTTTGTATATATTATCAGGAATGTATTAAGAAACTGGGTAGGAATGGGCAGGAAATAAACCAGGGGTCCACCTACAGGGAGTTCCAAATGGAACTTTATCTACTCTCCTTTTCCAGCCCAAATGTTTTTAATAAAATTTAGATAATCAATACTAAATACCTTCAAACTCTGTAGAGTAAGAGGTCTGTGTCTAAAGCAGTACCAGACATACAGATGTACTTTCTGCCTGTTGCTTCTCTGTCTTCTTTGCTGACTTCCTCTTTCCCCTCAAATAAAGGTGTTTCTTATGTTTTTAGCTCATAAACTAAATGTCTAATTTTTAACGGTAAATTAATTTATTTTCATAGCTCCAAGTTATGAAGTGAAAGAACATGACCATGAGGTGCAGGTTGTTTGAAGGAGATTGGTTGAAATGTCTACTTGGTCCAGAGTCTTGTCCTCAGTTTTACAGGTCCACGAATTCTAGTCTGTCCATAACCTCAACCTGACTGAACTCTGGGAGAGTGGTTCGGGGTATATAAAATCATGAGACATGATCATATTTTCCAGAAGGCCTTTTATTTCACAGTGGAAGTTTATACATGGATTAGACATGTTTATGTCGGTATGAACAATCTTTCCATCCCCTCTCTTTATAGATTTATTTGATTATTTAATAAATTTGATTCACAAATATTTATTCAGCACATATATGAGATAGATGCTGAATATATATGTGTGTGTGTATGTATGTGTGTGTGTATATGTGTATATATATATATGTATGTGTATATATATATACACATACACACTGTATATATGCCAGATACATGTAAGAGATAGAACTGTGAACAAGGCAGACATACTCCCTGTCATCATGGAGCTTAAGATCTAGTTCAGTAAGTAGGAATCAGAGTATGTTGCATGATTTTAATGTTTGATGACATTAAGCTACATTAGCCAGATGTATCCAGCTTGCTAATAAGTATGTGTTCACCATGGGACTGGACAGGTTGAGTCTGAAAGCCAGGGCACTCCCAAGTTCTCCTGGCAGTGATGCTAATGTTTTACTGACTCCTATTTTCTATATTTTAAGGCTATCACCTCCCCTTATTTTGATATATTCCTGGGATAGGTAGTACGCTCTATTAATTGTAGTAAAAATCTTCCTCTTCATGTTCTATCCATCTATTCTAGATCGGTGTTTTAGTTTGTTTTTTGTCTCTTACTGTGGGACATGGGGCAAGTTATTTTGAGCTTCAGTGTTTTCCTCTTGTAAAATGGGAATAATAAGTCTAATCCTATAAAGTTTTTATGAGAATTAAAAAATATAAAATATGTGAAATGACTAGGCATAGCCCTGCTAATCTGAATACAGACCATAGAGACTTGCTATGGGCCAAGTACTTCTACATGTACTAACATGTACTTAAACCTCATATCAATTCTATAAAGGGGTGTGTAGTTTTTAATCCCCAATTCACAGATGTATATGTTGAGATCTAGAAGTATAGAACAACTTGCTTGAGGTCATACCTTTAGTAAATGGTTGATTTAGGACTTGAGTCCTAAGTCTAGGTCCAGGGTCCCTACTCTTAATATCTGTGCTATATTCCCTCTCCTTGAATATTCATTTCCTTCCCTTTATCACCTATATTCCATCTGTCTCCTGTCTATTTCCACTTGGGTGGCTTTCCATTAGCTTAAGTCAGGAGTTCTTACCTGGAGCCTATGGTTGGGTTTCTATTAATATCTTTAACCTGTGAATTAATCAGGACTCTCATGTGTAAGAGGAAGAAATGCAACTCAAATAAACCTAACCATGGAGGAACATCAGTAAAGGGTATCTCCTGAAATCTAAAAATAGGCATTTGATGGATCCACGGACTAAAATTCTGCATTTGAGCATCCTCTGTTTCTCAGACTCAAGCATTAGAAAACACATCAGCTAACAGCATCCATAGCTTCAGCTACTAGGGAGAGATTGACTTGATTCTTTGGATATAAAGTACAAATTTTCTAGAAAGGGCTCTATGGGCCCTGCTTGATTAAAGAGCTCTCTGGCAATCAATTCTAACTGTGTCCATTACAAATTGTATATTATGTAAAAGTATGAATAATTTTTTTTTTTCCTGGAGAGGATCCATTGGTTCCATCAGATTTTCAAAGGAAGTGATCTGAAACTCTAAAGCAGTAAAGAATTACTACACCAGTCCTTCTGACTCCCCTGCTTCTGTTGCTGGTAGCACAGTCTTCTGGACAGTTAGTCTTGCTACCTTGTTGTATTTTGATTGCTTATTGTTCTTTACATCCTGCATTCAGCTATTCAGAAAGTTCTATTAATTTGTCCCATGCAATGGCTGTTGGAACTATTTCTTTCTGTTTCTACTGCCACAATCCTTCATTATCTGCTGTTATCTTCTTTAAGTTGTTAAATAGGAATACTTTCTTAACCAGACTCATTACTTGTCTCTCCTTGCTCAAATCCACCCTGTGTATTAGATGAATGTTTCAAACACTATTGTCTTGTCCCTTTTCCTGGGCAGGACCCTCTGTAGTTTGGTCCTGGCCCACCCTGCCAATCTCTGACCAACTGATGTTTTATCTCCTGATTAGTAAATACTCTTCTGTTCATCCACACTTTTGCTTACTGGTCTGGATTTTAGACTTGCAATATGTCTATTTGTAGTTCACACCAATGCTTATCTTTGTTAAGAAAGCAGCTCATCTCCAAAAGGGGGTCATTCTTTGACCTAAGAGTTGTTATGCTCATTCCCTGCTCTGAATTTTTGTCGATTCGCCAGGGCTCTCCCTGAAATAGTCTTTCTCTCTCTCAATCTACATATTTTTCCTATTCTACTTTCCTCAAGAAGTGGTCTCATGCCACCCCAATTTATTTCTCTTCCTCTTATGAATTATTACAGAACTTACTGTTTCACTCATGTTGACACCTAATTTTATGTTGTATTAATATTTAAATGTTTTAAACACCATATTTCCCAAGTTGATTATGAAGTTCTAGCAAGCAAGACTTGTCAAATTAATTAAATATACCCTGTTGCACTTCATACAATTATATACATATAGTAGGAACAAATACTTATCAAGCATTTATAAATGTCAATGAAAAAATAGACAGTTTTGCTTATTTACATTATACATGAAGTTTTCACTTATCCAAAAAGAGATTTACTAGAAACTTCTTTTAAGTAGTAGCTCCTCTATGTGGAATGCTTTTAAGTATTAGTCTAGAAATTATTAAATATTCATCAAAAGGCTGAGGTGGGAGTTGGTGGGGAAAATGTTGAAGCTATGGAGCTAGAAGTCATCAACTGAAGTTAAAAAGAAATGAGTATAACAAATAATCAAGGAGAAAATCTCTTTTACATAAACTTTACAGAAATATTTTTGTTGTGAAACATGGTTCACATTTTAAAAAGATGTATTCTGTGTTTTCATTTACATTTTATATAGCATTATCCTGAGGGTAACTGATAAACATTATGTTTGGGTTCAGATTGTGGCTCTGCCTGTTGTTCAGTCTGACCTTGACCTGGTCAGTTAACCTCTCAAAGCCTCTTTCCCCCTCCTCATCTAGAAAATTGAGAGAATAATACTTATCTGATAGGATGTTGTGACAATTAAATGAAGTAGTATATGTATTTACTAAAGCATTTAAAGCCAGAAGGCAATCAATCAACAGTAGATGTTATTGCTCTTTATTCAAGAGCGAGTTGAGGAAAGGGTAGAAAAAGGTGGGCCTGATGGTTTACTTAAAAGATGCCAGGGGAAGACACATTTAGAGGCGAGTGATTACACAGAGTTGATAGACTAAGAAAGTGCATTTTGAATGGTTTAGATGACACTGAAAAGTTGGGAGTTATAGGGGAAGGTTCGACTACTTTATGGACAATAATTTGCAGGTTCTTCTTCCATAGAATCAGTTAAGTTTCCAAGTTTAAGTAATAGACTATATTATCATTTTGACTAGAAAGGATGTTTAGTAGGTAAAAAAACAAAATAGCATTCTTAGGAT
The DNA here is from genome assembly GCA_028627145.1 of Eidolon dupreanum. Classification (NCBI taxonomy): domain Eukaryota; kingdom Metazoa; phylum Chordata; class Mammalia; order Chiroptera; family Pteropodidae; genus Eidolon; species Eidolon dupreanum. The sequence goes on from CM053506.1 coordinate 97,661,591, forward strand.
TTCAGGTATTAGTGACAGAAAAGGAAATCAGAGAGAGGAGTTGAGGACAGAGGTGACTTCTCTATTGAATGTTGCTCTCCATCCCTACTGCATCCCACCCTACCTCTGTCAAGGACAGATTGTTTCCTCTACAAAGTTAAAGGGTGGCAGCAATTTGTGCGACTTAACAGTAGAACTACTGGAAGAGAATTGGCTTAACAGAATCATGCCAGATGATCAAAACAGTGAAGTAGTGAATTCATTCCAGTGGGCACTGGCACTGCCCAATATGAACATGAGATCTGAGAAAGGTCAGCCAAAAGAAATGGATAGTGATCTTTAGAACTATGATGAGGATGGTGAGTCAGAGTTACTCACTTCATCAGAGCAAAAGACCCCGTGGGTCACAGCTATTAGAGCTTACTGTGGGAAAATCCAATAAAGAACTTTGCTGCTAAAATTGAACAATTATGGTGTTTTTCTAATTTCCAGGAAAAATAGACTTAAAGATTTTCATTTTGTGAATTGTTATTAAACTTTTGGCGCTTTCTACCTTGTGAAAAGTTGCAAACAAATTTTAAAGGAAAAATGTAGACATTATTTTTTTAAAAAATACATTATTATTTTATATGTGGAGATCTGCATAAACATAGCCAGGTTTAGTGCTTGTAAAATTCTATCAAGTCGATATGGTAGAATTAAATGTATCAATATTTCATGGTATTCCACAATGAGCACCATAATTTCTTTTTTTTTGCACCATAATTTCTAAGTGTTGCCACCTGGACTAGTTCGAAAATCAACACATTACATCCCTGACTGCCTTTTGTTAATTCTTAAGGGAAGGAATGTTATTAGCCTCAGTGAAACTCACAGGGAAGGCTTAGAAACAAAGTAATCTTTAAAATAAATAAAAAAGACCAGAGGAGAATTAAGTAGGGTAAATCTGAGTGCAAGGAGAATAACATAATAGCTACTGTTTCCTGAGCACTTATTATATACCAGGCTGTCAACTAAGTATTTTTTCAAACATATTTTCATTCAATCTTTACCCACATTAGATAGATGAAGCAAAGAAGGCTCACAGACTTGCTCAAGGTCACATAGCTGGTAAGTGGTTGGTGACACTGGGATTCAAACCCAGGTTTCCTGACTCTAATCATGATGACACTGTAATGTGATGCTAAGAAACTAAGATAGATCTTTTTGCACATATATTAACTCTTGTGAACAATAATTAGATCAAGATATTGAATATTTCCAGCAACCCAGAAGGCTTCTTCCTCCTCCCTCTCAGTCGATTCCCCCATAAATAATCACCTCTCTGCCTCTATCACCACAGGTAGATAGGTTTTAGTTAGAATAAACTTAACTTTTTGGAGTTATTACCAAAGACTCCATATACCACTCTACCTTGCCATTTTAGCTGTAGTATTCAAAACTGCTCTAGCTCTAGACTAGTTGTTTGAAATGGCTTCATATTCAATTTCTTGTATATTTCAAAATTAATACTAATTTTTAAAAACCCAAAGAAATTCCTGGATGAAGCAGATTCAGAAGACTGGTATCAAACAAACCTAACACCACAGACACAGGTTCCTTGACTTAAGTAATTTGGTGCAGCTATTTCCAATCATGGCGTCTCATTAGGAAATGGATGACTATGAAAGGTCAACTCAGTTTATGAAAGGAAAGACTAGCCAGCCACAGCATGTAATAGTGATTGCTTTGCATCATTTTACAGCACACGAATAAATTTATGTTCAGATATCTTCCACAGTTGACTTGCTGTTTTATGATGCAAGGGAAAGGAAGAGTAAAGGGGAAGAAGATCTAGGTGGAGGGTAGTGGGGAGGGGGGAGGATACAACCTTCAAGGAGTCTTTAATGTATGTGGTGGCTCTCTGTGCCTTGCAGACTGGCTCTTAAAATCACATCACTTCTTGTCCAACCTGGCAGTGGCAGAAGCGGCGTCACAACTTCACCTCAGTCTCTTAAGCTGTGGTTGGTGAATTTTCAGCAATTATTCTAGATAACAGTCTCTCTTTTCTCTCCTCCCTTTCCACACTTCTCCCCTCCACCCCCACCCAACTATTGCAGGTTTACCACTTCATTCCGATTCCCACCATAGCAGACTGTGGCATTTCGAAGCAGTCTACAAATTACAATTGAAAATGGGGAAAGAATAACTGACATTTGCAGGGTTTGGTGATTCCAGGAGTGATATGTGCGTTAGGTGACCAAAGTGGGCGAAACCTACAGGAACGTTCTGGCCATCAAAGCAAGGAGGGCAGGCCCAGAAGTGGGCGCACGTGACAGCAGCACCACCTCGAGAGTGACATCACCCCTAGGGGCGGAGCCAACTATCTAGGGCCTTGTCTGCTATTGAGCTTCCTCCCCTCATCCCCACTCAAAGCCATCGACCCCACTAGTCAAAGCCCCCTGAGGGAACAAGACGTGCCCAGACCTCACAGAGCGTCAGAGCCAGGGCCGAACTTCTACGCGCAGAGAAGGGCTGGTCTCCACTCTCTCGTCTAGTCGCTCCCCACCCCCCCAGCTGTGGCGAGGAAGGGGGCGGGGGCGCGCGCGCTCCACCACGCACGCGCCCCCACGCACGCGCGCTCCCACCGCGCTCGCGCTCCTCCCCACCCGGGCCCGGAGGGGGCGGGGCTGCGGGCGGCCTGGGAAGGTGCGACGCCCCCGGCGCGGCGGCGGCGCTAGCGAGCGGTCGGGTGGGCGCGGGTGGCTGGGCGCGCTGCTCCGGCGGGGCCCACTGGCACAGCCGCCGCGCGCGAGCCGCCCGCCGGGAGGGGGAAGCTGCGAGCTCTCCGAGCGCGGGGCCTGCGGCCGCCAGCGCTACCCTCCCGCCGCCGCCCTCTGCGCCTCCTGCGGCCCCGCCCCCGTTCCCATCCCCCTCGCGCTCACCTCCCGGCTGTACCGCGCGCGAGGCGGAGCGAGGCGCCCGCCGCCGCCGTCGCCGCCGCCGCCGCGCTGAGGGGCGAGCGTCTGCACCGCGCCGCCGCTGACAGGAGGACCGCCGCGGGCTGCGATCGCCGGCCGCGAGGCCCCGCCGCGCCTTTCCGGGGCGCAGACCCACCGCGGGCGTCGGGACGCAGCGAGGTGCTCTGGGAATCGCGGGCGGCGCCGGCGGGCGGCGCGGGTCTCCTAGGAGACCCCGGGGACTCGGGCTTGACCCGGAGGTGCAGCGAGCCCCTCCGAGCGGCAGGTAAGAGACCCGGGGGAGCCAGGGAAGGAGAGGTCGCTTCAGTGACAGGGGCGTTCTCTGACGCCTGGACTCCAGGGAGAGGGGCGGGGGCGAGCGGGGAGACAGCGAAATGAGTAGCGAAGTGCCACCGGTGTCCAAGGCGTGGGGAAGGTTGGCTCCAGATGTGGCACTCTGGGTGGCTTCCGATGGGTCCGGGATCGGTCACTTCGCTGTCACCAAAGGTGTCATGGAATTTGGTACCGAGAGAGTCTTCGGATGACGGGGACCCAGGATAAGATGCGAGGCAGATTGCTAAACGTGGCAGGGAATGTGGTGCAGAACGAGTTGCAAAATATGCCCCCAGAATGCAGTATAAAAGTAGTGAAATGTGCCAGGTAAGGTACAGGGTGGGTTGGCCTGTGCGGCGTGGAAATTCATCGTAGAAGTGTTATTAGTGATACTGATAATTCCCCTAGGAAAGGAAGCGTATTATAAGAAAGGATTAATAAGGCTCATGGCTAGATATTTTATGACAGGAAATCGAGAGGAGTTATGATATGCAATTTTGAGATATAGTACTCATGTGAAAGAAAAAGCAAATTGTGTTGGGTTGTGAGATGGGAAAGAAAAATTAGGGAAAGAAAATAATTCCAGGTTTTGGCATCAGCACATAGAGCACTGATACAATTGTACCCTGCCTCCTATTCCAGGTGTGGAATGTTTAGAATGTTTATCATAAAACATAAACAATGATAATTAACGGGAAGATTTGGTATTTTGGGTGTCTTTCACTCTCTGCTCCTTTCCCGGAAAAGAAAAGAAACAAACATACAAAAACCCCCACATCTTAACCAAAATTCTGAGTTAGAGATCACTAGGCAAAGGGAAATTTTTTTCGTTTGTGCCCCTTCATTTTTACACAGGTGAAAATATCTGGAATGAAGAAAACAAAACAATATGGTGAACAAAAGGGATAAATTTTCAGGCATTTCTGAGGGGTTGGAGCCGAAGGCTATTGCAATGGTTAATTACAGTCAATGACAGTACTGATATATTCTTGCATGTTCTTGGTGTTGGGGTGGCAAAATAGGGGAAAAAAATGAATACAATAAATGTGGCATAAAAAGCAACAACATGGATTCTGTCAGTGGAGTGCTGCTTGCAGCATTTCCCAGGTAGATCATCTTAAGAATGTCAGCAGAAAAAATATGTTAAATATTCCTCCCCCCATATATATATGCTGCAAAACATGCTGCAAAACATTGTGACTTCCATTTAAGAACATTTGTGTTTTGAAAGGATTGTCAGAACATAGCTGGAATTTCAGAAGTAACAAAAGACAGCTCCATGAGCTATTTAATATAACTTATATGTATACATTTAATTACTGACTATACACTATGAAAGGAGAAATATCTGGATGTTTATCAACATATAGTTAATTATTGATAGAATTTAGTGCTTTATGTTATAATTCTTGTAGAGAAATTGTATCACTTGCCTGAATGTTGTTCTTATAATAAGAACAGTAAGTAATCTGCCAGAATCTGAAAATTCATACTGATTGGCTTCCTCCTGGATCCAAATTCAGCCATTGAGGAATCCTTTGCTTCAAAGACAAAACTGGATTTTCCTTGGTGATTAATTTCGGGTTTTGGTCTTTTCTGTAGGTATATTCTTCACCTCGAGGCTATGTTGGGGCTAAAACAGAGAGGAGAGGGCCAGAAGAGAATAAAGAGCAGTTCTGTTGGGTCTTCCTGTTTTGTTCTGACTGTAAGCCATATGTGCTGCCACCCCCTACTGTCTGTAGGAAGAGGTGTTGCAGAGCCCCATTCTTTTCTTGTTATCACTGCCCCCTTGTGTAAGGGAAGAAATTGATAGTTGCACTCCGGGAAACCACTCTCCTCAGATTGTTCTTGATAGAGTGGTTATGTAGATTTGTTAATTACCTATTCTCTTCAAAGTTGTAGTGCTTTAAACTTTCTATTAATCAGCCTTCAGATTTAATGTCTTTTTAAAATAATATCTAATTTTAGTCAATAATTCAAATTGTTAAAAATATTTTCAATATGTTCGGGAAGGTAGTGCAGTACCATTGCTAGAAGTAGTACTGGTGGTAATACCTCACCCTTACACAACCCCTGCTCTGTTATAGATGTTTTAGCCAGTTTCAAGACCCAATGAGGTATGTACTGTTATTTCCATTTTACAATTGAGAAACTGAAACACAGAGATGTTAAATAAGTTCCCGCAAATTATTCAGCTAGCAAGTGGAAAGCTGAGTTTCAACTCAGGAACTCTGGCTTCACACTCTGTGCTCTTCACCAGTATATTGCCCTCTCAATCAAATTAGTATTGACACACATTAAAATGCAAATGCCCATCATAAAAGCAAGTACTGTAGATATGTATAAACCTAAGTAGTAAGACACATGAATGTTAAGCCTACAAATACACCAAAAAATACAGCATGAACTTTTTAGGAGTTTTTGTAATTCTGGGGTTATAAGTGGGGTAGTGTCATCAGCACTTTGTTTGTGGTTAAGGAAATGTTTGTGATGCAGGGTTGGCTGTGGGGGAAACTTTACAGGTAGAAAGTTACCTTCAAGTAGTTTGACGTGTGTGTGTGAGTGTGTGTGTGTGTGTGTGTGTGTGTGTGTGTGTGTGTGTATGTATGTGTGTATTATCTCTTTAATTAGCAGTAAACTTTTACTGCTAATTTTCTCTAGGAAAATTAAGGAGAAATTCTGTTTTCTTCTACCTACTCACATTTTTCTGGCCTCTTTTATTTTTAAAAGTAATTAATAAAAATGGATTGGATGAATATATACATTTTATTTCTTCCATTAATTATTCAGATTTTTCTCACCCTTAAATATTGTATTATAAATACCAACTACATATGAAATAATATTTTTAAATGTGTAAGGTATTAAGAGTAAGAAGTGAATGACACCTCCTACACTTGTAACAACTATTTTTTTCTCTTAGCCAAACTTTTTATCATTCTGTGAATCACATATCATATAATCAAACACTTCCTTCATTTTTATATACATTCGTTGATAAGGAAGTTAAATATAATCTACTGATTATGGCTAAGGCATTCAAAATGTATGTTTATATATTTTGGTATATTTAATAAATTGTCATAGACTCAGATCATGCTCTGTATTTATGTTGATTGATAGTTCATTTTAGTATACTTGTAAAACCTAATTTGTTGTTTACATCTTTATCATAAAGTTTTACAAACATCGTTAAACATTAGATTATTTCCCTCTTCTATCATTGATTCTTGACCATCCTATGTTAGCTCTTTAGCTTTTTCCCCCTCTTCCCCATAATTACTTTTGCTCTTTTAGTATTTTCTGAATTGACTCTTTGTGCATTATTTTGAATGGAGAAGAAAGTAGGCCTAGAAAACAATATAGTTCCAAAAGGAGTGTATTAGGGTAGTTGATAATGTAGAACAAGTATGCATATGCATAAAAGAAATGCATCAAAATTCTCTCCTTGTCATATTTCTTCCTCTTACAATAAAATTAAAATTGAGTCTTTGAGACACACTGATTGAGCACACTAGTTGGATTTTGTTGGATTGTATTTACAAAAATCACCGATGTTAGCTGGAATATTTTTGCTGCTGTTACCCAGATTTTATTTCAAGGAGCTAGAATAAGCTGTTGCAGAATGTTGTTTACTTTTTTAGCACTAGTCTGGTTAAGGTAATAAATATTTTAAAGTAGTTTGAAATCTAGTTTAATTATTTGGACCTTTTTTTTTTTCCCCTCCAAATGAATTGAAATACCTGCTGATTTGAAATATATGCACTGTCATATCTGCTGAGTGCCTGTGGTCATCAAAATCTATTATTAAATATACTATATAAATAGTTTAGTTCTCATTATACCATGAAAACTATCACTTGGTTTATGTGAATAGCCTCTTTTGTAGTAGATAAAGATTGTTAAGGAGATCTGTATATGGTGATGGAGAGTACATATCCTTGATGAGTCTCATTAAAAATCTGTGATGAGAAATAGATTAAAAGGAAAAGCTTAAAGACAGCTATGTTTTTCCACCCAATGGTCCTTATTCTTTCTTTTAGAGATTTTTTTTTTTTATCTTGAGTGTTTAATATTTAAGGTAATGCTAGATGGAGAACAAGAAATTTGGGCCTGAGTTTTAGAAGGCTAGAACAAGTCGAGGATGCAGTAAGTGAAAAAAGTTTCTGATAGGGATCTTTTTTATTCCAGAAAGTTCTAAGTAATTATGATACCATAATTATTTATGGAAACAAATTTCTTTATTAGGTTAGTTTATTTTATTAAAAAAGATCTTTATGAATCACTGAAAAGCTGTGTTTGTGGATATCGTAAGTATCAGCTAGTTGCTTTTTTATGGGCCTCACATTACAAAAATGTGTTGTTCAGCTTCTGTTAGTCCTTGTATAGTTGAAGGTAAACAATAGTTGAATGTAAGTTTAAGAGGCAAAAGAATTAAGTTAGTGTTAGTTTTAATCATGGCCTTTCTTTACCCTTCCTGCCCCCTCCCCCCATAATATCAATTTCTGCCTTTATTCAGTTCATGGTATATATCCCATCTCTCAAACTCCTTTTATAAAAATTTGAACTTGAAAGATTCTTACGTCACTCATTTAGACTGAGTAGTCGCATTATAGTAAACAGTCTCGTTGGGATGTTTTTTAAAAATCCAATTGCCCAGTAGACATTTTTACTGTTTATGTCAAATTTATGTTCCTTTCTTTCATAGATACTGTTGACGTTAAACAAATAGGGTTTGTTTGGGAACAACAAAGAATTGCAGTTGGGTACACTGTGGTCTAATGGCAGACCACAAGCAAATCCAGAGAAACTAAGGGAAGGACTGCTCTTATATGGACTGGGGAAGGGCTGTTGTAAATGAAGAGTCCATTGGAGGAAACTGAAAGTTGGGAGTATAGTGACTTTTCATTGGCTGAGTTATGGCAGTCTCCCATTGGCTGAACTGGGCAAGAGGGAATCTTTTCTTCATCCAGCTGAGGTAGTAAAGTGATGGAGAGACAAAGTATATTTCTTCTTGTTGGCATCATTAGTGTGTGTTGAGTGACTCCTGCATGAAAGCTCTCCCTTCTAGCCTCCTAACTCCAATTTAAATAAAGATTCTGTTTATTAATTAATTTTCACAGTACTTTGTGGCCAGAGTGATCTTTCTAACATGGTCATCTGATCAAGTCACTTTTCTTCAGAATCTTGCTGTGGCCCCTCCTCATTGCTTAATGGATAAAATGGAAACTCTTTAGCAAACCATCTAAAGTATTTTATGATCTAGTCCCCTGCCTTCTCTTTAGACTCATTGCCTACCACTCTCCTGCAGAGTTATGCTTCACCAGTACTAAACTACTTGTGGTTCTTTCTATATGTAATTCTCTTACCTCTTCATTCCTTTATATATGAAATTCTCTCTGCATGGAGTACTTCGTCCCTCTCTTTTGTGCTCTGGTCCCACTGTTCCTCAGCTTTTATATTTTGGCCCAAAGAGTTTCTTTTTAGTGAAGTAGGTTTTGCCTACTCTCCTGGGTGGGCTTGGACATGCCATTTTCTATTTATTAACCCATTGTATTGTTAAATATGAACATTATGGTAGTCATTACATCATATTTTAACTCTTTATGTCTTATCATTAGTCTGTGAGCTCCTTGAAAACAGGCACTATGTCTTTTCATCTTTTACTTTTAGCATCAGCGTAGTTAGTATATAGTAGGTGCTCATTATCAACTTACTGAATAAAGATGATTGAGCTACCCGAATTATGCCTTTGAAACCTCAGCTGTTATTGTGGAATCAGAAAACATTCTAGACATCAGGAGATATGTGTAGAGAGATATACATACATACACACACCATCTAGAATGTTATTCAGAGTAACTCCCGAACTAATTAAAACCAACTCTAAAGATAAAGTAGATTTTGCTATTTTTTTAATATTGCATAGAGTGTAGGGAGGCAGATTAGAGGGTTCTCTGTGTGAACTTTAGCTCAGTTATTTTCATTGTATCTGTTACCAGGGTTGGTAAACTACAGCCATGGGCCAAATGCAGCCCAGCATCTGTTTTTGTATGGCCTGCTAGCTAAGAATGGTTTTTACATTTTTAAATGGTTGAAAAAATATCAAAATAAAAATAATGCTTTGTGACATGTGAAAATTATAGAAAATTCAAATTTCAGTGGCCATAAAGAAAGTTCTTTTGGGATATAGCCATGCTTATTTATTTACATATTGGCTATGACTGTTTTCTGAATATAATAGCAGAGTTGGGTAGTTGCAATAGAGACCATATGGCCCACAAAGCCTAAATATGTATGTACTGTCTTGACCTTTTGCTGATAGTTTACCAGTTCTTGGTCTGTTACATAGTCTGTGCCCATTAAATGTTCATTAAATGTCATGAGTTGGAGACTAACCAACTATGCCTGTTAAAGGCCTCTTCCATTTACTACTGAGAAAAAATTGGCCACTTTGCTTTAGTAGTGATTTATCTGACAGAGGGCTCTTGTTGTTCCTCCTTATGACACCCATATTATATCTAACTCTGAAGAAGTTTCTGACAAAGTGTGCATTCAGTTTTGTTCCTTTTTCGTAGAAGAGTTATCCCAAGCAGAGATGTTTGGAACACAGCAAATAAGAGAACTGTTTTTTTAGTTTACTAAGGTCTCAGTCTTTCATATATATTTTGCATTAAAAATCATCGTTATATGAAAAAAAAAGTTGATTTTATATATTGGTCTGTTATACAGACACATTATGTTAAAGGAATATGAGTTAAATTAGATTAGTTATGTTGGAAAAATTGCATTTTTATTCAGTATATTTTTAACATTAAACCATTCACTTAAGTATTATCTACTACATAAAGTAGTTACTTTTACAGCTGTAGTCTTTCGATTGAAGGTGGACATTTCATATTCTTTCTTAAATAAAATTTAAAATTTTAATTTAGAATTTTATGTCCTAGATACTCATTCTACTTCTGGGGAAAATATTGTTTAAAATAATGTATTAAAGTTTGGCACTTCCCTAAAGTTTCATTGGCCAATGTTGGTAGGACTTACTGTTTTATTTAGGTGACAGATTTATCATGAAAAGGAAAATAGTGATTTATGTATCCCTTTTTATAAATATTAGCAGGTTTTGCAAACATAAAATTCACAAAGAAAATTATATAAGCAATAATAATGGAAAACTTTTATTATTTGAAATGGATATCTTTGGACCAGGTTAGCTGTGCTTATTTCCTTGTCTGTAAAACCATGCTTGCGTGGTCATATCTGATTATGTCAGATGACATAGCTGATTATAGAAATTGACAACGTGAAGAAATATGTATCAGTTTTTTATTGCCATGGAAACCCCCATTCCTTACCTTTGGATTCCAGCTCTATAAGTAGATTAGTTAGTTATTAAACGTGGAAATGGGAGTGGGTATGTAGATATTGTGATTTAATCATTTTAGTCATGGGCAATCTGCCTCAGTTTCCCTCTCTAAATGAAGTCTTTCCTTAACCCTTTATTTCTAATCTTGTGTTATGGGGGTCCTACAGTTTCTAGCTATAGTTGCTGAAATTCGATAAGCCCAAGCTAGTCAGGCTGTTGAAGCTTGATGGGCATTTGTTGTACTCTGGAATTCTATTTCTGTTCAAATTCCATGAAATTTGGGCTTCCCGAGATTGGGAATTAGGGTGAATAAAGGTAATTAGCTTGGTAAACATGTGGGATGAAGACTACACACCCAAATTCTGCTTCAGCATCAGAATCATTGCTTTTCTTTTTTAGGGCTTTAAAGAGGAAGAGAAGACTGCCTTTGGAAGTTGTTGTTGATATATTCCCATATTATACGATGACATACTGTTCAGTTGTAAGAAGCTTTCGAAATGCTACAATCATGGAACACATTGTATTTTAGTAGATAGAACATGAATTTGTGAGTTTTTGAATTATGAAAACAGGTTCGAATTATTGCTCTGTCATTTAAAAGGGACTAAAACTTATCTTGCAGGTTTTTGATGATGATGAAATGAAATAGTATCAGTGAAAATCCTTAAGACAGTGTCTAGTTCTTAATAAGTGGTAATTTTTATTAGGCTTTGGAAAGTATCCTGAATTTCTCTTTTTTTGGCGTATGCTTCGCACAGCTCCTCCCCACTATTTTTACTAGCATTGCCAGTCCAGCTTTTCCTTGTTGTCTTGCTTTCCTTTTCAGCTTTGCAAGGCATTAAAAAACCCATGGTAACCAAGCTATTGATTTGTGTCCTGAAATTTTCTTTTATGAAGGATTTGATGAGAGTTGAGAGAAAGAGTTCTTTATTTAATAAAGACTCATAGGGGAGAGATGCTGTTGGGCAGACTCTTAGTATGTATTTTTTTTTTTTTTTTTGGACTGTTTCTTTTTAAGCGCCACAAACTTGACAAAAAATTAATTTTTAATCTCCTCTATAAGATAGCAAACCATAGCATTTCTTGAGACAATGAGCTCTTTGACAGATTTTTTTTTCAATCTCATGTAAATGTTTTCAACTTTGACAAATATCTTTCACTTTTGTGAATAACTGAAACTTTCTGTGTGTAATAACTTTATCACCTGCCCCCATGCTTGATGTTGATAGCTTTTTGTAACTTTTCTTTTTAAAAATCTTGTATGTGACCGTCAAAGTAGTGGATTTTCTTTTGTGATTTACTTAATAAAATGGACTTGTCTATTCACAGTGCAAAATAATACAGTAGAAAGAGTTTGCCCCTCTTTTGTAAGGTAAGCTAAGTATTCAAAATCTCATTTTCCCCCCAAACTTCATTATTTCTGTAACATTTTGTCCATTTCTGCTATCAGTGTATCATCTTTACAATTACTCATTGAATATGTTTCTTTAAATGGACTTGACTCACTATCTCTTGGTTTTATTCTTAGTTGTCATAATAGCCATGAACTGATGTTTGTGCTAGTTATAGTTCCTCCTGAGGGCATCTTGGGAAAGATTGCTTAGATGCAATTTTGGCTTGAGATTGGATTTTGCATTTTTAAATAAATGAGCTTTATAATGATTCCTTGCTTTTGATAATTTAATTCTCTTTTTGTCTTTGGCTAAAAGTGTCTAATGGTAGCCATTTATTAGTTGTCAACAAATGCTGTCATTACTTATAATAGGTAACTGGTGTTTGCCCCTGATACCCCCGCCCCCCCATTTTACCTTTTAAAAAAATTATACTCTGCTCGCAGCCACTAAAATGATCAAAATAGAAGTGAATAAAGAAGTTAATATTTTTCTCTCCCCTCAGGTCTCTCCCTTCTCTACTTTTACTCCTTGGGGTAGCCAACATTCACCAACACTTTTGAGTATTTTTCAACATCTTCCTCTTGGCTCAAAAACATATAAGCACACATACGCACATATACAGGCTTTTCGTAACTTGCTTTATTCATTTAAGAATATACCATGGCTAACTCACCAGTTTAGTAAATGAAACTCTAATGAGTTTTTAAAAGCTGAATAACATTCCATAGCATACTATACCGTAATTTATTCTGTTCTTCACCAACTAATGGATGTTAAGATTGTTTTCATTTTTTGCTACCATAAACATTAGTCAACTCTTACTAATGACTAGAGAGCAAACATTCTAAATAAAATATTATCAAAATAAATCCAGCAGTGTATTTAAAAGACAGTACATCATGATCAAGTAGAGTTTATTCTAGGAAGGCAAGGACAGTTAAATATTAACATAATTTATTATATTAAATTACATGGTAAAGACTATGTGATTATCTCTATCTTTTGGGGTGAGTTGAGGGACTTTGTATTGTATTTATACAAAATAGCATAGGGAAATTCCTGCCCATGTTAACAGTAATCCAAGTGTTGTACAAATCTTTGATCCTCAAAGTTGAGGGACAAAAGCCTTTTATTCTGGGCCTTTTGGGGGGACTTTGTGGGGCCTGGACCTTAGCCTAACTACTGGCCTTTGGTTGCCAAAGCCTATTACCTTGACAGTATGGAAATAAGCACACTTCCAGAGACTGGAATGGATGATATGGGCAAGCATGTCCAATTTAGGGCTGGCACCTTTTACGATCTTATGTTTGATTACTTTGAGCTTAATGAGCACCTCTTCGGCCTCTGTATAGGTGCTCATTGCCTTGGAAACGTTGGCCTAAACCTTTTTGAGGTCTTATTGTTCTTGTTGGCAAAATGTGTATTCCTTGAGAACTTAAGTTTCTCGAAGCCATTTTTAGGACTGGTTATATATGATAATGTTCTTGGCTTTGGCTGTATATGTACTGCCAGCTACAACTCTGGGAGTGGTGGAGACTGGAAAAAAGAAACCAATGACTACCTTAAGAGATGCCAGAAAAGCATTTGATAAAGATTTTGTAGTCATTTTCTCAGATTATCTGTGGTATAATTTTTGAATCCTTTCTTGAGTAAAGATGCCTTTCTTTTATCTTCATCAGTGAATGATATCCTGGCGGGATGTAGTGTTCTCGAATTATAATCCTTTTTTTTTCCTATATAGCATATAAATCTTATACCACTGTGTTCAAGCTTCTTGTGTAATAGATGAGTCTGATGCCAGTTTGATTTTCCTTTCCTTACAGGTAACTGGTTCTTTATCTCCTGCACAGTTTGCCACTTTTCTGGTGTTCTGAAGTTATCAGGTCTAGTCTCATTATGCACTTTATTCCTTTTATATCATGAGAAACCCAAGACTACCAGTTCATGTCTCATTTCTTGGAGTCTAATTCATGTCCATGTAGTTCTTTATTTCCCCTTTTCTGACCCCAGTTTTTCCTTTTTTTTTGCCTTATTCTTTAATGTTTAGTAATAGTAAAGTCATTTTGGTCATTCTGAGTTGATATTCTCAGGTACACATTGTGCTCTTTCAAAAAGTAATTTCAAATATATATATTTTTTATTTTAGGAAAGTTTTTAAAATTATTGTTTTTACTGTTTGTTTTGATTTTCTTCAGGGATTCCTATAATCTTATGTTCAGTCGTCTTTGCCTTTATTCATTTTTTTATCGCTTTTTATCTCTTTGAGTTTTAAAATTTTCCTCTTTTTTACCTTTTATTTTTCTTAAGGGATTATCTGTTTTTATTGACTCTTGTCTTCATTTCTGGAATGATTCATTCCTTTTATTTTTAATCCTTTCCTGAGTTAATGTCATCTCTTTTGAGTTTGTATAATTCTTACATCTGTTGTTCTTTCGTGTCTCGTGTCATTTTCTTAAGGTCTTTTAGCTCATTTTGAAATAGCATGTTATAGTTTTGATCTTTTACATGGGCATGCCTTTCTGGCATGCTTTCATTGTAGGGATGTTAATCTCCTTATTCTCTCTTTTCTTATAATAACTTTGTATGGGATTGACATTGATACTTCTCTGTGATTCATTTTTATTTGAAATTAATTTCAAAAATCTTTTAGAATGTGGCTAGATTCAGGAAAGCTTTTACTGACTTCACTAAGCCTTTTCTTTTGTTATTTTTGTGTAATGTTAAAGAATATGGAAGCTTGCTTTTTGAGACTTCCTGGCCTTGTTCTCCAGTAGTTTTGTTTAGACTTTCCCTTTATCTCTCTTCTCTGATCCCAATTTTCACCATTTATGACCATGACACCCTTTCTCTGTGCCCTCTGGGGCTCACTGTCAGTCATCTGCATAACTCCTTTTTATCTGAACATTACTACCTTCTTTCTCTAACTGAGACTTAACTCTTCCCTGAAGAGTGACTTTTCCTATTGAGGTGTGTTAAGTGTTCTCTTTGCTTTCATAGCTGATTCTAGATTTCCTCTGTGCTCACTGCTGCTCTCCTATTACTCCAGTTGTAATTGGTAATTTCAGTATCCATACAGATGATCCTTCTAATACTCTGGCCTTCTCTACTGATCTTGTCTTCTAACTCAGCTATTCACTTCTAGGGTATATCCTATGCAGATGTTTTTAAATTTTCAGTGCATCTGCATTAACTGGGAACTTTGAAAAACTACAGTTGTCTAGGACTTACTCCCAGAGATTCTGATTTGGTCCGTCTGAGGTGTGGTTCGGGATGTTATTTTTAATAGTTTGCCAAGGTGACTTTAATGTGCAGCCAGGATTGAGAGTCACTGCCTTAAATTTGTTATTGCCAATAACTGCAATTTTCTATAATGTCAATTTCTGGCATTTTACTTTCCAGCTACCACCTTTAGTTTTTCTGGCTGACTTCTTGTACCCAACAACCTTAATTCTTTGACCTCACTGGGACTTTTTAATTTACCACCTTTTCATTCTTCTTCAGTACATTCATGTCCTCACTTACTTTTCTAACTAGCTGAATTCCCATGGTCCATAATTACAATTGCTCTCCTGCATCTATCTACAACCCCCTTGACCTTTCTCCTTGGTGGTTCTTGCCTGGCAAAACCCAGCCCTGGTTAAAACCAGCTCTACCTGTTTTACACCTGTACAGTTATAGGTGAATATGGCTGGAGTAGAACAACAACATTGACTTAAATTCTTGGCTAGTGCTCAGTGACTTTAAACTCATTGCTTAGTGCCATCAAGCTGTCCTACTGTGTTATTCTAGTTCTTCCACGCTCTCATTTGCTTAGATGATTATATCATTTCCTTCAACTCAGATTTTCAATATTTCCTGCTTTCTCATTCAGCTGGTGACCATGCTTTCTCTTTTACTAAGAAAATGGAAGCAGTTTTCCCATCTTTACCAATTATTGTGATTTAACTGTCTCCTCTTCTTTTGAAGTCCATTCCCATCAATTGTCCATTAGTGCTCACTCCTTCCCCTTCTCTCCTCCCTTCCCTTTTTTCTTCCTATAACCCACATACCACTGAACCTGGAGCTAGAGTAGATATCCTTTTTTCTTCTCTTCAGCATTCAAATAATTCTCCCCTTTCCCTCAAATTCTCTAGCTTTGAATCTCATATCAGATTTTATTTACTACAACTCCTTATTATTGCTGTTGACCATATCTCCTGGTTCATCCCTACAATGACTTCTGATGCTTATTACCTGGAGTCAGGCTAAATTTTACAAGCTCGAGGCACAGTGCTCCACAAGACTACTCTCACTTCACACAGCAGTCACAAGCTTAAGGGTTACCAGAATCGTCCTCATTTCTGACCAACTGGCTGTAAATTCAAGGGTTCCCACTACTCCTTCAGGTTTGATAATTCACTAGAACAATTCATAGAACTCAGGAATGTGCATTACCTATGTGGACAAAAATGAGGCCACATACTATGCCTGACAAGCTCAGGGGAAGCCAGTGTGTAAGTAACCACTATGACGGTCTGAACATAAAAATTCCAAACTAAAAGTGAGTCAAGGTGGGTAGTCATGTCGTAGGCCTTTAGTTTCCTTGACAAAGGTCTATCTTTACCTTAAGTGAGCCTGTCTATTGTCTTTGTGCATCTAAGATAACATAGCTTTGACATGTCAGAGCAGTCTTCTCTTCCAGACTCCTCAGGACACAACCACTGTACCAGAGCACGAGACCACAGAACCCCTCATTGTAATCTTGTTACTTGCATTTCATCTCTGTGTGTGCTGTAAATGTTAATTATTAACTACCCTGTACCCACCAATGTAAAAGAAGTATATGTCTCTGTTTTTATTCAATCCTAGAGATTTCCCCCCTTTGCTTTCTCCTACCCCTTAATCCAGTGGATTTTGTGTAACTCTGCTTACATCTCCTCCTTTGATTATAATGTATAAAATAAGCTGCAAAAATGCCATAGAATTTTCTCAGTCCACTGAGATTTTGCTTCCCAGCAATTTTTGTCATTTTGGCTCAAATAAACTCATAACAGTTCTTTACAGGTTCAAATGTTTCTTACATCCACACTTGCGATTGCAGTTTTATTGTAGCAAAAAGGTTACAAAACAGAACTAGTCAGAAGAAGGGCCATGTAGGGCAAGGTCTTGGAGGCTCTCAAATGTGAAACTTCTGGTGTCTTTTCGCTCTAGAAGCAGGGCACGTCACCCTCCTGGAACATCATTGTATAACAGTACACACAGAGTTTTGCCAACCAGGGAAGATCACCCGAACTTTGCTGTCCAGAGTTTTTATTTGAGTTTCATTGTATAGGCATAATTGATTGAATCATTGGCTGCTAATTAAACTCAGTTGCCAACTTCCTTCCCCTCATGGAGGTCAGGTTGCTATCACATGGCTCACAGCCCGATTCTCTCATCATGTGGTTGGTCTTTTTGGTGTAGCCAGCGCTCATTCTGAGTCATATCATTCGCATGAATAATCAGGGCCCACCAGGAATAACAAAGACACTCCTATCACTCAGGAAATTCCCGGGATTTGAGACTATCTCCCAGGAACTGGAAATAAAAGCCAGCCAAATTCTTTATTACCCTGGATTATCCCCTCCTTTTATTAAGCTCCTCCTCTCTCACCAATATTGTTTCTGATTTCAATTCTTGGTAATTTCAATCATGTAGATAGATATCTTTTCAGTTCTTTGAATCTCCTTCAGTGATCTTGTCTTCCATTTTGCCTAAATCATTCATTACCAAAGTCATACCCTAGATCTTGACTCATAAGTGCAACCTCTCCATAATTTCACTTGCATGCATCCCACTCTCTGACCACCACTTGCTGTCTTTCCATATTTCCCCCTCTAGTATCCTGACTCCAGTAATCCTTTAACCCCACTAGAATTTCTAATCCATTGATTCTACCACCATTTCACTGTCTCACCCTCTTCATATCCTCTCTCCCTTCCTAACTCAGCTTAAATCAGTTATAAGTCTACCTTGCACATATCTTTGACATCATTTCTTCTTTCTTGATTATTCATTGTCCTTACTGTGCCAAAACCACGTTCTTAATTAATGTGACCTTCCACCTATTCCATGTCTGCACCCATGAAGCTGAATGTGGTTAGTGGAAAACAAAACAAAACAAAACAACAACAAAAGAAAACCAACCTGAGTCTAGGTTGGTGGGAGAATGGATTATTTATTTCACACTTTCCCTCTCATTTCACATTACTAATATTCTTTCCATTCTTTTTCTCAGCGAATAATTTTTCTTCCTATTCTGTTGAAAAAGTTGAAGAGAACCTCTGTAGAATCCCACAGTCTCATCTACCAGTATTTGCTTCCACATACTCTGACAGTTACGTAGAACTATGCGTAGTTTATGGAAAGCTATTTCTTCCATTTATGCATGAGGTCATATCCACACTTGCCTACTCAAGAACATCGCTTCAACAATTCTTTTACCTTTTAGTTTTTTCTTCTCTAATTTATTGCCAGCAGCATTCAAACATAATATTTCTTCCATGTTAAAAAGTTTTTTTGACTTCACTTTCCCCTCCAGTTACCACCTAATTTCTCCGTTCCATTTTGTAGCAAACCCTTCAAGAGTTGTCTATAATGCTGTCTCCAGTTTTCTCCTTCCATTCATTTTTCAGCTTTTTTTTTTGAAATGAAAATACAAAGTTTGAAGAATGGTTTTAAAACCCAGTTTCCTTCATGCAGATTAACCAGTTGTCAACGTGTGATTTCCTATGTACATATTTTCTTCTGAATAATTTGAGAGTAGGTTGTGTCACCATGTCTTTAATCTAAGTATTATAGTATTTGTTTCCTAAGAACAAGGACATTCTCATATATCTCATACAATTATCAAAATCAGAGTGCGCCCTTCAGCCCCTAGCTGATATCCAGACTTTGTTGGAAAGAGCGTGGCCATGACTCACAGAATGGCAGAGAAATTGCTGTGATACCACACTGGCAGAACTTTTCAGAAGTCTGTTCTCCAGAACTTGTTGGAAATGTGCCCTGCAAGGAAAGCTGTACAAGGGTGTCTCACTAAAGGCACTCCGGTGTAAAACCACCAGAGGGAGTGTGCCGGGGGAAGATGCTGGGTGCTAGGTGCTGAGTGCCCCTGGCCACCTGAAGGTCAGGAGCAGGACAGTGGAAAATTTCCTGTGCTGCAGGAGCCAGGTGCTGGAGAAACCATGCACACTGTAGGAGTGTGCTGAGCAAGCACAGCGGACTCCAAAAACAAAACTCTTTCCTCCTACAGAGTCTATCTAGTGACTTCTACTGACAAAGCTTAACATTGTGCCAGCTAGCAAAGAAAAAAGTATTTAAAGGGCTCAGAACCATTTATACAGAACTGACAAAAAAGCATGAATTTGGAGCTGAGAGGCAAAAGGGTAATTATTAGTGCAGGTCACATTTTCTTCTTTGGAATCTCCTAAGTTTTGGTTGCATGATAGGCATTTTGTATAAAAGAACAGTAGAGAAGGAGGTAAATACTGTTTACCTTCAGAGAAGGGCATGCTGCTAGTTACTGCTGTCTAGTAGCTAGAGCGGGAGGCTGATTCATCTTTGACCTGAGACTGGGCTTTTTTTGTAGTTTAGTTTATTTCAGTTCACCATTGGCTTTAACTGTACTAAGGGTGATGTTGGGAGTTTTTTGTCAGGAGAGCTTGGTATCTGAGCACTGGCAAGTTTTCAAAGATCTCTCTGTGCTTTATAGCTCAGCCCCAGCTTTCTGAAGTGAGGGGTTTCTCTCTGCTTTACGCCCTAGCTGCTAAATATTTTTGGTTTATCTTTCTAAAAAATTAGCATATATATGCATATTTTCTTATCTTCTCATGTTTTAATACTCTTGTATTTTTGTTTTTTTTACTTAACAGCATGTGAAAATAATTTTATATTTATATAAATATTTTGTGTTTTTTTTATAGTTATATATAGTTCTGCATAGTATATATGTACCACGGTTTGTTTAGTCAGTTTCCTATGTTTGGACATTTATGTAGTTTCTAGTACATTATAATAAAAAAATACTGTAATGAATAACCTCTTATGTATGTATTTTCATATTATTGGAGTACATTCTTTTTCAGACCCCTTCCAAACAGTTTGCTTTCACTCTTTCAGTGAAAGTGTCCTTATCAAGGACTCAGTGACCTCTATGTTGCTAAATGCAATAGTTCTAAATCCTCATCTCATATGAACTCAGTCGCCAATCACTCCCTCTGTATTCTCATCAATCGTATGTCTTTTATTTGCTGTCTGTATGTTAATCACTCCCAGATGTATGTATCCAGTCTGGATTTCTTTCCCAAATTTCCGACTCATATTCCAGCTGCTTACTTGACATTTCTGCTTGGATGTCTCATAGACACCTCAAACACATTCGTCCAAAATTGTACTTTTCACTCTTCCTTTCCCCCTCCCTCATCTGTTTTCCATCCTTCCTTGCTCAGAACGTTGGAGTCATCCTTGATTTTTCTTTTTCGCTGCCCATATCCAATCTGTCAGGAGATCTGTCGGCTACACCTTCAAAAACATAACTAGAATCTCAGCACTACTGACCACCTACACCCAGGTCTGAGCTACTAATATTACTTACCTGGATTAGGTTAAGTGGTCAGCCTCTTAACTGGTTTGCATATATAGCTTTTTCCCCCCCGACAAAGCAGCCAGGGTGATCTTTTTAAAATATGTTAGATCTTGTCTTCACTCTTTTTAATATCTGCCCTATGACTTCCCATCTTACCCAGAATAAAAGCTACAGTATTTGCAAGTGCTAGTAAGGCCCTACACGTTGTGACTCGAGTCACTTCTCTGGTCTCACCTACTTCCCTCATTCCACTCTCCTGCCCCCTGATCCACTGTGCTCAAGCTACACAGGGCTTCTTGCTGTTCTTGAACAAACTGAGCATGCTTGTTCAGCTTGCAGTTTCTTCTGCCTGGAATTTTCTTTCTCTGGGTATCTGCATAGCTTATTTCATCATTTTCTTCAGGAACTCAGAACTCTTTAAATCTTAAACTTTTCAACTTAGAGCAATGGCTTTCAAACTTTAGCATGCCTCATAATCAGAAGAAGGAAAAACTGATTCATTTACTATAGAAGTACATTTAGAACAAATTGTTTTAAATATGAATGCGTGTGAAGATTATTAGAAAAACTGGTAGGAAAAATAGGATATTAATAGATCTTGCAGGACTCAAAAGGAGAAGGAAAGAGATAATATTAGGGAGGAGGGCTGGGGTAATTTGTAGAGGAAGAGATTTAAAGGTGATAGTAAATTTGCTTAGGTAACAGGTGTAGGTGAGTAGGGTTTAAAGTTGTAAGTGGATTAAATTAAACTTTATCTATAAAGATTTATCTTTTTTTATCCCTAATTTTATATTCTGACCATCTTGGTCTATCCTCACGCCTTCTCTGCCCCTTTTCCTGATGATTGAATTACCTGTCTTTCCTTCGCTTCATATTATACCCTGTACTCCTCATTCTATATTCTGATCCAGAAAATTATCTTGGTAGTATTTTTCTGTTGACTATCACTTTGTAGTTTATTTAATTATTTTTAAGGTAAGAGTTCTGACTTACTAAAAAAAAATGAACTTTTTCTTAATCTTTATCTGTCATTAATTATCCATTTAAAATTTTATTTAATACAAAATAGAATCCTTAGTTCTAGTTGTGTTTACTTCTCTCCTCCCTTTCTTGTTTGGACCTTTATTTTCTACCTAATTTCTAACAGCTGTCTCAAATTTATATAGTTTATTCCACAGCATTTAGGGCTTGCACATTGAGGTGTGAGTATGCTATAAATATTAGTGAATGAACTTATAAGCTATAATAGAATTTTCACTCATTTACATTTTTTCTACCTCATCAAAGATACCTTTCTTGATTAAAGCTATTCATTCTTTGATCTTCTACTGATAGAATTTTTATCTTAATGAATACATTATACTACCCCATTTTTAATAACTGGGGTGTGTGTTGTGCATGTGTCTGTGTGGTGTGTGTGTTAGCTGACATCCTACTGTGTCATTGCTTTACTGATGAATAATTTAACACTACTGATGAATAATTAAATGAGAAGTTGTGTGGAATAATTGCCTTTACTGATCTTCTAGGTGTTGGGTTCTTTTCCTAGGTGCTTTTATATACTATGTTAGGATTGTGTTTAGCTGTATGTAACAGAAACTCAAGTACAGTGACTTAATCAAATAGATTTTTTTTCTTTCTTCAGGTAACAGGAAACATGCGTATCAGCTGTCCAGGGCTTAGGGCAGTTCCACAGTGCCATCAGGGATACAGGCCCTTGCTGTGTTTCTCCTCTGCTATCCTTGAAGGGTGGCCTTTGCCACATGGATTGCAAGATAGTTATTTCCTCCCCAGACATTTTAGTTTTTGTTTGTTTGTTTGTTTGTTTGTTATCAGCAAAACAGTTTTCCATCATTCCTTGTTCATAAGTCTTATGCTTTCATCTTATCGGTTTGTTTGTTATCAGCAAAACAGTTTTCCATCATTCCTTGTTCATAAGTCTTATGCTTTCATCTTATCGGTTACAGCTGGGTTACATGGCCACCATACACTGTAAGGGAATCTGGGAAATTGATATTTTAGGCACATTACTACCTTATCCAAAATTAGTGTTTTGTTAATGAGGAAGAGAGGGAGAATTAGGAGTAGGCAACCTTAGTAGTTGCTAGGTGAGATGCATCATACATCTCTGTTCCTTAAAACAGCCTTGCAAGTTAGATGGTGTCCTGTTTGTTGCAGAGGAGAAACTAGGGTTCAGAGAGGCGAAGTGACTTGTATAGAGTCATACAGATAGTAATTGATAGAGCCAGGTTATAGGTAAATCTTTATCCAAACACTCTATTCTTGAAAGGGGGGCGGGGGGAGGGAGGAAAAAGACAAAGACTGTGCTCTTAATATTACATTACACGATTTCTTTATATTATTCTCTTAGCAGTCTGATTTAAGTAAAGATTTTGTAGAAATAGTATTTAAGATATTTTAATAAAATGTGACATTCTTTTAGACTAGTTTATTGGTATTTAAAAAATTACAATGAGTACCAGAGAGTTCCTGATGCTTGATCTTTTGGATATGTAACAATGATGAGATTCTTTTCTTATCAGAATCAAGGTAAAGGGTGAATGCTGTGGATGTAGATAGAGGATTATAAGCATCTGATAAGGACTGTGGGTGACTTTTCAAATTAAACTAGATATAACATTTCATAACTTGTGGATTGTCAGAAAACAAATCATTTCAGGTTTCTTTTCCTAATTTGATTAGTATTCTGTGATTTATAATCACCACATTTGTAAATACTAATATTCCTTAGAATGTTTGACCAAAAAAACCTATGTAGCAAATTACAGTGTCATCAACCTGATATTTGATAAATGTTTTTATTAAGAATAAATTTGTCTTCAAATTGGCAAAATAGTTCTTATTTTGCTTTATAGTCTTTTAATGTTTTATGTGCAGATACTGCTATTTCATATACTTGTTTGGGCCACATTTTCTTCTTTGTAGTCTTTCTGATGCCTACTCATTAAAACATGTTCATGTTGCTTATAAAGACGTCAAAGACCTTAAAATTAGATTTGTATAGGTGGAGATACTACAACAAGTAGAAATTATTATTTACACTGAGAAAAGCCTAAGTTCTCCTCTCCTCTTCCTCCTTTTCCACTGCCGGTAATCATGGTTTGGTTGGGGAAGAGGTTAATGCAAACCTCTCTCAAGTAACAGAGGGAATTTCTTATCTCTCTCAGTGAGGGACTTTGAAAGTCAGAATAATAAAGTAAACTTATTATCCTTTCAGAGAATATTTATTGAATTTTACATGCCAGACAGTGAGCTTTGTGTTAAAGATGTAAAGATGAATTTAAAGAAAAATATTATCTCTTAGTATATAGGGAAGAAGTGATTACAGTCACAGGTTTGGAGTCTGACACACCTGAGTTCACATTCTCACTTGTTTTATTTGCTAGATATATGATTTGTGGCAAGTTACCTGACCTCTTGAAGCCTCAGTTTTCTCATTTGTAAAAGACTGGTTTCTTAGGATTTTTAGATTGAATGAATGCACATAAAGTGCTTAGCACAGTTCTGGCATACAGTAAGTGTTCAGGAACTATTATACACGACTGTGATGATGATGAACATGTGGTAGGGAGTAAATACACGATCTAGTGGAGAGAAAGTGAGGTTTTTGTTTGTGTGTTTCTACTAAACACTATCTTTTTGATTCACCTGTGCTATTTTTGAGTAGTGAGAGCAGTAATTTTTATTGCAAGATAAGGCATAAATATCTGGGAAATCAGATTACTTTGTTCTCAGGATGTCTTAGATGACACCTACTTTCTTGCCCTAATAACTTTTTTGTAATTTTCTTCACTTAAGCTCTGTTCATACTATAATGAGGTTTTTCTTTGACCATATGTTGAGAATAGCCATGTTCATGTGTAAGAATGATTTTTGAGGTTTAAATGCAGTCGATGTACAGTGAGATCATGTATTAAGGGAAGGTAACGATTGCTTTGGGTTATAGCCCAAAATACATGAATCAAATTTGGAAGAAAATAAGGAAGGAAGGCAAAAAAATTTTAATGGTGTACAATTAGGGCTATAGAATTAGGGCAAAAATAATGATTCTCATTGAGTATGACTTAGATGCCCCAGATTTACAAATCCAGCACTCAGGCACAGCTCCGAGGTTCCTTTCAGAAGACAAAACTAGCACCAGCTCTGGTTCTTTAGCATGCCTGGTAACTGAGCATAGAGACATAGGAAGCAAGGTTAAAACTCTACTGTCCTTCAGGATGTAGAGAAGAAGCCATGGTTCTTGTGTAAACTTTCCCTTGACCTTTATCTCAGAGAAGATATGAGAAATTGTTTTACTTAGTAAAAATCTACTCCTAAGAGGATGACATTTTTAAAAAAGTAGTAAGCAGCCAGTGTATAAACCAAGAAGGAAAGAGTTTAGAAAAGTGATGATTAGAAGATATGGGAAAAATTGATGATGGTTAGTATCCCCAATTAATACTGATTTTCAGTTAGCAGTTAATGTTTATTGATTGCTTATTAGGTACCAGACGGTACTAAGTGATTTATTTTCTTTAGTTCCCTTAATTTTCACAGTAAGTGAATGGAAAGGTACTTTTATGTTATTAGCCTCAGTTTATAGATGAGGAAACTAAGGCTGTGAAAGGCTAAGGAGTTGCTCATGCTCACAAAACTAGTAAGTGGCAATTGGCAGTGTCCTCAGAACCCCAGTTCATACCACTTCACTAATATAATTAAATGTCTCATTTGTTTGGTATGAAAAGACAATTCAATATGACAGTAGTGATGACTCAAGCAAGATATTGGGAAACTTGATTTCTAATGCTTGTTCTGACTTGGCGAAAATTCTGAGATAATGAAACAGTCTGCCTTGTATCCTTTCTGAGTGATCTTATCAGTCCTGGCCTCCCTTCTGTTATCCTCTCTTTCCTATTTCTGTCAGTTTTAGGAAGGCACCTGTCCTGGTATTATTTTTAAATGTTCAAAGTAGACAGCTGGGAATAGGGTATGAGCCATATAAAGGTTGTATATAGCATTTTTGAAATTTTGAAGATGGTTCATATATGGAAGACTATAATCAGTTTGATTGTGTTCACATTTCATGATGCAATAATTGAAAAATTTGCCTTGGAAGACAGGTATTCTGATACAGGTATAAGAGTAGTTAACTTTTACTACAGCTAATCATCATTATAGTTATCCCTGGCATTAATTACTTTGGTCAATAAAAGTTCAAGTGTTCTTCCTAAGGGCCCTTCAACAGATGAATGGATAAAGAAGTGGTACATATATACAATGGGATATTAGCCATGAAAAAGAATGAAATCTTACCATTTGAGACAACATGGATGGACTTAGAGGGTATTATGCTAAGTGAAATAAGTCAGAAAAAACAAATACTATATGAATTCACTTATATGTGGTCTAAAGAACAAACTAAATGAAAAACAAAAAGAAACATTTACAGAAACAGGCTTATAGAGAAACCAACAAATTGATGGTTGCCAGATTAGCGGGGATTGGGGGACTGGGTGAAAAAGGTGAAAGAATTAAGAAGTATAAACTGGTAGTTACAAAATAGTCAGGGAGATGTAAAGTATAGCATAGATATAGTCAATAATATTGTGATAATGTATGGTGTCAGGTGAGTACTACTAGGCTTTTCGGGAATCACTTCGTATATTACATAAATGTCTAACAACTATACTGTACACCTGAAACTAATATAAAATTATCCTGAATGTCAACTCTAATTGAAAAAAATCGGAATAAAGAAAGTTAAAGTATTCTTGCCGGTAACTTATTTTGATTTTAACGATGAAGTAGCTATTCTACTAATTGCTTATAAAATTATGGGCTTATTGACAGTCTTTATTTGGTTTTAGGTTATTGTTGAGTCAGAGACTATCCAGCCATTGTTTTCTAAGAATGCAATTAGAAAATGGAATTATTTCCTGTCTTCAGCACTCTAAGAATTTAGACTTGAGTATTACTTTCTCTTTTTTTTAATTTACGTGGATATAAGCACCATTTGAGTGAATATACTACTTGTTTTGAAAATGTGAATTTATTCTAGTGTGATCGTTGTATCAGGGAACAACTTGAGCATAACAGGAGTTGCATGTGTTTATGCACAATATCCTCTGGGAGAAATAATATGTACATACAGAAAACCATACCCAACTGAAACAAGTGTCTTAGGAATACACAAATAGCACCCATCTCAAACATCTACCAGCAGGCTCGGTTTACTTTTTGTGTTATGAATTACATCCATCCACATTTTATGTTACAGCTTTATATGTAGCATCTGAAAACCCTCCTTCTACCATCTCACAACTTAAAAGCTGAAACCCTTCCGACACTCATTTCCATAAGCAAATCTCAGGTTGTTTTCAAGGCCATATTTATTATAGTACTTATTTCTTAGCCATTTAATATGTGTAAAATTGTACCACTGTTCTTTTAGGTTTCTATCATTTTTTGTTTTCAGTGCACCACTGATGTAGTTTTGAGTGTTCTCTTACCCCCATTTTTTCCATAAGCCCTCTGGTTTTTATTGCATCATTTTGCATAGAATTTTGGGATGGATTTTTTCTATTCTGTAAGTCTACTATTTTTATAGTTTAGGTTTTTAATATTTTATATTTAATTTTTTATATGTCTAGAATTTATTTTTGTGTATGGGTAAAAGAAGAAATTCATCCATCTCCACCACCCCCGTTTTCCTTTAATGGCTTGCCACCCAACATTTACTGAATCTTCTTCCTCCATTTATCACGCCTCACCTGACATTTTACCTGTATCCTATACTTAACTTTTTTGGACTCTCTCTGAATCTATATCAATAACTAATTGTTTTAATTATTAATGCTTTATATCAGTTGAATCTTTACCTATGGCTATTTATTGGGAATCACAAGAAATTAATGTATTTGTATAGATTCTTGTTTTAGTTATAAGTTCTAGTGTTTTGACACTAAGAATGTTTAACTTTGACAATTGGTGTCTTGCATAAACTTCCCTAGAAGTCATCTTTATGCCTAATAACCACGTATATAAAGATAATGATTTTTTTTAAATGTATTTTTAAAATAGGGGATGACACTTCTTTATTTTTTAACTCCTCAAAATTAAAAACAAGTGGAATAATTTTGACTCAGTAGAATTCTTTTCATCCACTATCTAAAGATGGGTAGATAAACATCTTTCATTTTTTTGTTACTACCCTGCACTTTGTGACTACCTCCATCACTGAATTTTGCATTATATGAAGCCATTTAGAATATGGTCTCTTACTCCCCTATTAGGCTGCATGTTTGTTGATGGCAGGACAATGTTGCTATCCTTAGTACCTACCATGGTACTAGGCAGAGAGTATACAATTAAGAAATATTTGTTTACTTCAACCTTTAAGTAATTGCTCCCTCTTGCAAATGCCCATTATACTTTGTAGGTCTCTTGTGATACTTGCACCTTCTATCTTGAATTGTACTTGTGTTCACTTTTCCTTAACTCTCTTACCAGACTGGGTGCTCCTTTTAGGAAAACACTAAATGGAAAAAAAATTTCCTCCAGTATCTGCTCAAGGCTTTATACTTAGTTTATTTGTAATAAACATTGAATAAATAGAAACTCAGAAGACATTTAAAAAACTTATAGGTTAGTACTAGAAAAGGATTTGGGGCAGCCTTGACATCTGTATTTCATGTGTTTTAGAAATAGAGAAATATTCCTAAAACCAAGAATATAAATTGTAAAGAATTTTAGCTAATATATGTTTCTGAAATAAAGTTTTTGCTATGTGTGTATGTGTTTTGGTTGTTTCTTGAGGTTATTTATAAGAATGCTTAGTGCTTGGCCTTAGCCCTCTAAAATAGCAGTTTAATTTTAACTTCACAGGCATGCTGGACCAGTTCATTATATGGTTTGAAGAAACCAAGGGAAAGCAAATGATGCAGGAAGTGGTAGTGGCAGTTCTGTAAATACCCCTCTTTTCATTTGACCTTTTACTGAACTGGTGACAAAACAGTTCTGTAATGTAACTTTAAAATATTTTTTTTACAAAAATGGGTATATTAAAAAGGATCTAAATTCTTAAACTTTTTTTTCATGATTTTGGATTTTTTGGTATATGTCGTCACTGGGTATACATTGAGACATTGTAGATTGGTGGGATAACTCTTTGAGGATGCAGTCAGCTTGAAGGGCAAAGATTTTCTGAAGTGCTTTCTTATCCATTACCCTTTGAGATCTTATCTGCTTTGTGGAGAGTCACAGTAAATTTATACTGACTTAATAATTAAAAATTTATATTCCCATCAATAATGAATAAATACTTTTGGAGTGATGCAATGTTTTGGAACTAGACAGAGATGGCGAATGTAGTGTTACATGCCACGCTGAATTTTATTTATTAGTTTTTTTAAATTACAAAAGTATACATAATAAAAATTTCACCTTTCTCTCCCTTTCAGTACTGTATTCATCTCCACTGGGAACCACTGTAAAGTTTTATGTGTATTCTCTTACAAGTTTTACTTCACAGTTTGGAATATGTATTTAATACAGGTCCATAAACACCTAGTTTTAAAAATTATAATGAGGCCATAATTTACATATTGCTCTGTGACTTGCTTTTTTTCATATAAGAATAAAACTTGGAGAATTTTTCATTTTAGAGTAGATGTGCTGCATACTGTTTAAACCATACATAGTATTCCATAAATCATAGTATTTCATATGTCAAAAAAATTAGTCATTTCCCGATTAATGGGTCCTCCATTTCTCCCTCTTTCCCTCATTCTCTTTTTTTGTTCCTTCTGTTTTTAAAAAACAATTTGTAAACTTTAGTTTTAAAGCAGTTTTAGATTCACAGAAAAATTGAGCAGAAAGTACAAAGAGTTCGTTCCCATGTACCCTGTCCCCACACACGTACAACCTTCCTCATGATCAACATTCTGCACGACAGTAGTACATTCTTAAAACTGACCAGCCTACATTGACACGTCATCATCACCCAAGGTTCATAGTTTACATTAGGTCTCACTCTTGGTGGTGTACATTCTGTGGGTTTTGACAAACATATAGTGACACGTATCTACACCATTGTAATAGCGTATAGAATAGTTCCATTGCCCTAAAAATCCTCTGTTCTGCGTATTCATTCTTCACTTCCCTCGAACCCCTAGCAGCCACTGATCTTCTTCCTATCTCCATAGTTTTGCCCTTTCCAGAATGTTGTATAGTTGGAATCATATAGTGTGTAGTCTTTTCAGATTGTCCTTTCACATTTCTCCTGTGGATTATCTGTACAATTTGGCCTGAAGTAATACCCCGACTTCTGGGAGTCGTAACTTGAAAGTGCTGCTTGCTTACCACAGCGAGAGGCAGCAGAATCACTGGCAGGATCCAGAGAACACCGCGGTCAGGCATAGAGTCTATAATTTCACCGTCCATGTGGGGGACTGGTAGAGAAATGCCCAGAGATAAAGAAGTAGGAAATATGAAAGAGAAGTTAGAAGACAGATTGAGAACCTCTGACATGTGAAAAGGGAGTTTAAAGGGCAAGAATAGAGAACACATAACACGCACAGAATCACAAAACACAGGAAAATAAACTGGCACAAGTTAAGAATAATCAAACAACAAAAAACAAAACCAGACCTAAGAAACCTTCAGATACTGGTATTAATTGAAGCTTTAAATATAAAGTTACATCTATAAAATATGTTCCTTGTATATTTATATTTATATTTAATATGATTAAAATGTTTAAAGTAACAGGAGAATCAAAAAAGAGCAAATTATCAAAAATAATCAGATGGGCTTGAAAAATACCAACTAAGACTCCTAGAAATGAAAAATTTAATTAGGATTTGGAATGTGAGAAATGTGCTAACATCATTCAGAAAAATAATGTACTTCAAAGTGACACTGAATAAGGAGAATGGAATAATACATGTTGCTTATTTGTATTATGAAAGATGCGATGGTTTGTCAGCTGTCACTGTTATGACTTGCTTGTTTTCTTGTAACATCATATACAGTACAGCACAGAAGAGGGGAAAACACTCAATGGAAGAGTTAAGTTAGCCAAGTAGAAATGGCTGAAAAGAGAATTAGTGATTTGCAGATAGATCTGAAAAAATTGTCCAGCGTGCTATGCAGACAGATGGAAAATATGAAAGAGTGATTCTCGAGTACACACCATTGGTTCCTGTCCATATTTCCTTAAGCCCATTTCAATATTTAGATGAAATACATGGCTCAAGAAATAGAAAACCTGAATAAATCAATAACCCTTAAATGACTTGAATCAGTATAGGTGGATGGATAGGCATTGGTGAGAAGTCTCAGTCCTGTTACCCTCTTCCCCAGTCGAATCTTGTGACTCCTTGTAAAAGGGAATACTTCTCCCTCCGCCCCTTTAGTCAGTAGAGCATGTGCCGCACTGACGCTATGTAGCATTGTCAGGCCATGTGCGCTGACACTGTAGCATTGTGTCTAGTTCAAAATAAGTTAGAATTTTGGTTTGATTCCCTGTGTTGCCATTCTACTGCTGAACTGAGATTTCTTCCCACCCTTCCCACTGTGCCTCTTCCCCACCCCTTACCTATCCTTCTGCAGGACTGATACCATTCTCATATTCTTGCCCTAGATATATCACAGGCACAAGCTACAATCTGAGGCTTGTTCATTAAAGTCTGTGGAAGGGAACTTATTGCTTCCATATGTGATAGTGGGAGATGTCTTACTTTTCTTTTGAGAAGTAACTAAGGATCCCACACCAAGGCATTGTGTATCACCTCCCTCTCATTATGATACTGTGTTCTGCTTACTCATGGGGTGGTGATATGTGAATGAGGCTCTTCTCTGCTCCCACTTAGAGCACTACTGTCTAATCTGTGTTTATTAGTGTCAGTTGGCAGGCACGGATGGCTCCCCTCCCTTCTTTCTACCAGTTCTGGCCCTGGTTTGGTTGGACTACATAATCTGGCAGGTATCCCTCTGCATCAGTGGACAGTACATCTGAGATAGTATACAGCTGTTTCCAAAGTTCATTTACTGGGGCACTGTAGTACCTTATACAATTCCCATTATTAGTGATAATTTCTGCCACTACTGGAACAGAAATGTTTTTACCTTTAGTCTCTCCTATCAGAAGAGTTCACTGTTCACGTTTTCCTCTACTGCTGTAAGATGCTACGGATCTTCCTACTCTATACCAATATGCCACTTTCATTTGGGAGCGATGGCTGAAGTTTTAAGATTATGTAAATTAAAGCTGCTCCAGTACCTATACAGAACCCAGATGACCTCCAGTCCTCTTAGATATTGCCTTAATGGTTTAGGGATGGGGGCTGTTACGCATTGCCAATAATGAATACAGGAATCATAGCTTAAGGGTTCCTGTTGCTGCCCCGTGATATTCAGTTTAATGCTGGTAAGGACATATATGATGTTTTTATTCGTATTTATAAGGGTACCTCTGTACATACTCCTTACATTTTTAGATAATTTACTTATTGGTAAAATGCAAACTTATTAATGGTATATTTGTCTTTCTGTTGGATGGATGGTTTCTGGATGTATCATCTTGGTACAGCCTTGCCGTCTAAGGTGAGTGTATAAAGGGTTATTGTGCAAAGGTCAGTATTGGGATTGTAAAACGTCATTACAGGGGCACTGACTTGTTCACCATTGTTTAAAATTGCTGCTTGCAAGTTTTTCCTATCTCTCCCCAAAATTAGTCTCTAGATCAAGTATCTGACTCTTAAGTTCACACAGTTCCCCCTGCTGTTTTCTTGCTGATTTTGTATGCTAAGTCCTGCCAGGTTCTCTCTGGTCAAGTTGGCAAGGGGCTTAGTGAGAGCCAGGTAGTCTATCTGTAATGTCTGCTTAATCTCTCAAATATATTTCTCTAGAGCGCTGCAATAAAGCCTTTGAAGGAGGCAGAATCTTCTTTGTGTCTTTTCCTCCTGTGAGAAATTAAGTTCTTGACTTAGAGCTTCTTTTACTGAGTTATGGGAGAACTGACACTCATCCAAGTGATGGTTTTAACTTTGTCTCCGGTAGGCAGTATAGCACATTGGTAGATATTTGTTGCTTGTCTCCTCAGCTTACAGTCTGCTCGCCCTTTGGTTAATTGCCTCAGTTTTAGTGTTGGATGTCATTCTTCCAGTCACCTGGCTTGCATTGGGCTTGGGATATATGTAATGGGGGGACATGGCATAGGCCTTAGCTAATCAGTGCATCACATTGCTTTGGTTTAGAGGTACACACATGACCTAAACCATCAAATCACAGTGAAACTGAGAAAAAAGACCCTTGGTTTCTTCTGCTAGACTAGGTGTGCTGATACTGTGGGGTCGAAGTCATTGATGACCACAATGTGGAAGTGAGACTAGGTCCCACGCAGATGAAGCAGAGCTAAGAGTTGAATCCTAGTGATATTCAATGAGCCTTGGTTGCAGTAGAGGTCAACCTTACCCTTGGATTATTCTCTAAAATGATCAATAAATTCTAAATTTTGCCTAAGCCAGTGAGAATTGAGTTTTTTCCCTTGTTACAGGAAAAGTCTTAACTTTCTTAACTGATGAGAGTACCTTAAAGAATTGCTTCTCCTATTCTTTGTAAGGCCTTCCACCTGGTTATGTCTTCACTAGAAGTTTGGATGTTAATATAAACCCTTAGACTTGGTTGTCATGCCATTTTTTTTTAAAGAAACAATGTGGGCCTTTAAATGATTGACTTATGACAGAGCAATCTTTTGAAAAGGTGGTAAAAAATTCCTGAGAGTTCTGTAATTCTAACTACTATTCTCATACAAACATGGAAGTGAGAGTGGAAATACATTACTCTTGCCTCATAGCTCCTTCATTAATCCCTTATCCCCTTTTATTTTGGAAAATTGCTGAAATCAAAACTGTGTTACCGCCTTTTGGAAATTGCTGGTGAAAACATGTAGATGGTGGTCCCCTGGGTCCTCACAACTTCTAATTGTATAAAAGTATCATTGAGAGCATGTATCCAGACCTTGGCCAGGTATTGCACCCAGTTTGGTAACCAACAATATAGGGCTAATACCTGGAATAAATTGTGGTTGGTCAGTCCAGTGTGTGTTTTTTCTAAGACCACCTAGTAGTTTGCACCTAGTGTCAGGTCCCACAGATTAAGGGCTCAGTGCTACAAGACCATACCCCCAATCCACTTCAGATGCTAATTGTCCAAGTTCTCATCTGTGCTTGTGACCTACTGGCTATAGATTGGAGGTTCCAAACACCCACTCCTTGGGTTCAATTAATTTGTTAGAGTGGCTCACAGAATTCAGAGACATGTTTTACTCAGGAACAATTAGATGGAAGTGATGCACAGGGCAAGATGCGTTTGAAGAGGCACAGATCTTCCATGTTCTCTGGGCTGCCACTCTCCTGGAAGCTCCATGTGTTCACCAACCCAGTGGAAGCTCTCTGAACCCCATCCTTTGGGCTCTTGTGGAGGCATCATTACATGGGCACGAGTGATTAAATCAGGGGACATTGGTGACTGATTCAACCTCAAGCCCTTCCTTTCTCTAGTGGGATAAGACCATAAGTTCCAAACCTCTAATTACCTGTGTGGTTGACAAATCTGACAGCCAGCCAGTCTTTGCTTAGGAAATTCCAAAGGTTTTAGGAGATGGTGCCAGGAATAGTGGACAAAGACCAAATATAAATTTCTTATTATAAAATCACTGTATCACAGTTGATACCAAATAATGTGTTGGTGCTGGTCAGGCTAAAATAGTCTGGACATATTGCTGAAATAGTGACTTCTACTTCCTTAACCCCAAATTTCTTTTAGAAATTCCAGACTTTCCACAGGTGTAACTTACCAGAGCCCCAGCTTGTTCAGTTTTGTGAGCGTGTGTATGTGAGCCAGGCGTAGCAAATTAGACCAACTGAAAAATGTTTGTGGCTTGTTCAACCAATTTGATAAGGCTCTTGTTCTTATTGAAACCTTCACTTGCTACCCACCAGACTCAGGGAAGGTAGGAGATATTTGAAATAGCGCTGTGGAATTGAGTGTAAGGCAGTGTTGAGTCTGAGTAATTCCAGCTTGGGGTTCAAATGTTGTTTCTTGATCTCCTTTTCCAACAAATAGAAGAGATTCTTGGGATGGGTATAATAGATCAGGACATGCTGTACTAGGCAGCAGGGTAATAAACTAGGATACACCTACTAAGGAGGCCTGAGTTCTTTCCACCTTTGGGATGATGAGGCTTAGAGTCATTTTTCACTGTGTTTATTATGGCTGTCAACACAGTAATATGTCTCTCTGAAGCCACTTCTGTCTCTTTCATTAAAAACGGTGTTTCTGTCAAGATGGGGGTAGGAGTCCTTCAAGTCCTATAAGTAGCTAGTCTTAGAATGTTATATTGACAAGATAAACCAATCTTTATCTTGCTAATATTGATTGCCTTGTAGAGCAAAACTCTAGTGAATTATTACACTAATAGTCTCTATATTCTGGTTTAGTATGGATCACGGTCCTGGAGATGTGTGTGTGTGTGTGTGTGTGTGTGTGTGTGTGTGTGTGTGGTGATAATTGTCCTGAGAGGAAATAGACTAAATAGAGATGTCATCAACTTATTCTCTCTTGTTAGTACAGTTATTACTGTATTGGTTTATGTCTTCATTCTGCACATATTTATTGAGCACCTTTCATGTGTTAGAGACAAAAGGTACAAAGATAAAAAGACAGTTTAGTTCTTCCCTTCGTAGAGCTAATAGGCTAGTACAGAAGACAGTTAAAAAAGCAATTATGATAGAATATCATTAAGTGTTTTATAAGGTAAGGAAAGACAAGGAGGAACAAGTAACTGGAAATTGGCAGGGGTCATGGGAGCCTTGTGGGAGATGGTCTGAGCTGAAATTTGAAGGATGAGTGGGAGTTAGACAAAGGTGAGATAGAAGGATGTTTGACTATCTGATTTCCATAAATCTCTTCATTTTGTTAAATCTCAATAAAACAATTATACAATGTAAGGCTTTAAAGTCTACTAAAATAATAATAACTAATATTTAATGGACTTTTACTGTAAAAAATAATATATGATGGGCTTTTTTATAAGCCAGGCACTATGTTAAGTTTTAACATGAATTATTTAATTTCACAGCCATCTGTAAGATATAGAGAGTTTAAGTAACTTGCCCAATATAACATAACTAGGAAGTGGTAGGGCGGTAAGTCTGTATTTTAATCACTGTGCTTCACTGCTTTTTCTTAAGGATTGTCTGGTATAGTTCTTCTCTTCTTACGCTTGAATATCTTTTATCATACCTCTGCCTATAAACAGAGTATACATTTAAAAAACAATAGAACATTTATGAAAACTAAGCATATACTAGGCCACAAAGAAAATCTCAAATTTTCCAGAGCAGTAATCTAAGAAGCACATCCTCTGACCACTAAATAATAAAAGTAGATACTGACTGCGAAAGGAAATGTTATTACTTGGAAATGTAAATACTTGGGAAACTTCAAAACTCTGTCTAAAAATTAGCCCTGGGTTAAAAAGCAGATCAGAAGTGAAATGATAGGTTAAATAGATATGAACATCTCTGAGGACCTATCAGTGGTTTCCAAGTGGTGTCTGAAGAAAACTTTATAGTTTTAAAATGAGTTCTGTTAAAGCCCACAACATAACATATAAATGGGTTAACTCTGAACCCAAGAAACTAGATAAAAGCAACAAAATAAATTAAAAACTGAGAGAGAAGAATTTAAAAATGTGAAAGCAGAAGTCAATAAAACAGAACATTTTAGGATAAACTTAACAAATACACCCAAAATCTAGTTCTTTGAAAAGAACAATAAAGTAGGTAAATCACTGGCCAAGAAAAATGAGAAAATACGTATAAACAACATTAATTTCTTTTCCTCACACTTTATACTCACCATATCAGCAAATCCTGTAAGTTTTACCTTTAAAAAAAAAAAAAAAAAAAAAAAAATATATATATATATATATATATATATATATATATAGCATTTCTGACCTGTTAGCAGATCATTTCTGTCATCTTGGTGGTAGTCCTCATCATCTCTTTCTTGGGCCACTCCAGAAGCTTCCTAATTGGTCTCCCTGCAATCTGTTCATCACAGGAGCAGCCTTTCATCCACATTCTCTAATGGTTTCCATCGTATTGAGGATAAAATTCAAAGTCTTCACCAGGATCTGTAATACCCTTTATAATCTGAATGCTGGCTGTCCCTGTGACATCAACTGCCATTCATTCCTCCTTCTTCTCTAGCCACACAGGCTTTCTTGTTGTTTCTTGGGCATTCCAAGCTCATTCCTGCCTCACAATATTTATGCAATTGCTTTTATTCTGACCTAGGTCTTCATATATATTCAGAAAGATTACTTCATTCGGGTCTCCTCAAATAACATTCCCTCAGAGAAACCACCTCTGATCTTATTTAGGTAAAATAGCACCGCATCTCATTGTCTAATTATCACTCTTCTTTATTTTTCTTCATAACATTTTTTACTACTTGAAATTAGATGATGTACTCATTTGTTTACTTATTTCTTGCCATTTCTGCCTTCTAAATTGGGGAGTGAAAATCTTGTCTGGCTTTACTTTTTTTAATCTTTCTATCTTCAACACCTAGGATATTGCCTGATATATAGTGGAAAATGATAATAATCGAAGGCAGGAGAGAAAAAGAGATCTAATTACTGATCTAATGGAGATTAAGAATAAGAAAATATTGCATGTAAATTTTGGCTAAAAAAATTGAAAAATTAGGTGAAATAATTTTTCCAAGAAAAATATAAATTACAGTATTTTAAAATAAGTAGAAATAATTCATTTAAATGAAATATCTAGACTAGGTAAATCCACAGAAACAGAAAGCAGATTAGTGTTTACCAGGGGCTGATTTCTGAATTCTGGGAAGCTATATCAAGCTTTCCCTCTGTACTGCTGAATTGATTGATTTTCCACAATATTAACAGTTCTTCATATATCACAACTGTGGGTTTTGTGTGAGTGTTATCTTTTAGATAAACCATCCATTTGTCACTTATCTTCCTTTTTGCCCTTTAATGTCTGTCTTTTTTTTTTTTTTGGTAAATGATTATTTCATGTTCCTTTTTTATGGAGGCCATATCTTGTATTGTTTTTTTTGGATCGGAATTAGATCCTGTTAAAGGGTATCCCTTTCTTTTAATTAGCTGGACTATGAACTTCCAGAGGAAAGGGACTACTTTTTGTTCCTTACTTTATCATTAGCACCTAGGACAGGGCCTAGTGCATGTAGCAGCCAAGCAAATGTTTTGCATAGATACATATTCTCTTTATTTTGCAGCATTTTTAGAAAAACATGCCTCATATTGATTTATGATGTTTCTCATCAGATACAATATATGACTTGGCCTTGGCTTTACATTTGTTCATTCATTCATTCATTCATTCATTATTTATTTATTTATTGAGTTTCTAGTATGTGCCAGTCAGTGTGCAAGTTACACAGATAACAGTGAACATGACAAACATGGTCAGTAGCCTTACGGAGTATATGAATGTTTAGTGTGGAGGTCAAACATTGTTATTTATTAATGTTATTAAAGGCTAGGAAAAAGGTGTTTAAGTATTGGAAGTTAAATTGCTAGAGCTAATCTAGTCTGGGGCATGAGTAAAGGTATCTACTGAATAGTAAAAAATAATAAAGAATGATTGAACAAGTTAGTGACAATGCCAGTTTACTAGGCTAGGAAATACTAGAGGAGAGTTGTTTAGAAAAGAAGACTGGAGTCAGATTTGGTTATCCAGATACACAGAGAGGGAGGACATTGAGAATGGATTTTGTTTTTTAATGGGAGGATCTCGAACATAGTAAAATGCTGATAGGAGCCCTTAAAGGATGAAGTTCAAAATACAGGTGTCAAAATATAAAAGGAAGAGTGGGAGGGGAGTGGGATACAGAGCAAAGGTGGACAATTTTACAAGAATACATTTAAATAGGAGGAAGTGTGTGTTAATGAGTTTTCATTTGCAGGTTTGTTGGTAAGTAGTTTTAGGAATTCCTTCTGATACTTGTGATGGCATGTATTTTTCTTTGTGTTATAGGAGACAAAACCGTTAGTTGAGAGTGATGGGAGAAATGGGAGGCCAAAGAATGTGCAGCAGGATTTAACTAGAGAAAACAGTAGATTGTTGAGCAGTGAGAAGGGTCAGTTGAAATTTGCAACCATGAATTTCTGGTGTATCAGTCTGACTAAATGTGACTTTCTCCAGTAGTGCTTAGCAGCCCTTTGTGTAGTTGGAATAAGCATGAATTTTGATTTTGTCTGTTATGTGGAACCAGAGAACAAAGGAGCAAGGGAGTTTGGGATT
This sequence comes from Eidolon dupreanum, assembly GCA_028627145.1. NCBI lineage: Eukaryota > Metazoa > Chordata > Mammalia > Chiroptera > Pteropodidae > Eidolon > Eidolon dupreanum. Next base: position 97,700,578 of record CM053506.1, read on the forward strand.
TTGGTGGGAGAGTGATAAAAATGATAGATCAAGGATTCTCATTTAGAGAAAGAGGAAACTAAAGATCAGAGGAGACTGATGTCTAGGACTTTAAGCCTTCATTTTTATCCCCACATTTGAAACCATTTCCAAAAATCTGGAGAAAAAAAAGATCTACATATATTTTCTAGTGCCATCGCATGCAAGATTTTTATGTGCACATCTTTCTCTTGTGATAAATTTCACACATTGATCAAAACTTTACACCATATCTAAAGAGTTCACAGGACATCACAGTCTCAACATACCTCAGTAGGACAGCAATATTGGGGTGTGCCATGAATATACAAGGGGTACAGATACCAAGGCTCCAACCTTGCTATCAGCCTACATAATTTTAAAGTTTTCCTTAAGGTCTTCAGTGGTGACCTGCATTTATAGTCTAGTTGGAGAAACATATACTGAATGAATACTAAACAGCTACATAGTCATTAACTGTGCTCTTCTGCCATGTTTTCTTTTAGGTTTTCTGTATAAGAAATTATATATCTTTTAGGTATTTTTAAAATATGCAATTTTAATAGTAAGGATAAGTATTTAACTGCTTGGTATCTCTTCCATTAAAATCACATATTTTAAAATATTACCACTTTTTTTCTAACATTTCCATTACATTTATTTGTATCATTAATCACGGTATCCTTCCTATAGGATGTTTAAATGTTTAAAAAATTTTTTTGAAATGTTTAGTAAATAAATATGTGTGTGTTTTGTTCCCTTACAAAAATTTCTCTGAAGGAAAGCTTTTAGGTTGATAAATACCCCCAAATGGGTAGCATTTACTAAAAGATATATAGGTTATTTTTCATAGTTACACCAACAGATTCGTTCTCAAGGGGACTCTGAAGGCAATATTCAAATTAATATTGTGGAGAGAATTATAAAAGGAGATCATGTTTGCTTGAGTAAGGAAAGATAATACTTCATCATTTAGGTCAGAATACATTCTTGTTTTTGTCATTAGAGTTCTACAGGCAATGTCTTAGTTTATTACTTTTCAGTTTTTATTTTCTTATTTGAAACATTTTCTTCAGATCCTATTGAACTTTAAAAGCATTTTAATTATATAATTTATCTATTATGCATAGTTCTAATGCCAAGAAACTTGTTTCTAAAATTAAGGAAAAGAATAAGCCAATCCATCACAACACAAAAAGGAGAATAAAGATACTACAAACCACTGAAAATGGAAAAGAATTTAGAAAAAGAAAGCTGATAATAGAATGGAAAATATCCTATAAGGAAAGTTGAAGGGAGTACTGTGATTTTTTAGTCTGAATAGTGCAGAAGTGCTTAATAGTTAATTTGATCATATTATTATTCCATAAACATTTTAATGAAAGGGGGATATTGCACTCCTATTTTGAATAACAGGATAAAAAATGGGCTTTAGATATGTAGGCGGAATGAACATTGAAAATGAAAATTGTTTGTCCACTAATAAAATAGTGCAAGAAGAGATTGAGATAAGAATTTGAGTCTCTAGTTTTTGTAGGTCATTAAGAGGAGAATAGTCAATACTTTAGTCAATGGTTTAGACCAGGTGTCACAAACATAAAAGCTTAGGGGTCATGTAGCTAGCATAATGTTCTTATCAGTTAAGTGTATGACAGTTAGAACTGATTGGGGCCTGAAAATGGCTTGTTTGTTATTCTGCCAGAGATTTACTTGCTAGGAATTTATTTAATGATTTCTCCTGAGAGAGTTAACATTTTAAAATTTGGATATAAAATTAGGAAAAGTAGGATAACATTTAGCCATATATTACCATCATAAATCTAATTAGATCAAACTGCCATTTCCCACTTAGCTTCAATTTGGCGGAGTTTCTATATTAATATTTTATTACAATAAATTTTCTAGTGGTATGTTAACTTGAATAAGAAAGTCATTTACTAAAATGTAACTGTGAGATGGATAATTAGCTTTAAATAAGTATTATATGTTTCATTTCATTCTTTATACATTTCTGTCAAGTTTTATAAAATGTTTTAGACTAGCAAAGAAAAAAAATTCTTTACTTCAGAAAGGTATCATCAATATAACTAATTTACCCCACCCATCATCATTTTTTCCTTAAATTAATTTTTGAATGTTATCCTGGTTTATATTTAGATGTGAGAGTTTTATTCTTTTCGACTCCTATTCTTCATAATTTTAAATAATTTGTTTTTCTTCTAGTAGTCTGTGCTTATAATATTTTTTTGTTTGAAACTGAAGATATGCACATATGTATTAGTAAAGACTATCAGGCAAAAGTTTGAAGTACAATCACTCTGGGTATTCCTCATTGTTCTAGTTAATTCATAACCTCTTCTTGTCTATTGAAACTTACTTATGTCCCCTTACCTCTTTACCAGTTTAATAATCTGATGAATCAAGTCTTTGTTGAATCATTCATTCATCTATTCATTCAAGAAGTATTGAGTCTCACATGAGAGGCATTGAAGATAAAAGGAGTATGGGATTTCTTTGGACAGTGATAACTGAGGAAATATAATTGATTAATTTAATAAATATATTTTGAACCTATTGTTTACCAGGCCTTATTCTCCAGTTATGGGCTTGCATTAGTGAATTAACAAGCAACTTCCATGCCCTTACGGAGATTATATTGTAGTGGGGGAACTGATAGTAAAGAAATAGGTATACATCATTTAAAGATAAGTATTTGAAGAAAAATAAAGCATAGGAAGACATGGATGAAGACTTTGGAGCATAAATCATACCACAAAGTTGTCTCCCCTTGAGTTAAAGGAGCAGGTCTTTTGTACCTGTGTTAATGAGTCACTGGTGGCTCTAATCAGCCAAGAGCAGTTTTCTGGAGGAGGAGCAGCTTTGAGCTGTTAACACCAGGGAATGAGTGCACAGATATGTGATGGGGATTTGGGTGGGGCATCATAGTATCTGCTAAAGCAGGATATCTTTTCTTTCTTCTCCTGCCCTGTGAGTTTTGTCATAGTTTTTCTTAGTGCATTCTCCAAGACTAATGGCAACCTGTAATAGTACTTTGTTTTTTAAAACTCACTAGATGTGATAGTGAGTTTTTATTCTTTTTATTTGTGTGTCTGTGTGGCATTATCACTAGAATGTGCCACACAGACACACAAATAAAAAGAATTATACATATTTTAAAAATAAGAACCAAGTGGAATAATACCTCTGAAAATTTTAATTTGGGTTATTAGATTTAGAAATTTCATAGTTTTAGTTAATGTTTTTAAATAGATTTATTAAGTGTTTCTTATTTAAGAATAGGCACTGAGGAAGAGGATCTAGAGCATAGGTTCAAATATAGCCTTAAACATTTATTAGATCTTTAATTGTGGACATGCTAACTATTCTTTACCTCAGTTTGCTCTAAATAAAATGAAGCAAGTACAACCCATCTTAAGGGAGTTTTGAAAAAGACTAAATCAGATCATTTATGTAAAACATTTTACATATACATTTTCTCACTTGTGTACACATAGAGGATCTGTTATATAAGAAAATAGTTTATCCTCTTAGAAAATACAAGTTGAAGAGTTATAAGATTTACTATTTAAATTTCATGGTAAGAGAGTAAATCTTAAAAGTTCTCATTATAAGAAAAAATTCTGTAACTGTGTATGATACAGATGTTAATTAGCCTTATTGTAATCATTTTGCAATGTGTATATCGATCATTTTGTTGTACATATGAAATTAATATAATATTGTTTGTCAGTTATATCTCAATAAAAAGATAAATTTATGGTATATGTTAAAACATGAAGTATATTTCATATATATCTTTACATATAACATAATTTTTCAAGTCTTTCAAATATTAGTAAAGTTAAATACTCATTAAACTTAGAATTTCTTCTCAGTCGCATAAAGTAATATCGGGGGGACTAAAACTAAGAATCAGTCTCAAGACAAATATATAAAATGAATCATAAATGTTTAAAATCTATTTTTTAGGATTCGTCACCATATTTATCTTCACTGATAAAAAGAATAAGTTATTTTATAGTGTTCACCTTATGACTTTATGTTTTACATTATATCTAGTAACCTTGATAAATTCTCTTATTAATTCTATTAGTTTAAAATTCTTTTATAAGAAATTTTCTAAGTAAATATATTGTCTATGAAAGTGACATTTTTATTTCTTTCTTTCCATTCTTTATAATTTTTATTTCATGTTCTTACCTTTTTCTACCTGCTAAGACCTCCAGGACCATATTTAGGGCAAGTGGTGATAATAAGTGGTCACATTCTTCAATATCGGGAATATTTTCATTCACCTTTAAATATAATGTTTGCTATAGTTTTTTTTTTTAAAGCTACACTTTTATAATATTAAGGAATTTCTCTTTTATTTCTAGTTTTGTAAAAGTTTTTTAAAAAAATGAACGAGTGTTGATATCAGTTGCTTTTGCTTTATATATTGATAATATGATTTGTTAATGTGGTAAATTATATTGTTTTTCATGTGTTAAATCATTTTTACATTTCTGGATTAAACCCCCACTTGATCCTGATCAAAATATTGGTAGATTTTAGTTTTGCCAACATTTTGCTAAGGATTTTTGCATCTATGTCAGCAGAGAAGTTTGTAATATTTATTTCTTGTAACAACTTTGCTGTCTTTTGTTACCAAACTTATGCTGTCTTTAGAAAACAAGTTTGGAAATGTTTTCTATTTTTCTACTCTCTGGAATAGTTTGTATAAGATTGGTATTATTTCTTCCTTAAATGCTGGTAGAATGCATTGTCGAAATCATCTGGGCCTAGAGTTTCCTTTGTAAGAGTGTATTTTTACCTTAAATAAAAAATTTCAAGCATACAAAAATTTAACATAATTTTACAGTAACTCATGTGTACCCACTACTTAGAATCTACTGTTAACATTTTGCTATAAATGCTTTATTTCATATGTACCTTCCCATATCTCCATCTTTATTTCCTCTTATTTTTGATGCATTTCAAAGTAATTGGAGACATTAGTATACCTTCCTCTCAATAGTTAAACATGAATATCATTAAATATAATTCAGTATTTGTTTAGTTTATTCTTTTGAGGTCAAATTTATATGTAATGTGATGCATAATTATGATAGGAACATTTGCTGAGTTTTGACACATACATCTGTGTATCCCAAGCTCCCTCAAGATACAGAGTGTTACCATCATCTTGGAAAGTTCCTCATGCCTTCTCAGTTAATCCTCACACCTCCCCTTCAGAGACAGACATTCTGATCTTATTCTACCATAGATTACTGCATATACTTTTATGTAATGTTCTTTCACTCAGCATATTTTGAGATTTATCTATGTTGTTGAATATGTGAATGTTCATATCTTTTTATTGAGTTAGTATTCCACTGGCTATTATGAATAAATCTGCTATGAAAATTGCTGTGCTGGTGTTTTTATGCACATGCATTTTAATTTGTCCTCCTGGATAAATATGTAAGGGGTGGTGTCATGCATTACATATATACTTAGTTTTATAATAAGCAACTAGACTTGTTTCCAAAGCAGTTATACCATTATACTCCTAAAACAATGTATTAAGAGTTTCATTTGCTTTCTATCCTGGTCAATATTTGATATTGTTGGGCTTTTTAAAAGTTAGCTCTTCAGTTGGGAGTATAGTGGTAGCTCATTGTAATGTGTATTTCTTCAATGACGAACGATGCTCAGCCTTTTTAATATGTCTGTTGGTCATTCATATATTTTCTTTTAAAAAATGTCTATTCAGATCTTTTACTCATTAAAAAATGTGTGTCTCTTTAATATTGAATTATAGATGTACTTCATATATTTTGGATAACAGTTCTGTGTTAGATGTATATTTTGCAAACAATTTCTCCCAGTTTGTGATTTGCCTATTCATTTTCCTAACATTATTTTTAATGAGCAGATTTTTAAAACATTTTAATGAAGCCCAAATATATCAGCTTTTTCTTAGATGGTTATTACTTTATGTGTTCTAAGAATCCTTGTCTATCTCTAAATAATAAAGACATTCTCCTTTGTTTTCTCCTAAAAGCATTATGGTTTTAGCATTTATGTGATTTTTGATTTATTTTGAATTAATTTTCATGTATAGTGTGAGATACAGATCAAGATTAATTTTTTTTAAATGAATATCTATTTATTCCACCACTATTTGTTGAAAAGATTTTACCCGTTAATGACTTTGTTGAAAACAAATGATATAAGTGTAGGTCTATTATTAGACTACCTATTCCGTTCCATTGATCTACTTGACGATACTTTTGCCAGTAACATATTGCCATGATTACTGGAGCTTTAGAGTAATTGAGGTTGTGTAAGTGCTACAACTTTTTCGTTAGTTTTCAAGATTGCTTTGGATGTTCTAGGCTCTTTGCATTTCTCTGCATTTTAAAATTAGCTTCTCCATTTCTACAAAAAAAAAAAAAAAATGCCTGCTGGAATTTGAGATTGCATTATCTCTTTGGAACAATATAGGGAGAATTGGCATTTTAACATTATTGAAACTTCCAATCTATGAACGTGGTATATCGCCACTTATAGGTCATCTTTAATATTTTTGTAGCAACCTTTTGTAGTTTTCATTATCTTTTATTAAGGATTTTTGAGTCTTATGTTCATGAGGTATGCGGTTTGTAATTTTTTTTTTCTTGTAATCTTTGTTAGGTTTTGGGATAAAGATTATACTGCCTTCATAAAACGTGCTGAGAAGCATTACTTATGTTTTCTTAAAGAATTTTTTAAGATTTGTGTTATTTGTTCTTTAAATGTTTGGTATTCTTCACCAGTGAAATAATCTGGCCCTGTAGTTTTCTTTGTGGAAAGAGTTTTGATAGCTATTTTATGTGTTTTGGTAAATTATATTTTTCAAAGAATATTTCATATAAAGTATTAAATTTAGTGTAAAGTTGTTAATAATATCTTTATATTTTTAAAAAGTCTTTACTATCTGAAATTATGTCCCCTGTTTCATTCCTGATTTTGTTAATGTCTCTTTTTTTCTCTATCAGCTTTGCCTAGGGGTTTATTTTACTGCTTTTCAGAAATGCAGTGCTTGGCTTTGTTGATTTTATTTATCTTGGATGTTTTCTGTTGTTTTCATTTCTACTCTTTACTCTTTCTTTCCTTCTTACTTCTTTATATTTGATTTGATGTTCGTTTTTGGACTTTTGAGGTAGAAGCTTAGATATTTTCATCCTTCTAATACATGCATTTAAGGTATTCATTTATTTACAAGCATTGCTTTAGTTCCATCCTCTATATTTCCATAAGTCATATTTTCATTATCATTCATTGCAAATACTTTAATATTTCCATTGTGATTTATTTACTCTTTTTGACTCTTGTGTTATTTTGAATTGCAACACTTAATTTTTAAATGGTAGGGGATTTTCTCGATTTTTAAAAGTTGTTCATGTCTAGCTTAATTGCATTGTAGCCAGACAGTATACTCTCAAAAACTAAAGTGTTTGAAATTTGTTGAGAATTGCTTTATGACTCAGCATATGGTCTGTTTGATATGTGTTTTGTGTATCATTTGCATATTCTATTTTTATATGGAAGAGCATGCTATATATATTTATCAAGTTTAGTTGGTTAATTATGTATTTCAAATCTTACATACCTTAGTAAATTTTTTTGTCTGCTTATCTTGTTTTTGTTATATAGTTAAAATTTCTGTACTAAATCTTTAAACATAATTTCTGATAGTGTATTTAAAATTAATTCTTGGTAGTGTTTTGAATAGAAAATTAAGTTTTCTGACGTATTTTCTCACATTTTGTTTTGCAGTTTTGTGAGTACTAGAACAGCACAATCATGTTTCGGAATAGTCTTAAGATGCTTCTTACTGGAGGGAAATCAAGTCGTAAAAATAGATCAAGTGGTAAGTGACTTTGCTACATTTATTCTGTGTGATACTTTAGAAAAAAGTTCTTTTAGAGAGCTGGATTAATGCTACAACACTTTATGTATTCGTACATTATGTGGTTTATTTAATTTAGAAAAAAATTTATATTTCTAAAGTCAGGTAAAGGAAAAGTATGTGAAAAAACAAAGCTATTTCTGATAAATGCGTGAAGAGTGCTTCTGTGTACTACTTATTAAAACCCTACATCTAAATTTAATTTTTGAATTAACATGTGAAATTATTTTAGTCCTATTTACTCTTTCAGGACTGAGACTGTAAAAATAGGAACCATCCTCAGTGGGTTGTAAAGAAGATGAAATATAAATTGAAGATTTTTACAATCATTAAAATAAAGTTTGTAAACATTTGTTTAGAAATAAAGGGGTATTTTTTAGGTTTTTAAGGTTAAAACATACCAAAACTATATAAATACTTTTTTGGAAACAATATTAAAGAGAATTGTACTAAATGGTTTTCTGTTAACGGGCTATAAGTATTTATTATATTCTTTTAATCTTTTCAGTTTTCTCATTTTCTTCATTTTACAAGTTTATATTGGTAGTATATTCATATCATTCACTTCAAAATATTTTTTGACTCCTCTTGCGATTTCTTCTTGACCCATAGGTATTTAAAGTATAATTGTTAATTTCCAAACAGTTGATTTCCTAGTTATCTAATTATTAACTTAGCTTGATTTTACTATTATCAAAGAACTTATCCTGTGTTATTTTATTCTTTTGGTATTTGTTAGGATTTGCCTTATAGCTCAGCATATGATCACTTTTGGTGACTGTTCTAGATGCACATGAAAATAATGTGGATTCTGTAGTTATTGGGTGCAGTGTAGGTCAGTTTCATTAGTGGTAGTCCTCAAATATTTTTATACCCGCACTTATTTTTAAACAATGATTTACTGAGAAAGGCGAGATCAAATCTCCAACACTATGATTATGGAACTGTCTATTTCTTCTAGTTCCTGATAGTTTTTGCTTTATAAATTTGGAAGCTGTCCTATTAGCTCTATTAAAATTTAAAATTGCCATATCTTCCTGGTGAGTTGACTGTTTTACTATAATGAAATGTCCCTCTTTATTTCTAATACTGCCTTTTGTTTGAAAGTTGACTTTGTCTAATATTAGGATAGCTATCCCAGCTTTCTTTTGATTAGTGTTTGCAAGGTACAATTTGTTCCATTCTTTTCCTTTAAACATTTCTTTGTGTAATGCTGTCCATAGCACATTGCTTGCTGAGTTTTCTTTTTCTACTTATTAAGTATTTTCTCTTAAGGATTGGTTCGTCTACACTGATTCAATAATGATATATTTGGGTTTATATGTAGCATATCAACGTGTGCTTTATACTTGTCTTGTTTGTTCTATGATTTTTTTCTCTCCTTTCATGCTTTATTTTAGATTGACCAAAACCTTTTTCATTATTCCATATCTCCCTCTCTTGACTTGGAAGTTTTATACTATTATAATTCTTTCAGGGTTTACCTTGAAGATGAAACATCAATGAAAGTTTGATATCAATTGATACTTTTCCCCTCTTCTTGGACAATGCAAGAACCTCAGATTCCTTTCACCTATGTGTATTTTAATTTCTACAAGACATTATTATTGTTTTCTGTAGTCACTGTTATTTAGATTTACTCACATTTAACCTTTTCATTGATTTTCATTCCTTCCTGCATCCCTCATTTTATAGATGGGATAATCTTTCTTTTTGTCTGGAGAACACCCTTTATAATTTTCTTTAATTGGGATTTCCTTGTGGTAAATTTACTTTGCTTTTGTTTTCTGCAAATGTCTTTATTTTGCTTTTCTTGTTTTACAGAATTTTTTTGCTGGGAGTAGAATCTGGGTTAGCAATTATTTTCTTTTGACACTTTTGAATATTCTACTCATTGTCTTCTGGCTTCTTGAATTATTTCTATTGATTAGTCAACTGTCAGCCTAATTACTGTCTCTCTAAAGGCAATCTGTCTTTTTTCTCTTTGTTATTAGTCTAGATTTACATTGATATGCATGGGAGTGTTTTTCTTTTTATCTGTTGTTGACTTCCATTTATTTATCTTTTAGGGTATTTTGAATCTGTGGCTTGATGTCTTTCATCAGTTTTGGAAAGCTATTATTCATTATCTATTCAGATTTTAATTTTTTTTTCATTTTCTCTGTTTTCTTTGTAGGACTCCAGTTATACATTTGATAGACCACATGCATGTCATCTGTGTTTCTTACATTTTTTTGTCTCTATATGTTTTATGCTGTATATTTTCTTTTAGTCTAGCTTACAGTTCATTAATAAACTCTTCATTGGTATATAATTTGGTATATATTGGTATACAATTGGTAGATATGGTTAAGAAACCATCTTCAGTTCTTAATTTTAGTTTTTATATATTTCAGTTCTAGAACTTCCATTTGCTTCTTTAATTTTTTTTAAATTTAGAAATAATTTTAAACTTATTAAAAGGTTGCAGGAGTAGTTCAGAGAACTCCACTTACCCTTCCACAGATTCACAAATTATTTACTTTTTAATGCTTTTGCTTTACCGGTTTCTCTCACACATACTGTTTGCTTCTCTCCCCTACTTCAGCCTCTCATGCATTCACTCTTTTTAAATCTCTTGAGAGTAAAATATGTCACGCCTTTTACTCCTAAAAATTTCAGTATATATTTTTTAAGGACAAGGAAATTCTTTTACATAACTGCAGTTGAGCATTGATACAATACTTTTTATTCAATCTACCTTCTGATTTCTAAGTTTTGTCAGTAATTTCCTTTATAGAATTTACCCCCTTCCTTTCCAAGATCCAGTCTAAGATAAGGTATGGCATTACTTGTCACATCTTTTTACTCTCATTTAATTTGAAACAGTTTCTCATTGTTTCTTGACTTTTTCAAAAAATTAAAAGCTCTCTTTTTAAAAAAAACCTAGAAGATTTCTAATTTGGGGTGTGTTTGATTTTTTTTTTAATGATTAGATTCAGGTTATATATCTGTGGTCTGACTGTTACATAAATGAATGTTGTTTTATTCTTGGGATATCACAGCTGGAAGCATACAGTGTTTATCTTTCGCTCATTAGTGATTTTGATGACCAGATAAAGGTGCTGTCTAATTTTTCTTCTATATGAATACTAATTTTCCCCTTACAACTTAAAAGCAATCTGCAGGTACATACCATTTGGTTCTTTTTTTTGTTTCCAGTCTTTGCTAATATTCTCAATCTTGTCTCTTATCACCCTTAACATAGTAAGTCTGTATTTATATCTATCTTCAAATCAGTGTTGGTAACTCTAAATGTGTGTTTTCCTATTGTCTCTTTCTTTTGATTTTGATTAATGTTATTTATTTCCTTCTGTACTAGTTATTTTTTAAAATAAACTTTTTATTTTGGGTTAGTTGTAGGTTAACGGAAAAGTTACAAAAGATAGTACAGAGAATGCCTTATATAGTCCTTACCTAATTTTCACATCTTAAATTACTACAGTGCATTTTTTAAAACTAAGAAACCAACGTTGGTATATTACTATTCATTAAACTCCAGACTTTTATTTGGGTTTCATTGGTTTTTCCATTACTGTCCTCATTCTATTCCAGAATCCAACCCAGAGAACTACATTACATTTAGTTATTGTGTCCTCCTAAACATCAGTTGGTTTTGGCATAAGACAAATAATAATTGACACCACTCTTCTGGTTACTTTTTGGTTGTGTGTATGTGTGTATACGCATACTTTAATATGTCAGGGATCCAAGCTGCTTCCCAATTCAGCATTTAAAGAAATGGTTTATCTAAAATTTGTTTTCTGGCCTAGAATTATGATTTTCTTATACATTCAATTTGACACCAGAACTTGCATTTTTCTCTCACTTCACAACAATTATTTCATAAAAGAGAACTAGTAGAAAACTTGAAATAAAGTCATATTAAGATGCACATGCTGGATAGTCTTTTTGACTTGAGTACTGATAGTGACTCATTTCCACATTCTGTCCTTATTAGAGGTAGGCATCAGATTTGTGCTTTAGCAAAATTGCAAATTATTGTATTCTAGACTTTTCAGTAACTACTGCTTTAGTAGATATCATATTATTAACTCCGTACATGTCAAGGTCCTACTATAGTATTAAAGATAATTCCTTTGAGTTACTAGGTATTTAATTATATCAATAATGATTTTGGGGGGTCTTAGTCTAGTATTTATTTTTCTCTGTGGTTTTTCTTGTAAAATGTTTATAATTTAGAGTAGTTGTAAGTTAAAGTAGTTATAAAAATAGTGATTTGTATTCTGTATGGAAAGAACCCTGTTTCTAGAGAAGCAGCATGATTTTTCATACTCCAACGCAAGAATTCCAAAGCAAGAATAAATTGCATATTAAAAGAAAAAGTGTATTTGTGGAATGACATAATTAGTGTTTCATCATTGCAGTTTTTTTTTGGCATTAATGAATAGTTGAATGTATACTTTATTCTTTATATTAACTTGGCTCATGGCTTATTTTTAAGATTAGTAAGGTAACATTTGTCATGGGCATAATTATTTGCTTCATTTTGTTTGTTTTAGGAAACCAATTTACTATTTAGTTTGAAAGCATTTGTAATAAAGGTAAATTGCCTGTTCTAATTTGTCTTTTAAATAGTTGATCTGAACTTTTGTGTGTGCTACTAGATAAATATTTCAATATTTTGATTTTATATCAAGTAATAGCAAATGAATTTTTCTCGGACAAAGTTTCTTCCCTAAGGATATGAGAATATCAACTTTAATTTTATAACTTAATTCAGATTTATGATGTGAAAATTGTTTCTGATGCATGTAGGACTAGGTACTTCTAAGTTTTGTGAAAAAGAAAACGTGTGACTCTTTTGAATTATGGATTATAAAGAAAATATATGTTTCTGTATTTACTAAAAATTAAATATATACCATTTTTCTGAAGTCTTGTTATAATTTTATTATTTAAAATCATGAAAGTAATTAGTAAAAGTTCAAATATGCTTTTTGATATAAGTAATGTCATTATTTGGTATCATTGTGTCATCGTTTTGGTAAACCATCATTCAAGTATGAGGGGGAGAAATACTATCAATTTTAGGTATTCAAGAACTGAGAAAGTACTTTAAGTATAACACAGCTGTTGGGAGAAAAATAAAATTACTCAGGGCTATCTCCTAGAAAAATAAAAAATAAATGTGAGAAAGACAAGAGATGCAGAAAGAAAAGTGAGCAAAGTAAGTAAAACTTATTGTTAAATATAAATATTTTGCTGATAATGTACTATAACAAGTAGAATTTATTCCAGGACTACCAAGATATTTCTATATCAGAACATGAACAGAAGTTTTTAAGTTAGAAAAAAATTTAAAAACCATGTTATTATATCATCATATTCAGAAAAAGCATTTTGTAAAATTGAGCAGCCATTAAAGACATTATTAAGATAAAAAAAGGGGCTTTATATATAATAAAGACTATTCACCAAACCAAACATCAAAACATCATTCTAAACAAAGAAATGTAGAAGCTAGTTCTTAAAACAGAAACATGGTAGAGATTTCTCCTGTTATCACTCTTTTTCAAAATTGTTTATACAATAAAGACAAGAAAATAAAATGACTAGTATAAATATTGGAAAAGAAAGGACAGTGCCATCATAACTTTTAAATGAGGTGAAAACTCTAGAGAATCTACTAAATATCTACTAGAGATAATGATGTAATTTGGCATGGTGATTGGCCCTTTCAGCTCTACCAATACTTATTGATTAGAAATGTAAATAGGAAAAAAATTACATTCACAGTGAGAATCATCAAGTTCTCAGGAATAAATTGGACAAGAAACCTTCCAGACATATGAAAAGATGGTCAGTGTCATTAAGCATCAGAGAAATGCAAATTAAAACCACAATGAGATATCACCTCAAACCTGTCAGAATGGGTGTCATCGGTAAATCAACAAACAAGTGTTGGCAAGGATGTAGAGGAAAGGGAACCCTTGTGCGCTGTTGGTGGGATTGCAAATTGGTGCAGCCATTATGGAAAACAGTATGGAGGTTCCTCAAAAAAATTAAAAATAGAACTACTTTATGACTCAGCAATTCTTCCACTTCTGGGTATTTATCCAAAGTCAACCAAAACACTAATTTGAAAAGATACATGCACCCCTATGTTCATTGCAGTGATATATACAATAGCTAAGGTATGGAAGCAATCTAAGTGCTCATCAATAGACGATTGGATAAAGAAGTAGTAGTATATGTATACAATGGAATATTACTTGACCATAAAAAAGAATGAACTCTTACCATTTGAAACAATGTGGATGGACCTAGAGACTAAGTGAAATAAGTCAGACAGAGAAAGACAAATACCATGTGATTTCACTTACACGTGGAATCTAAAGAACAAAATAAATGAACAAACAAAACAGAAACAGACTCATAGATACAGAGAAAAAACTGATGGTTGCCTGATAGGAAGGGAATTGGAGGGCTGGGTGAAAAGGTGGAGAGACTAAGAAGTATGAGTTGGTAGTTACAAAATAGTGATGCGAATGCAATACAGCATAGGGAATATAGTCAATTAGAAAAGAAAAGAAACCTATTGGAGTATATTATACTAGGATAAATGGAAAGATATATTTCTGGATTTATACATAAATTTATTGCAATTCTATTCAAGAAAGTAGCAGATTCATTTTCAGTTGAGTAAAATAACTTTAAAATTCTATGGAAGAATAAATGAGAATAACCAAGGATGAAAAAGAGCAATTGATTTTGGTGGAAGTATGATTTACAAGGTATTAAAACTAACAATAAATACATGGTCTCATAGACAAATAGGCTAGATATGTCAAACACAGAGAGCAAGGAATACCATGGTGTTAATGAGGCAAGAGCAGCTGCTTCATTTTGTGGAACTGTTCAAAGCATTATAGGACACACTGCCATTATGACCAAAAAAGATACCTTCTAAATTTTCAAATAATTAGAATCTGCTCTTGATTGAGACCTGAACTAGAGATAATGGAAGTATTAGATTTTACGTTTTCTTGCATCACTGTATTACCTTAAGTGCTTGGGGTACACATAAAGAATGTTAAACATAAACATTCTTTATGTTTAATGATTTGTTCATGGTGGATCATTTCCTCATGTGTTTTATAAGGTTTGTTTATGAGCTCATCTCAGGTAGGAATTGTTTTCTGTGGGGGATGTAGTGTTGTTGATTGTTGAAATGGTCTTTTCTGCAAGGCACTGCACTGTTATCACAGGCCATGTACTAATTTTTAACCATTTTTTTATTGTGGTAAAATAAATATAGCATGAAGTTCACCATTTTAACCATTTTTGGTTGTATAATTAGCGGCATTAGTTACATTCAGTGTTGTGCAACCATCACCACTATTCTCCAAATTTTACGTCACCCATTAGGTGGCAAATTCCCATTTCCCCTTCCTCTAACTCCTGATAACCTGTAATCTACCTTCTGGTTCTGTGAATTTGTCTTTTCTAGATATTTCACATAAGTGGAATCATACTATTTTGTCCTTTTGTATCTAGCTTATTTCACCTCACATAATGTTTTCAAGGTTCATTCCTAATGTAGCATGTAACAAAACTTCATTTCTTTTTATGACTGAATAATATTCATTTGTATGTATATGCCACATTTTGTTTACCCATTCATCTGTTGATAGACAGTTATTTCCATTTTTTAGGTATTGTGAATAATGCTGCTATGAACATTGTCATATAAGTATCTCAGTCTCTGTTTTCAGTTTTTTGGGGAAATACATCTAAAAGTAGAATTGCTGGTCATACGGGGAAATGTACATGGTTCTGTGTGAACATGTTTTCATTTCTTTGGGGTAAATGTCCAGGAGTACAATTTCCAGGACATAATTTTAGTCCCATGTTTAGTTTTTATAGAAAGTGCCACCTGTTTTACAACATGGCTATACCATTTTACCTTCTCATCAGCAACATATAAGTGATCTGATTTCTTCTTATCCTTGCCAGCATTTAGTGTTGCTACTATTTTTATTTTAGCTATTTTGATAGATGTTTATTGGTATCATGGTTTTAATTCACATATCCCTAGTAGCTAAATGATTTTGAGCATTTTTTCATGTGTTCATTTGCCATCTCTATGTCATCTTTGGTGAAATATTTCTTTATGTCTTTTAGCAACCTTGGATTATTTGTTTTTGTGTGTATCTTGAGTTTTGAAAGTTCTTTATATATTCTAGTCTTTGTCAGATACGTGGTTTGCAGATATTTTCTCCCAGTCTATTGATTGTCTTTTTATTTCCTTAACAGAGTTTTTCATGAAGCAAAGTTTTTAATATTAATGAAGTCCAGTATATCAGGTATTACTTGTACAGATCATGTGTGCTTTTGATTTCCATCAACAAGTGTTTATTACTCAGTAGTATACTGGTTGCTTGATATTTGAGTTTCATTTAAATTCTCTTTAATCACCCATGTGCAAAAATCAGTTCATCTGTGAAAATAGGGCACTTTGTTAGAAACATTTGTTATTGGTGGGTTTTTTGGGGGGATCCACTGAGCATTGAAATTAATTAAAATCTTTATTGCTCTAAATAAATGTTCATAATAAACTATAATGACATGTACAGTTGTATTTAATGCAAATATATTTATACTGTGAAAATATCTTTTTCCTTCCAGGGACAGTAGATTTTATTTCACTAATAAACCATGAAATTACAACGTAAGCTTTTCAAGGATTTTTACCTCTTCTGTAACTTGTTCTAACAAATTTGGTTAGAAAAATACACTCTTATTTAACGAGGAAAGGGTTTCACTTATTTATTATAGAGCTATAAAATCTTTCATAATAAAACCCAAACCTGTCATATTTTTTGTGACTGCTGTTTTTCTTTCTGTTTCTCTGCTCATCAATTTGCCCAATTTGTGGTTGACTCTTGAGATGTTTACTCCTCATGAAATTTATTTGTTCTTGCTGTCATGGAACTTGAGGTAAAAAGTCATTAGAGGAAGTCACAGAATGTGGCTGTACGAAAGGGAAAAAGGATTCTTATTTGGTGGTAGAGGACAGTGGGCCCTAAAAATAAATGTGACTAGAAAGTGAAAAAAGTAGCAAGAATCTTGAAATTGCATTTTGAAACAAATCTGATTTGACTAGTTTTGTTTATATTTCACATATTTGTAGCAGTTCTGTAATTCAGCTGCTAGCACTTCTCATCAGATAGTCACACTCACACTCACATTTTCAAATCTATTTCCAGTCTTATTTTCGTCCTATATTTTCAGAGTAGTTTTAGAGTTATGCTAATTTCTCAAGATGATTTGTCATGATTTCCATCTTTTACTGTGCTTTATGTATCATATAAATTATTTATTCCTTAAAAATTTAGTATAACTCAGGCATAAAACTGGCTGACTTGGGCTTCTTGGGTGATTTTGGTGTAGTCTTTCTGACATTTTTTATTTTATTGTCATCGAACAATAGGTTTCCTTTAGGCAACTTGGATAATTATTTTTCTAGAAAATCATCCATTCCACTGAAATTTTAAAATTTATTTGCATAAAGTTACACATGTTCTATTCATTTGAGTTCAATTCAGTTTCTCCTAATACTGAATATTTTTGTATTTAACTTGTCTTAGCTTTGTCTGAAACTTATATGTTTTATAGCTTTTTCAAAGGGCCCAGTTCTTGGATTGATTAATTTTATTTTTATTTTTCTTCTTGTTTACATTATGAATTTTCCTATGATAGCTTTTGATGCATTCCATAAATTGTGATTTTCAATATTCTCATTATTAACTTTTTATATAATTTGTAATTGCAGTGTTTTTGTTTTTCAATTGAATTGGCTTAAAATTTTTCAGGGGATTTTTTTGTTGTTGTTAACCCTTTTCTAGTTTAATGCACTGAGGTTAGAAAATATGACCTGTTCATTTGCTTCTCTTTAAAGCAGTGATTGGTGAACTCCCTTCTATAGGCAAGCTACTTGTATTTACAAATAAAATTTTATTGGAACATAACTACACTCATTTGTGATAGAGACTGTACAGTCAACAATCCTGAAGTAAACTTTACTAATTTTTTAGCTTCTGAATGTTAATTTTTTGCTTAGTTGAGCTTCCAGTGCTTTTGCCTTAAATCTATCTGGATTTTGTGTTTAAAGTATATTTTTTGTAAATATTGTGTAGTTTTGTTTGGTTAAATCTAATCTGATTTATTTTTAAATGGTATATTTAGTTGATTTACATTGACTGTATAACTAGCAATTGACAGGAGTTGGTTTAAGTCTCCTGTCTTGTTCTTTATTTCTTTTGTATTCATATGTTCCTCATTCCTGTCTTCTTTAGGATTTATCAAATATTTTTTATTACATTTTGTTCGTTTTCTTGGCCTTTTTACTATACCTTCTTGGGATTTTAAAAAAAGAGTTTATGCAAGGGATTACAAAGTACATCTTTAACTTTTATGGTTTAACTTGAATTTTTATTTTACTATGTGAACATTGCAAGGACCTTATAATGTTCCCATTCTTTTGCTGTCTTATAGTTTACCCCCAAGATAATATATATCTCATAATACTTTGTATTACCGTTGCTTTAAGTAATCTTTAAGATGTTTTTAAAGTATCTTTATTATTTACCCTTATATTTACCTCTTCTAAGCTAGTCTTACTTCCTTTTTTCGAAATGGTGTTTTATCTGGGATAATTTTTTTCTACCCTGCAGAACTTTCTTTGCATTTCTTAAAGTGTAGGTCTTC
Source organism: Eidolon dupreanum (assembly GCA_028627145.1). Taxonomy (NCBI): domain Eukaryota; kingdom Metazoa; phylum Chordata; class Mammalia; order Chiroptera; family Pteropodidae; genus Eidolon; species Eidolon dupreanum. The sequence goes on from CM053506.1 coordinate 97,719,305, forward strand.
TGGCAATTAACTATGTTAGCTTTTATTTTCTCATAATGTTTTTCTTTTGTCTTCATTTTTGAAGAATATTTTTCCTTGGTATAAAATTCTAGGTTGGCAGTTATTTTCTTTCAACACATTAAAGATGTTATTCTGTTATCTTTTGATTCATATTATTTCTGATGGGAAGTGAGCCATCCTCATTATTTTTTCCTTAGGATGTAATATGAACTATTTATTCATTTAATTTGGTCTTCCTGCTTTAAATTTTTTTTTTCATCTTGACTTTTGGCATTTGACTATGATATGCCTAGGTGTGTGATTTTCTTTCTATTATCTTATTTGGATTTTGGTGTGCTTCTTGAGTCTGAGTGTTGATGTCTTTCATCAGTTATGGAAAACCTTAGATATTATTTCATCAAGTATTTCTTCTTTTTTTCTTCTGTGTTTTGGAACTTTAGTTTGTATGTTAGATTGATATTATCCCTCATATACCTCAAATTGTTTTCTTTTTCTTTGTTCTTTGATCATTTTTTTTCTTTTTGGTTAATTTTAGTCTGTCTTCACGTTTATTGATACTTTTACTGTGTCCAGTTAGCTTTTAAGCTCAGTTAGTTAGTTATTAATTTAGATAATTTTTAAATTATAGAATGTTTACTTAGTTCTTTTAAAGATATTAATTTCTCTGTTGACATTTTCAATCTTTGCATCAATTTTTCCTGTTTTTAACCCCTTTTACCTTAACTTATACATATTAGCTAAAAATAATAGTTATTATTAATTATTTTGCTTTTTGATTATGGATCACATTTTCTAGAATCTTCCCAACATTTTCCTGTTGTTTACCAGACATTGTGTTTTAAAGAATTATAGAGACTGGAGTAAGTAATATTTTTTTCTGGAGAGTAAAAACCTTTTTCTATGTAAGGCAGCTATAATGAAGGTCTGATCTCTTGGATTTGATGGAGTGTTGAAGTGGATTAGGGCTAGTTTACAGTTTAATTTGCTCAGTTTACATGTATTTCAAACATCTAGGGTAAGGTCTGTTCTAAATATATGTCAGTCCCTTTAGTAGGACTCTGGGATCTAAGTACCATCTGATTATGAAATTTTGCTCATCTTTATTGTCTAGCTTCTTCTAGTCCTCCAGATTGTTGCCACCACAAACTTGGTAGAAGTTTATGGCAAATCTGTGGGTAAGGAGACTTATCTTCGAATTTGGGATTCTTTCACCTTCTATACCAGGAGTTGGCAAACTGTGGCCTGCAGGTTAAATCTGGCCTACCACCTGTTTTTGTAAATAAAATTTTACTTTGAAAATAAACAAGTTTTATGATACAGCATACTGTATCATGTCTATTCTACTTTCATGCTACAAGAGCAGAATTCCATAGTTGGGATATAGACTAAAATATGTACTATCTGGCCCATTATAGAAAAATTGGTTGACTCTTGTTCTCTACTGTCAAGCCAGTTCACACAGTTGTTAAAAATTTTGCTGATTTCTTTTTATATCAGTGGAGTGCCTCCCTATGGCAGACCAATATTCCTCCTTCTACCTATGCTTTGACTTAGTAAATGACCAGAGTGGTCTTAAATAAACGTCATCAGATCATATCAATCCTAATCTTAGAACTCTACAATGGATTTCAATAGATCTTAGAATGAATTTCAAACTTTCTTACGAAGCATATAGAGCCCTTGATAATATAAATGTTGCCTATCTTCCCAACCGCCTTTTCCTCCTCCTCTTTCTACTTCTTTGGAATAGACTTTATTTTTTAGAGCACTTTCGGGCTCATGGCAAAATTGAGGAGAAGGTACAGAAACTTCCCATCTACTTTCTTCTACTACAGGGAGCTCAAAGTCTAATAGAGGAGATTCCTAAACCAATGGCGATAATACAGTTGGAGGATAGGCAGGGAGGAGAGGAGAATCCAAGTTGAGCTTTGGTTAGGGGTCTACATAGAGAAAGTAGCATTTGTCAGTAGATGAAGACAGGAGACTATATGGTGCATTCTAGCAACTGCAAAAATTCTCTCTTTTCCTAGAGCCTAGGGTAATTAGAAAGTTGCTGAAAAAATGGACAGTTAATCACTCACTAGTTAATAAAGTATTTAGTATGCCCTGCTAAAGAGTTTGGATTATATCCTTAAAGCCACAAGGGAGCCAATGCAGGGTTTTAGAAAGGACTTTAATATCTAAACTCAGTACCATTGTCTTCAGATTTATTAAATTGGAAATTTCTAGAGGAAATAAAAATTTTATGTTAAAATTTAAATTTGATTAGATCCTATATAGTATTTTTCATGGTCAGTTTTATTTGCTGTTGTAGCAGTTAGAATGCTAGAATACCAAGGACCCAATTTAGAACAACTGGCCATTTCTTGTGTCAGTTTTTAAGAGTTAGGTAAACTTTCCTGAAAGCAAGCTTTCCTCTTTCCCATTCGCCTCACATCCCATTGGCCAAATTATAGCACATAATCTTTCTTAAACCAATTAATGGAATTATAGCTGTTGTTATTAAGATTCATTAACGAATTAAGGTTCATCTCCTGAGGTTTAGAGGAGAAAGCCTCCCTTCAAGCAAATACCTAAAATAAAATCAGCGTTCTGTTAGTATGAAAAAAGGGATTGGATAGGCAACCAGTGGGGTCTGCCACTGTTTTGTTAACCTAGCTATGGGTTTTGTTTGTTTCTTTTTAAAATTAGCAGTCTTTCCCAATACCAAGAATTAGAAGGACAAGCCCACATTTGCCCCCAAAGAGTAAAGACTGAACCTCCTTATGTTTATCAATAATAACTAATACTTTGTTATGAAGTTTCTGGGTAACGTAGAGCTGTTACAGTGTAAATCAGTCTCTTTGAGACTTACCCATTTTAGAAATCTTTTAAGACTTGATTTCTGACCTGTGAAGCTGAGGACTGGGCCCTGAACCATAGGATTTTACTGTGAGAGGCCTTGCCTGGGAAACAAACTGTTAGATAATCCCAGAAGATAGATTTCTGTGATTGTTCTCAACCAGGGGTATTCTTTTCTAGTCTGGAATGGGAGTGGATGGAAGATTTGTTCTTAATCTTTCTCCTGAATGTTTTTTTTTAATGTAAAAATCCTTTCTGTGTCTCAAAGGGGACAAGTTTTTCAAACTCAAAGATTTGTAGCAAATTTGTCTACTTTTTTGCTGTCACCTCCCATCATAACCACAAAAGTCTTGGCTGCTTGAAAAGGGGGGTGTTCAGTGGAGGAAAGACAGTACTGAAGGAAAAAATGAATTTTTTCAAAATATTGCTTTGCCGTACCTTTTTGCTCTAAAATTTTACCTCATGCCTCATTCCATTACTTCTGATATTCACAGTCTAATTGGTTAGTGCAGTCATTTCTTTACTCAGAATATTATATTATTTTGCTATTCTTTGTTTTCATTTGAAGACTGATGGCTAGACTAGTAAATCTCCCTTCTGTTAATCTTACAATCACTTCATACACTGAGGCTGAAGTACTGTTAGATAATATTTAGATATCTCTTTTCTCTCTCTGTGCTGTCTTTTCATCCCTGATGATATAGCAGTCTCCTCCTATGGGCCAGGTAAAGTACTGAGGGATACACTTTACTTAGAGGTACAAGACAGTCCTTATCAGATTATATACTATGGTGCAAGTAAATCGATGCTATTAAAATATAGTGTGAGAAGTGTTAGGGTTAACTTCTACACAGACTACTATCATAATAACATGTATATGTATTTAGCTACAAACAACACTTGACTTTTACATCTTAGAGTCCAGGCACCCAGACAAGGTTACTGACTCAATTATTTTGTTTTTAAATTTGTTTACTCTTGGGCAGATTAACTCTGACCTAACTTAGATCTGGTGTACACCTTGAAAAATCATTTATCCTTTGGACTAGGGTTTAGGTGAGGTTTGTGATCATCTCAGCTTGGGTTAGGTACTAACCCTGGTAGAAATCAACTGTGGCAGAGGGAGAGAGTAAATTAGTAGATGGAGTGAGGGCTGGTAAAGGGCAGTTCCCAGAAAGGGGTGAGTGTGATGGTGGGCAGGCAAAACAACACAGGTCATCATTGGGAGCTACTGCAGCAACATATAGGTCAGAAGTAATGTGGCGCTGAACTAAGAGGGTGGAAGTGGAGATAAAGAGATTCCAAGAAGCACTTGGTGGGTTGGGTGTGGGTCAAATAAAGGGGGAGCTGTAGTCTTATTTACTCATTATTCACTCAACATAAATATTTACTGAGTGCTTGCTATGTGCTAGATACAGTTATAGCAACTGGAGATAACGATGCTATAGTTCAAGTGACTGTCCTAGTCATGTAGGAACTCACAGAACTTACCCAAGAAGAACACCCGTGTTTCTGGCTTAGGTGACTGGGTGAATAGTGGGTGCCATTCATTTGAGGTTTGAGGGGAAATTTAATGAAAACTTTTTTGGAGATAAGTTTGAGGTGATGATGAGATATCCATGGGAAGTTAGATATATGGGTTAAGGACTCAGAGGACAGGCAAGTAAGAGATCTAGAATTAGAAGTCATGACTATGTAGTGGTGGTCGAAGTTTTAAAAACTTACTCTAAAGCAAAATTTACTGTGTGTGTGTACAGTTCTGTGAATTTTAACACGTTTAGATGTGGTAGCTGTCACCACAATTAGTATACCATAATGGTACAGGTTACATTATATCCTTTTCTAGTCACACCCTTCTCACACCCCTAATCCTGGAACCCAAAGAGCTATTTAGTCTCCATCTCTAGTATTTTTTTTAAAGAATGTCATATAAATGGAATAACACAATATGTGGCTTTTTGAGACTGGCTTTTTAAATTCTGCTTAAATGCCTTTGAGATTCACCCAAGTTGTTGCATCCAGCAATAGTAGTTTGTTCCTTTTTAATGCTGAGCAGTATGCCATTGTATGGATTTATTACAGTTTGTTTATTCATCCAGTAAAGAACATTTGAGTTGTTTCCAGTTTTTGGCAATTATGAATAGAGCCACTATAAACAATCATGTACAGATTTTTGTGTAAACGTAAATTTTCATTTCTCTAGAGTCATGCTGGGATTGCTGGATTATACGGTACGTGTATCTTTAACTTTACAAGAAACTGCCAAACTATTTTGCAGAATGGCTGTACCATTTTCATTCCTATCATCAATGTATAAAAGTTCCAGTTGTTCCACATCCTTGCTAACCCTTAATATTGTCAGTATATTTTTTAAAAGTTTTAATCATTCTAATAAATGTGTAGTGGTGTCTCTGTGGTTTTAGTTTGCATTTCTCTAATGGCTAATGAAGTTGAATATCTTTTCATGTGCTTGTTTTCCTTTCATGTATCCTCTGTGGTGAAGTGTCTGTTCAGATCTTTTGCCCATATTTAAATTACATTGTTTTCTTACTCTTGAGTTTAGAGAGTCCATTGTATATTCTAGATATAGGTCCATGGTTGGAATGTGACTTGCTTGTTTTGTTTATCTCGTAACTGATTTTTTCAGGGCAAAAGTTTAAAATTTTAATGAAGTCAAATTTATCTTTTTTTTAATGGATTGTGCTTTTGTTATTATATCTAAAAACTCTTTGCCTAACCCAGATCATAAAGATTTCTCTTATGTTTTTTTCCTAAGTGCTGTATAGTTTTATAGATTTAGATTTAGGATCCATTTTTGAGTTATTTTTTATATAAGGTGTGAGGTTAAGGTTGATGTGTATTTGTTTTTTGCATATGAATATGCAGTTGTTCCAATACCACTGTTGAAGACTCCTTTCTCCTTTGAATTGCTTTTGTACCATTGTCAGAAATTGGTTAGCCATGTTGTTTGTATCTATTCTGCACGGTCTCTCTCTGTTTCACTGATTGGTTTCTATTTGCCAGTACCACACTGTCTTGATTACTGTTGCTTTATAGTAACAGGGTAGTGTGATTAAAACAGGGTAGTGGCTATTTGTTGGAATTGTATTAAAGTAGATCAGTTGGAATAGAATTGAAATCTTTACCATGTTAGGTCTTCCAGTGCATGAACATGATATATGTTTCCATTTATTTAGGCCTCATTTTGATATCTTTCATCAGCATTTCATAGTCTCCAGCATACAGATGTATTGGTTTTGTTGTGTTTATACCTAAGTCTTTCCTTTTTTTAAGCTGTTGTTAGTAGTATTTTTAAATTTTTGGTTAACTATATATTGCTACTATATAAAAAATATAAATATTGATTTTTTTTGACTTTGTATTGTGACCTTGCTAAACTCATTTAGTTCTAAGAGATGTTTTTTGTTTTTGTTTATTTGTTTTTGGTAGATTCCTTTGAATTTTTTAAATTGACAGTAAAGTTTTCTGAGAATAGACAGTTTATTTCTTCCTTTCCAGTCCACATGCACTGAGTAGTACTCTAATATGATGGTGGCTGAGAGTGGTGAGTGGGTAGTCTCACTTTGTTGATGACCTTAGGCACAAGCACTCGGTCTTCGACCACTAAGTATGACGTTGGTTGGCTGCAGGTTTTTTGTAGGTTTTTTAAACAATCAAGTTGAGATAATTTTTCTCTATTCCTGGTTTTCTCGTTTTTATAATGAATGATTGAATTTTGTTAAATGCTCTTTCTGCATCAATGATATAATCATGTGATTTTTCTTCTTTGAACCATTAATATGATGGATTACATTGGGTGACTTCCAGATGTTAAACTAACTTAGCATTCTCAGGATAAACCCCTCTTGGCCATGGCATGTGTGTGTGTGTTTTTTTTATGTATTATTGGATTTGATTTGCTAATATTTTGTTGAAGATTTTTGTTTCTGTATTCATGAGGGATATTGGTATGTAGTTTTCTTTTTTGTTTTTCTTTTAGTAATGTTTTTATCTACTTTGATATTAGAGTAACTTTGTCATAAAATAAGTTGGGAGTGTTTTCTTCTCTTTTCTGGAAGAGATTGTGTAGAATTGGTGTTATCTTTTTAAATGTTTGGTGGTGGTAGAATTCACCTGTGAAACCATTTGGACCTGGAGGTTTTTTTTCTGTAAAGGTTTTTAACCACAAACTTAATTTTTTAATAGTTTTAGGAATATTCAAATTGCTATTTAATCTTACATGCGTTTCAGTTATTATTATTTATTTCTCAAGGTAGTTTAGCCGTAACCTCTGTGGTCCTTAATTTGTTCATCTGAAAAATTAGAGTTAGATTTATTTCTCTTTAAAGTTTTTCATAGTTTTTAAATTCTATTATTTTGGTAGGATAAGAGTGTATGTGTTTGGAGTTTGTATGAAAGGATTGTGAGCCCGTTTCTTGTTTAATCTGTCAGTTTTTGAACATTGGTTTACTTAGATTCACTTTGCTTTTTAATAGATCGGTTTTCTATGTTCTTATAAATAGATTATTTGTTGATGAAAAGGTATGGTTAGAGGCAAGCTTCTTTATGCATTTATACATGATAGACTTGTGGTATTTGAAAAAAATTACTTCCGTAAACTATATGCAAGAAGATATAAGACCCATCATATTAGTTTATTACGTTATCCTTTCTTGAAAAAAATGATCAGTTTAGAATTTATAAAATGTTATAAATGAATTTTTCTTTTGGTAGTTATCTTCCTAAATCTTCATAATTTGGTGGTTATCCTTCTGATTATAAAAGTCACTTCTTTGTGGCTACCTAATAGAGACAATTTCTATGTAAGTGTTTATATGAAATTCATTTTTAAAAGGTGACATACTGTTGTGCATCTTGTCCATTTACTGGGTGAAAGCAAAGTGAAACTAGCATGCAGAGCTGCTGCTGAAGGAAACATTAAGTTGCAGGCTGCAGCCGGAGGATTTTACGTAGGCACCTGTGGGTTTGAGTGCGTTCAATATACAGACTGCAGTAGGAGGCTGGCACTGCCTCTGCTGACTCCAGTGTACTCCTTCACTGCTGCTCTGCTGATTTCTCCACTGTCCGAAGACAAACAAAATGGTGCAGCACGTACAGGGCATGGGAAAAAAATAACCATCAATATGCCTCAAAGGTGGGTTTGCTATACTGAATGGCAGAGAAAATTGTTTAACGAGATTAAAAGCTTGGATACAGTTCAGTATGTCAGATATTCTTAGCTGTTTTGGTATTTGATTATGGCCATTTGAGAATGAAAATGTATATATATAGTTCTGAAGTCTGCATGCCCTCTCTTTATATAGGTTTCAGGTATATTGCATGTGTAGCATTAATAAATGCATGCATGGTAGCTTATGAACAGATTTACATTTGTAATAAATATGTGCGATGTGTATATATATACACACACATATACATGAAGGATTTTTTCCTATTACTAGATTTTTTTAAAAGTAGGCACTTATAGATTTCATATTTTCTCTGTTGCACATTTGTCGCAGTTCCTACCAATGTCTTTTTTCTTATATTGTTCATTTTATAATATTAGGGAACATTATTAGAGTATTCTCTGGTGAGATGGAAAATAAGTAGAATGAACACTGGAGTTGGCACTTCATATTTTATTGATGACTGTAATGCAGTGTGAGTTCGCATTGCACATAGTCATGATTTAAATGATTGCCTCTTTTATGAAAGCAAAATGTTTGTAAGAACGGCCATGTTGTAGACAGTGAGTATAAAATAAGGAGAGAAAGTAGGACAAGTTAAATTTTTCTGTCCTTGGTTTCTTGAGCAATGCTCAGCATTAACTCAAGGCACTGTCATTTTAGAAGTACAGTATCAGAAACAATTGGACATCAAGTACAGAAAAAACATGGAGGTTTGCTTTCCCACCCCCCTCCCGGAAGCACTTTACTTATGTACTCATATGTTTTGGATTTTGGTGGCTGCATATTACTGGGAGCTGTCCAGTTGAGATAAGATATATTTACTTAAGCCACACCCAACAGATTCAGCTTTTTTATGCACTCTGGTACTATTTTAATCCTGTGCTGATTTGTAACCATCATATGTGGGATGCCTTTGAGTTGTAAAAGGAAAGAAAATACTGGATTCACAGGTTCCAGCTGAATGTGTTCTTGAATATCTGAGTTGCTATATCAATAGCAGAAGAGAGATATTTAAGTTATGCAGCATTCTCCCTAGCAGAGAGGGAAGGAGAGGGAGCAAGAAGATTTGTATGGTTTCAGAACAAGTGTAGTGCAAGTATTCTGATCATATAGGTAACAGTGCTGCTGCTGTACTATTTTTTGGTTAGTATTGTGGATGTTAAATTGGAGTATGACATTTAGAGTTCAGATTGTCCTATTTGAGAAAATATTTGTCCAGGAAGTTAAAATACTTCACTCAATTTTTCCATGCTTTAAAATTCTTTGCAAAAGATTAAACTTGAGTTCAAAATCTATTTATAATGTTTTATTCTATACTAATGACATGTATGTGATAAGAATTAACAACTGTGTGGCTATTTGCCACTGTGTTGTGTTACCTCACCCACTTTGCTATAGACAGAAATAATAAGAATCAGCATTAATCTTAGTAGTCTGCTCATATTCTGTATTTTCAAAAACTATTTCTTTTAGAGGAAACAAATTCACTCTCTCTTCTTCCCCAAAAGAAAAAACAACTCTTTCTTCTGTACTATATTCCTTTGCTTTTATTGAATTATTTTATTGAATAATTATGGGATTTTTATGTGCCAAGTTTAGTGACAGTAGCTAGCTAGCTATACTGTATTATTAGAATGTTTCATGTATCTAAAATGTTATATAACCCTGATGGAATTTTGCAGATGAAACAAAGAAATCTGATTGGTTCCTCACAAGACACAGCAGCCTTGAAATCCATTTTAACCAGAGGCTTCTCCAGCAGCCTGGATGGTTAGTTGGCATTACAGTAAAAACACAAAAATGCCTTGGAGACAGGGAGGGGTTTGGAAGAGAAAATATAGTTGTTAGAGCATTTCCATAATCTTTATTTTTTGAGCTATGTATTTTCTTGCAGGTTTTTTTTTCCCTTCAGCCTCTCTCTCTCTGTCTCTCTCTCTCTGTGATCGTCTATTAAGTTAACAAACTTTCTAAATAATATTATTAAATGACCTACAAGAGTCTCTCTAAATGGAGTTTTATGTTAAGTGATAGAATAAGTTAATTAATAATATAATTCAGAACATTTATTAAATATGGATGAGTGAGACTTCTTGGAGAGGGGGAGGAGGTTATTGAAAAGAGTTCTGAAGAACAGGTAATCGGAACTCACTGGCCCTACCCTTGTACATCATATTAAAATTTCATTAGGTAATTTGTCGTCTAAAACTTCAGTGATGCTTGGTGAGGGCATATTGTTATTGACATTCAAACAACAGCCTATTACAAGTCAAAACAGGTGGAGGATTGTTTGCTCTCTGCTAGCTATTAGAAACACCCTTGAGATGTGAGAACAATATATGTTAGCTTTTATTTATTATTCTTTGCTAAATGGTCTGCTGGAATATAGTTGTAAATTACGGTATCCAACCCTTTTATCCTTTTAGAGAAAATATTTATAATACGCTTACAGTTTATTCTATCAAAATTTGAAAATTCTTATATTTGAACAATAATAGGTCAACCTCATAGGATCTGGGGGAGGGAAAAATGACTGCGAGCAGGAAAAAGCATTTAAATTAAGAAAATAAATTGTTGAAAAGAAGTAGAGAAGCATCAAAATAAAGCATATTTAAAGAGTAATATATAATGTATAGATATAGTTTGATAAAAACCAACTATATCTTTTAGTTTCCATATCTGTGCTTATTTTCTAAATTATCCAATATGCTAATAAAGTCAAGCTGAAGGCAGCTGGCTGCTAGTGTTACAAGCTGAAAACAAAATGGCTGGCAAGGATTAGTACTGTAAATCTGCGATAGAGAGCTGGATACAATTAAGATATCTTTTGTTGAAGGAGAATATTACAAAGTAAGTTGATGAGGAGACGACTGTTGTACGACATGCTTTTGACAATAAAGAAACATCATTTTATTAAAGAAAATGACAGCTACTCTATTACAGCCTAAAATCAAAAGGTTTTATGCTATAAATACAGTGTAATTCATTTTCAACTAAGCAGTAAAAAATTCTTGTTAAAATCTTCTTAATCACTATTGTCATTGTAATTCTAAGATCCAGGTAGTTTCTGACAGTATTACTTATGAATCTTTCAGATTAACAGTATGGTTAAGAGTAAAAGAAATAAAAAAATGAATACATACTTAGAATGGGGGGAAATTTAAAGTTAAGTGTCTGGGAGTTTTATTTATTTATGAATCTTAGATTAGACTCTTTTAGAAAGAAGAAATAGAATAATGAGAAAATTTAGAAATAAGAATAAAAATATAGTTTAGAAAATAACAACATCCATAGATTTGTATATTAGTAAAGATTTTTCTCTGTATAACTATAAATCTTTTCCCACTGATTTTTAGCAATTGTTGAAAGATAAAATGACATTAAAATTGTTGATAGGCTCGAATAGATTGAGAAACAGCTTCAAGAATTGTTAATTACTTAGGTCGAAGACAGCACATTAGCTCACATGTCAATCACAGTGTAATGGCTACGTACTGTAAGAGGACAAACAATGTAAGGTTGTCATCTCTCCTTCTGTAGCACATAGTATGATGCCCCAGTACTTAGTGGATACCTAGTAACTGATGAATGGATAATAATAGCAAATACTTTGTGTGTATGTACAAAGACACACATATATACATAAATACATACATAATTATACTCATTTAATTTTATAACCTGATGGGATAAATTCAGTTATCATATTCATTTAATAAATAAATAAACAGGCAGAGATAAAAAATAGTTAAGTGACTTGACTGAAGTCATACAGTTACGTGTTGGAGCCAGGATTTGTACTTGTGAGGTCTGGAACTTTTTTATAATTTTTTCCTCCAGTATCTGAAGATTAAGATGTGTTAGTATTCAATAGTCTTGTTAGCCCTCAGGAGCATACATTGCATATATAATCTGGCAGAAACTGCAGAGCAGAGAAAACCTTTCTGCTACATCTCTTCCAAAATTGTTTTAATTGATATTTTGTTTTCTAAAATCCTTTTTCTATCACTTAGCTATAGCTGATGATCCATTATCATTAGCTAATGTAGATGTCAGTTCTAAGAGCTATTTAAAAGCCCATAGCAAGTGTATTCAGGAAGCAGTTGGAAAACACTTGAATCTTTGCACACTCCCCGAAATGGCTGCCAACATCTAATTAGTCATCAAGTCCAGTTGATTAAAATTTCTGAATATTTCTCAATTTTGTCTTCTTTTTTTTCCTCTTTCATTCTCACTTTATTTAGGATTTCCTCTGTTACCATTTAAATCACTATGTCTTCAGTCTCAGTGCCCTTTATTCCATTCTGTATTTTGCTTTAAAAATGAATTTTCATAAATATAAATCCCCATAACTTTCAGAATAAACAGAGGCACTCATTCTCATTGCTATAATCATATCCTACCACAGATGCATACAGACACAAATAATAGACTCATACAGACAAATTTTAGTGTTTGGTAAAAAAACTTTTGATGTTTGAATCTTATTTATGAAATATAAAAAAAAACAATATAAATATATCCATGAAGAATTTTTAGTTTAGTATTATGTGTGTGTGTTTTTTAATTTACTAAGTGATATCATTATCTCTGTATTCTTCATTTTGCTTATTTTGCTCTTGTTGGGGTATATGCTTTATTTCTTTTCTATATTGTATAATGTTCAATTTTATGAGCATATTTCTTGTTTATTTTATTAAATTTATTGGGGTGACATTGGTTAATAAAATTATATAGGTTTCATATGTACAATTTAATAACACGTCATCTGTATATTGCATTGTGTTCACCTCTCAAAGTCAAATCTCCTTCTGTCACCATATATTTGACCCCCTTTACCCTTACCTGCATCCCCACCTTTTCGCTTTCCCTCATGGGACCACTAAACGTTGTCTGTGTCTTTGTTTTTTGTTTGTCTTGTTTGTTGCTTTTAGTTTTATATCCTACGTATGAGTGTAATCATATGGTTCTCAACTTTTTCTTTCTAATCTTACAAAAAATTTGAAAACATGAGCACATTTCTTTTATCCATTTTTCTCCTAACAGAAATTTGAATTTATTTCAATGTTTGTTTTGTTTTGTGTTATTACAAATAATGCTACAGTGAATATTCGTACGCACATGTAGGAATAACTCTTATGTAGAAATAAGAGTTTTTCTAGGGGCTGTATCTAGAAGTGGAATTGCCAGGATGCATTTTCACTTTTACCAGATAATCTCTCTCCTGTGTCATTGTACCAGTTAGAAGTGTTTGACAGTTCCTGTCTTGTGGTATCCTTGCCAATATTCATATGGTCAGACTTATTCATTTTCCGCAATCTAGTAGGCGAAAAGTAATATTCTGTTGATTTAATTTCTTTCTCTAATTTCTAGTGAGGTTGGCTATCTTTTTATGTATTTATTGGCCTTTCAGATTTCCTTTTTCATTACTAGCCTCCTTATATCCTTTTGCATTGTTTCTTTTGGATTATTTATCTTTTTAAAATTGATTTATAGTTATTCTTTTTATGATCTAGACAAGGCTTAGCAAACTGTAGCCATGGGTCACATTCCTCCCACCATCTCTTTTTGTGCAGCCTGTGAGATAAGGATAGTTTTTACATTTATTTTAAATGATTCAGAAAAAAGGATTAAAGAAGAATAAAATTACACAACACATGAAAATTATGTGAAATCCAGATTTCAGTGTACATAAATAAAGTTTTATTAGAACATAGCCACTTTCATTTATTTACATATTGTCTAGGGCTGCTTCTGCATAATAGTGGCAGAGTTGAGTAGTTCCAACAGTGAACTTATGGTCCACAAAGCCTAAAATATTTATTCTTTTTACAGAAGTTAGTAGACCCTGTTATAGATGGATCCTTAGGCTGTGACATTGCTTGTAGATATCTTCTCTCAGGTTGTTTCCTGTCTTAATATTTTGCTTTTGGTCATAAGACTAAAACTCTAAAACTTGTTGAATAGAAGTTTAAAATTTTAATTTATTCATATTTATTAATCTTTTTCCCCTGTTTCACAAATATTTCCTTGGAGATCACAGATATATTCTCCTATGTTTTCTTAAAATGGTTAAAGTTCTGTTTTTTACTTTCAGGTTTTTAGTACATTTTGATTTTCTTTTTTCCCTTAATTTTTTGGTAATGAGATTGTGAGAAGAGGATCTAATTTTTTCTGATATGGAGAAAGGCAGTTTTCCTAACTCATTTGTCGTTGAATACTTTTTCCTCTCTTTTGTGTTTTTTAATGCTACTTTCTTATATACGAAGTTTGTTTACATCCAAGTCTGTTTTCTGGGTTCTTTGTTTAGTTCTTTCATTATTGTATGACTAAATATTTCTATATTCTACTTGATCTTAATGATTTCTATTATTCAGCCACTTAGTCCTTGTTATATTCAGGTTTCCTAGTTCCTTAGGAGAAAAATAAAAAATGGGAATAATCTAGTAAGAATCTTACTAATGCCAAGTTTAGGGAAAGGAATATTGTTTTAGAATTTGTATATTACATATACCAAGTTCATGTTGTTAGCTTTAATAGCATTTTTTCCTTAAGACATTTTGATCTTGAATTTTTATTTTCGTTGCTATTATTTTCACAAATAATACAGTAAAATTAAGTGCTTACAAGTGCATGTTATTATGCTACTTTGAAAATATATTTATATATAAATATAAACCAGTAACAACAAAGTATCATTAGGCATATAGAATACATAGAGTATAATTTGTTTGAAAAACTTGTAAGGTATATTTAGATAATATAATTTTTTTGGCTTTTTATTTATTTATTTATTTTTCAATGAGTATCATTACATTTAAACATACTTATCAATCAAAACAGAAAGATGTGCCTTTTCTTGGGGTTGAAGTGGGAAGGGGGAGATTTAATTTTTAGTCTGTCAGTAGTATTTATTCTGTCTTTTCAGAGAGTAAAAGGAATGAATACAAGGGTTTATTTTATTGTGAACAATGTGACAAAATAACAATTTTTTATTACTTTTGAAACTGTTCTAAGTTGCTATGCTGGACTTTTTTTCAAAGCTCCAACTTTACAGATTGTTAAAAACGTGTCAATTGACAAAACCAACAACGAAACTCAACAATACTTCTAGCTCTATGATTCTACAAATCTCTGAAGTGCTTATCTGTAGAGATAGCTGTGCTTACTAAGAAGCTTCAGAGAAACACATAGAGGAAACTGTTAAATTAAGCTCAAGAATTTGAATGAGTTTAATTTAATTGAGTATCCATTTGAGAAGAAGTAGTTTGAAATCAGAGATTTTCAAATTCACCTTGGAATTTTAAAAATACTTTTGGTTCTCCTATAATGATATTGTTAGAGCTCTCTAACATGTGGTATGTTTGTGTCTAGATGTGAAAATAAACTATATTCTTTTGCAAGGAAGTGACATAGAGTGGTGGTGAAGAGAGCAAGTTTCAGAATCTGGAATAGTTTCAGATCCTGGATCCTGAGCTGACTAACTCTACAACTGTGGCCAAGTTTGTTTAAAGTCTCAATTCCTGTTTCCTGATCTATTAAGAAGAAAAATAATATTTATTTCATAAGATTTTATTGAGGACTGAGTGACATAAATTTGTGAAAAATTTAGCATGATGCCTGACACATAGTAAAAAGGACCAAATGGGTAATGGCTATTTTCCTTAATGTTGGCACAGTCTAAGAAGCTAGAAGCTTCGCTTTTCCTTTTTAGTTATGTAGGCTATGTATCTGTGTATACATAGTTTAGTTAGTTTCATGCTACTGGTAGTATCTCGATTTAACGAGAATGACAGTTTGCCCATGTGGTCTTCCTCCCCATCACGTATAACCCAAGTCTAATCATGAGAAAAACATCAGGCATACCCCAACCGAGGGACATTCTACAAAATTCTTGACCAGTACTCCTTAAAACTGTCAAAGTCACCCAAAACAAAGACAGTCTAAGAAACTGTCACAGTCTAAGGAGCCTCAGGACCATGACTAAATGTAATGTGATATCATGGAGTGGAAAAAGGACATTATATAAAAACTAAGGAAATCTAAAGTGTGGACTTTAGTTGAAAATAATGTGACAGTATTTATTCATTAGTTTTGACAAATGACTAGATGAATCTAAGATGGGAAACCATGTGTAGGGTTTATGGGATTTCTCTGTATTACCTTAGCAAGTTTTCTATAAATCTGAAATTAATTCTAAAATAATAGGTTTATTTTTATTATTATTATTATTTTTAATTCCCCCCACACATTTCCACCCCTGACCTACGGATGTTGCTGTTTCCCCTTAAGAACTGGATCTCTGAAGGCGGGGCATCTCCTCCCACATGCTCACAGCTTGCACCTGGGGGCCTGGTGCACCCGGGGCCTGGCACACCTGGGGTACGGACCATGGCTCCACTGGGGCGCAAACCCAGGACCTTGTGCGTGTAAAGCTGATTTGCTAACCACTACTCTATGGAACCACCCCAATAAAAGATTTATTTAAAAAAAAAACAAGCAAAAATATATAATTGTAGGCACATTTATTTTTCAAGTGATTCTATTAATTTAAGTCATTTTTAGGTTTGGCATTTTGTATATTTATTGTGTACCTTGAAAGCACAGTCATCAGCTTTTAAAATACTGACATTATTTTGATTGCTCCATTTACAATTAGAAAGTCTACTTTGTTTTCCTGTTGTCAGTCATCATCATTGATGTATAGAGGTATCATGAGGATCAAAACATTCTGCATTTAGCAGAGCTTTTCTTGAGTTATAGATCAGACTTTCTGGGATATTTTGGATGCCTTAGGCAAATATAAGTTAATAACTAATCACAAGGAAGTTGTTTTTCTGTTTTATATTTAGAGTATACAGCTATGAAAACCTGTGAACTTGCCACTTTTATATTCTGTAAAGCTTTGGAAATATTTTATAGTATATTTTGAAAAGCATTAGCTATATTACTGATGACATTATGTTAGTCAGTATATTTTATTTGGTGAAGAATGCTTCCTTTTCTCTTTAGAGGAAGAGACCCTGTAGATGTTTTCCTACGAACCAAATCATTTTTATATAGGTCTGTGGTTACCTACAGAATTCGTAATGATAAAGATCATTGAGATTGCTATGAAGGATAAGGCCACAGTGCTTTGGAATAATGCTGCTCATTTTTTTTTTTTATAGTAATAGTTTGGATAAGAAAAGGAAAACACTGAAGTCTTTAAACTGTATCTCATACCACATCAATACCACTTATTGTTTTTTTCCGGAACTTGATTTGATTTGATGAATGCATTAATTTTACAGCTGGCCCTTGACAAAATTAATTTAACAATTGTTTTTGGATAAGCCACTTCATACCAGACTCCAAGTTGGCACTGAAAATACGATGAAAAAGGCTTTCAAAGGCACACTTTGAACATTTTACAATCCAGAGATAGTCATATAAATAATTAACTACTATACAGTGTGGCAGTGCTGTAAAACAGATATGTATAATGTGCTATGGAAGCACAGAAGAGGGAACAATTAATTCTTTCTGGCAGGCATTCCGAAAATCTTGATAGGGAAGCTAGGAAATGACATCTAAGCCGTCTTTTGGTGAAAGGATGTTATTGTTGATCATGATGATAATGGATGAAGATTCCAGTTACCATGTAATAAGTGTTAGTATCAGATGGTGTGCTGTATTTTTTGTACATTACTACGTTTGTTTCTCACCATAACTCCATGGGTTGCTACTATGTCAACTTCACTGATGAGGAAACTGAGATCCAGAGAACTTAATTTTCCTAAGGTCATATAAGTAATTCATGCTACTGATTGAGTCCAGCTCAGCTCTGCTAAATACTCAGCATCGTTAATATACACTAAATACAGTTTGATTATATTGCCAAGTGGAGGTTACTACATTTTAGGTAGCAAAAACAATAAGAATAAATTGGATTTTCTCTTTGCATTATTATAATGCATTTCTTCTTTGAATATCATCAGGTAGTTTGGTGCTGCCTTAATATAGGGAATGCATTATTTAGGATTTTTATATTTGCAAGTAACAGATAATTTGTCTCAGAGTTGCTTATATAAGGGGTTAGCAAACTTTTTCTGTAAAAGGTCAGGTGGCAAATATTTTAGGTTTTGTAGGCCATATAGTCATAACTACTGAACTGTCATTATAGTGCAAAAGCATCCATATACTGTATATAAAGGCATGATCATGACTGTGTGCTAATAAAACTTTATTTATGGACACTGAAATTTGAATTTCTTATAATTTTATGTGTCATAAAGTATTATTTCACCTTCAGTTGTTTAAAAATGTAAAAACCATTCTCAGCTCTCTTGTCTGTCCAAAAATAGGTGGCAGGCCAGATTTGGCTTATGGACTAGTTTACTGACCTCTGGTTTATGTGATGAAGAGAATTTATTGTCTTATATAACTGTAGTCCAGAGATAGGTGATTTTCTTTAGTAATTCAGTGTCAGCAAGGACCATGCTATCTGTCATCTCTCTACCCTAATTTTCATGGTGTTAACTTTATCCTGTGGTTTATTCTCTCCCCCCCCACCCCCAATTTTTTTTTTACAAGAAGGGAGCCAGAATATCCAGGGTCCCATGGGTTGCCTTTCATGTCTAGGGAGAGACAGACCCTTTCCAGAAGCCCTTTCCAGTGTCTCCTGATTTTAATCCCATCAGGTTTCATCCCTACCATGCCACAGGAACCGTGCTAAATCATTCATCAACTAAATTTAATGATTAATTCTTAGTCTTCATATTACTTGCCCTATCAACATCTGATCTTTTTCATTCCATGAAACTCTTTTTTTTTCCCTTGTCTTCTGTGCTTTTTTAGTTTTGTTCCTCTTCTCCAGCCTCTACTTCTTATTGTTTGCTGGATTCTCCTCATACCCCCAGCCTCTACATGTTGAATTTAGCCCCAAGACTTAGTCCTCTTACCTCTCTTCTCTATCTCTTTGTTTCTGTCTTTTATCTGTACTTACTTCTTGGGATGTCATATAGTTTAAATGTGATTTATGTACTGATAACATATGTATGTCCATCTCTGTTTGTCTAATACGCATCTCAAACTTAGTATGTCCAAAACTGAGCTCTAGATACTCTTCTCATCCCCAAACCTATTCCCTCACAGTCTTCTCTATCTCAGTAAATTGCAGATCCATTGTTTGGGCCCAAAATATTGGAATTACTCTTGGCTTCTTTCTTTATTTTTCTTTCCTGGGAACAGGTTCTCTCTGCTGTGCCTTCAGAATACGTCCAGAATCCGACCACCTCACAACTCAGTCTAAGTGTTCATTCTTTGCCCTGATTTTCACAGTGGCCTCTTAATTGGCCTCTATCTGCTTCTGCTCTCTTTAGTCGTCCCCCACCCCCTGTCCTACCTTAATGATTATTTTGTTTTTAGTAGAGGGCAGTGGA
Source organism: Eidolon dupreanum (assembly GCA_028627145.1). NCBI lineage: Eukaryota > Metazoa > Chordata > Mammalia > Chiroptera > Pteropodidae > Eidolon > Eidolon dupreanum. The sequence goes on from CM053506.1 coordinate 97,738,758, forward strand.
GAGTCTTGAGAAGAATGTAGATTTTAGAAATCAGGCAATTTTAATTTTAGGATTGCTACTTCCTAGCAATGTGATTCGGGGAAAGTAACTTTACTTCTCTGAATCTCAGTCTTATATTTTAAATGGGCATAATACTTATTTCATAGAATTATTACTAGTATTAAATGAAATAATGAGATAATGTTGTAAAAGCCTTACTGGCACTGAACCCAACAGAGAATAGATATTGAATAAATTGTGGTTTCTTTTCTCTTTTCTACACCAAACAAATGTGTTGCTTTTCATCTTTTCTGGTTATTGGAATACGTATGTAGTCAGGGAACATCTTATGTATGTACCTCTTTATAAATGGCCCTTGGGTAATAAATAAATGTGGCTTATCATACTGGTCTTCCTTTTGCATTTTCTTTCAATATCTGTTTATGTTCTCCAATTCATGTCTGTTCTTGTTGGCGTAAAGTGAATACATTCTTGTATATGCTTCTTTAAGTGTATAGTATTCATACCTAAATAGTAAAAGGGACCAGAATTCATACCTGAATAGTAAAACTTTAATCTATATGTATTGTATTCCATGCAGTTTTAATACCTCCCACCCTTTCTATTAGGGTCATATATTTAAGTTTCTAAAGGAGGATTGAAGACAGACAACTTAAAAAATTTAACTCATGAAATCTAATCTAATGTTGATTCTAGCTTATTACGTAGTTGAGGACACTAAAGATAGGCTTGGGCTGCCAAATTCAAGGTCACCGAAGTTGTTCATTTTCAACTGTAATATTTTTGAGCCTGGATTGAGAAAAATAATCATTTAAAGTATCCCCTACTTACAGGAAAGAAAACATTTTTTTCTTGGAATTGGTTAGTCATTTATTATTAACTTTCCTTAACTTAAATTCCCTCATAGGAAATCACTAGATAATGAATATTCTTTATATGGTTGGCATTTCTCTACTAGATATGTTTTAGTGCTTTAATACACCAGAGTTGGAAGCTGTCTATAAGGTATTTTCTCTTATGATATTTTCCCCTTTGACATAACAGGAATAAGAATTCTATTAATCATGTTTCTCAGTATTAAAGGTATATTGTTTTATATTATTTGTTGGATTTAACTCAGTATGCTGATAAAAAAAACAAATGTTCTCTGATGATTATCTCAAATCCAGGAAACCTCAGCCCTGATTTGAAAAGCTAGCACTTGAGTTGGACAGTCAGGTCTTTTTTATTTCCGTACCCGTTACATCAGTGGTGTTTCCTCTGTAAAGTTCACAATATATTTGAAGTAAGTCTTTAGCTCAAGTTTGCTGAGTAAATTTAACTTCACAGACATAGCCCTGTTCTACACTCCAGGATGAGGTAATCAGTATTATGCAAATGACTTGCTTGGTGACTGAATGTCTTCTGTTTAGTCCATAAATGTAGATGTAAGTCTTATGTGTGGGAGGTCTTATCTATACTGAAGGAATTGTGTGTTAAGCAAAGCAAAAACATTTAAAGTACTGTACATCATTGCAGTCTTGCTGTTTTTGGATAATGGGGTCATTGGTTCCACACTCAAACCACAAACACTTTCAAAGAGGCTAATTTATTTTTCTACAGCATCTTGGGGCAGTGGTGAGTTTATTGTTTTTAAAAAATCTTTAACTGTTTACTTTTACCTGAGAGTTAATTTCAACTCATGATTAGTCTCCATTGGGATAAAACATGATTAAGGTTTCAGTCTTAGAGGAGTGAATTACTCAAATTTACTGCAACATATTTCTGATATTCATTGGCTTGCTGAGTCAAAACTGTGTCTTAAACCATTTCTTGCCTGTATTTTTCCTGTGGATTGTTTTATTGATACCCTGACATTTTGCAGATCATGCAAATTTAGTACTATTTGAAGCCTCGTTTTTATTTTTTTCCTCCTTTTATTGTTTAGGAAGACGTTGCTGGTGAGGGGAAATGTCTATGTTTTATTCATATTATTTCTCACATACTCTGAGGGCATGTTTTGATGTTAAAACAGAGAATGTGATACATATATATTACTTTATCAAAAAAATGAAAATTTAAAATGCCCGAATATGACTGTTGTTCATTGTAATTGATTCCCAAGTAAAGAAGGATACTTGCATGAAAAATTAAATGATCACTAGGAAGAAAAATTGACTAGGATCATATTTACGCATGCTGATACCTGATATAAGATGCTATAGATTTCTGGAACAGTTTTCTATTTTGATAAATAGAAATTTATTAAGTTAATAAATTTATTTATTAAATCCTCATTCCATAATAATTTAGGACTTCATAATACTTTATCTTTTTTTAAAAAATCTATTGAAAGACCTGGCTTGTTTGACCTGCAGAATTTTCCACAGTCTGAATTTTGTTGATTGTGCATGTGGAACAATTCAACATTTTCTTTTATCTTTTGTTTTTTTTCTGAAAACTGACAGCTACGTTCAGAGGTTTGACCGGACTAAAGTTTGACTGCTTTGGCAAAACTTTAGTTACTGTGTTCCTATCATCAGGAGGCATAGAATATATGGTTTTTACTCTTTTTGATGTTATTGGCCATTGATGCTTGGTGCCTATAGAGCTAGCTGTTCATTACAAGTTGTGAAATGGTGCTATTCTAATTCTTTCTTGTTTCTCATTTATTATCTGAAATAATTTTATAAAGACATCTCTTTTATGTACTCTTTGGCTACTAGTACAGTTTATATAGGAAATATAGGCTGAATTGCTTAATTCTCTTATTTCTCCAGTTTTCAAGAGAATGACCGGGATTCCCTCAGAAGGTAACCAGTTAGTGTGGTTGGTGGTGTTAGGATCTCATGGCAGTGAGAGCATCTTCACTGCGTCTTTTTGCTATGATCTAGTCATATATTGTCTTTGATAGCTTCCTTACTGTTGAATAAGTCAGGATGTTACAGGTTTATCTAGTGCATTTCTTTTGCTAAACCAGCTAGTTCTTTAAGAAGTCTTGGTTTCTTTTCATGGAAAATTGCATTTCAAGAGCACAGTTTGGGCTCTAGGGATGGTCACGGCTACTCTGTCAGTCCCTGGTCTAGGCATTTTCAGTGGACTGAGCTAGGATATACCTGTGACATAAGATTGTACTGATGTTTCCAGTACAGATTCTGCGCTACAGATTTTTCATGTGACTTCTTCTGTTGTTATTTCTATAGTTCCTTCCTTCTATACTGAGAATTCTGGTTCTCAAGGAGATGATGACATTAGAGTATACAGTAATTACTCATTTACTTTATCCCTGTTTATAAGCATTACCGTTACCAATTTTGATTACTGAAATGAGTTAAATTTTTTTTCATTCATTTATGCTTTCTTCATTTCTTCCCCCATTTGTTTGTTTATGGTTGTGTAGTATCTACATTGTCAGATCTTATAGCCATTACATATTGTAATCTCTCTGTTTAAAAACTCTCATTTAGTCTTAATTCTACAATCAATTGTATATTTACTCTTCATCACCAGTCCTTATTTTGATGTCTCTGTAGTCATTTTTATTGCCTAAAGTTAGTTCTCTACTAGAGCTAGGAAGAGATCATGGGAACAATATTCCCTGAAGTTTTGCATGCTGATAACAATTTGTCTTTACTCTTTATACTTAAAGGTACATTTTACTGGATGCACAATCTTTGGCTCAAATTTTTTTCTTTGTGTACTTTAAATATATTATTCCAGTTTCTTCTACTATTTTCCCTTATAAATCATGTGATGTTTTTGCCCAAATGCCCAAAGGTTGTTTTTTTTCCTTTAAAGTACAGTCATTTTAGTAGCCAATGTCTTGGTGCATTGATCTAAGTTGATTGTCTCAAGTATGCATTGTGCTCTTTTAATATGTAGTTTCACATATCTATGTATGTATATGTGTATGTACATATACATGTTTTTACAAAGACATGTAATTATATATATTACACACACACATTTTTTTTTCTGGAAAGCTTTTCTGAATTACAGTTTTTAGTATTTGTTCTAGTCTCTCACTTTGGTTTTTTCTTTAATGACTTCTAGTTTTATCCTTATGCTGGATCTTCTTTGCTTATCTCCAATACATGTCACCTTTTTGCAAATCCTTTTTAATCTTTTGTTTAATTTTGTTAAAGATTTTCATCCTTTTACCTTCTGTTTCTTTTAAGATCTTATGTTTATTTGATCTTATGTTTCTTATAGTTTAGGCTTTATTACTGAAATAATTTTTGTTTTATTTCTGATTCTTGGTTTCTGTCTTCTCATTTCTGAGCTTCTCTGATTCTCATTTGTATTGCCTTTTCGTATATTAATATAGCTCATAATACATGTGAATGTAATTTTTATTATAGTAAAATACATAGACCTAGGAATTATTTGTTGTACTTTAGACAAATAAGCAGCTCTAATTAATTTAGGCATTGCTTTAAATCAAGACTTCTAAACTGGAATTCTGTGAATGAACTTTAGAGCCGATAACATTGCTTCATTGTATGCAAAGTAGAGTATACATGTATGAAAGTAAAGAAAGAACACCTTCACTGTCTTTAGACTTTTAAGAGGGGAGAGTAAACCATCCCCACAAAAAATAAGGGTAAGAACCTTCGGTTTATATAGGAAATAGCCTCAAATATTTTGATGATTGAAATGATAAGAAATGAAAATAAATGATAGATACAGTAGTTTTAAGATATAGGCAGAACCAGAGAAGATATTACATCAGTTTCATGATCTGTTTGCTTACACTCTTTCTAATTTTATGCAGATGGAGGGAGCGAGGAACCATCGGATCGAAGACAGTCAAGTGTAGACTCTCGCCAAAGCCGCTCTGGGCAAGGTAAATTTTCATTTCATTTATTATTAAATTAAAAAGAAAAGATATCAGCTATTACTTCCTAGTACTTAATCTGAGGACTGGGTTGTTTTTTTTTTTGTTTTTTTTTTTTTTGCCGGTTTACTTTAGATATTCTAGGGCTTTAAATGTTACAATCTTAAAGTGCTGTATGATATCATTTGTTTAAGATAAAAGAAAATGAAATTCTCATGTCATTTTTTAAAAATGACATTAAGGTTTTAAGTAATTTTGGAGCATTGAGGTATATGTCTGTATATCACTTTTGGAATATAACCAGAAGTAAATTTTTAATAGTAATATTTATTGGAGTATCATCACACTGGCTTTTAAAAATTTTATCAATACAGTATTTGTTGTCTTATCTCTCTTAGGAGATACAGTTTTTGTTTATGATTGTTGTCTTAAATTAAGATCTTATTTTCCTTTTTTTGTTTAAAATTTATTATCATTGGCTTCTTACTGATTTTTTTGAAGTGACAACTTTCAAAGTAGGTAAAAATATTGTTTCAGTGAGATCTTCAGCTATGCCTTCCTTAATTAACTTATTTAAAATTGCATGTTTAGCATCTTCACTTTTCTTTTTCTTGATAGTACTTATCACCTTTGTATTTATTTTATTTTCTCTGTCCAAAACCAGAATGAATGTTCCAAGATTGCAGACTTTTGTCTGATTTATTCATTGCTATATTTTCAGTACCAAAAATAAATAACCTGATATATAGTAGTTACAGAAAAATATTGTTAAATGAAGTGCTCTCTTAAGAGAATGAGAATCGAGAAACCAAACTGGTGAATATATTACATTTCAGGCAGTCATTACTGAGTTACAGTTTTAGAGAAGCTTTACTTACAAATAAAACAAAGCTTAGGTTTACAAATATACATTGTTTTAATCCTATGAAAGCTCCTGGTTCATTTATTCCATAATCCTGTTCCCTTTTTCTTCCAACTTTGCTCTTCCCAGGTTTTAGAATTATACTATTTTTATAAAATTGTTTGTTGCACTAAAAAAGGAATAATTTATGGAGGTTGATTTGGAAATTTTAATTTATACTAATATTTAATCATTCTGAGAAATCTGACTAAAAAGAAAAACACACAAACGTAGTCATCAGAGATTTCTTAAACAAACAGCTAGATCACTCCATTTATCAAAGCTCCCAATCAGCCTTTTAGTTCTTTTCTCTTAAATATAAGTAGCTAATCAAATATTACCAGATATTTAAAGAATCTCTCTAATGTATGAAAGATAGAGATTAAAATAAACAGAATAAAGCAGCTTGGAGAGAACATATTTTCCGGAAGAAAATAATAGAATCATTATTAACAGCCTCAAGGGAATAAGAAAAAAATAATACAGCCATGAACCAAGAAGGAGATACTATAAAATAATAATATTCTGATTTTAAAAGAGGCTTTAGACATTAAATTCTGATAACAGAGATCAAAAGCTTTGGTAGAAGTATTAGAAAATTAATGTTGAAGAAATCTCTGGAAAAGTTGAGCAAAAAGACAAATATTATAGAAAAGAAGGGAGAAGTGTTAAGAAACTTAACAGGGACAGTCCAGGAATTGCATGATTCAAATAATAGTTGTTCCCAAAAGAAAGAACAGTTCTACAGGAAAGGATCAATTAACTAAATGATTCAAGAGAATTTTCTTGAACTTAAAGAACATGAGATTTCTGGTTGAAAGGCTTACTAAGTGCTCAGTACAGTGGGTGAATATAAACGCAAACTAAGATGTACACTGTGGTGAAATTTCAAATCATTGGACCACAGAAGAAATAGACTTGTCTATACAAGGCAATAGTAATCAATCGGCTTTGGACTTCTCATTGGTATCATTAGAAACTGAATGAAAAATGGAGCATCACTTTCAAAATTCTGAAGGAAAATAATTTTAACCTTAGTATTTCATATGTACTGAAACTATTAATGAGATATAAGAATAAAATTAAGATGTTTTACAACATGTAAGGTTTTTTTTTAGCTTGCTTTATACTGTTTCCTAAGAATCTATTGGAGGATGTGATCTATCAAAATGAGAAAGTAAAAAAAAAATAGAAAGTCAAAAAAATAAATAAATAGAAAGTCAGCCAAATAGAACAAAGAATAGGTTACAGGAAATAGGAAATTTAACAAAGGAGAAAGGTGAAATCTTCGGGATGAAAACGAAAAGACAAGGACAGAGGGCAACTAGACTAAACTAGAGAATAGGGCAGAAGCCTCCAGAAGAGTCCTCCTCAGAAATGAGATCGATAGAAACCTCATGTGTTTAATTATCCTTAGGAAAGATTTAGACATAAGGCTAAGGTTTGAATTGGTGATACATAAAATAATATGTGGAAAAAAAAAATCTAAACTCAAGGTAAAACAATGTGTAGGAAAGGAGATGTTAGAGTAAGTCCTTAGTCCTTGGGACAGGGTGTCACGTAGCTGATGTCCATGCCAGTCACCTCTAGTAGTAAACCTTATCCGTTTACTTCAGTTTGTTCTAATATTTTCATTATCTGATTTGGACCATCATGATTGGGATGTGGTGCTCGGAAGCGGGATGAGCAAATCTGGCCTGTGTGACCTGTCTTTGTACAGCTGATAGATTTGATTTGCTAAGACAGTTTTAATTATTTTTGCATTTATGTTCACATAGGATATTGACCTTTAGTTTTCTAGTCTGAAATGTCTTTGTCTGATTTTGGTGTCAGGGTAATGCTGGCCTTATAGAATTAGTTGAAAGTTCAGAAGTATTTCCTCCTTTTTAATTTCCTGGAATATTTTGTATAGAATTGCTATTACTTCATCCTTAAATGTTTGATAGAATTTCTTAGGGAAGCCATCTGGGCCTGAAATTTTCTTTGTGGGAAACTTTTAAAATACAAATTAAATTTATTTAATTAATATAGGGCTATTTGAATTATCTTTTTTCTTGAGTGACCTTTTAAAATCTATAGAGTCTGTAGTAGAGTCTCTTCTCTCATTATTGATATTGATAATTTGGGTATTTCTTGTCTTGATCATTCTGGATAGAGCTATATCAGTTTTACTGCTCTCAAAGAATCAGTTTCTGTTTTCATTCATTTCCTGTTATTACTTTCCTATTTTTTATTTCATTGATTTCTGTTTCTGTTTATTATTATTATTTTTTCTTCTCCCTGCTTTGGATTTAATTTTTTCTTCTTTTTCTAGGTACTTAATGTAGACGCTGAGGTCAGTGACACTGGAAGTTTCCTAATACAGGAATTGTAGTGCTGTAAATTTCCCTGAGTCCTCAGATTGCTGCCCCATCTTTCTGTCCAGGTTTTCAGTTACATTCAGAGGTTTTAGTTGTATCAGTTAAGGTGGAGTGTGCTTACTCCATCTTAACCCAGAACCAGAGCCCTTTCATTTCATTGTATTTTGTGTTTGCCTGTCTGAAGGGATGATATTCAAAATATTTAATAATTACTATGCCATAAATATCAACCAACCAGAACAGACAGCAGGCAGTCTGTTCAGAACAAATGCTAATTGTAAACAACTAATATACCTACATAGGTACATAGTACCTAATAAACTGATCTACCTGATTGTGGACACAGTTTCTATTTAACGTCACTTTTCCACTAATAAAAATAGACATGTAAGGTAAGGTGTCTGGTGAGATGTCTTATCCTTTGAGCATGGGTGCTTGCTCCTGTGTGTTAACTAGTTAGATTGGCTCCTGGTCTGTCTCTCAGGTTCATTGGATTCTGACTCAGACATATCCACACTCACTGTTCTAGTTTAAGGGCAGAGACCTCTTTTGTCTTCTGCTTATCAAATGTAGGAGATGGGAGATGGCCAGACTATTTGCACTGAATCAGATCCCACCCCACTCATTCACATCGCTGCCCCTTGGCACTTTCTGCTCCTTGTATCTGTTGCATCTGTGCTTAAAACAGACCCAGAAATACATTCATCTTTCAGTTATCCTCCTATGCATGCTCTGGGCTATAATTTTCTCAGTCCAACTTGTATCTAGTTTCTGTCTTCCATGGATTTCTTAATATGTCTCCTCCAGTATTAGTTTTTTGTTTCATTTTAGAATGCTTTAAGAATTTGTTCTTAAAAATACATTTTGTCATTTCCACACTATCCATATTGTTGCTACTTCAGTCTGAACTACCATCATTTCTTCTTTACTACTATAGTGTCCTAACTTATTATTTCCATTCTTGCCAACATATATACAGTTTATTGTCCAATTGATAATTATTGTGCTCTTATTAAAACAAATCAAATCATGTATTTCCCCAAACTTGGAAAAAAATTATTAATTATCCACTGTCTTCCTATTACATTCAGAATAAACTCCGAAGTCTTTATCATTCCTTACATGACCCTGCCTGAGTTGTCCTTTCCTAAGACAACTCTACATCCTCCCACACCATCCATTATCAATTCTGTTTCATCTGTGTTGGCCTTTTTACTTAAACATGTTAAGAGTTTTCTTTGCAAGGCCGGTGCACTTGTTCTTTCTTGACTAAAGGGCTGTCAATTTCTGCTTAGGTTAAAGAGTTCTTCTCTGACCATCCTACCTAAACACCCAGCCATAACCTTCACAGTATTTATCACTACCTGAAATTAATTATTTATTTACTTTTTATTGTTGTCTCAACTAGTAGAAAATAGGTTTCATTTGAGCAAAGACTTTGTCTTATTTATCACGGTAGCCCTAGAACACTTGCGTACAAAAGTTGGCGGTATTTGTTAAATGGAAGAATGAACAAATACCTAGCATTTAGTGTATTGGGGAGGTATTTGGATGTGCCCAGGCCACATATTGATTTGATGTTCACTTCTCTTACATAACTGAAAAAGTAAAGCAGTGTGAGAAATTTGTCGAAGGTAGGTAATTTGTCAGACTGTGAACTATCCATTGATTTGTGAAATGAGGCTCTTGAAATATGACTGTAAAGCTGATTATGCCATTTTAACCCCAGTAGGGTCTTCCAGGATTTGGTGGTTATTTTCTGCTTTTCATTATGGCATATTGTATAAAATAGGATTATATTATTTACCCTATTTGGTCTTAATTTTTGGATTTCTATTTTTCATAGTAATCTAGGCGTTCATTAACAGTAGGATCTTTGCATCTATCATAGCACCAGTGTCTTGCATTTAGGCCATCAAATTAACGAAGGAAGCTCATCAATTCTAGGAATTCTGGTTGTATATTTTGGGAATTGATTACTCAATCAGAATTATTTTTTGTTGTACTAGCTCTATTTTTTTTTTGCATCAAATGATTTTTTATTAGAAGTCATCTGTACACAGACTGAACTTATTCGATTCTAGATATTAAATAAGTTCATGAGCCAGTGTGATATTATTGAAACCCAATTTCGATTTACTTTTGCAAAGATTGCATTATGCAGGCATTAGGCTCTGAGATACAAGGTGTATATTGCTATAATAATGCTCATGACTAGCTCTTGCTGGAAGACTGGGAGGCTGTACAATATTTGGCTTTGCATGATTCCCATTATTTATAGCCAATTTTATTTCATTTGTACATGCTGGCATGTTTGTAGTAATAATGTACTAAATTGGCAAATATTCTATCTTCTGATTCTTTCTCTTTCCTTGTAAATATATAAAATATTTAGTAGAAATGAGATGTTCATGTTCTTAAAACATACACAAAAAGATTTACTAAGCCAACAGTGTTTTATTATATAGAATGATAAGGAAAATTATTTCAGTATTCAGTATATAATTCTTTTATCTTAATGTAAGAGTATAGTGGCATCTGGGAATGGCATCATTGATGTACAAAACTATTTTGTTGTTTTAGTAGTTTATCATTATAAAAAAATCATTAAGCTTTCAACATAGATTGCTTTAGGAATAAAGAAAATAAACATAACATTTAATGATATATATGTGTCAGGTTCTGGGTTAAGTGCTTTCACATAATCTTCATTTATTTCTCAGAATAATACTGTGAAATAGGTATTATTTTCAATAGAAAAATGGCTCAGGCTTTATACTGATCTACATCCAAAGTTTTATTCAAATCCATCTCGTTAGTAGCATGTATTTCCATTCCAATATTTAAAATACAAATTTGTTTGTTGAAGGTTGGATAAGACTTGGGAAAAAAGATCTGCCCTTAAATGATAAATTCTTCTGAAGTGTCTTTATTTCTAGTGCTATATTTCTTCAAATATTTAGCTTCTTGTTGATTGTTCTTTGTGTAACACTCTTTTTCCATAAAATTAAACTTGAAATTGGGCCTCTAGCCAACAATTTCTTATTATCTTGGGATGCTGGAGATGTGTCACTGAACTCATACTGGCATGTGCAAGAATATGTGTGTGTATTATTTTGAATTTTTAAAAAATAAAATGCAATTTTAGTTCTGTTCTTTCCCAGTTAACAGTATAGTATGGCTTTCTCTTCAGGAACATACTGAAATTCTAATTTCTTAAAATCTGTATAAATAGTCCGTAACATAAGTAACACATTATTTATTCCACCATTTCCTCATTTGTGTATGAGTGTTCATATTTTCAAAGTGATTCATAATCATTTAGTAACATCTTAAACTCTTGGTTTGTGCAAACCCCAAGGACATTTTATGTCAGGACATACTAAGTTTCCCACTTAGTATTATGATAATCAGCCTACTTAACACTTAGAAGCCTTGTACAGATAACTCCTTGCTTATCCATATTTATGAAAGAAAAGGAATAAAATCATGGCAACTAGAAAGGTTGGGAAAGATACGTTAAATATGTAGAAATATTTTGATTTAAAATATTCTTATCTGAATTTTTCTGGCAAGAGGTAAAAATCATTAAAAACCTCTTTGAAAAACTAAATATTTTAATGAAATGTTATAAACGGTTGGATAAAAAAGGATAAGGAAGGAACCTATTAGTAAAGCCTGGGGTAAAATTATAATCGAGCAAATATATTTTTTGTTTTGCTTCATTTGAGGTGCAGGTTGGATTTAATAAATTTTATTCCCAGTGAGAGATTGAAGAGCTGGTTCCCACAAGGGGGCAGACTGAGATAACCTGAAAACCTTCACATTATGAACAATATTTATTTTAAATTCATCGTCGATTTATTAAGAAGGAAGGGGAAATCACCAGGGGCTAGAAATGAGTAGAGAGATGACTGGCTGACCATCCCACGAATGGTACCATATATTGGGGGCATCTCTCTACCTCTTCCCCAGAGCATGCAGCATTCATGGAATATGGACAGGTTGGACACTCCGCTATGGCTATAGTCAGATTGCACATGGTGAGTGAAGTCCATAATGCTGAGCCCATGTATAAATTCCATCCCTGCTACCATGGCTTCTTTGTTAATGAATCCATTGGGCAAGGAAAGAGCAGCTGGGTAAAGAGACTGGCTGAGGGCCCCCACACAGGTTGTCTCATTTACCGGGTTATTAAGCATCTTCTCTACAGAGTTTGCTTTTTGGTAAGCATTCATCTGGGACACAAATTATGTCATACCGTATGCTCTTTCAAAAAGGTCTGTTCATATACCTCATCCTCAAATTGACGTTTCATCAGTTTTTTAATCGTTCCAAATCCCTGAGTATCCAGTCATACCATTCAACATTGTCCATGAGTCAGTATGGGACAGTACCTTTGTCATCTCTTCTTCCAGGCAAAAATGAACAACTAAGTACCCTGGCCAAATTTCTGCCACTGGAAGGGTTTCCCTTTGTCACTGTCCTTCAAGACTACCCTAGAGTGGGGTGGTAGTGTTGTTGTCATCTGTATGTTATCATGTAGAGCTATCAGTAAACAAACCTGATTTTTTTTTTGTCCCAGTGGGGCAGTCACAGATAATTCTCCATGAGATCAGATATGTCTAGATTCAGAGAAAAGGATTGATACAGTAAGAGTGGGAACCTTGGGCATCTGGGCCACTTGCTCATGCAAATTATTTATGCCTTCAGGACCTGCCCAAGCCTGATCTCATGTACACCTCTTCCTTTTGATGATGTAGTGCTGCAGTACACACCAACCATATTGTTTTGTTGGTTCAACAATACTTAGTTCATAATGGGCTACCTAGATCACATGACAGCATGGAGTCCATGGTCAGCCATTTGTTCTAAGGCTTTGTGGTAAGCTAAAAGCTGTTTTTCCAAAAAAAAGGATAATAGTTATTTGCATAGGATGGCATAGTTTTTAAACACAATACTAGAGCTCTACCCTGAGAGTCACCTGAAGTTCTACAGTAAACACAATACAAGATCCGTATCTGCCACAGGTACTTTAAGCAACATTAAAGGGCTATCTTGGATTGCTCAAGACCGTAGGGCTCATAGAAATTTCACTGATGTGGAAGACCTCTGAATTTTTGTGGGATGTATTTCCTGCACTCTGGTATGCATGTGTTTTACCATAGTATCTACATCAGTTGCTGCTTCCTGTTCATCAAGTCTAATCAGCATGAAATTATCAGGGTAGTAGACCAGCCTCATGCTCTGTGAAATGGAAATGTTAAGGTCCCTATGGATTAGAATGTTACCTAGAGCAGGAGGACTAATAGGATGAATATAGGACAGTGAAAATGTATAGCTGACCCTGACAGCTGAATGTATATTGCTTATGATGATCTCATTCTCAGGTCAATAGCTACAAACTAGATGCCAGAGATATGTTGATTTGCTTTAGCAACGAAACCACATCTAAAACAGCAGCACTACTGGGAGTCATACCTGAATAGGTTAGAAAAATTCACTGTCATTCTCCAAGTTTTGTCTATCTTCTGTATAGCCCACATAGATTAGTTGAATGGGAATATGGTAAGAGTCATCACCCTTGATATTTCTAGTGTTTAGTGATTGGATCATACTCTATAAACTGATGGAACTTGAATCTACATATAGGTCTAGGAACTTTACTGTACAATATGGTAGTCTTTAGCTACATGTGGTTATTGAGTACTTGAAAGGTGGCTAGTCTGAAGGGAGATGTGTTGTATGTATAAAATGTACACCAAATTTTGAGACTTTCCATTTCTCTATTATTTTCAAGAATGTTTGCCTTTACTTATTGAAGCATTGTTGTAATAGTTGCTTTAAGCTCTTTAGTTTTTAATTCTAATATCTGTGTAACCTCACGAATGACATCTGTTTATTGACTTTTTCTTCTCAAGTTGAGATTTTCCTGTTTCTTCATATACCATATAATTTTGTATTATATCCTGGACATTTCAAATATTATGAAAAGAGACCCTGGGTTTTATTTAAAACCCGAAGAGAATGATTTTTTTGTGTGTATGTCATTGGCCAATAGACCAAATGTTTAGGGCACAGTTTCCTACCTGCCTTCTGGGAGCTGTGGTTTAAATGTGTCAGTTCAGTTTTCTAAGCATTTGCAGTACCATTTAGATCAGTCACACATATGTGACCCAGTATTCATTCCGAGACTGGAGTGGTGGTATCTTGTTGGTTTGTTCTCAGAATTTGTCATATGCTGTTTAGGGTCAGATCCATGCATGCAAAGTTCAGAGGTGAGCCCAGAAGTTCATATACGGCTTGGGATTGTTTTCTTTGATATCCCTCTTTACCCCAATCTCACCAACACTTTCCACCTTCCCAAGCCCTCCTTTCCCATTCTAAGGCTAAAAAACATGGACCATAGTTTTCCTGTTTTGCTGTTCAGTTCCTGCAACTGTGTCCATATCCAGATCAAACAATAACAGGACAGAGAGAGGAAAAAGCAGTGAGGATTTGCTTCACATTCTTCGGATCACAGTTCCTAGAGTCAGAGAAAAAGGTTCCCTTCTCTCAGAGTTTTAAGTATCTGCCCCATCACCACTACCATCTTTGTGCTGCTGCAGTCACAGAGTCTCCTGGAAAAGGGAAAAAAGACCAGTAAGGGCCCTCTCTCCTGTTCCTCACCAGAAAGGGAAGTACTTTTTTGGAGCTTTTTCTTACCTAGGGTACACTTGAGTCTGAGCTCCTTTGAGTCCAGGCCAGGCGATACCTGAGGAAAAAACATGGTAAACTTACCACCACTTCAATGGAACTCCATATTCTGCGTTCCCTTCCCAATCTGCCACTACTGTTTATTTTTACAGTCCTCAGATAGCTACTCTGTGCATCCATTTTTGTTTGTTTTTGCTTGTGTATTTACATTTTTAAAAAATAGATTATATTTTGGAATAGTTTTAGGTTCACAGTAAAATTGAGTGGAAAGTACAAAGAATTCCTGTATGTATGCCTCTTGCACCCACATTTGCACAGCGTTCCCCACCATAGTGATGCATTTGTTAAAATAGATGACCCTACATTGATACATCATTATCACTCAAAGTTCATAGTTTACAGTAGGGTTCACTCTTGCTGTTGTATATTCTGTGGGTTTTGACAAATGTATAATGACATGTATCCATCATTATAGTATCATATAGAATAATTTCACTGCCCTAAAAATCCTCTATACTCTTGAGGATTTTTCCTCTCCCTAATCCCTGGAAACCATTGATCTTTTTATTTTTTCTATAGCTTTGCCTTTTCCAGAATGTTATACAGTTGGACTTATACAGTATGTACCTTCTCCAGTTGGCTTCTTTTACTTAGTAATATGCATTTAAGGTTCCTCTATGTCTTTTCATGGTATGATAGCTCATTTCTTCATAGCATTGACAGTATTTCATGGTCTAGGTGTGCCATATATCCACTTCACCTACTGAAGGACATCTTGATTGTGTCCAAGTTTGGCAATGATAAATTACTGTGAACATCCATGTGCAGGTTTTTGTGTGGATATAAGTTTTCAACCCATTTGGGTAAATATTAAGGAACACAGTTGCTGGATTGTAGGATTGTCTTCCTAAGTGGTTTGACCATTTCGTATTCCCACCAGCAATAAATGAGACTTCCTGTTGTTCAACATCTTTGTCAGCATTTGGCATCAGTGTTTTGGATTTTGGCCATTCTAACAGTTGTGTAGTGGTAACTCATTGTTTTAATTTGCAATTCTTTAATAACATAAAATGTGGACTATCTCTTCATATGCTTTTTTTTGCCATCTATATACTGTCTTTGGTGAGGTGTCTGTTGACATCTTTTGCCTGTGTTTTAACATTTTCTTGTTGTCGAGTTTGTGTAATTTTGATAATATCTCTTTATCAAATATGTCTTTTGCAAATATTTTCTCCCAGTCTGAGGCTTTTCTTATGCTCTTGACAGTGTCCTTCATAGAGAATTTTAAAATTTTAATGAAGTCTAGTTTGTCAGTTATTTCTTTCATGGTTCATGCCTTTAGGTTTGTAGCTAAAAAGTCACTGCCCATACCCTAGGGTCATCTAGATTTTCTTTTATGTTATCTGCTAGGAGTTTTATAGTTTTGCATGTTATATTTAGGTATATGATTCATTTTGATTAATTTTTTTTGTGAAGGGCAATAAGGTCTTTTTTTAGATTTATTTTTTTCTTAATGTGGATGTCCAGTTGTCCTAGCACCATTTGTTAAAAAGACTATCTTTTCTCTATTGTATTGCTTCTTTGCTCTTTTGTTAAAGATCATTTAACTGTGTGGGCCTGTTTCTAGGCTCTTTATTCTGTTCCACTGATCTTTTTGTTTATTCTTTCACAGTACCACACTGCCTTGATCACTGTAGCTTTAATGTAAGTTTTGAAGTTCAGTAGTGTCAGGCCTCTAGCTTTGTTCTTCCGCTTCCAATATTGAGTTGACTATTCTGGGTCTTTTGCCTCTCCATGTAAATATTAGAATCAGTTTGTTGATATCAACAAAATAACTTCCCAGGATTTATTTGGGATTGCATCAAGTCTGTTAGATCAATTTGGGAAGAACTGACATTTTGACAGTATTGATTCTTCCTATTCATGTACATGGACTATCTCTTCATCTGTTTAAATCTTTGATTTCTTCCATCAGCGTTTTATAGTTTTTTTCACATGGATCTTGTACATATTTTGTCAGAATTATACCTAAGTGTTTAAATTCACTCTCTGATAATTCCAACATCCCTGCCAGATCTGGTTCTGATTGTAATGTATGTTCTGTCTCTTTAGATTGTGTATTTTGCTTTTTTGTATACTTTTGATATGTGAGTTTCTGCTGAAAAGTGGACGTGATGTACTGAATAAAATGAACTGTGGTAAATAGTATTGGAAGGGTAAGGTGTGGGAGAGGGGAAGCATTCTATAGTCCTATGATCAGGTCACAGTCTTTTAGTAAGTCTGTGCTCCTGGACTGTGAACTTCACCAGTACTTTTCCGTTGAGTTTTTTTTCCCCTCTCTCTCAGAAAACTGGAAGTGAGCTCTACTCACATTTTTAAGGGTTTATAGTTGTATTCAGTGGGCAAGTTCAGGTGGAATATGCTTATCCTGTCTTTCATGAAACTAGAACCTAATCATGTTTTTCAAATATATGTCCTTGCTGGTATTTGTAAAACACGCATATAATTTGTTTCTTTCTATTAATTCTGTTATATAGAACAAGGGAAAATTTGGGGTTGAAGGCTTTCCTACATTATATGTATTCGTAAGGTTCCTCTCCAGTGTTAATGCTCATGTGTCTGTAAAAGCAAAAGGAATCGTTGAAGCTTTTCTCACTTTTATTACACCTATACAGTTTCCCTTCTTTATATGTGCTTATATTTTTCCCATGGGATAAATGACTTCTGAAAACTTACCCACAGTTGTTGCATTCATAGACTTTTTTTTTCAGGATGTACTCGTGTTCAGTAACGTTAAATAAAGTACTTTTTGAAGGCTTTTCTGAATTCATTATAGTCAAAATGTTTCTCTTTTATGCGTATTCACATTGGCATTGAGAGCTTAATGTTCCTGCTGCAGGCTTTTCTCAGTCATTGCATTTGTAGTTTCTCCCCAGTGTGGATGGATGCTCAGGTGAGCAGTAAAATAAGTGATCCCGCAAAAGCCTTTCCTATAAGTCTTTGTGTTCATAGAGTTTCTTCCCAGTATGTATTCTTTAGTGCACCACAAGACTAGAGATGTTTCTGAAGAATTTTCCACACTGATTGCGTTAATAAAGTTTGTCTTCAGTCTGACATCTCACGTACATTTGGGGGATAACTGTAGACCAGATGCCCTCCTGCTATGAAATTATTTGAAGAGTTTCTCTTCATTTTGAAATCTCCCATGTCTCTAATGGAAATAGTAGTTAGTGAAGGCTTTCTTACAATCCTTGCATTCATCATTTGTCTCTCCTCTGTAATTTCCCTCCTTCAAAATAAGATTAGTACTCCCTCTAAAGGCTTTTTCACACAGATTACATCCATAGAAGTTATCTCACTATAAGATTCCCTTCTATCTGCACTTCATTGATGAAGACAGTGTAGGGGAAAGCTGAGTTTTCTTTCTCTTATACCTGCTCTCACCACTTTTCTTCAACTGTGTCTAGAGATCCTAGCCAGTGCATTAAAGACTGTAAGGAAAGTTGTTCTTTCTGTGCTAAGAACATGATTGTGAGAGGAGAGTACCAATGGGTTATGCTAGGGCCGGGCATCCCAGGCAGATGGAAGGGCCATATCTGGGCTCCCACAGAAGACTAGAGGCCTGAGTCAGCTGTGCTCCTGCCCACCCAGGGGCTACCCTAGTGCCCAGGTTTCAGTCTGGCTGAGGAGCAAGAACAATAAACAAGCCAATGAAAATCCTTATTGTTATCATGCTTTTATTCTAGGAGAGTGAGATAAATAAAAGAAGCAGGCAATTTCATGTCATGATAAGTGCTATCAATAATATAAAATAATTATTGTAATAACTATGTATAATGCCAGGTGGGTATTAGACTAATTGGGGGATCACTTTATAAATTATATACATGTCTAACCACTATGCTGTACACCTGAAACTAATATAAAATAATATTGAATGTCAACTCTAATTGAAAAATAAAAATTAAAAAAATTAAAAAAAGAAAACAGTTAAATCACCATTAATGGGACTAATAGCTATTATGTGTCTCATGATATGCTACACTGAGGACACATCATTTCTGACCCCCTCCAGAAAAAACCTAAATTTAATCATAAGAAAGTATTCAATAAAGATAAATTGAGAGAGAGTCTACGAAATAAATGAACTTTGCTCTTCAACAATGTCAAAAACATGAAAAAAAGAAAGGTGGAGGAACATTCTAGATTAAAGGAAGCTACAGATATGACAACTAGATGTAAAGTGTGGCTATTTTACTATTAAAAGACATTAGTGGGCAATTAGCAAAGTTATCTAAGTTCTGTGAATTAAATAATAATATTGTATTAATAATGATGTTTCAGTGTTGATATTTTGTAATTATGTAAGAGAATGTCCTGTTTTTAGGAAATATGTACTAAAGGATTTAGGCACAGAGGGACATCTTGTGTAAAACTTACTCTCTAACCGTTCAGAAAAACATACATACACCCATGCAAATACGTAAATAGAAAGAATATGATAACGTAAAATGTTAACATTTGGAAATAAAACTATTATTAATAGAATATAAAATAGGATTATGTGCTAGAGAGTGAGAGGTGGGGAGAAGAGGGGATAGTAACTTTAGTCCTGGTAGGCCTTTCTGAGGAGGTGACATTTAAGCTAGGACCTTTTAAAGACAAAGGAGAGCCAGGTTTGCAGAGATACTGGGACTAAGCATTTTAGGTAGAAAAAGGCAAAGGTTGTAAATCAAGAATAAATTTGCCAGATCAAGGAACTTAAAGGTCAGTGTGACAAAAGCATATGAATTGATGGCAGAAATGGGAAGTGATGAAGTCAGAGAAGATGGGAGGTGGGATGAAGTCCGAGAATTAAGTAGGTGGGGCCCGATTGTATAGGGCCTCATAGACTACAGTAAAGAATTTGGTTTCTAATTGTCTTCTGCTGCTAATTGACTGTGTGATCCTACATTAGTTATTAAACTTTCTCTGCCCTGTTTTTACAAGTTAATACATAAACTTGTGAGAATGTTGCAGACTCAGAGTGGTATAAATCTTGCCTTGAAAGGACATTAGGAATAATTTAGGCCAAACCCCTTTGTTTCAGAAATATATGAAAGCCCTTTGACAAATTATGCATTGTTATTATGTATAGTATGTTTGACAAGATTACAGTTGTTTTAGGGGCCAGTTTATCACCTATACTGTTATTTTTTTCTCTTTTGGCTCAGGCTCCTTATTCTTTAATGCTCTTGAGATTCATCCATTTTTTGGATTTTTTTTGTGTGTATATTAGTATTTTATTGCTGAGTAATATTCTATTGTATGTAAACTCCCACAATTTGTTTACCCTATACCAGTTGATGGACATTTGGGTAGTTTCTAGTTTTTGGAAATTATGAATTAAGTCTACTATTTAACCTGGGTAGGGGGCACTGTGTCTTCATTTTTTCTGAATAAATGTCTAGGTGTTAGATTGCTGAGTCGTATAGTATGTTTATATTTAAACTGTGAAACTGTTTCCCAAAGTTGTGTACTCTTCAGTATCCTCAGCAGCAATATATGTGTTCTAGTTCATCTTTCTCGGCACTTGGTTTTGTCAGCATTTTGTTTTTTAATTTTAGCCATTTTACTTCATTTTACTAAGTGTATAGTGACATCTCCTAATTTGCACTTCCCTAATGATTAGTGATGTTGAGCATCTTTTTATGTGCTTATCTGACATACGTAGCTCTTAGTATAGTGTCTGTTTAGATGTTTAGCCTATTTTTCAAATTGGGGTAGTTTCTTATTACTGAATTAAAAGAGCTCTTATATTCTAAATAACAATCTTGTATCAGATATATATTTTATAAACATATTCTCAATTGACACTGGTTTTTTCATTTTGTCACAATATCTTTTGAAGAGTAGAATTTAAAATTTTTGTGAATTCCAACTTAACCAGTTTTTCTTATTTGGGTCACCTTTTTTGGGTCCATTGTAAAAAAATCTTTGCCTAACACAAGGTCACACAGATTTTCTCCTATATTTCCTTCTAGAAGTTTTATAGTTTTAGGTATAACTCTAAGGTGTGTGATCCATTTCAATTTGACTTTGTGGTAAAGGTATATAGGTTTATGTTTTTACATATGGATATCAAATTGTTCCAAATCTATTTTTGAGAAAATTATCCTTTTGACACTGAATTGCCCTTGCACTTTTGTCAAAAATTAGTTGACTATATTTGTGTAGGTCTTTTTCTGGACTCTAGTCTGTTTCATTGATTTTGTGTCCATTCTTTTGCCAATACCATATACTCTGTGGATTACTGTAACTTTACACTTAGTCTTGAAATTAGGTGCTACTATGAGACGTCAAACTTTGTTTTTCTTTGCTCAAAATTGTTTTGTCTATGTTAGGTTCCTTTGTCTTTACATATAATATTTAAAATCAGTTTGTTGATTTCTACCGAAAAACTGTGCTGGGTTTTCACTGAGATTGCTTCAAACCTACTTGACATCATAATGATAGAGAATCTTCAGATCCACAAGCACAGTATCTCTCTCCATTTAGGTCTTTTATTTTTTTCATTATGTTTCATAGTTTTCAGCATACAAATATTGTAGATATTTTGTTAGATTTATTCCTAATTATTTCATGTTTTTAATGGCACTATTTTAATGATACTGGTTTTTAAGTTTTTTATTTTCCAAGTGTTCATTGCTAGTATACAGAAAGAAGCTTGATTCCTATATATTGCTCTGACCTTTGAGTTTGCCTAGCTCACTTATTTTTTTCTATAAGCTTTTTTTTTTTTGTAGATTCCTTATATTTTTCTACACAAGCAATCATGCTGAGTTACTACATGATCCTGTACTAGTTTTTACACTTCTGTTGGCCTGTTTTCTGCCTGGTGGATGGACTTGTTATGAGAATATTAACCAAGTTACAGAGTGATATAGCCTTGATCAAAAATGATTTTTGGAATAATTTAGGTAGAACCCCTTTGTTTCTGAAATATGTAGGAACTCTCTGCCTTTTTGAGCTAGTTTGCCACCATGCTATGTTTTATTTTTCTGTGTACTTTTTTAAAATATAAATTTTCATTGAAGTATAACATGTAAACAAAAAATTTGCAAATCACGTATATAATTCAATGTGTTATGCTGGTTTATTTTTTATAAGTGTTACTTGTGGTTATTTATGTAACTTGAAAAATTAGAAGACAGTTCTCTAGGTATTTCCTTAAGTTAAGGAATTTTTTTAACTTAAACTTTAATATCTAATAAGCATCTGTATTAAATATGACTACTGATGACTGAAATTTGTATTGATTCATAACTACTTCTAAAATTTTTTTAGTGTTTACTTGATATCCCTATGCTTTCTTAGTTCAACTTTTGAATATCTAATCATTAGGTGTCCAGATCCAGAATAACTGAATTTTTTTTTTTGTCAAATTAGCAATTTATTTTACTCTGCCATATCTCCATCACATTATTTCAGTAACTTTTATTTTTTTGATTAAAGCAGGAAAAGTGGTAGGAAAAAGAAAGATAGAAAATAAAAATTGAGTAAATCGAAGTACCAGTATATATTATCTTATGTGCTTGGTAAATTGGATTCCCAATTTTTCATTTCCTCCCTGTTATAAAATTATACATTCATTTCTTTTGCCATGTACCTTTTCAGTAGTTCCCACTAAAGTGTGCCAAGTGGAATGTTAGTGAACAGAGGTCTTAAATATACCCTTCTGATTTGACTTGGCCTCCTGCACTCTTGTGATCTACCATGAAAAGAACATTTCTCATGTATTCACTGTCCCTTCAAAAACATGTCTGAGTAGTTGTGAACCTGATAGCCCAGCCTAGATCATTTGACCCACAGTCAGTCTGCAGACACCATGAACATAAAGATAATATTGTTATAGACCACTGAGATGTCGAGGCTGCTATTTACCCAAGAAAGGTTGACAGATACAGTCAAATCTATGAATACTTATCAGTACTTTTTAAAAATTGAAACATTTATTTTTAATTTTTTTTCTATGCCTACAATGAGTTCAAGTGCATTTATGGGACAGAGAAGATGAAGAAAAATATTTTTAAGCAGAAAAGTAAACTAGGACATCCAGATTGGACTAATTACAGTATTATTCCTTAAGGAGTATTATTAGATTCTAAACTTATCAGCTAAGTTTTAACATTGGAACATTTAAAGTGAGAAGAGATGCTTCACTAAGCCAAATGTATTCTTCTAAGTATATTGCTTTTTAAAATTCTAATGCTGATTTTTCTCAATAAAAGGATTCATCAGTTAGCGAATTACACTAATGGCATGCCTCTTTGTTTATAAACTTGTAAAATACTATTATTCCATATAAATCAATCTCAAGTTTATTCATGAAAACTCAAAGATTAGAAATCTATTTTTAATATGAGAAATCTGTTTCTATATGAGAGAAAGAGACTTGAGAAATAGGTCTAGGATATACACTATCCATCTGATCACAGTTCCAGAGAGAGGAAAATGAACAGTTGAAAGAGAAGAATTTGTCAACATAGTAAAAGAAAGCACTCACAGTCTAATGAGAAGAAAAAAGTTAATGCATGTGCTGGTGAAATTTCTAAAATCCAAGGATAAGTAATAAATACTAGATTTCTGCCAGCAGAAGTTTTTGGGAAAGATAATAGTGATCTGGACTATGGTAGTGGTGGGATAAAGAGAGAGGACATGCAGATTTGAAATCTATTTTAGGTCGATGACCTGCAGAACTGCTAATGCATTTGTTGCAAAGGGTTGTGTCAGGAAGAAATGAACAACGATTGCTAAGCTTTTGTTTTGAATAAACATTTAAGTAGATGGTATATAGCTACAAAAAATTTTTTATTGGGGTAAAATTCACCACTTTAACCATTTCAAAGTATATAATTCAGTGGCTTTTAGGACATTTACAGTGTTGCACAACCATCACTGCTATCTAATCCATCACCTCAAAAGGAAACCCTTTACCTATAAAGCAGTCACTCTCCATTCCTCCCTCCTCGTAGTTCTGGCCTTTTATGTCTTGCTCCTTACATCTAGGATAATGTTTTCAGGGTTTATCAATATTGTAGCATGAATCAGGCCTTCATTCTTTCATTGCTAAGTAATATTCCATTGTATAGATATACCACATTTTGTTTCTTCTTTCACCCATTAATGACATTGAATTTTTTACACTTTTTGGCTATTATGATTAATGTTGCTGTGGACATTCATGTTCAGGTTTTCTTTGAAAACATATCTTCATTACTTTGAGCTGTATACACAGAAAAGGGATGGCTGGCTTATACGGTAATTCTTTGATTAACTTTTTGAGGAACCACCAAACTGTTTTATACAGAAGCTATACCATCTTATATTCCCATTAGCAATGTATGAAGATTCTCATTCCACATCCTCACCAACACCTCTTTGTTGTCTGTTTTTTTATTTTATTTTCTTAAAAAAATAACTATCCTACTGGATGTGAAGTAGTATCTCATTATGGCTTTGATATACATTTCTGTAATGACTAATAATGTTTAGTATCTTTCCATGTGCTTATTGTTCATTTGTGTATCTTCTTTGGAGAGATGTCTACTCAAGTTTTCTGCCATTTTTGAATTGAGTTGTTTGTCTTTGTTGTTAAGTTGTAGGGGTTCTTTATATATTCTGAATTCTAGACACTTATCAAATTGATGATTTGCAAATATTTTTTCCCATTCTGAGGATTGTCTTTTTTACTCTCGAAGACTGTGTCTTTGACGCTCACGTTTTATCTTCTAGCTTACGAATTCTCTCTTTATCTGTGTCTAAACCATTATTCAATCTATCTAAGTTTTTATTTTCATAATTTTAATTTATCGTTGAAATTCTAAACTTTTATTTTCCTCAAATATTAAGCATACTACTTTTTTAAAACATGCAACATGACAGAGACTTTTAATACAGCATTTAGTCCATATTTCTCAGAAACTCTCAGCATTTTTGATTAGTAATTCTATATCTAGGATCTATAGAAGTAGTAAAGAACTGCCTTAAGTGGCCATTAACAAGAAACTGATTATAGTACATGATATACTACAGCAGTTTTTTAAATGAGTTAGAATTACATATGATGAAATGACAACTGTAACACAATTGGGAACCTTAAATGAGACACTTGATTTAATCTTCTCAGTTTAAACTACATTATTATCATTTTATGTAATATTATGTTATTTTCTTTTTTCCTTTTAATTTCCTACTCTTTTTTCCCCAGCTTTATTGAAGGATGATTGACAAATACAAATTGTATATATTTAAGGTATACAACATGTTTTCATAAACCTAAAAACCTTTGTGGAATGATGACCACAATTAAGCTAATTAAGATGTCCATTTGTTAAGATCCAGAACTTATTCATCTAATAACTGAAAGTTTGTACCCTTTGAACCACATCTTCTTCTTTCGCCCCCAACCTCTAGTAACCACTATTCTCCCCTATGTTACTATGAGTCTGACTTTATTTTTTAGATTCCACAATAAGTAATATTATGTAGTATTTGTCTTTCTATGTCTGGCTTATTTCACTTACTGTAATATCTTCCAGGTCATTCATGTTGTCACAAGTGTCAGGATTCCTTCTTTTTAAAGGCTGAGTAGTATTCCTCTGTGTGTGTATGTGTATGTGTAAAATCACATTTTCTTTATCCATCTATCTTTTTTATCCATCCATCAGTGGAAACTGAGGTTGTTTCCATATTAGGACTACTGTGAATAATGCTGTAATGAGTATGGGAGTGCAAATATCTCTTTGAGCTAGTAATTTTATTTCCTTTTGATACATACCAGAAGTACAATTGCTGGTTCATATGGTAGTTCTATTTTTTAATATTTTGAGGAGGCTTCGTACTGTTTTCCATAATAGTTATACCAATTCACATTCCCACCAACAGCATATGAGAATTCTCTTTTCCACATCACTGCTAACATTCGTTATCTTTTGACTCTTTGATAATAGCTGACCTAACAGATATGAGTTGATATCTCATTGTGGTTTTGATTTGCGTTTCTCTGGTGATTAGTGACATCGAACACCTTTTTATGTACTGGTTGACCATTTGTGTATCATCTTTGGAAAAATATTTATTCAGGCTCTTTGCTCATTTTTTAATTAATTTATTTTGTGGGGGGGGTTGCTTGTTTGTTTGTTTGTTTGCTATTGAATTGAGTTTCATTTTGTTGATGGTTTCCTTTGCTGTGCAGAAACTTTTTAGTTTACGTAGCTCACTTGTTTATTTTTCCTTTTGTTGCCTATACTTTTGATGTCAAATCCAAAAAATAATTGCCAAGATTAATTTCAAGGAACTTTCCCCCCATTTTCTTCTAGGAGTATTATGGTTTCAGTTCTTATATTTAAGTCTTTAACCTATTTTCAGTTGATTTTTGTATGAGATGTAAGATAAGGATCCAGTTTCTCTTTTACACGTGGTTATGCCATTTCCCCAACACTATTTACTGAAGAGGCTTTCCATCTCCCATTGTGTATTTTTGGTGCCCTTGTCAAAGATTAATTGACCATATATACGTGGTTTTATTTCTAGGCTCCCTATTCCGTTCCATTGGTCTATTTGTATGCTATATGTCTGTTTATATTCTAGTACCAAATTGATTACTATAGCTTTGGAATATGATTTGAAATCAGAAAGTATGATGCCTCCAGCTTTGTCCTTCTTGCTCAAGATTACCTAGCTTTTCAGGGTCTTTTGTGGCTCCATACAAATTTTAGGATTGTTTTTTCTGTTTCTGTGAAAATTGACATTGGAATTTTGATGGGGATTGCATTAGGTCCATAGATCCTTTTGGGTAGTATGTACATTCTAAAAGATTAATTCTTGTAGTATATGAACATAGGATGTCCTTCCATTTATTTGTGTTGTCTTCAATTTCTTTCATTAATGTCATAGTTTTCAGTGTACAGATCTTTCACCTCCTTGGTTAAATTTATTCCTAAGTATCTCAGTCTTTTCAGTGTTAAGCATACTACTTTAAATTCTATGCCTCTTGTTTCTATAATCCTGCGAGACTATTTCTTCATGGTTTTCTGATTTTGTGTGTGTGTGTGTGTGTGTGTGTATCATCTTATCACTTTGTTATTGTTAATTAAGGGCCAGATACTCTATATGAAAAGTTGTGGAAATACTTTGACACCTGTGTGATGTTATCTTCCTCAAAGATTTATGTTTATTTTTAGCATGTACTAGCAATCGCGGATTGCCTTAATTTTGTGGTAGACATTGGAGCTGAGGTTCAGTCCTATAAAGGCCAGTCAAACTTGGGTTCATATTTACTTACTCCTAGAGTACAGTTCTTCGGGCTTCCACACAAAATTGTTGGGGTTTTACCATGCCTCCTCCACAACTTGGTTCTCCCTACATGCCAATATTGGTCTTCCCAGCTTCTTTAGACCTAAGTACCAGGCTTCAGTCTTTTCCTTATAATTCTTCATCATGTTCACTTTCCAGTACCTTCAGGAAAGTTTTAAATTTATGTAGTTCTAGTTTTTCTTAGAGAAAACTTGGTCTGAAGTACATAATCTTCCATTACCAGAAGTAGAAATTAACAATATATAAGTGGAAGTAAATAACATTTAATTTACTCTTTTTAAAATGTTAGAGGAGATTCAGAGATCATCATATAATAATGTCAGCCTTACTTGTATTTTCACATACTTTCTTGGAGAAGGGGGTAAGAAATAGAGTGATCCTATTAGCAATTGCACATATTGGATTGTTAAGTAGGTGAATATTTTTTTTTCATGTTTGTCTTATCAGGGAAAAAAAATGAAGACCATTGCTCTAATTGTAACACTTATTGCCCTGTACTGTAATTAATTTTTTATATGACTACATCATTCCTGAGAGAGTGAGACCCTTAGAAAGAAGGACCCATTTTACCTGTGTTCAGTTTCCTAGTGCTAGGCCTGGAGTTAAGTACCCAGTAAGTGTAGAAATGAATGTATATGTTGGAAATGATTTATTTGGCTTTTCACAGTGAAGATCAATATCAGTGTGTGCTGTTCTGAATCATCCTAAAAGATCAATTTCAATAGAGAAGGAAGACTCTTTCTCACCAACTTCTTTGTTCTCTCTTCTGTCTAACAGGTGGCATCTCCACAGAAAGCGATTGTGCTTTTGAGCCAGACTACGCCGTCCCACCACTTCCAGTGAGTGAAGGTATGCAGCACATTCGGATTATGGAGGGCATGTCTCGCTCTCTTCCATCCTCCCCCTTACTCACACATCAGTCTATCAGTGTTCGGCTCCAACCTGTGAAGAAGTTAACTGGTAAGGACTTTACCTAAACTTAGTATGTTTAACAGGAAACCTAACAGTATGACACTTTAGGTCATATCAGATATGTTTATGTGCATCTTTAGGTTTTCCTTTTTGGCCTTCCTAATGTGACAGACTCTTGGAAAGTGGAGCTCCTACTGCTTTTAATTTAGGGAATTAGAGTAGTACTCAGTTTGACAGATTGATGTATTTATTTTCTAAATGATCCATCTGTTGTAGACATATTTTTCTAGGCTTTCAGGAAATTTCAGGTTTTGCCAGAATACACTGTTGTTCTGATTTCATTTATCAGCTTGTTCATGTCAGATTAACAGATGGAGGTATTATAATTTTAGGATAAGAGCTTCATAGTTCAGCAGAGGTACATCAGTCTTATTTTTGTTTGAAATCCTGGTTTGTGTATTTCATATCTATTTTTAAAAACTGATTTAGATATTTTCCTGTCCATTGTACATTCCTCCACTTCTTAATATGTTTTCTATCATTCATAAGTTGTGGATTGCACTGACTTTAATATGATCTCACAATATGTATTGCCCATTCAGATCAAGTTGTTA
The DNA here is from genome assembly GCA_028627145.1 of Eidolon dupreanum. Taxonomy (NCBI): domain Eukaryota; kingdom Metazoa; phylum Chordata; class Mammalia; order Chiroptera; family Pteropodidae; genus Eidolon; species Eidolon dupreanum. The sequence goes on from CM053506.1 coordinate 97,767,414, forward strand.
AGTGTGAAATCGTGTCTTTATTAAGTGAGCTTTTGTTCTTAACCTTTTTCAGGAAATAAATTTTAGTGTCTTGGATGATACTTATGTGTGAAAATATGGGTCATTTCGTTAGATTTCTTTTAACGTCTGTATATATCCGATATCAGTACATTGGCTTGGTATTGATGGTTTATGAATGTATGGACATAAGAAATTAAGTCATTCCCAAAGGATATATTGACCACTTCCTATGTGCCTGGCATTGAGCTAGACAGTAGTGGTATGAGGGAAGGGGGATGTTATCATATGACAATTCTAAAGAAAATAAGAGGAATGGAGGAAATCGAATTTTTAGACTGTTCCATCTATTTTGAATGAAATTTTCACATTTATATTTTTATTAAAATAATAGTATGTCTTTAGTCTATAGTTCCACAAAGCATAAGTTATTTTTCTTATATCTTACTGTTTTTAAGGCATTTTCAAATAAGTAAGTTAAAGCTTACTTTGATTCTTGGGTCATTAGATAAAATGAATAAAATAGCTTAATAACATTTTACTAAAATACTTATTTCCTTCTGATATCTAAAAAATAGGATAAGTTTTATGTGATTGAGCTTTATTAAAATTTTATTGCTTACAAATTTCCCCTTCTTGCAATTTAAGATATTATTGATCACTGAAAATAACAAATAACCAAATCTGATGGCTTTCAAGTAATGTGCTTCATTTTACCACATACTTTGGAAGAAGTAGCAGGAAAAATTCAGTTTCCTTGTACAAGTTAGCTGTATTTCCTGAGGTTTTAGAGATAATCACATTCCTATCCCATTTACCTGTCCCAGTTTAAACTTCAACTTAAACAGGCAACACTTACTAAAAGATAAACACATTTAATATCAAAGTCAATAACATGCTACATATCACAGAAGTGATGCAGGGAAGCCAAAATAAGAGGTATACTTGGTTGATTACATGTATGAATGATTCAGTTTTTATTTTACAGTGTTCAAAGTAAATGTATCCTGTCAAATAGTTTTGTTTTATTTGCTGAAGAGACTGTCAAGGGCCTAAGGATTTAGAGATTGGCAATGCATTTTTAAGTTTCTGAATGAAAAGAATCTGTCTTCTGAAGGAGGATGCCATGAAAATTTTCTGTGGCCAATTTTCTGCCAATTGAAGCAGATGATAGAATTTTCTGGTTTAACATGGAATGAAATTACTTTGAAATTTAAATTTAAAATCTTAGTAGATTATTCATCAGTTATCTTTCCTTTCCTAATTGTATTTTTTTATGAATAAATAAAAAGAAAGTGAATGAAGAAAGATTAGCTGACCATGAGGAAATGTCTTCCAGAGAATGATTCTTAACAAAATGCATTAATTCAGTCCAGCCATTGGGACTGCACTTACTAATTTATCTATTTCCATGCATTTAAACTTTCAAGTGCCTTCTATTTCTCGTATTCATATTACCAACCAAATTAAATAAGTAGGGCTAGAATAGTCTCTTATTCTGTTTTCTTTTTGACATTCTGATATTTAGTTCCTTGTCTCTGCTATAATCAAGGTAGTTTACTTATTATTCTTCTGTGCTTTTTTCCTTAATCATTCAACAGGTATTTGTTTAGGGCCTATAAGATGTCAGGCACTGCTCTAGATACAGTTAATAGAGTGGTGAAAAAGACAGTTGAATTAAGGCCCCGCCTTCCATTTTGGAGAGAGACTGATAATAAATGTATAACCAATAAATAAATAATTTAGATAGTGACAAGTACTACAAAAGTAATAAAGTAGGAAATGGGGTAGAGATGGGGTAGAGATAGAATTTCTTTCTATGGAGTGATCGGAGAGAGTCAGAGGGGGAGATATTTGAACTGAAATGTGAATAATGAAAAGGAGCCAGCCCTGGGAAGGTCTGGGATCAGAGCCCTCCATGCTTAGGGAACAGCCAGTACAAAAGTCCTAAAGCAGAAAGCAGCATTGGCATGTGCGAGGAACTGAAAGAAGACACGTGTGGCTTCAGTGGCTTCAGCAGAGAAAGGGAGAGGGGAGGGTACTAGAAAATAGTTGAAGAGATAGGCAGAGGCCAGCGTTTTTAGGGTCATGGTAAGGAGCCTACTCTGTAGGATGTTAAGCAAAGCTGAAATGGGAAGTACTGTGATCTGATTTACCTTTTAATCAGATTTTGTTGGCAAGTGGAGGGACTAGGACATCCCATCCCTTGTTCATTAACTTTGAACAAGTTTTCCTGATCTTTAAATAGGTCTTTAACTTCTAACAAGTTAAAAAGTGGCGAAAAGACAATCTTTTTCTGTTTCTTTTATCTTATAACGAAGGAGTAACTTTCTTGTCATTGTTATTATATAACCGATGTACTCTTAGTATACTTATTTTAGTCTTCACACAAGTGTATATGAAAACCCACTTGCAGAAATAGGTCCATTACATTTCCAAATACTTTGACTTATCTTTAGTCTTCATGGAGTGAGAATGGGGAAAGGCCTGCTCAAGAATAAAGACATATAATTTGGCGCTTGAAAACTAATTTTTACATATATACCTACCTACCTACCTACCTACCTTGCTCTATTCAGTACAAAAACAAATTAATACAGTGAAAGTGGTTGAGAGAAAAACTAGCTCTGTGGTCTTACTGCTTGAGTCTGTAATCCTGCTCTGAGAAAGTCACTTCAGTACTGTGTGGTTCTGTTTCTTCATGTAAAACAGGGATAACAATTTGTCCTACCTCATGGGTAGTCATCCTGCTTATTGATGATGATCACATTGTTTAATACTTGCTTAAAACTGCATTTGGCAAACATTAAATGTTCCAAATGTGTTAGCTGTTATTGTTAATAAAATTTGTTTAAATTTGGTGGGGCGTTTGTTAAAATTACTTTTAACATTAGATACCAATTTAGAACTTTAAAACTTCACATGTTTTAAAAATCATATTTTTAAATGAGTGATAGTAATAATGATGATAATTCTCATTTGAGTGTCTACTGTAACACACACATATTAGCTCTTTTATTCATCACGTGTATCTCCATTTACAGATGAGTAAATTGTTAGGTAAAATGTCTTGCTCAAAATAATAACAACTAGCAAGCTATCAGAGCCAAAGTTAATACCCAGGCTGTTAAACTCCAAATTTATTTCATTATACCAGTGAAGAAATTGAGGTTTAGAGAAGTTAGCTAACTCATCCAATATATATCCAATATACTCATCTGGTATATTGGTTAATACCTTTTTATCTAAGTAGCAAAAGATATAGCCAAATGGGTTAAGCAGGAAAGGGAGACTAGAAGTCATAGAGACCAAGCAAGCCTCAAGGTTCACTTGGCTTAGTTGGATATTGCTGTGCATTAGGGAAGATGTGGAAGAGAGCATATAAAGACAACACGCTGTTGGCCCCTATTGTTTGCAGTAACGGGATTGCCACAGCTCTCTAGATTCTTATTCAGTGCTCTTTCCAAGATGTTTTTGATCATAATATCATGAAACCCATCAGCATATTCCTTAAAATATTGATGATTAGAATGCCAGTAGTTTCATTCATTCAACACATACCGATTTATACTGTTTGCCTATTATGTACTCTGTAAGTTTAGTAGAAGTTAAATTTTCAGTATTCACGCTATTGGTAGGGGTATAAATTGGTGCAATAATGCACATAAGTCTTGACAGAGTGACTTCATTACTAAGAGTTTATTTTGTAAATAAATTTGAATACATTTGAAATGGACACGTATATCTGTGTGTAGATATAATATTGTTTATACAGTTAAAATGAAAATCTAAATATCAGTAATAGTAGTCCATTTGTGTTTTAAAATGATATATACACATGCATACCTGGTGGTGGTGTGGAGATGCAATAACTAACTCAGAAGTGGGAGAGGGATGACAAATTTTGTTGTATACCTTTATATACCGTTTGTATTCTTTACCTCTTTAAGGTCCAAAATCTCATGAGGCAATATAACGATAGATCCTGACTGCCATTTCTTTTTGTGTAAACTCGTGCTTGCTCTAAGTGTCTGCACTTCAGTTTCCTTGTTTCTAAAATGGAGATGATAATAGTACAGACTTCATAGGACGATTAGGAGAACTGGATGAGTTGGTATATATAAGTTCATAAGACAGTGTTTGACATAGAGTAAGTAGTCAATAAATGTTAATTGCAAAGATTATAATTCTAAGAGCTTTGTATGACTTTCAGCTATGTCAGATATTATTAGTTCTGAACCTTTGGAAGGTGGCCTTCAAGCATTTTTTTAATTGCCTTAAGTGAGTCTCTCTACCTTTCTGAGGAGTAACCTTCAAATACTGATGTCAGATGGATTATTATGTAGTCTCTGGGGGAAAAAACCCCGACAATTTTGACCCTATTTTAAAAAGTATTTGCTACCACTATCTGGGAATGACTATGTAGCAAAGCCAGTTTAGAAGGTAAATAAGTCACAATAACAAATCTGATCATGCTGCAGCCTAGTTACTTTAGCTACTAGCTACAGCCAAAATATTATTTTCATCATGAATAAAATGGAATCATTGACTTGTTTCTGAGACATCCTGAGAAAATCATTTGAAGATATTTTGACATTAAAAAGAGCCTGTGCGTAATGTTAATGTACATAGTGTATATATTCTAGTGTAGTTATGGTATGTTCTTCACATAAGAATAATTATCTTGCAATTTTTTGGAAACACTAGAATTCAGGATATACTTTAGTAAATTTTATTATTAGAAAAAATACAGGTTGCTGTGAAGATTAAATAAGATTTCTTAAACATACAACCTAGCATGTAATAAACATTGAATAAATGTTAATTTTCTTCTCATTTTTATCTTGGATAAAATGGAAACATAGTCTTGAGAAAATTATCGAAAAGCCAATTTGAAAATTTAAAGAGCCTAGAGATCGTGTTAGTCTACACAGTCTGATTTATTTCATTGTATTCATGATACCATAGCATGAGTAAATATCTTGTATTTTCAGAAAAAAAATACTAGAATTCAAGATGTATTATAGTGAATTTTATTAGATTAAAAAATATAGTAGACATGTGTGGTCGTCTAAGCCCCCATTAGTCTTAAGTTAGGTATTTCTATTTTAATTTCCATATTGATAAAGTATCTTACCAGATATTTTTAAAGGCTAATAAATGAGAAACTGTATATGAACATTTTTAAGCTCTTGGAATGATAGTACTAATTAAACTGGATCTGGACCTCACTCAAGTACTGTTTCTAATTCAGAGTCTCTAATTTTATGTGTTGAAGATAGATGATGATCCTGTCCTAAATGCCAAGGTTTACTCAGTGATGGTGTGGCTCCCCTGGCTGGCCCTGTAGCCTCTCAAACCAAAAGTAGAGATACATTAGGAGATTATTAGTTAATTCAGTTTAGATCACTTCAGTTATCATGAGTCAGTACTGTTATAGAAAATCAGAGCCAGATAGTAAAGTGGTAAAGAGGGATTTTATTCAGAACTACTGCAATGGGGAAAAAGAGACCTCAGTATAGAACTAGGCTCAATTTCTAATATAGTAAGAACAGCTAAGGATTTTTAGCCAAGGAGTAAGGTGGGGCAGGCAGCAGTGTATGAAAAATTAATAAGAGGAGACATCAACAATAGGGAGATTAGTGCTAAACCAATTTAACAGAACTTTTGCTGAAGGCAGGCCAGGGTGATTAGATATCAAGGGAGATTCTAGCTAAACTAACTTAGCAGGATTCTTGGTACAGCTGGGCTATGCTGCAGATGATAAGGCCCAATTATGAGGCATAGTGGAGAAGCGGGCCGAGAAAGAGCCTGGCAATCAAGGAGAGAGTCTTTGTCAGTATGTATATTTTGAGTACCAAAATGTCAACATATATTATCAAATGAATCCTTTCGTGATGTTTACACACACTGGATTTGGACAGTGCTGTACTGGTCAAGAGTCCAGGCTTTTCAGTGGGTCAAAAGACCATGTTAAAATTCCATACTCATTCATTTGTAAGCTGTATCTCCGGACAGCTTAACTCTTTTTGACTGTCTTTCCTTATATGTAAGTAAGAATAATAATACCTGAGAGCTGAGAGGAATACAGAAATGTTTGTAAAGAGTTTCTCTATATACCTAGCACTTACTGTGTTAAACATTTGACTTGACAGTTAATTGCTTTTTAAATATCATTATCTTTAAACACCATTAAGCTCTATAACATTCAGTACTATACCCATAATATAATTCTCAATATTTAAAAAAGCTCAAAAGAAAACACATATTTACTTGTTGTAAAATTATATAAGCTAACGTATTTTGCTTTTGATGAAATTATGTCACCTTACTGTGATCAATACAGTAATTGTTTAAATTAATAAATTTTTTTATAGATAAAATCTTTCAAAATGAAAGTCTATATGGGGAAAAATGATAAAAGAAATTCTAACAGGTGAAAAAGTTAATAATCACTTGGTCAGTAATCTCAACTATCCTGTCCGGGGAAGAAGAAAATGTTTTCTATTCTCCTAGGTTCTTTTGGCTGGTCTTAACTCACATACATGAGAGGTTCAGAGGCAGAAAGGTCAAATGGGGTACATGTGACATCCTGAGCCAAGGGTGAGGAAAGAGTCTTGGGGTTTCCGAGGAGAGGGAGGTTTTTCGCCTGAAACGAAGAAGAACCAATGCTCAGTCATTAGGAGCTTGCCCTGACCTGTAGATAGGTCATAAGAAATCTTTCTAGTAATAACTCTTATTATGGGCAAGGCCCCCAAATTAGATTCTTCTAGGTAGTTAAGGGAGGGGCAGAAGTTTCTTCTGAACCTCCAGAGTCTCAGTTGCCTTCAGCTTAAAATAATCTACATGCCAAAGTAGCACATTTTGGGGATGCCTGTTCTGAACCCGTTCAATCCTTTTTCGCTGGTATTTGGTGGTTCTAAGAGTCAGGTATCACTTTTAAACATAGTAGATACCTGAAGTTTACAGGAAAAAAATTCTTCTTTGTCCGTGGTTCCTCTGTTATCTTCCCCAGAAAATTCACCATGATCTTATGCCACAGTTCCTGGGAAGTCTTTTTATACTTAATTGTCTCTGTCTTCCCTACTTGCATATCTGCCCACCTCCTATGGAATGTGAGCAGTTCACAGAGTGTCAGATGTTGAATTGTAAAGCTAAATATTGGTCATCAGAAGTACTTCTCATTCACAAAGCATCATGAAAGACAAATAAGTAAAATATTCATGATTAAGAAGAAATCCTTTTAGTGACAGGAATTAATTATGGTATGGGATTATAGAAAGTTTAGCACTGAATATGTATTCATGTTATAATAATAGAACTTATTATAATGCTAAACCATATTTTTCTTCCTTATAGAAAATTATGTGCTCAAATTAATTGATGTCTTCAGCCCATATGAGTAATAAATATGTGCAATGACAGCATACCACTTCCCTGGTGAACATTTTAAACACCAGAGGGCAGAGTGTTTCAAAGGACATTTTCATTATAAATATATCATTATCATTCATTCTTTCATGGCATTGGCTGCCTTTATAAAATATGGCGATTCCAATAGACATATGAAAAGATGCTTTATGTCATTAATCATCAGAGAAATGCAAATTAAAACCACAATGCGATATCACCTTACACCTACAAGAATGACTATCAGTAAATCAAAAAGCAAGTGTTGTGTTGGTGAGGATGTGGAGGAAAAGCACCCTCATACACTGTTGGTGGGATTGCACATTGGTATGTCCCCTATGGAAAGCTGGAGGTTCCTCAAAAAATTTAAGATAAAACTACCTTATGATCCATCAATTCCACTTCTGAGTATTTATCCAAAGAAAACTAAAACACTAATTTGAAAAGATATTTGTATCCCTATGTTTATTGCAGTGCTTTTTACAATATCCAAGACATGGAAGCAAACTAACCGCCCATCAATAGATGATTGGATAAAGAAGTGGTACATATATACAATAGAACATTATTCAGCCTTTAAAAAAAAAAATCTTACTATTTGCAAGGACATAGATAGACCTAAAGGGTATTATGCTAAGTGAAATAAGTCAGATATAGAAAGACAAATACCATATGATTTCACTTACATGTGGAATCTAAAGAACAAAAATGAACAAACAAAATGGAAACAGACTCATAGATACAAAGAACAAACTGGTGATTGCCAGATGGGAGCAGGGTTATGGGGCTAGGTGAAAAAGGTGAAGGGATTAAGAAGTGCAAATTGGTAGTTACAAAATACTCATGAGGATGTGAAGTATGGCATAGAGAATATAGTCAATAATATTATAATAACTATGTATAGTGCCAGGTAGGTACTAGATTAATCAGAGAGACAACTTCATAAATTATATAAATGTCTAACTACTATGCTGTACACCTGAAGCTAATATATTATAATATTGAATGTTAACTCTTAATTGAAAAACAAAAATAGTAAAACATCAAAAAAAGAAATAAGGCCATTTTGGAATCGTCTGTATGTATGAATAATCTGTTTTGTTTAGACAATATAATGAACAGTGTCCTGATATATACCGGAGTTGGTTGAACATCAATGTTTTCCCTCCTTTTCTAGGTAAAGTCTATATTTCTGGCTTCTGAAAGTGACTAGTAAAAAATATATATACATAAAACCTATGTATACACACACACATATGTGTATGTATCATTTAGTGAATTTAATAAATTCAGATTTGTTTAATGAATTAAGTGAGAAAGATTTGATATGTATATTTTAAAGCTCAATATTCCCTTTTATGTTCTCTTTATCAATAAAGACATTCTGAAAGAGTCACCTGCTAGCTAAGGAACTTTTTCAAATGTTGATATTATAATTTAGAGATAGCGTCATACATGTGGGAAAATTTTATTTAGGAGTTAGGTAACAAAGTAAACATATCAAGTAAAAACTGTATATAATGAAAATTATCCTCACAAATCCCTTGAATATCATTCATGACATTCATTAAACAGAAATACTACTTAATATGTCCAACCCTGCCAGTTTATCTAACTCTTTTATTGACCACCAGATGAATAGTTGACTTTTTAAAGAATTTTTTTTCCTTCTCCTTTAGTCATTACAAATTGAAGTCCTGATCTGGGGCAGTAATGATTCCTAGGAAAGGAAAAAATCCCACATTAGAAATCTGGCTAAAGCTTGAATTACTGTAACAAGTAGAATGGATACTTTCTTACTTCCCTGAGAATAGGGATTTTATATTTCACCTCTTTATAAGTATTACCCTATCTGTAAACATTGTGGAGTTTAGCACTGATAATTACTCCTTAGAAAAGCTTATAAAGGGGGGAGACTGGGAAAATAATGGGAAAAAAAAAAAACCAATATAAAACTCTGTACGTTTTAGAATGATTTAAACAAATCAGAAGGAAGTTAAAAATTAGCCATGGGAATGGTTTAGCCCCTTAAATCTCTCTCTACCCTTACATTATGTTAAACCTATTTTTTCAAAAACAAAAATATAGCAAAACCTATGTACTTTGTCTTAAAAGGTACCATAGCCAATTCCTCATGCCAGTCAGTTCATGCAGAGCATAAGCAACATGAAAATGAAAGCCAGTGGAAAAATGATTTGTTGTCCAAGTTTGTATTTTTTTACAGAATTATTCTGGAATCCATCTAATGCATGGATCAGCTCAGCTTGACTTGGGAGAGAGGTGAACTTGCCCTCTTTTTCCTAAGGTATTGAATTATTGGTCTTCTAAAAGTCATAACTAAAGAGCGTCCCTCAGAAATAACCATTGAGGCAAGACAATATTTGATTTAAAAAGTTTATTAGAAGAGATTAGACTGTCAAGGAAACAAAACTGAGGTATGCTGTCCATGGAATTTTCAAATCTAACATAAATGCTTATTTTTAAGTTTGCCCTAAAGCTTTCTAGTTAGGTGAAATAAAAAGTAACTGAAAATCATTTGGAACAGATTTCTCACTTTGCATGTTCTTTAGAAATTGCTCATACTCTTTATTGCCAAGTTATCATTTTTAAAAGACATTTATAAGTCATGCTGGTGCAGTAGAATTAATTTTACACGATTACGTTAAATAATTCTTTAACACTAGTCCATAGCATCTGTTTACTATAATTCTAAAATGAAATAGCTCTTTGCAACAAATATGCACAATGTGATGAGACCAAATATTCAATCAAACATAAAAAGTAGCTTGAAAAAATATTTACTCTTTTAGGCCATTTTCCATCTGTTGAGTTCTATTGAAATTCATTTCCCTTTTTTATCTTTGCTGTTTTGCTTAAGTAGGTGTTTTTAAATAAGATAGCATACACTTTTAGAGTTTCAAGCCATTAAATTATATTTTATTTCCATAATTGCTTTAGGAAGAAGGTAGAAAATATATTATTACCCATAATTTACTGATGATGAATGTGAAGAGTGGAGTTAAGTGGCTTACCCAGGGTTATGTGCAGTAAGCAAGTGAGCCATTATTACAAATAGATTAGAAGACTAGTCAAGTGCATGTCCTTCCTACCACATTGCAGTCTTTTTTATTCACATTTAACTGAAGTTATCATCATATATGGAGATCAATACATCATAGACCTATAAGTAACAAATATATAATTATACTAGAATTATTATAGTGGCAGTGCTGTCCACATAAGAGAACGATGTAATGAATTCACCTAATTGTTTTGCTTTACTTTGTGTTAGAACATTTCATGAAATATATGGTGATGGGAAAGAAACATACTTTGATATGATGTTGAAGTTTCATATAGAATTGCTCTAAGTAGATGAATAACACCAATGGACCATGCTTTAGAAGCCTATCGAAAAAATTTTTCTATACAAGACAGTTCAGAGCCATGTCTAGAATACTGCAGAGAGAGTACCATTAGCACTGCTAAATCCATGCATTGATACTTTCCCAAGTTCCCCCTTCTCCCACGATTCTTTTTTGAAGCCATCCTGCTGTCCAGTGGAAGGGAAAGGACTCTTCTGGATTCCTGGGAGGTGAGGAGAAGCTATGACAACAGGAAGGTTCTCCAAGCCCAGTAGGGAAAGACCTTGAGAAGCATGAGATGGAACAGAAACCCTGTTTCACCAGTGATTAACACAAGGAATTTCCTATATCATGAGTGGAAGGAAGGCTGTGCTCATTTTCAGAGAAGTTACTGTCTTTTGAACCTTTCGCGTCTAGAAGGAATACAGGAGGTAGTATGTCTCTCTTTGAAATTGATGACATTGCTACTATATTAGTTAGTCAATTGATGGTTCTGTAGTTTTGGTATCTGATGCCACCACCTGAGTGAAAGGCATTTAATCAGGTTTTTAATATCTCTTAGTATTTAAAAATAGATTTTCTGCAATTTTACATTCTAGACAGTTCCTTACTTGTCACTGTCTAATTTTACTATTTACCCAATAAATTATGACGATAACACAGGCACGGATTAGCTTGCTAATGTATTGTTAATCTTTTTAGTTACCTTATATGCAGGTTTTTTGTTGGTGACTACTTAGTTACTATATTTTGCAATATATATTCATTCACACAGCTCTGATTTAGGAATTCAGAAGAGAAAAATCTGGAGAGGAACCAGTAAGAGAGGAGTTTATAGCTTTAAGGCATGAGGAGCTTACAGGTTTTTAATATAAATCGTTCCCAGAATCCATGTCACAGCTCCTTATATGGTGCTGCTTTTTTCCTCTCGGTTGCTATGACAACAGCAGCACTGCACCATTCATCGGCTCTGGACCTGGGCTGCATTGCTAGCCTTCCGTGTTACTCCTGAATGTTAAGAACATCCGTGAATCATTCACTATGTTAACGCTGCGCCATTAGAAACCTCAGAACCAGTTCTTCCAGCAATTTGGTCTAACAGAAGGGCAAACTAAACTGCGCCACAGAGAAAGACTGTATAAAAGTATTTCTTTTTTCCTGAGGGAATCATGCAATCTATATTTGCTGCAGTATTCTGAAAGGATAAGCTAGGTTAGGCTATCTAACGAAAAGAACTCGTCCATGTAATCAGTCTTGAAATCATTAGCTGTTCAAAACAAATACCCCGTTGCATCTCTGGATATAAAAAGAAGCAGGTGATGTTGTTAGGGGTTCTAAGCTCCTTTGGGAGCATCATTTGTGCTTTGGGACCGTAATCAACATTTGCTGTATGAAGTATCACCTGTAACGCACAGTAAGTTCTGGGCAGTGTGAAGAGCTGGCTGGAGAAGATTAAAGTGTGGATTACTGATGTGTCAGATCTGATAACAGAAGGATCAGTGAATAAGAAGAAGCCTTTTAAGGTTTTCAGGAGAAAAGACTAGTATTGACTAATGAGGAAGACAAACTAAAGCCTGTGAGTATGATGAGCAGCGTGTTTGTGTGTTACATGGATTGCTGAGCTATAGGCCTACTCTGAGCTTTGTAGAAAAAGAAATGCAACCTAAGAGAATTTGACACTTAGTTTTCAGGGAAGCCATTAAGAAATGTCATTAGGCACATTAATTTTTAATTGTGTGTTCTTTTACTTTAAGGGTGTGTATATATGAATCTTTTTAAATAGTTTCATATTTTAAAAAAGATTTCATTATGAAGAAAGCTGTTAACTCATTTTTTATAAAATGTAAACGTGAAGGTCAGAATGCTTTTTTTGTTAGATTGTGATTCCAGAATAGATTTCTACTTCCTATTGCAATATCCTTACATGTAAAGTACATTTTAAAAATATAACAGTCATGGAAATTTAGAATTTTGTTAGCATGCTTCTTTAATACATCAAATCTTTATTTCATTAACTAAAGTGCTTACAAATGAATGCTCTTGCATCGTTTTAAGGATTTTTTAAACTTGACATTATTTGCTAGTTATGTTGATTTATGTTGTGTTTTCACAGTTGAGAAAGGTAAATGAGAGATTTTCCATCTTTGTATTTTTAGATCGTTTGTTAATTATCACTTTAAGATAAATTGAATTTATAGATTGACTTTTCTCAAAAGATTTTGTCTGTTTGGCTTTTAATTTCTCTTTTTAGTTCTTTAGCTAACGATGGTAATTTAGAAATGGACTAAAAGTAGGAACTTGGTTTTTCAAAATTAGAATATTTAGAGTGATCTCCAGCCACTTCACAAAGGAAAAAGGCATTTCATCTGGGCTTATTCTTTGAGTTATTTATCTTCCTTAATTACTCTTCTTAAATGCATTTTGTTCAGAGAAGATGTACTTTAGGGACATAACTGGGTTCCTTTAATTTACACAATTAGGGAAAAAGGGTTTTGTTATTTCGCGATTACTGCAGTTCGATATATATTCTTTTCCTATTTTGAGATTTTTGCCTGTAGATGTGTACATAAGACTTTGTCTAATATTTAAGGAACCTTTAAATAGGGAGAATTAATATATTAAAGGATAATAAAGTACTAATCACTTATATTTACCATCGTATCTATCATTAGTGACAAGATTTTACTTTGGTTTGAAAGCCTGCAATAGATTAAATAAATTGGATATTCACATTTTAACCATTGCCATGCAAGAATATATGAATTTTAAAATTTATGTATATTTAATCATTGTGCACATTGTAAGTTAACACTTTTTTATGACTAGTCTGTCCTCATGAATGTATACAAAAGGTTTTGTATTCCATTGCCTCTGAAACCATAATTCTTATTAATGTTAACAAAGATTGATTTGAGTACTTTTTAATAAGGGTTACATTTTTAATTATAGATTAATTTATTTTAAAGTAATCTTCATTGGATCACATCCTGTGATATTTTTATTTTAGGGGCCTTGTCCAGTGGATATATTCCTAAAAGGTTGTAGATAAGCGTATTTGTTTGTTTGTAAATTGTCTAATTTAAAATCCACTAGTGAAGCTCCCTATTTGAGAGATTCTGTAATAAACCGATTTGGTGAATCTGTATATTATATACTATACTAGGCTTTCTTAATGTAAGACCCATCTGGTTTATTTTAGTATGTAAAGATTCAAGTTGCAGATTGAACAGGCAGCGTTCTGCGATAAAAATAAGCCTCATGCTTTGGACTTATAATTTAATCCTTCAGTTTTAAAATAGTCTGACATCTTCAGGTTTACTTTCTGAAATCCTTTGAAGTCTTTATAATATTATTTGTATAACAGATAACTGGATAAAATCTTAGTTGATAGTAGGCATTGATTTTATTTGGGAGGAATGTGCTAGTGAATAAATAATATATTAAATTTAAAAATATAAAAAGCCTTAGTTTCTTCCCTAGTTTCCATTAACTAAAACGTAAACTCGTCATCCTGATAACACTTCTGATTATCTAAAAATGTGTCAGTACTGTTAATAGGTTTTTACTAGGAAATAGGTGCCTTGTTTTTGTCAGGATCTACATTAAGACTCAAAGTCTCACATTGGTGATTATTTTAAAAGAATGATTTCTAGTTATTTTTTCCTCATGGGAATCAGTCAATATTTGTATGATAATTGCGACTTCCTTATTGCTCCAGCATTCTACAGTAAAACATTTTAACCACTTGTAAGCTTTGCAGCTTAGGACATGTTAACCTCTCTGAAGTTTCCCTTCTATACAATTAATGAAATAATGCCTTATTGTATTGTCATTGTAGGCACTAAGAAAGAAAGAATATATAAAGGATCTAGTATAGTACTTGTCATAATGGAAATATCCTCTAAGTAATAATTCTCTTTCTCTGCCCTTCATCTCCACTGGCCTACTTCAGTGGTTCTTGGACTTTTCCTTGGGAATATTTTTAGGACAGAGGAATTCAAATGCACACCAAAGGGGCGTAAGATGTAGCCTGAAGGGGCATCCAGAAGCAAACCTGGAAATATTTTAGAAGCTTTATATTTTTTTCTTTTAAAATAGTTTACATTCTACATTTCTTATCATAGAAAATATTAAAGAAAATCTTTAATTAAAACTCACTCTTCAAGAAAATATGCCACATTTTTCTCTTATAAATTTATATACTACTACCTATCTGTATGAATTCTCAAGTTTAAGACATACTACTTAGATCTCTTGGTCTGGGTATTATTTTGGGGAAATAAAGATCCTGAAATAAAAGAAGTGTATATTTCTCTGGAAAAATAGATTGAGAATCAAGAGGCAGGAATGAAAATCAAATCTAATTAAAGGTAGAAGGCTTACCCAGTTCAAAGGAGTGAGTAGTGGTAAAGGGCTGGATTCAGCTGTAGTGAGATGTTAAAGGAATACCTTAATGTCAGAAATAAAGAAGAACGATAATGGAGAAACTAATAGTTGATTATTCTTAAAGCTATGAGAAGTCATGCAATAAAGGAACCTATTTAACTGTTTAGCATCTCTAAAAGTTATCTGACAACAGAGCCCCTTTTTTCTTATGCAACTCCTACAGAATCTTGTCCAACAAGTAAGTGAACCAAGGAGCACACTTAGGGAGTTAAGTGACTACAGGAAGTTATGTCATTTAGAAGGAAAGAAAAATAGGTAACTGCAGAACAAAGTATGAGAGCAGTCATCTTGGCACTCCAGAATATTATAGAAAAGCTACATTTTGCTCAAATTCCCCAGATAAATCATGCTTTAATGTTTTAAAGAGTAGTATAGTATTTTTTAGGTGGGAGAAAAGATTGTATTTACCAGATGGATTAGAAAGGGAAATGATAAATACAGTAACTTGAGTAAAAATTTGAAGCAAAAGGACAGGATGCATTTAAATGGTAAAATACATGGTTAGTCTGGAGCATAAACGATACTGTGGAAGAGAAAACTGAGACTAGATTAAGGCAGCCTTTGGAGCAGTGGTAAACTTGGATGGTAGCAGTGGAAAAGGTACAAGGAGAAAAAAGATTTTGAGGAATAAGTAAATTGGTGACCAGCCAGTTAGTTATAGAATCCAGGAATATGGAAGATCTGTCAAAGATGATTCCAAGATTTTAAGAATGGTAATTGATGGCCTCATTTATAGGAACAGAGAGATTAGAAGAGATGATTTTGAGAAAATGAGGCACATTGAGTTCAAGATGATAGTACAGTATTAGAGTGGAACTGTGGTTTTAACACTTTAAAAAATAAGATTTTAAAATATAAATTTGGAAGTTATACATGTAGAGAATAGTTAAAACTTTAAGAATAGGTAAAAATCCCTTTAAAAAGAATAGAACAAATAAATAGAAAAGATGGGGGATAAATATTCATGTGCATTTACCAGGCATTTTCACTTTAACTCATTTGATCTTTTCAGTAGCATTTTGAATTATTATAACCCTGGTCTTATAGATGAAGAAAACAAGGCCTAATCAAATTAATCATTAAGCAATTTAGGCATAAGAGATCATGATTCCAATTTAAGTCTTTCTCTAACTTCAGTACCTACTCTAAGGGGTCAAGAAGTAAACCTAAGGAATAGAAAAACTCATGTTAAAAGACAGATGAGATTAGTAAGAAGCCATCTGAAAGACATTGGGAGAACCAAGGTGATATAACTACTATGGAAGCTGAGGTTTGAGAGGATTTCAGAGAATATTTAATCACTGTTTTCAAATTCATAGAGTTCATGAATACAGATTTATACGGGACCATGAATCTGATATGTGGTTCTGCTTTTTGCTTTCCTGAACCGTAGTCCAAACTCTTAGTTGCAGTGGTCCACATTAGGCAAATAATTGTATTCTGTTGCTTTAAAGAGGAGAAAGAGAGAGGCTACATAAAATGGATGGGACTGTAGGTAGGAGAAGGTAGCATCTAACGAAAAATTCACAGCCAAATACGCTTTTTAGAGTTCTAGCTGGTTTTTTGGTGCCTCTAATTTATAGTCACATATAGGACTCTTCAAGACTTTTGAAGGTAAAGTAATTTTCTCTCCATTTAACATCATCACCCCAATAAATTTCCCTTTATTATTTTAACTTAGCTAAGCTAGGCAAGATGACTCTGTTACATTGACATCTGTGATAATGGTTAGTACTTCAGATTCTGCTGCTTACTTCGTAATATTGATTATGTTATATAACCTCTCTGTGTTTCCATTTCCTCTTCTATGAAATAGATATAACAACTTCCATAGGGTTTGTAAAGATTAAATGAGTTTAAATGAGTTTTTAAAGGGAAAATGCTTACAACAGCCTCTAGTACTTAGTAAGTACTCAATAATAATTGATGTTGATGTCACTTATTGGCAAATGCAAGACTGTATTTATCCCTTTCTGTACCTTTCTTTACTTTTCCAGTTTTTCCTTTGGTGGGAAGGGAAACTTTTTATTTTTACTTATTAGGTTAAGTGTTTAATGTGAGCAGAGAGTTAAAGCTCTGAACAGAAGGGTTAAAACATGCTTGGATTTAGAAAACATCTCACTGTAAAGAGCAGTGGGTACTGGTGTTGACGTCTCTCCATAACACTGGTATAGTAATCATTAATGCTGAAGGGTACTTCAGTGTGAATTCATATGACTTCCAGTGAAATCTGGTTTCATATTCAAACTAAAACAATTGATATGTGTATAATGTTCCCTTCCTTGTTTAATTTAAAAGAACCTCCTTCCAAAAAGTATGAATAAATAAGTATGTTGTCATATTATTATTCTATGATGAGATGCTTAGAATTATGATAAAGTTATACATTCAGTGCACAGTGGACTTTTCCATTTTAGCATTTGTTACAGATATAAGTATTAAATGATTTAACAATGTAGTTTAGCATAAAGGGTATATAATAACACTGTGGATTCAAATCCAGGACTGTCTGAATTTGAATCCCAACTGACACTAAGTTCTCTGTCTTTGGGCAAGTAATTTAACCTCACTTTTTCTCATGTTTCTCATCAGTTAAAAGAAGTAATAATAGTATCTACTTCATAGGGTTATTGTGAGGATTAAATGAGTAAAATACTTTGAACAGTTTCATATCATTAGTGCTTAGTCATTGTTAACTTAGCAGAGTGTGTATCTATTACCTATGCTTATACCATTATTATGTGCTCACAGTTAGATATACAAAACTTTAAAGTGGTCTTTATTACCAAGAGTGTACATAATTTTGAGTTCCTGTATAAAAAGATGTGTTAGAGCTACTAAGTCTAAAATACACCTGTGCCCAGAAACACATGACAACTAAGAGCAAAAGAGTTCACACTGTATCAGTGGTGTTCTACCTGTTTTTATATTGTTAACTTAAATCAGAAAAATAAATTGTAGTCACCACCTTCTATTTCCCTTATAGTAATCTTCTGTTATAGGTCTGTACAATTATAAAATAGGAAATAAATTGGGAAACCTATGTATATTTCTCCTTCAATATTTAAGTTAATTATTTCTCTCAACTAAATTTTTTTCCAGTTAGGTAGCACAATAAAAGCTTTACTATTTTTCGTTAGCTGTTCATTAATTCCTTTCTTAAAAGGCTCAATATTGCCAATCGCTTTATAAATCTGTTAATTTACTGTCTGTTTACATATCAGGGGACATAGTTTACCTTAAAAGTTATAATTGAATACAATAAAAGGTTTTATTATAGGTATTATTACCAAATAATTCTACATCTTTTATTAAGAGCAAAATAGATTTTTTCAGCCTTGAGGCTCCTCTAAGAACTTAAAGCTCTGATTTAGTACAGTTTAAATTATATTTGAAATGCTAAATTCAGAAAAGGAGTCAGTATTGACAATCACTTTATAAATCTGTTAATTTTACTGTCTGTTTACATTTCAGGGGACATGGTTTAACCTAACATAATTGAATCTGTACAATAATAAAAGTTTTTATTATGGGTGTTATTAGCAAACAAGTCTACATATCCTTTATTAAGAGCAAAATAGAAAATAGCTCAAACCAAATTGCAGTGGGAGATGTTGTGTTGTAACAATAGGAATGTAAGACTGATTCTCTACCATGTTTTTTTAAGCTCCTTAGCACAGTTTGATAAAGTAAAACTGCAACATTTTTAATTGCTTGAGTCTGCTTTACTTTAGAATTGGTGGGAAATAGCTGGATTGCCCAGACTTTCCAGAGAAAAGAAGAGAAATAGCAGTATTCCCATAGGAGTAGTGGAGACTTAGATGACATAACCACCACCATTTATGAGACCCTAATAATCCTAAAGCTGAAAATTTGTCAATTTTTTTCTTGGTGAATTCCCCATGATGGCCTGTTATCAATGTAGCTGATTTTATTCTTTCGTATGTGAAAGAGAACTAAACATTAGAAGCTTAAAAAAAGGTTAAGACTGTGGTTGAAAGTGACATGTGTCTTTTTCTATATTTTCATTCTCTCTGTACCCTAAATATTTTTTGTTATCCAGAGATCAATACATTTTTAAAATATATATTTATTCCATTTTAGTGTGCCTTATAATACAGATTATGCTATGAAAATGTTATTATAACTTGCAGTATAAATGTTCTGCTACTTAAATAAACGAGAATCAAATAAAATTGACTTTCTAGTAATGTTTATTATTAGGTCACTCTCAAACTAGATTGACCATTTAAGACAAAGATCAGCATACACTATTCCTTATAAAATTTTTCTTAAAGGAACAGATAGTAAATAATTAGGCTTTGTAGGTTAATGCAAAATCAAGGATATTAAGTTTTTATTTAACCATTTAAAATGTAACTATTTAAAAATGTAAAAGCCATTCTCAGCTCATTAGTCATAAAAATTTAAAAAAAGGCAGATGGCCAAGTTTGGCCTGCAAGCGATAGCTTACCAGCCCTTGATTTATGATAGAGAGAATTCTTAGCTATTTACCCTTCATATTTTGAGGTGATGTAAATCAGTGATTACAATATATGTTAATTATGTATTTCTATGTAATATTGTTGACAATAAATTTGATTAACAAATTTTTTCTCCAAAATATTTTAAAAACAAACATTAGTCCTTCCTCAAATAAATTACTAAGCATTCCAAATTTTATAGAATTTAATTTCATGATATTTACATTAATGGGAAATCAGGAAGATGGGTTCTAGGGGGCTCTTCAAGATAACTTTAGAATATTATGAAAGCATAGATAGAGATATGAAAATTTATATCAATTCATGAATGAGAAACAATAAATTTGCTAGCAAGAGAAGAGAAAAAAAGAAACTACATGATAATATGAAGAGAAACTGGTTGTGTTTTATGAATATGTAAAAAATTCAGACTGCACCCTCTCTCGCCTCTCCGCCGGCAGCCAGTCCGCGCCACCGCAGCTGCCCAGCCCTCCGCCACCTTCTGCAGTCATGTCCACCAGGTCCGCATCCTCCTCCTCCCACCATCGGATGTTCAGCAGCCCAGGCACCGCCAGCTGGCTGAGCTCCAGCTGGAGCTGTGTGACCACGTCCACCCGCACTTAGCCTGAGCAGCGCGCTGCGCCTCAGCACCGCGGCGTATGTGCCACGTGCTCCTCGGTCGTGCGCCTGCGGAGCAGTGTCCCCAGCGTGCGGCTGCTGCAGGACGTGGTAGTCTCACAGGCCGACGTCATCAACACCAAGTTCAAGAACATCTGCGTCAACGAGGAGGTGGAGCTGCAGGAGCTGAATGACCACTTCGCCAACTACAACTACGTCGACAAGGTACGTTTCCTGGAGCAGCAGAACAAGATCCTGCAGGCCGAGCTCAAGCAACTCAAGGGCCAGGGCAAGTCACGCCTGGGGGACCTCTACCAGGAGGAGATGCCAGAGCTGCGAGGTGGAGCGCAACTATCTGGCCTAGGACATCGAGGCTCCGGGAGAAGTTGCAGGAGGAGATGCTTCAAAGAGAGGAAGCTGAGAGCACCCTTCAGTCCTTCAGACAGGATGTTGACAGTGCTTCTTTGACACGTCTTGACCTTGAGCGTGACATGGAATCCTTGCAAGAAGAGATTGCCCTTTTGAGAAACTATGGTGAAGAAATCCAGGAGTTGCAGGCCCAGATTTAGGAATAGTTTGTCCAAATTGACATGGATGTTTCTAAGCCTGATCTCACCACTGCGGTATGAAAGTGTGGCTGCCAAGAACCTTCAGGAGGCTGAGAAATGGTACAAGTCTGTTTGCTGACCTCTCTGAGGCTGCTAACCACAACAAAGACCTGCACCAGGCAAGCAGGAGTCAAATGAGTGCCAGCGACAGGTGCATTGCCTCACCTGTGAAGCAGGTGTGCTTAAAGGAACAGTCTCTGGAACACCAGATGCATGAAATGGAAGAGAACTTTGCTATTGAAGCTGCTAACTTCTTAAGACACCATTGGCTGTCTGCAGGATGAGATTCAGAACATGAAGGAAGAAATGGTTTGTCACCTTCATGAATACCAAGGCCTGCTGAATGTTAAGATGGCTCTTGACATTGAGATTGCCACCTACAGAAAGCTGGAGGAAGACGATTGCTCTGCCTTTTCCAACCTTTTCTTCCATGAACCTGAGGGAAAACAATGTGGATTCACTCCCTCCCAAAAAGGACACACACTCAAACAAGACGTTTCTGATTATAGAGATGGACAGGTCATCAGTGAAATTTCTCAGCATCACAATGCTCTGGAGTCAAAATTGCAAACACTTGGTGCAGCAATATATTACCAGCAACAATAAATAAGAAATTGATTTCTTAAAGAAACAGCTTTCAAGTGCCTTTTATTCGGTTTTTCAGGAGCACAAGATAGATTTGGAATAGAAATAAGTTCTAGCTTTTAAGAACCAACACTCCTAAAAGATTCAGAAAAAAGTTTACAACAATCTAGTTTATGAAGAACACTTGTGTTAGAATACTTTTTAAAAAGTATTCTTGAAAACCATTCAAACTCCTTTTTTCCAACAAGTATCTGACCAATATGTTTCTGCTTCAATCTTTGGAAAACTCAAAAAACAAAATTCAGCAAAGTTTGGAATCATGGACTATTCAGAATTTCAAAGCATTAGCTACAATAACTTATTGCATAGGAGAACGATTGGAGGGACTGTTCTTTATAAAATTTTGGAAAATAAGCCAGCACAACCCACTTATAGTAGCAGAACCAGATAGAGACAAAATATGCACAGATAGGAGCTGGGGCTAGGCCTAAACATAAGTAGTGCAAGGAAGTCTAGTTGCTTGAGAAGAATATGGTATTAGTAGATCTCTCTGCTCATTCTTTTAGGTAATCTAATACATTCCAATGACTTTAAAATATCATCCATATGTTGATATTAGGAACTCAGAACTCCTATGAGCTCCCAGCTATTACTACTAAATCCAGCCATCTTGTCGACGGCTCTATGTAGATCATATCATATAAAGGACTAGGTATTGAGGAAGAGAAAAAACAGATTTGGGTGCCTATCATAATGTCTCGCATGTTAAAGTTACCCGATAAATACTTAATTGGTTTCAGAATTTTAAAATGGGAGAAGCATTAGTTCCCTATTAGTTTTATGTGTGTGTATTTGTTTTAATGAAGGTGTATGTGCGTATATATGTGTGTGTGTGTGTATGTGTGTGTATTTATACACACACACACATACATTCATACATACAAATGATTTTTTTAAAAATCAAATTGTACGGCAGGACTTGAAATGAAAAGGTACAGTTCCCAGCCTCATCCTTTCTCATTCTTAATTCCACTTCTCTGGGGGACAATCACATAAACACTTTGGCTGTTTCTTCTTTTGTTTAACTCTATCTCTAAATTATGATGCTTCTGCTGAAATTTCTTGATTCAAATATAGCTAATGAAACATTAAGCTTATTTACATTGGTCCCACCTTTCTTCCTGTCATAATTATGTCACTATGTTTTGTTTTATTGGTTATAGCCATAAATACTCTATTTTTTATTTCTGTATTTCTTGTCCCATCAGGTCTAAGACAGTATTCTTGATTTCCACTTTGTAAGAGATGTTAGCTCTCTCACCCTACACAGTTTCTGAAGAGGAGTTAGACATCAAATTGTTGGCCCTTGTATGTAACATATTGTTTTTCTCAGGCTAAGGCTTTAAAGATTTTCTTTTTCTTTGATTTTTAGCAGTTTGACTCTGTCACACCTAATGTGGTTCTGTTTATATTTATCCTATATAGGGTTTTTGGCTTCTTAATCATGAAAATTTGTCTGTTACAGATTTGAGACATTAGCCGTTATTTCTTCAGATATTCTTTTCTTCAAATATTTCTTCTTCTGAGACCCTAAATGCATGTATATTAGGCCTCTGGATATCATCTCACAGGTTCTGAGGTTTATTTCTTTTGTTCTCTGTAATCTTCATTCATCTCTTTTCAAATTCACTGACTTTTATGTCATTTTTAAGTATTTTCAGTTTACTGTATACTATACACGTGTGTGTGTACATACGTATGTACACATGCTATATCTGTCCTTTAAATTGTCATGTTTAAATATTTAAATATGCTGTTAAACACATCCATTGACTTCTTATTTTGGCTATTATGCTTTTCAGTTGTAGAATTTCCATTTGGTTCTTTTTCTAGTTTCTATTTCTCTGCTGAGATTTCCTCCCCTTTTTTAATTAAGAGAACATATCATATCCCTTTACCTCACTGAAAATAGTTATAATAACTGCTCTAAATTATTCATCAGCTAATTACAATATCTGGAGTGTTTCAGGATTGGTGTCATCTTTTCTCTTGATAATGGGTCATATTTTCCTGATTCTTTGTAAATTGAGTAATTTTGTATTGTATCCTGGACATTTTATTTGGTAGGTACTCTGGATTTTGTCATATTTCTTCAAAGAGTATTAATATTTTTCTTTTAGAAAGCTATTGACTTGGTTTACTCAATGGAAAACTGCCTCTTAGCCATCAGTTCAGTTCACTTCAGTTGTTATTGTTAGTCGATCTGCCCCATGCATGGTTCAGGAATCAGCCAGAAGTGGGAGCAGAGTTTAAACACAGAATCTGGGCTACCTGCTATGGCTGTCTCTCTCTTTTTTGGAAATCCTTCTCTTACTTTTCAGTGACTGTTGTTGCCTTTTTGCCACAAGCACTGCACTGCGCTGTCTTTTGATACTTCAGATTAGAAAAACTGTAGGTTTTCTCTTAGAGTTTTAATGACCTCATACAGTGCCGACTGGTCTGCTTATAGGCCAAAAGCCTCCTGAAAATGGGAAGCTCATCCCAGTCTGCTCTTTTCTTGTAATTGTCAGCTCTCCTCTAGAATCTGTCTATTGTGGTCAATCTCCAGGGCCATATAGTAGTTGTTTTTTTTAATGTTCTGTCTAGAGTTTAGAGTTTATAGAGTCAATAGTGAAGGATCCATCTGGTAGAGAAGCTAACTTGTCTGTACAGAAGCAGAACCTCCCCCAATAGGATTTTGAGATTTTCATCTTACATAAATACTGACAGTTTCTCAGAGGTTATTTGTTTCTGCCCATAGAAACATTTATGTATTTGGTAGTTGATGTTTAGCTTTAGTGCCAAATTTTATAGAAACTCTGACTTTAGTGTTCTTCCCTTACTATTTATTGTTCCATACTTATGTGTTTCCGCTTTACCATACATCCAGTGAGGTAGATTATTAAAATGACAGTAATTATAAGAAAAATTAACAAATTTTTAAATTTGAGATTTAGTCTTTTGCTTCCATTTCTCTTTACTGTATTCTGTAACATTGCTTCTACCTCCACCCTACTACTGAGATTTTTTTTTTCAAATTTAAAGAAATATGGTGAATAGAGCAATGTGTTTTATTAGTTTAAAAACCAGAAATGGAAGGTGTCTAATGAAAACTCTTAAGAAAAGAAAGACCTCTGAGCTAAATCAGATTTTGCATATTTATAGACCACACTCCTATTAACATACAACTAAGAAGAGTAAAACAAATAGTATTTCATGCTTTTGTGAATTTAAGGAAAGCCAGAAATAAAATTCCTGCTTCTACCTCTAAATCAAAGCCTTACCTGGTACAACAATAGTTCTATTCTTCCAGTTAACTCTATTTTTTCATGGCTTTCTTTCCATCAGAGTAGGCAACTCATCTTTCCATACTGTGTTCTTCTCAGGAGTTAATTATTCATCTTCTTAGTTTCTTCCCTGTTCCTTCCCAATCAGATGATCCCAGGATTTCAGGGAGATGAAAATCAATTTATCCTCTTACAAAGCCTGGGAGTTGCTGACAGATATTCTAAGGTTAGAGAGGTGTTGTGATTCTTTACATTTTAGTCGGTGGTTGAAGTGTTCTCTGTTGTGAGTTCTTTTATTATAAGATTAGTAGCAACTGCACATTCCAAAAACAAACCAGAAAATTAATCGTCCTTCACACTTAATCATTGAAAATGTCTCACTAGTCATTTTGTCCATTGGACAAAGACTTAATTTGCTATTACTCTCCCCTTCTAGGGTTTCATTGCAGTCTGCCACAATGTTTATGTTTATGCAGATTGCAGCAGTTCTCTGCCTCCCACATCAACAGCCTAGGATCTCCTTAATTTTACTTTTTTGAAGTTTTGAAAAAGAAAAAAAGAGGTTTTAATTTCCTCTCCTAATTGTTAACTTTTTGCTTTCTTCCTTAATCCTAGACCTTTTGGGTCTGCCTTGGAGAAATCACTTTGGAGTTGTCAGTAAATGACAGCTGACTTATTTACATGCTAATATCAAAGGTTACTTCTCTCTCAGTTCTTAGGTAAGTGTAAAACTCTTTTTACCCAAGGAATTTTATGTTATCATACATAATATATTTTCAGCCATTATTGATAGCTAATGCAAAATGGAAAACAGAAATGTGATGGCATTATATATCATTCTCAAAACACTGTTCTAAGGTGATTAGTCCCTGCCTTCAGAGAGTTTATACTCTAGTAAGGTTTGATAATTCAGACACAGTAATAGTGGTCTGTATAAAATTTATACTTCAGATTTATAACACCAGAATCCTGGGTCCAATGTTATATAACCTAAGATACTTTTAAATCAGTTGGTAAAATGTTCAAAAAGGAATGAGCTACTAGTTTCCTCATATTTTAAGTACCTCTTCTCCATCATACTGTACCTTTCCCCATTCCACGTACAGGAAGATCTGTGCTAGTACTCTTGTTAATGACACAGATTCTACTAAATAGAATAACTTCATCCATTAAATCCACTATCCTTTTGGGCACAATGGATAGGGAGACAGAACTGAGGCAAGATGTATGAGTAGATTACTTCCTGCAGTGTGAAGTCATAAATCATCCCCTCTAGATGCCAAATATTCTGATTAGCATCTTAAAATTTACTTTGTCTGCATCTATGTTCCTCCATTACCTATCACATCATCATCATCATCATCATCATCATCATCATCATCTGCTAATAACAACAATCTGGTGTTGAGCACATTTATGTGCAAGGCACTATGCTAATTCCTTTACAAAGATGAATTTATTTAAATTGTTAGAATAACCGTGAGAGGAAAATGGCATATTATTATGTGATTGCATAGGCCACTTAGTTTAGAGATGTATGGAGCATCTATTGTGTGCATTATGGTTGATCCATAAATTCAAGATCCATATTTTAGTTTCTGTCCCAGGGGTAGCTCAGTCTGTGGCCTTTAGTAGCACATTATGCTTCAGCTGCCTATTTCCAAAGAATAATAAATATTAATATCTTTCTTTTAGCTTTATACTTTTTAAATTTAATCTTTTTAACAACTCTAAGAGGGAGATATGTCTCACATTTTAAAGATGTGGAATCTATCTAGGCTTAGAAAAGTTAATAATTTTTCGAAGGCCATGTAATATAGGCATATAATACAAGTCTCACTTTAAAGCCCTTTCTTTTAACCACTATATTCTTTTCTTTATCCTATTTCTTTCCTCCTACTTTTTCATAGGCATTTGATGAGAAGATATGAATTACAGATGTAATAGATAAGATACATTTTTTCCTGTAATTTGGGAGAGATGAGGGCATATTAACTAATTTTTAGAACATATACACTCATACGTGTCTGCTCTGTATTATTTTACAAATTACATATATAAATATGTCATGTTTATAAGTTGCATACATAAAATTTATTTCAGACTTTTTATATTTTGAGGAGGTGAGAATTTTAAAGGGAAAACTTTGGCCAATATTCAGGTTCATGTTAGGGATATACCTCTTCTCAGGTATCATACTGTCAACTTCACATAAAATGGTGCTCCATGAATTCACTTGCCACTTTTAGGTTCTCTGTATTCCTTTCAAAAGCCATATATTAAAAAGAGAGGTCATCAGTCATTTTTAGCTGTTTTTGTTGGCATTACTATTTTATATAAAATAATAGGAAAGGCTATATACTCTGAAATTTTAACAGAGGTAGGATTCTGATTTTTTTAATTGTGTTATATTTGCTTCTTGTATTTTCCAATTTTTCTATGATGAAACATGTTTATGTAATATTTTAAATTTAAATGTAGTTATATTACATAGCTACTTTAAAACTCAGAAGTTGGCCTGACAAATGTATTAAATTCCTTATATCAGTAAACTAATAATCACACATAGGTCAACATGTCCAAAATTTTGAAATTTGGAACTCCTTTTTATATTATCAGAAATCTAGTGCTGCTTCAGATGTATGGAAATGAAACCTAATACCATTAAACTAATTGGCATCTGAGTATTGTGTTAGAATATTTAAAAGGCTTTTCTGAACTCAGATTATTGATTTGTATCTGCAAAGATATTAAAATAGGTAATTGAAATCTACACTGCCTTATTTTATCTCATATACCCTGAGTTTTGCCATTCACTGCTGCAAAGAGATGACATTTACAACAATGAGTTGTACAGTACATAATTTGCCGTTTTCTTTGTAATAACATATATGAGTAAACAAAGATTTAAATCTCAATTTCTTCCTAAAATGAGAATCTATATTTAATTTATTCAAAATTCCATTGAAGTTAGTGTTGTAGGAATGTTCTAAAAGTTTTCGCAGTCATTCTTTGGAATAACTTTCTTTGAAGCACTGTATCTTCTCCATTTTTGTTGCTTGTTTGGTCTCTCCGTATGTCAGTGTGTCTAGCATATCCTTTTGTCTAGCATATCATGTAATACAACATAATTACATGAAAATAGAACTACATGGGAGGAACAGACTTACTCTTGAGTTACCTTTATTATGGCTTAGAATCACCAGTTCTCTTAGATCTTAATCACTAAATTTATGAAAGATATAAACAGATTATTTATAGCTCCAAAAATATATAGATAAACATAGTTAGTTAATTCTGTGCCCCACAGTGTCATAAGCTTTACTAAGGCTACAGCAATATGTAAGACAAAGGTTCTGCCTTTTGTCTGCCACATTGTGAATAATAAACATCTGGAAAAGGCAAATTAAAACTCCATAAGATAACTCTTCTTCCCACTATGATGGAGTAACCAGTACTGGACTTCCCCTCCACTAGAAACAACTGTTTTCAGACCCTGGACAATTGATAGCATGGTAATGTGATCCCTGAGAAAAAGGTTGGGAGACAAAACTTGGTGATTCTTGAGTCTATTTCTTCCTCCAGCACAAAAGTCACAGAGAGGTCTCACGTTGGGATGGTGGAGATACAAAATTGAAGCAGCCTGCATTGCTGCGTTGCTGCATAAAGGACAGCTGTCCTGGAAGGCTGCCCAGCCTTGCCGGGTGAACTAGAAATAGACCCTTGTTGTGTTAAGCCACTGAGATTTTTAAGGTTGTTTGTTATGACAGCATAGTCTGACCGTATTCTGACTAATGAAATAGCTACAGTGTTACTCCCTTTTCATTTATCTTTCAATCTTTCTGAATATGTCAAGAAGAAAATCTTAATGTGGTGCTAATACTAGCTAATCCTCCTTTTGAACAAAGAGAGAAGCGTTTAGCTTCAGAACCATTTGAAGGTATTTAGAATTAATGTTCTAGTCAATCACATGTAGCATGTGATACTGATTTTCCAGTTTGACTAGTATATAGTTTCTTTTAAAGTAAATTTATTTAAATAAAAACATAAAATCTAAAGAAAATATTAGGTAAAAATATGGTTTTAAGGAAGTATGACAAAAATCTTGAAGATACTATGCCAATGAATTAAATTTGAGAAGTGGTGCACCAAACTATGGCTCACTTAGGGCAACTCTTGATTTAATCCTCTATGTCTTGTCCATTCTTTGTTGATTTGTGAGCAAAGTATTAAGGCAACTGCATTTAAATTGGTATCTAGTCTGAACTTCTCCCCTAATTTTCTGATAGAGTTTGTAAAAGAGCTCTATTATTTCCTCTTTAAATATTTGATAGAATTCACCATTCATGCCATCTGGGACTTGGCTTTCTTTATAGGAAGCTGTTTAATTCCTAATTCAATTTCCTTACATGTTATGAATCTATTTAGATTTTCCACTTCTTAATGAATCAGTTTTGATCATTTATGTATTTCTGGGAATTTGTTCATTTAATCTAAGCTGTTTTAATTTGTTGACATAAAGTTGTTGATAATATTCCCTTGTAATACTTTTCATTTCTGTAGAGTTTATAGTGATGTCTCCTCTTTCATTTGTAATTTTGGTAAGATGTCTTTACTGTTTTTCTTGGTCAGTTTAGTTTAAGATTTTTCAATTTTGTTCATCTTTTCAAAGAATTAAATTCTGACTTCATTGCTGTCTTCAATTGCATTCTGTCTAATCTTTATTATTTCTTGCTTCTGCTCAATTTTATGTTTAGTTTGCTCTTTTTTAACTTTTTAAAAGCTTAAGCTGAGCATATTTTTCTCTAGTAACTTTTCAACTGTTGTAATCATAAAACCCTCACTGAAATGTAAAAAAGGTAAATTAGCAATTCTCTCAAAACTAGGTTCTTAAAATAATCTGATAATTATGATTTTAATAAAAAATTAATATTTATTGACTTTGTACCAAGTTGAGAGGCATTCTGAAGTACATATTTCTCTTCTTTACATCCTATAGCCCCCAATTTGTACCTTTTTCATGGCACTTAGCTTTCTCTGCTTTGTATCATAGCTGTTCATATTCTCTCCTATCCCCATGTTGAGTCCCTTCAGGTCAGAAACTGCCTTAATCATGTTTTAATCTGCTGAAGCATCTAGTACTGTGCTCTGCACAGGGTAGGAACACAGTAGCATTTATTGAATTGAATAGAAGACCTCTCATACATTTTATAGAATTGGTTTACAAATGGTTATGTGTAGTTTTCTAACAAAATCTCCCTTTAAAAGTATCAGTTTTTATATGTGAAAATTTCATTTAGCATTAATGAGGTTTTCTTTAAATTAATGAATTTTTTTTTATGTTGACATTGGTTAACAAAATCCAATGAGTTTCAGCTGTACCCTTTAACAGTAAGGCATATATATATTTACACTATGTGTTCACCTCCCATAGTTAGATTTTTTTCTGTTACCACATATTTGATCCCTTTTACCCCATCTACCACCCCCTCCATCTTCCCCTACCCTCTGGTTGTGTTTTTTACAAGATTATTTAAATAAGGGGATACCTTAAAGATGAAAAATGAAACAGGAAGAAATTAGATTTATAATTATATTAGAGTTTTCTGCACTGTGTGTCTGTATATAAGTTTATACCTCTCAACTATGACTTCTGATGAAGAAAGTACAAGTAAAGAAAGCATCTAGCCCTTGATATCATAACCTCTTTATTTTGGTCATTAGAGAACTTTATGAATGTATGAACCCATTGCTTTGAAGTTATTACGTACAAAAAATAAACATGCCAATGACCTTCTCAAATTCCATTTTTTTGTTTATTATTTCTCTCTAGCAGTTTGCTGTCACTGTTAGTGAATAGTTCCATTCTTTGTTGAATTAATTACAAATTAATAATTTTTAATGACATTCCAATTATTTGGATTTGTTATTTTAGGAAGTTAGTATTGTAAGCTTTTAGGTGGTAGGTACTTCCTTTAAA
Organism: Eidolon dupreanum; assembly: GCA_028627145.1. Classification (NCBI taxonomy): domain Eukaryota; kingdom Metazoa; phylum Chordata; class Mammalia; order Chiroptera; family Pteropodidae; genus Eidolon; species Eidolon dupreanum. The sequence continues at coordinate 97,798,233 of CM053506.1, forward strand.
AGAACTTATTTCAGTACTCATATTACTAAATTTTCATCAGACTGAAAGTCAGTTTTCTTTTACACTTGTATAGTTTCTGTATCTTTGTGTTATGTTCAGTCAAACCCCTTCTTTTTAGTGGGACCATAATGCCATAAGTTGATGCTGATCTGCTAGCTACCTTTCAGTTTTTTTAAATGGATATAGTTGCTGTTAGTCTTGAAAATGGTAAGACTATGTAATGTTGCTTTTTCTGCTCAGGTAGAATGAATTCTGATATCCTTTCTAAAGCTGTTCACTGTGATCAGTAGAGATAGGAAAGGTTCATATGAGAGCCCATCATGGCTTACACGGTAACTGAGGTTTGTGTTGGTAAACATCGTTGACTTTGGATAGTTTGGAAGGATGCTATTACCACCAGTCTCCAAATTTTAAACCCACAATAGATTGGGGTTTAAGGAGGAGGAAATAAAGAGTGTCACAAATGATATCTCTCCTTCTATACTTCTTTTCCCCCCTCACTCCAAGAAATTCATGGTACCCAAAGGTTCATTTTCAAATAAATGTTTAGAAATAAAATGTTATGAATATTGTAAGATTCTACCTATGAAAGCTCTGTTAAAAGCTTTTTAAAATACAGTTTTCTCTTTCAGATAAACTTTCCACTGTTTCTTTATTTCTTTACTAATTCTGTGGTTCAAATCTTTTTTTCCCTATGTTTTACTCCTAAGATTTTTATAAGTTCAATTCTTACATTTAGGTCTTTATCCATTTTGAGTTGATTTTTTATATGATATAAAATAAAGGTCCAATTTCATTCTTTTGCATTGCTCTCATCTCAATTTTTAAAAAGTAATTTGTGCTATCATTGTTCTTGTCATCCCCTATGGTGTAGGTATTATTATTAACCCCAAGTAACTGATAAGAAAACAGGCACAGGAAGTTTCTCACAGCTAGGAAAAAGTGGAAGAGCCGAGAGTCTAAGTTAGGCTTTCTGGAATCAGAGCCCAGATCCTGAATCCCTAAGCTCCCTAACCTTCACTCTTGTGCTGTGCTATGCTGCCTCTCCATACTATGTCTTGAAGCCACTTGCTTACTTGAAGCCACAGCCCTCCCCTCTTATCTTAATAAACTCGTGGATGAGCTTTATCACCATATCCAGGCACTGTGCCTAGTACTTTACGTGCTTGAAATTGCAGTCCCCACAACAATCTTATGCCTCTGTGAGAAAACTGAGGCTTGGTAAGGCTAAGTAAGGTGCTCAGTTTCCTACTACTGATAAGTACTAGAGCCAAGACCTAAATCTTCTCAATGACTAATCCTATACTGTGAACCCACATGCATCCTTCCTCTCAACGTCTGTCAGATTCCCAAACTCAAGTCTCCTATAGCATAAGAATCATGTTCCCAGTGTTGGTTCAGATCAGTTCTCAGAGCCATAGTTTCCTGTTATCTCTTATATCACAATAAAATCCTGGTTCGGTTTTAGAGTCCTTTTAACCATCTCATTTCAACCAGTTTTTTGTTTGTTTGTTTGTTTTTGCTATCTGGTAAACCCTTTTGACATAGAATTCTCTTACCCATCTGAATCAGCTTATATACCTTTTTTTTTTTTTTTTTACAATGAAGTATATTAAAATTCAAGGCTTCCAAATAATATATCATGTCCCATCTTCCAAGTTGGCCTTTTATCTTCTCTACCAAGCAGCATTAAGACTATTGAATAAACCTGTCATGCCTGTGATTGTACCTTCTGTGTTTGATTGACTTATAGATAACACTAGTTTTCTATAACTTGGATCAGAGCAACATAATCTAACTTATAAAATAATTCAAATTCATTAATAGACATATAAAGTGTCCCATAGAGGAAGGAGAGATAAAGGTAGAAAAAACAAATTTAATGTCCACTACAAGCTATAAAGATAACCGCAGTTGGAATTCCCTGAGAAGGGAAAACAGAAATCTGCATGGCACTGAGCTTCACAGATCTCTAGGATCCTGATTTTTCCCCCTGACTTCATCTCATAATTCTTGTACATTCCTCAGATCTCTCTCAGTTTCTCCTGCTATCCTTTAATTTCTTCCTTACATATCTCCCTTCAGTTGCTGATTTCTGTCTGTCCACTAGCCCCAAATTTTATTATGAACATTATTATTAAGATTTTTAGATATATAAAGTCCCTTGAGCAGGGACCAGTTCTCTCTTTGTCAGAACTCAGCAGGTAAAATAGTTATTCTGCTGCCATGACAATGTATTAATAAAATTCTAGTAAAGGGCCTAAGAGCTTTCAGACTTAAATAATAATAATTTCTCCTATACTAAGAAATATTGGATAAATGTTTCATTATTTTAGAATCAATTGGTGAGATTATGATGAAAGAGATTCCAATATTGGCTATTAGTAGCCTGCAGATATGCATATAAATCACTTGAGATCTTCATTTGTGATAGGGATTTTCAAAAATAGGCTCAGGTATTGCACTCTTAGCAGAGGTGAGAGTTCTGCTATTTCCAAGCTTACTTTTGGTAGAAAACTGTACTGTTATCACCCTTAGCTTTTGTTGCCATAGAGATAGTAATGGGCTTCTGGTGTTTTCTTTTTTTAAATATACACTTAAAATATACATATATGCTCTAGGATTTTAAGTGTGAATTAGTTGTCTATAGGTTTTTAATATTGGCACATTTCAAAAGTATTTTCTGTATTTTTTAATACCTTATTATTTTTACCCTCCAAAGAAAGTAGAGAATTCTGGCCATTATAATGACTAAGTTTTATATTAGTTTTTACTGGGTCTTTTAGGAATAACTTAGAGTCCCTTGTGGATCAATAATGGATGAGGATTTCGAAGAACAAGCAGAAACTTTTGAAAAAAAGTAACGTAATTTTAAGCACTCAATGTCTTGAACACCTATAATTATAACACTAATATGAATTGCATACAAATCAATTTCAGATTCAACTGATATTTTTGATACTGTGCTAAATACTTTCACCCTATCATAGTTTACTTAATGGAACTCAGCAAGTACCAAAGCAGTCTTCATAATTTTAACTTTTAATATATTTAACTGATGATTTAAATGTGTATCAGTAGTGTCTTAACATTTCTCCCTGAAGTATTTATCATTAAATAAAATTTATATGAGCTTTCGATAAGTAAAACTTTCAATTTGTGAATTATACCTTATATTTCATTTCTTATAAGAATGAATGGATTTCATGGCATGGATTATTACTGTTCAATAGATCTCATGATTATATATGTGACTAAACACATCTATTTAGCATCTAGTGTCAGACTGGCGTGGCCTAGTTAATATCTGAGTTCACTAGCAGTTTTGATTTCTTACCACAATAGCTGAACAGACAGGTGATTGATTTCCTTATTAAGCTAGGTAAATGAATCCTACTTGTATTTATCACAACTGATTGTGATAGTAGTTACTTCTGAATAAAGAAAACCTTTGATTACAATTATTATAAACAAAATCCTAAAAACGTAGCCCTATACTTTCCTCAGTCAATACCTGTAATTAATGGCAAAGGAAGACAAAGTAGGAAAGCTCTTTGCTTTATAAAGAGAGAGAAAATAGCTAAAGGTTATAAACAATTACAACTTATGCTCATAGTTTTGAATATTAGATTTTAGCTTTTCCAGTTTGCAGTGAGTTTTTAACAAGACCCATCTCCTCTATGAAGAATGCAATTTATTTTTTTTCTGGCACAAAAAATAGGGTAACCTGATCTGAGTCTGACAGAGTGTGTCGTTCATTTAAGTGCTTCCATCTGTTGCCTGCTGTTCCCCTTACTCATGACCCATCTATGTTTCTCTTTCCCTTCTCTTTCCCTCTGTTTCTCTATCCTTTTTCTTCCTTCCTTCCTTCCTTCCTATTCCTCCCTCTCCTTCTCTCTGTGTCTCTTTTTTTTGTCCTTAGCCCCTTTGAGGAAGGCAAAGTTTGTTGAGAGCCCACGAATTCCAGAATCCGAGCTTGGCTCACCAACCCTCACTTCAGCTCAGAAACTGGACGTGGACGCATACTGCCCTGGTAAGCATGCATGCAAAGTGTCTGCTTCGAAAGAGGGAGGTTTGGAACAGGCCCATCCAGCAGAGCAGTATTTTGCATGTTTCCTATTTATAAAAACATACTTGTTACCTCTTTTGTAACTGATCGCATATTTTCCTTATTAGAACATAGTTTTTACTGAACATCCTTTTTTACTATTGATATAATAATGAGTGTAAGTCTTGAAAACAATTTCAAAGGTAATTTTCAAAATAACAAATAATTTTATTAGATAGCTTTCAGGGTGATTTTCATGATTTGAGATACTTGAAGAAATTTTGGCCTTGTGCAAACAGGAATGTTTATAAAGAGATGAATAAAAATGTTCATTCAACGCTACCCCTCTACATACGACCTGTTTTGCCTAATTCCTATTGGATTTTTGGACAGTTATAGAAAGTAGTCGTGATCTCGGAAACATTAAACTTGAATTAGAAAAGAAACATTATAGGTTCCTGATTTGGACTCCTGGACACTCACTTTTAGAAATAACTCTCCTCATGAATGGCCTGTAAGCACATGTGGGAGTTCACTAAACCCTTCTTGTGTGGGAGCCAAACTGAGACAGACTCATTATCAATGCTTAGATTCTTCCAAACTTAGATGGGTTGCCTGGCAACATCCTTTACACTCACTCTACAGCAAGTCTATAGAGCTGTGTCAGAAATGTTCACAGCTCTAGTTGAGTATACAGATCAGAGCTTCAGTAAAGGACCTTAGAAGACTTGGTTTTAGGTCTTTTGTTTATTTCTGCTCATTAAAATTGATGTTAAACCACAGTAAATGCAACCACTACATATTTATAGCACTGGGGATAAGCAGAATAAAGTGATTTCTAGTTCTAGGGAAGATATCAGTAGCTATCCTCTGAAATGTCAGGATAATATACCTTTGAACCCAGATAAAACATGTTAAAAAAAAAAAAAAGGGCAATAGGCAAAAACTTGGGTCTAACCTGATCAGAGACATTCCATTTTTAAGAATCACTTTTGAATATTAAAAGACTTAGTGATTTCACTTTCAAGGTGCAGAACCCTGGGTGTCATCAACTGTAGTAGTTGAATATTCATTTTTAAGTCAATCACAGTTATGTATTAAGAACCAAGGTTTCTTTTTCTAAAAGGAACAAAACAGCTATTTAAATGGCACGGTAGCACGTTTGTTAGAAGAATCCTTTTCATGTTTTGAGGTATTGTCACACTTTTTGGGCAATAGAATATTGTGCTTTGTGTTCGTTCACACAGATTTTGGTGTAAAGAAGTAAAACAAATAAACACACTAATTCCCTTTTCCTGCATTGAGTTTTGGAAGAGAAACCCTTTCCAAGGCGTTTTTTTACTCCCCAGATTTGCAAGTCAGAATGATTGTAAGGGAGACTGAGTTTTCACTTCCTGATTGCCCATCCTTAATATAATCCAGCCATTGTCAAGAAGCCAGGTAGCTGCTGTTTGTTGGAATGCCATGGTGGAATCACTAAGAAAAATCTTATCCTTGTTATTTACGTGTATTTTCCATAAGCATGAATTTTTTCTGAATTGGACTTGAACCAAACTAAACCTCAGTTAAGATTTTCAGAAAGCCATGAAGAAACTAAAACATGTTGCCAAAATGTTAATTGCCATGCTCTGCAGGCTCTTCTTTTCTTATCTGAAGGCAGGTTTAAAGCACAGAAACTTCTTAGTGTTGTGCTCTTTTATAATAAAGTTATTGAACTCTCTGATAATAAGTTTCTACTGAGATAAGAGTTGTGACCTGAGGGTTGAAGCTTCCACATAGTACCAAAAATTAACAATAAATAAATGAATTCAGTACACCGTAAAGCAAACAAATAACTGTCCATTCGTTTTGAATTTCCTTTACATAGCATACGTTAACAGAGTAATGATCATATTTTATTGTATACTCATATAATTATGTAATAATGCAGTTAAAGCTAGTGTTCTGATATCTTCTTGTCCATTATTCATTATCATATGCAAATTTAGGAAAATATATCTCACAGAGGCAACAGTTATAAGCCAGAAGTGAGATCAATGGTTCTCACTTTCTAGCATGCTTCAGAATTACCTGGAAGTCTTGTTCAAACGCAGATTGCTGGGCCCACCCCCAGAGTTTCTGCTTCTGTAAGCCTGGGGTGGGTTGAGAATTTGTTTTTCTAACAAATTCCCAGGTGATGCTGAAACAGCTGGTTGAACTTCCATACTTTGAGAGCCATCTGGGCTGCAGGGCTCCTGCGGGCTGCTTACAGCATTATCCAGTGCTCGTCCAATGAACAGTGCTGGAAGTCTGTAGGGATCATTCTGCTGTTGACTTCTGAGGAGTAATTGGGGATTTTTTTCTGTATTGTCTAAATTTAAACTTTTTAGTGCCTGTATTTCAGGTTGGAAGAATAAAGCTTTTGTGTCTGAGAAATATATATTCTTCTTGTTTTGTTTTTTATACCTGGTTCTATGTACCCATGTCTAGTTTTCAGTGTTGTCCTATATGAAAAGGAAACTGTGGGTCAAACCAGGACTAATCATTGATATTTGGTCTGAAAGTCTAGGGAAAGCAATACCGGGATAAAACTGTTCATCCAGAATATATGCCTAATAAATTGGGAGATTCAGTCTGCACAGCATTAGATTCTAAAATACCTAATTTAAGTTTTACTTTTCTTCAAATCAGATATGTTGTATACAGAAAATGTGAGAAAAATACAAGTAAACAATATGTTTTGGTTCTGCAACTGAAACCATGGAGATGACTGATGATGTTACGTAACTAAACTACTAGGGTAGGGAATGTTAAGTGAATTGTGTTTGATAATCATCTTACAGCAGTGGAAGTTAAGTGACTTGTATAGGGTCACAAGCAGGTCACAAGGATGAGACAGGGCTGTATTCTATTTTTAGGGTAACTAACTAACATCACTGATTTTAATAAAATAATTCCCAAAAGAAGAGAACAAATTCATAACTTTTCTGCCTGTAGTATTACTTATCAGCTGTATGATTTTAGGCAAGTCACTTAGTCTTTTTAAAGCCTTAGTTTCCTCATCTGTAAAAATGGAGGCATAACCTTAAATCAGGTTAATAAATATAAAGCACTTAGCAGAATGCTTGGCTCATAGTAAACGCTCATAAATGTTAATTTTGTTGTTATTATAGTGATAATCCTGAAGTCTGACACAAGGTCTTAAAGTGTTTTCTAAATAATCAGGAAAAAAAGAGATGTTAAGGTTTAGAGTCATTTTTTGTTAAATGTGTCTTATGGTGTTTCGATTCTGACTTTCCCCTTACTAGTCTTTTGATCTTGAATGTGTCATGTAACATCTCTCTGCTTGAATTTCCTGTCACCGCAACATTATATGTAACATGACGTTATTTCTGTAATTTAACAAGTTAAATATGTATTTGTATAGATACATGAATATACATTCATAGGCAAAAATATCTAGAAGAATTCATGAAACTAACATTGGTTACCTAAAGAGAAAGAGAATTGGGATTGTTGGGAAGTCAGGAGCAAGTGGGGCTGGTGAAATAATGCTCATGTTAGCAGTGGTTGTGTCTGAGTAGTGGGGTTACAGGTGGTTTTAATTTTCTTTCTTGGACAGCATATATTAGTGAATGGGAGCTCAAGTTTTGGACTTAGTTCTGGATTTAATTTCTGACTTTGTTGCCTACTAGCTGTGTGACTACATGTAACTTTCATAGCCTTAAATTTTTTATCTGTAAAATTGTGATAAAAAATGTGTGTTTTTAAATGATAGGTATATCTCATAGGGTTGTTAAGATTAAATAAAATAATCTATATGCCAAGTGCTTATTAGCTCAGAAAAAATCATGAGATATTAGCAGTGTTCTTGTTCATCATCACTGCACTTTTCATTTCCTAAAATTTCTACAATGAATTTGTACTGAAAATATTCAGTAATCAGATGCCATCTTAGGTTTTGTTGTTTGTTTTTTTTTTTTTAAATTTTTGTGTTGCACATCATAATAAATAAATAATTTTAAGTGTAGAAATGAACCTTGATACAGATAGCAGGCCAAGTTGACAGTTTTATAGGACTTTTGACTACATGTGCGAGGTTAAGGACCAAAGTCCAGGCCAGTGTTCTAAAAATAGACAGACTTTTTATTCATACCAAATATTTTCAGAGAAATTTGAGATTTATCTTTTTATAATAGAACCTTTTAAATCTTTTTTTAAATGGCACTGTCCTACAAAAGAACAGTGTTATTTAAGATGACAACAAAATTAGAATGTATTTGAAACTCAAGAATGGAAGAGTCTTATGAGAGTTATTTGGTGCATATTCGTGTGCGTGCGCGCGCATGTGTGTGTGTGTGTGTGTGTGTGTGTGTGTGTGTGTATTTGAATTTGTAAAAGATTTTTTATTTGAATTACTTATCAGCATTGTATATTCTATATACAGCACAAGTATAGGCCACTATAAATAAATAAAATGTTTTATTTAAAATGAGTAGTTCCTTGAAACCTCTTTTTCTAACTCCTGTATGATCACAGTCATTTTATTTAAAAGAAAAGGGGTGATTTATTTTCTCATTTTCTTCTTTCTATTTTTTTTTCCTGAAAATGTTATCAAATGTTATTTTTATCCTAAATAGTTAGGCACACTTCATTTGTTTTGCTTTGAATTTTACACTTATAAATGAAACCCTCTGTATTATTTTTGATTGCTATTTGTGTACCAGGAGACTTTCTCTTGCAGTTCACATCTCTTGTTATGTTGTGTTTGTATTCTTTATGTCTACTATGTTGTACACACAATATGTAAGTGTAAAGCAGGATTTTTAACCTCAGTTAAATTGGTGAGCTTAATGGGGGGGGGCGGGTCCTAAACTCCTTAAAATTATATACAAACACTATTCTGTATGTACATATGTGCTTCTTTCTATAACTGGTTCTCAAAGTCTGTGACACACAGTTTCCCACCCCAAAAAAGGGCATAAGGAAATACTGTTGTAAAGGTTAAAAGGAAACAAAAGCCATTAGTGGTACAATTATTAGAACCAAAAAAAAATTCTAAAAGTTAGATAGTAGACAGACTTGTAAGTCGAATGGAGGAAATAATCGAACTGCATTGCTGCCCTAATCAGTATAGAAAGTCAGTATAGAAAATAGGGATCAGAAGCAGAGAAACAAATAATTTTAGTATATTTTAAAGATGAGACATACTGCATGGTTATAGGTTATGAAAATAAGTATACCAAAGGACTAGAAAATGAATATGACTAGCTTTTCTTTCCCATACTTGCCTATCCACTAATAAGTTCTCGACATGTTAGAAAGTTATTTCAGTGGACAGATGCTTTGTTGAATAAAACTTTTCACTTTGACCATTTTTAGTTGTTTTCCTGATTTATATTTTATCGTAGTTTAAAAGATTTCTAGTCTCAGCACACTAACTTTTAGGTTAACTTTTCTCAAGGTGTTTTTGCATCACAAATTCTGAAGACTTAGCCTATGACTATGGTGCTTAGATCTATAATTTAGGTAGGTATCCAAATGGACAGTTTTCCCATTAACTCTGAAAACCATTCTAACTTTTGGTTTTGAGGCAGTAAAGTGCTCTGATTTGGAGTAAACTAAACTACACTAGTTTAGAATATAGACCTAGAGCTAGATAGAGTTAAAATACTAGCTCTGCCATTTACTTACTACTCGTGTGACCCTTGGGCAAATTACTTAACTATAAGAATGGTTAATTTCCTTATCTTTAAAACAGGGATTATAATATTATCTACACCATAGGAATGCTGTGAAAATATAATAAATTAAAATATATAAAATAATAACAATTATGTGGTCCATAATTAGTGCTATATAAATCTTAGCTATACTTATTATAGCGTTTTAGAAGCTTTACTGCCTTTTCTCTAGGAATGCTGTAGGTAAGACTCTTTTATGAGTGATTCACAAAGAGGATAAAATTACACCTCTAATCTTTAGTCATTGGTCTGTTTTCACAAGCAGTCGATGTCTATGTATAGATACTAAGTTGTGTGGTTTTGTTTTTTTTTGTTTTTTCGATGGAGACAGTTTTTCATAGCAGTAAATAGCTCAGGCTCTGGGATCAGGAAAGCTTGGATTAAGTTCTAGCTGTGACATATACTAGCTGTATAACTTATATGAATCTTTCTAATCCTCTGGTTCCTTGTCTATAAAGTGAAGATAGTAATATTACCACTCCATAAGGTGTTAGTAATGATTAAATAAGAAAATACATGTAATTTACTTAGTGTAATATCTAGAACATCAGTTATTATGGCTAATAACATCTCTCACATGTATATATTATTATAGATTTATTTCTGAAAATAAATGTATTTTTGTGTTTTTCTTTTCCTAAGCAGTATATATAGTCCTACAGTCCAATGTCAATGAAAAATTATCTGGGAGCAAAGGACAGAAATGTATTCTTGACTTGTGTTTTGACACCCAAGAAACTAGAGATTTGTGAATTCTGTTCATATCTGATGTCACTACTGCACTTCTTTAAGTCACTTAAATCTCCTTGTTTTTTTCGTTTTTCCTTATCCAGAAGTTATTCATTATACTATTTATAAGACTTGTGGGGATGTTGCTTAAGTTCTATTTATTATTATTGAGTACCCTTGAGAATAGATCCTTGTATTAGTTATATATTGCTATAGAACAAATTACCATAGCACTTAGTAACTTTAAAAAATAACATTAATATCTCGTAGTTTTTGTGAGTGAGAAATGTAGATGCGACTTAGCTGACTGCATTCTGTGGCTCAGGGTCTCTCACAGGCTGCAGTCAAGATGACAGCCTGGGCTGTAGTCATCTCAAGGCTCCACTGTGGACGGTCATCTCTCAAGTTTATACACATCATTGTTAGAAGGACTCAGTTCCTTGTGGGCTATTAAACCAAAGGTCTCAGCTTTTCACTGGCCTTTAACCAGAGGCCACCTTCAGTTCCTTACCCTGTGGGCCTCTCACTAGGGCACCTTACAACTTGGGAACCTGCTTCGTGAGAGCTAGCAAGCAAGAGGCAAGAAGAGTGCAAGCAAGGTGAAAGTGACAGTCTTTTATAACATAATCTCAAAGGTGACATCCTAGCACATTTTGCCGTATTCTGTTTATTAGAAGCAAGTCACTAGGTCCAACCCACACTCAAAGGAGAAGATTGGAATCTTTAGGAAAGTTGCTTAAATGCAGCAATGAATTTTCCTTGCTTTTTAAAATATGTGCTATATCATGGCCTGGAAGCATGAATTCTTCTCATCTTTGCATCCCAATGGAAAATTCCCATAGTATTCTTAGTACTCCACCCTTTTTATATTCAAAACTTCCTGGCTGCTCTTATAACTGGCTATAGATCTTTCCCCTTGATTTATTTGTACAGATTATTTACAGACTTCAAATTGTTAGATTAATCTGTACTGACTATTAAGCAAGTTATAATCAATGCTATTATACTTTTAAATTTACTGTAATGGGTTTTGACTTATCTAGAAAAATATATTCACTGACAATAACTAAGTAATTCATTCCACTTCATGAGATATGGGCTTGGGAAATCTGTCTCGTGGTGCCATATTAAGATTCTGATGCGCAGCTAACATATGTGGATTTATCTCCCAGAACTGATTTGTTTTCTTTGATCAACATAGAAAGGGAGAATAAAGAACAAAGATAATTTACCATCCCTTTGTACTATACCTTTCTCTTGTACCACTATTCAAAATTGTCTTCAAAATACAACGTTATTCCCCTTATCCACATGGCCAGTCTTTAAACATATTCATGCTAAGAAATAAATAAACCATATACATTATATCCAATTACCATTTTAGACTATATTCGCCATATTAGAACAGATATTTTACATAGAACGGGATTAACTAAATTGCGATCCAGGGAACTGAGATGTTAGCTTATGCTATATGAACTATGCTAAACTATAAAATCTGTGAACATGGGACTTGTTCAGCTTTTTCACCACTGTATCCCCAGTGTATGCTATCTAATACTCAGCAAATGTTAAATGAGTAAATATTCTCAACTATGAACTAATAGCAGCTACTAAAAAAATGGAACATTTTTCAAACAAGAGAAACATCAGAATAAAAGGTAGAGGTAAATACTCAAGATATATGATAGTAGATATTAAGGGTAGAAAAATTGATCAGAAATATATGAAATATACTCAAATTCTAATAAGAGCTAACCCAGGAGAGTTGATTCTAAACTCTTCTACTTTTTTCCCTAATACTTCAGCTTTAAATCTCACTTCATCAAACCATACCAATCACTACCCTTTCCTGTTGCAGTTTCTCTGGACTCTGAGGTTGTACCACTCATTCTTCAAAGATTTTTAGCTACTAGCTCACCAGATCCCGGTATCCCACCCTTTTTATATTATAACTTATCTATAGGTCGTTCCTTTTGCTTAATTTGTGCTATTACAGGACAGTGAAATACTTCCTAGAATGGTGCTTATCTCTTTAAGCCTAGGTAATTAACATTGCGTTTTTTTCGTGTGCAATTTCTAAAAACAAATCTCAGATTTGGAAGCCAACACAATAAATTAGACAAATGTGACTTTTGAGGATAATACTTCTTTTATGTTGACCAGCGTATGAATGCCTTGCTTTCCACATTAGAATAAACTGTGCTATGGATAAGGAAATCCAGGCCACTAAGGGAATAATATGGAAATACTATATTACAGAAGTTACACATCTTTACCATAATTTGTATCTCAGACATATGTCTATTCAAAGCAGACGATAGAAACTTCAGTGTAAAACTCAAAGGAATGTTCAGGGAGAAACATCAGTCACAGATTTCAGTGAAGCATTTAGAGTTCTTGAGCTTGTCAATTATTGCTTTTCATTTCAGCCAGATATCATCATACATCAGTGTGGATGTAGAACTTCTTGTACTTTAGGGACAATTATGTAGGCAAGGAAACACTAGTGTAAGTGTTGCCAGCAGTGAGCACTTTCTGTCTCTGTGTATCCTGTCTTTACAGTGATTACCACTTCCAGTGGGAGAGAATCAGGATAATGGGATGTTGTGATGGCAGATTATAAGCATTTAAAAGCCTGTTCTCTTAGGGAAGTGCCAAACTGATGAGTTTTTAAAAATGCTGAGTCCTTCTTCTTACCAGGTTTTCATATCTAAATAGCAAAACGTTGATCCACCGCATGTGTGTGCGTGTAGGGTTTTTTCCATTAATTTGTGTATATCTAAGTTTTTAGTAAAAATACTATAGGATTATTGAAGATTAAGTAGATAAATTTATTTATTGTTTTTTAGGGAGCATATAGTTTTTCTTTGTTTTCCCCAGCTTTATTGAGATATAATTGACATACAACATTGTTTAAGTTGTACAACATGACAATTTGATATGTGTCTTTATTGGGAAGTGATTACTGATAAAATTTATGAACAACTTCTCCAGAAAATTGCACCTACATACATTTCACATATTGTCTAGTTTTAAAAAATAAATGAATCAAACATTTAGGGTTGTTTGCCCTGTGTAATAGTTTTATCTAGAAAATAGTCTTAACAAACCAAAATTAGTAAGATTCAGAGACGAAGAGTGTTCTAACAGAGTTGCACTATTGCTAGCTCCCATTCCATACCCTAACGCTAGGCATCTGAAAACTCCCCTCTGCAACTAGAAAGATCTCCTAAGAATTGTTTCTTTTAAGTTAGTCCCTAAGTGAATTAGTTTAAAGAAGGCAGTAATTTAGAAGGGAAGCAAGGGAAAGGAAGCATAAGTAGGAGAGATTCAAATATTCCCACTTTCCAGAGATGGGGTCCTATGAGAAAAGGTTCCTTAGATTTTTATGCACCTGCCTTGACTTGGGAAGCTTTTTCTTCAGTTGAGGACTGACAATGACATGTGTCATTGATAGCAAAAAGTGGATCTGGTTTTCTCATCTACTTCCATGCGACCATTCTTCCCCACTTTTCAGCCCTCTGGACCCTCCACAATGAGAGGTAGTTCTTAGAACTATGGAAAACGTCTCATACCACCATCTTAACCTCCAATTCATATTTAACTTTAAAGCAGTAGACAAAATTTTTTGGATAAAAACTGTCAAGCACATTTTAAAAAATTAGAATACCTTCAGGCTTGCTATATACTCTGCAGTTCGACATATTCTTTATCAGTCCTACTACCATTACCCAGAGCCATGCCAGGTATATTAAAACTGCTTGTATCCTGATGGTATTTGAGTTTGCAGCCTCTGCTGTGGATTACTGGGAGTCGTTACGTTCTTAAGGAGGTGGCAAAGAAGAACTGGAGAATGGGAGAAGAAATTTTCCTTACTCTCTCCCTATTAAAACATAAATTTCAGGGAATTCACAGACTTCTAAAACAGCATGTATCAGAGAACCTGATTTACATCTTTTATTAGCTTACATATGCTACACTTTGAAATATCATTTGTTATTAAGTACTATGGTTTAGCTATACCAGGAGGAAACATTATACATGATTCAATAATTGAGATTAATTACAGTACTCCAACCCCATCTTCTTTACCACTATATCTTTTGCCTGTTATTTCTGTTAATTCTCTTGTCTTTTCATACCCCTAGTTATTTTTGAATGGTGGATTTAATATTTTTAAGTATTTGTAGAAATAATCTGAAGATAGAATGATTCCCCTCCCTCCCCCCCGAGAGGCTTTTCATTTGCTTCTGCCACCTGGGACAAGTTCAGTCCAAGTTCAGGGTTTGAGGTTTTCTAGTCTAATGAACAATACAAATAGGACTGCAAGGCCTAGTTTACTTCTGATTTATCTTTACTCCTAGGGTATAGTTCTTATGGGTGTCTACCCAAAGTGTGGGGTGTTTTAGTAAAATTCCCACTCTTGGCAGATCCTGGGTTCCAACTTTTGTTCCCCTGACCTCATGAGACAGTCAAAAGCACAGCTCATTTGCTCAAGCCTTTCTTCCATGTTAACAAATGCTAAAGTGGCCCTTCACACTGCGCAAGATCTCCATTCTGGATTTTCTTCTCCCTGTTCTTGTCTTGATGATTTATCACCACCTTGTAAGTCTTTAATGATCTTTAAAAGGTTTTTGAAATATATTTTGTCCAGTTTTTATTAGTTGTCATCAGCTGGAGGGTGTCCAGTTACTGAAAGGTTCCTGTCACCATTGTGTTTTTTGGAGAAAAGAAATTCTAGCAATTGTGTTTTAGGCTGCGTGTACATCTTAAGGTACATAAAAGGAGCATCTTTATTTCAATGGTCTGTGCTCCTCATGAAGCTAGATGGGAACTGACTGTGCACTAAAACAGTCTTAGAACACTACCTCCTTGGACAAACCAGTCCCCTTAAATTCTGAGAGGTATATATTAAGAATTTGAGATGATATTATTAGCCAGTTGATGACTTGAAATATAAAGAAGTTCTCTTTCAGGCAGGCTTTTAGAATTGGTTCATGGTCCATGTCTTTGACCAAGTATCTCTGGTTTGGACTTAGAAACTCAGTCTCAATAAAATCAATCTTTTGCATCAAAATTTTGACAAATTTTACCTCTCATGGTTATGATATTACTCATGATTCTGAATTGCTGAAAAACATTCTTTCCTGCTCCTGATCTCCATCTGGCATTATTTGACCTATTACAATTAGATTGTGAAGGGAAATTAAATGTCTGCTTCATTTAGCCATGAATCCCCAATGTATTTTATAGATCATTGAGGTAGATTTAGGATTATTATGTTTTCTGCTTTTATCTTACCTTCTACAATAGCCTATAGTTAAATTATAACTGTAAGTAGATGAAGCTGATGTTTATATTGCTCCTAGAAAAAATTTTATTAGGGAGTAGGAGTCATTATGCAAAATGATTGGAGAATTTCTTTTAACATTTGAATATGATCATGAGACAAGCTTACTACCGTCTGGCTTTCTGTTGTTTGGCTTTGTTACAAACCAATTTTAAGAAAATTTTCTTATCTGCTAGTTAATGTTTTATTAAAATACGGAGTATTAAAAGCCACATAATACATTTTTGTATTATACCACCAGATGCCTAATGTATATATTAAAGACTTATTCTTCTATTAATCCATGTGAATTATCTTTGATATTATAAAAAAGGCTACCCTTAAAATCTAAAAATATTATTTGTTTTATATAAATAATTTTTCTATTTATTAGTCTTAAAGTGAAAGAACACTGGTTAGAATTTATTTGTATACATGTATAAACTACAGTAGTCCCCCCTTATCCACAGGGGATAGTTCCAAGATCCCCAGTGGATGCCTGAAACTACATAGTGCCAAAAGCTATATGTACTATGTTTTTTCCTATACAGACATATATACCTATAACAAATTTTATGACTTCTTTTTGGCATATCCAAATTGCCAACATTACTACTCTGGAGGGCCATTATTAAGTAGGTTACTCGAACACAAGCACTACAATACCACAACAGTCAGTCTGATAACTGAGATGCCTACTAAAGGACTAATGAGCAGGTAACATATACAGCATGGATATGCTGGACAAAGGGATGATTCACGTCCTTGGCAGAATGGTGCAAGATTTTATGCTACTCAGAGCTACGTGCAATTTAAAACTTATGAGTTGTTTATTTTTGGAATTTTCTACTTAATATTTTCAGACCACTATTGATCATGAGCAACTGAAACTACTGGAAAGCAAAACATCAGATGAAGGGGGAATACTGTATAGCTGAATCATCAAAGCCTTTTTCTAATGAAAGTTTTGGAATAATAGTTATTCCTTAACCATTTCTTCTCAAATATCCAAACAACAAAAAATAAACACTAAAATTATCAAAACACCTTCTGGATAATTTGCTACATTTCTTTTCTTATGCTTACCACTGTATACACAGTGCTTAGTGTAGTGACTACTATACAGTAGATGTTCATTCAGTTTGTGCTGAATGAAATGAGTAAAATATACCCAAAAAGTCAGAGGAAGAGAAAATGAAAAATTTAGCGTGTTATAAATATATATAAATGACATAGTTTTCTCTCTATTAAGAATATCTCACTCTCTAATTTACTACAAAGGGGTTCATACACTTGAACAGATGGGACTGTGGTTTTTTAATCCCTGTTAATAAAGTGCAGCAGGTCCTTGAATAATGCAATTTTGTTCAACATCATTCATTATAATGGTGAGTTGCCATAGGAACTTAACTCTTGTTTATATCAAGTAGACAATAGTAAAATTGGTTTCATTGTGTGTGTAGTTTTGCTTACAGTTGGAAAACCTATTGAGGGTGTTAAGTGAGGACTTATTATAATTTCACTACGGTGTCAAGAAAGGGGAAGTGGTATTTTCTTTCAGAGGTTTTTGATTTGTTGCATCTTATTTGTTTTAAATTTCTGCTAAACTTTCTCCTTCCAAGGCTACATACAAGGCCAATGTGATTAGCACATGGGAAGGGGCATAAAACTTCACCGAATGAGAATTCTGCCAAGGTAGCCAACTGAGATCAATCAGCTGTGAGTGAACTATAGTAAATGTAATTAGAAGACATAATCAATAAGAATAAAAGAATGAGGATTTCAGGAAAATATCTACTAGCCACATGTGACTAATGTATTCTTAAAGATCAGGAAAAAGAAAAGAAAGAAAAAATAAACTTAACACCATCTTTTGAGAAATTGAATATATATGTACTATAGCCAGACCATATATGAAAACAACTCTTGACCTCCAATCTTTAGCAGCTAGCTCAAGAAGCCAGCTTACTATCTACAAGTCAGACTTGTGGGAAGTGAGACTACCATGTCCAGCAGCCAGTCCAGGAAGCCAGCAATAACCCCTGTAACAACTGGAACAAAATGACTAGGGCTTGATTATTAACTGGCAGCTTCCCTAGTATTTGTCTTCACTTCCAACTTAGGACCAACCACAAAGAGCTAAATATGCACCCCTGTCCAATCAAGTAGGACACCTGGCTTCTAAAAGCTCACCTTCAGCTTCTTCATGCCAAGTGCCTTCAATCAGAGCATACCTGAAGCCTTTCCTTTTTTCCCCACTGTGAAGCTTTTCTATTCTGCCTGCTTTTGAGTCTGTGTCAAGTGCAAGTGATGGTGGCTGACTCCTTCGCTCTATAGCAAGCTCTGAATAGCCTTTGCTTTCTCTCATTTGGGTGATCTTCATTTATTTCTATACATTTTTCACATAATGTAATTGCAGTATTCTAATGTAAAACATATGTGACTTCCATGTTTGAACACAAAAAAATATATACAAAAGAAATGCTTTTGTTTGATAAGACTCACATTTATGTACACAAAAAGTAAAGTGGTTTTTACACTACACTTCATGAGAACTATAGCACAGCACCTGTGGTAGTGAAAATGACAAGGACAATATTTTACTTGGACCAACGTTGTTGCAGGTTATTTCTTTTCTTGCCCTGTGTCGTTTACACCTTTACCTTAGCAGCCTTCTCTGCAGCGACTTGTGCCATTCTCTCCTGTCTGCACTTTGTGACCTTTATGACAGCTGCCATGCCATGACAAAGGCAGATCTGGACATGACTTTGAAATCTATTAATACCTTGGTAATGTATCACTTTCCACATTAATTGATTTTGACTTAGTCATCTCATGGCACTAAGGTAAAGCCCTTTTGTAGCTTACTAGTACTACAACTCTCCTCAGGCTTCTAAATTAGTATTAACTTATCCTTCAGTTCTTTACAGCAACCCTAGTTTTACAGCGCTCTTATTAGCCTCATTTTCTTACAAACTTACACTCCCTCCACTCCCCCATCTTTATTTCCAGTTGGAGGAACTCAGAACCAGGTTCCTGGAGTTAAGTTTGAAAACATTATAATGACATCTCAAATTGTTTCCACCCCAAATTGTTGCTGCTACTAACATTAAAGAAAGTTTCTATATATATTTAGGGACATGCCTGAGGAATTCAGGAGATAATCTTTGTCCATCTCCCTTTTCTGGTTAAGAATCCTAATGCTAGAGCTAATTAAGTCCTGGGTGTCTCATCCTTGTTGCTCCCAATTTTGGTGTAAAATAAGCCCCTGATAACCTGTCTTGGTATGTCAGTATTTCACAGTGAATGTGGAACTTGCCTCTCCAACTCCAGCTACCTTCATATTATATAAGTATTTAATATTTATTATATTATGTAGTAGCAGAGCAATGCACCAAACACAAACCAGTACTTGCAACATACATTTCCAATTACATCTGAATAAATGTGCTTATGTAAGTTCAAGAGAAGGACAGCTAGGTCATAATATAAAAATAAGTAGTATTTCTGTATCTAGCAAAGAATAATTGGAAAATAAACAGTTTCATGTATAATAGCATCCAAAATCATGAAATATTTAGGGATAAATTTAACAAAACATGTACACTAAATTTATAAATAAAACATTGCTGAGACAAATTAAAGATCTAAATGAAGAGATATATCATGTTTAAAAATTAGAGGATTCAATTTTGTTAAAATATTGTCACAGCACTTACTGTGACAATAGGCAATATTCCCTAAATTGATTTAACACAATCCCAAGGAAAAAATATGTGTAGAAATTTACAAGATTTATGTGATCCTAAATTTAGAAATTTACATGATTGTAAAATGAAAGTGACCTAGCAGTTTTTAGAAAATAACAAAGTTAAAGGATGTACATTATTCTTCAGTAAAGGTGTGAGAGAAATTCAGAGGGAAATGAACATTAACCCTTACCTTATACCATGCACAAAAGTTAAAGTATATTGTAGAGCTATATATAAGAGCTAGGAAGCAAATCTTGGCAACCTTGGGGTAGGACATAAGAAGAAGTTGGACTTTTTCTAAATTAAAAACTTTTACTTTTCAAAAGACACTTTTAAGAAAAGGGAAAGCCAAGCCATAGAATAAAAAATATTAACATACATATGTCTGTCAGACTTATATCCAAAATAAATAGCTCTTAAAACTAACAAGAAGAGAACCTAATTTTTTAAATATACAAAAGATTTGAAGAGACATTCACAGATGAAGATATAAGAATGGCCAATAAATACAGGAAGAGATGCTCAACATCATTAGTAATCAGAGAAATGCAAATTAAAACCATCAGATACCACTGGACATTTGTATAAAGTTATAGAAAATGTAAGTTAATGTCAGATAACAGAAAGCAGATCACTGGTTGCCCGTGGCTAGGGACTGAGAGAGGGTTCGACTTTAAAGGAACACAAGGAAACTTACAGAGATGACAGAAATGTTCTGTATCTTGATTTTGAAGGCAGTTTCACAGATGTGTATATCTGTCAAAATTCACTGAATTGTACACTTTATAGGAATATGATTGTTGTATGTAAATTATATCTTTAAAAAGAGATCAATAGATGAGTAAGAAATAGAATCTAGAATAAGATAACAACTAAGAGTGTATATGAAGATGAGTAAGAGAATGATTATATTGATCAGAAAATACATAATAGGAAAAACCACCAGAATGTCATTGTAGTCTGCAAGTTGTTATGGTTGTATTTGAGAAAAATTAAATATCTAAAAGTTAAATGTTCATAATAATGCTGTGTAACAAAGTACCCAAATACTTGTAATGACCAGAAATAAGCATTTTTTTTCTTACCTGTGGATTTTCAAATGTTGGTTGGAATGACTCTGTTTTAGGCTACATGTTGGCTGAGCAACTCTAGGGTTCAGGTTGGACTCAAGTCTGTGTGTGTTCTTTCTGGGGCCCAGGCTAAAGGAGCATCAAGTGACGAGAAGCTCTTCTCTTGGTGGATCAACAGAGAACAAGAACAAAACCAAATGCACAGACACATTTCAGTGCTCTGCCTATAACATTCCATGGTCCAAGTAAAGTCACATAGCCAAACCAGAAAAAACTTTTTATTGTGTGAAGTTTTAAACATACTGAAGAAGCTCCCGTGCACTCATCCCCCAGTTTCAACAATTGTTTTGTCGATTTCTTCCCCCTTCTTCAAGTATTCCCAAGGGAACTAAGAAGTGGTTGTGGGGGCGGGGGCGGGGGTGAGGGTTGGGGAATAAATGCTTTAAAGTCAACCTCTCTGTGAGTGGAGTTCAGCCAATGGTGGCTGCTTTGGGTCTTGGTCGCTGGTAGGCAGTGAGTCTCACAATCTGAATTTCAGTTCTGGGAGGATGTGGAAGAGCCTCCTGGCTTCAGCACTTACTGTGACAAATAGCCTATTATTTTAGTAGTCACCCATATTTTCCAATATTCATCAGAAAAGGGAAAATTTAGGTAATCAATAAGAACTAAGAAATGAAAATGTAACCAGGTTTGCTTTGTCAGTTGGGCCAAGCTAATCATAGGTTTTGTAACTCTCTTAGAGAGAAAGCATGGGTTTCTTTATTTGATTAAATGTGATACAGCTTTCTGAGTAATTTGAAATAGATGAGAACAAGCAGTTTATAATTAACAGATCATAAAGGAAAATGTAAACAGCCCAATGTGAAAATGCTCAAAACTGAGAGAATCTATGAAACTAGACTTTGTGTAGCCTTACCATGTGTGGAATACAGATTAGGGACTTGGATGCATTACCTATTAGACATTCATTCCTTGGCATAGTTTTTTAATTGAGGTATAATTGACACATACAACATATTTCATGTATATGACATAATGATTTGATATTTATATACACTGTGAAATGATCACCACAATAAGTCTAGTTACCATCTGTCATATAAAGTTAAAAAAAAATTTTTGTGTTGAGAACTTTTCAGATTTACTCAGCAACTTTCAAACATGCAATACAATATTATTGACTGTAGTCACCATGCTGTACATTACATCCCTGTGACCTATTTCACAACTGGAAGTTTATACCTCTTGATACCCTTCTTCCTGTTCTCCCAACTCCTCTCCCCTCTAACAGTCACAAATCCGTTCTCTCTATTTCTTTGTTTTGTTTTGTTTTGTTTTTGATCATTTATTTTGTTTTTTAGATTCTACATATAAGTGAAACCAAATGGTATTTGTCTTTCTCTGTCTGATTTATTTCACTTAGCTTAATACTCTCAAGGTTCAGTCATGTCACAAAGGGCAAGACTTCATGCTCTTTTTAGTTAAGTAGTATTCCATTGTATGGATATATGCCCCATCTTTATTTATGCATCCATCAATGTACACTTAAGTTGTTTCCATATCGTGACTATTATAAATAATCCTGCAGTGAACATAGGGATGCATATATCTTCTCCAGTGTTTTTGTTTTCTTTGGATAAATACCCAGAAGTGGAATTGCTGGATCATATGATAGTTCTATTTTTAATTTTTTGAGGACCTGCCATACTATTTCCACAGTGGCTTCACCAATTTACATTCCTATCAACAGTGCAAAAGGGTTCCCTTTTCTCCACATCCTCACCAACACCTGTTATTTCTTGTCTTTTTGATAACAGCCATTCTAATAGGTGATAGCTTATTGTGGTTTTGATTTGCATTTCCCTGATGATTAGTGATATGGAGCATCTTATCATGTGCCTTTTGGCCATCTGTATGTCTTCTTTGGGGAAAAAAAGTCTTTTTAGATCTTATGCCCATTTTTAATCAGATTGTTTTTTATAATTGAGTTGTATGACTTCTTTATATATATTTTGGATATTAACACCTTACCAGATACATGGCTTGCAAATATCTTCTCCCATTCATTAGCTTGCCTTTTCATTTTATTGATGGTTTCCTTCATTTCCTTCCTGCAGAAGCTTATTAGTTTGATGTAGTCCCAATTGTATATTTTTGCTTTTATTGCCCTTGCCTTTGGAGTCAGATTCAAAAAAGATCCAAGACCTTTGTTAGGGAGCTTACTGCCTATGGTTCCTTTCAGGAGTTTTATGGTTTCAGGTCTAACATTGAATTCTTTAATCTGTTTGAGTTAATTTTTGTGTGGTGTAAAATAGTCTAATTTCATTCCTTTGCATGTCTGTCTAGTTTTCCCAACACCATCTATTGAAGAGGCTGTTCTTTTTCCACTATAAATTCTTACCTTGTTTATCTTAAGTTAATTGACCATATATGTATGGATTTATTTCTGGGTTCTCTGTTCTGTTTCATTGATCTTCGTGTTTGTTTTTATGTCTTGGCACAGTTTTAATCATTGTTTAATCCCTCTGCAGTTTGGCTACTTCAAGTAGAAGGCAATTTTGCAAATGTTATAAAGTATAAACTATGTTTGAAAGGGGAATTGGTGTCATCAAGAAAAATAAAGGCATACTTAAAACATAAATATGTTAATCAATGTCACCCCAAGAAATTTAATTTAATAATAATGACCAAAATGTTCTGAAATATTCAGCACTTGTTTTTTTTCCAACATTATATTTATCATTGAGTTTAATTTACTATGAGTTAATTAAATTATTTTCTAATTTCCCCATGATGCCATAAACTCCTTAAGAATAGAGACTATGCCTTTTGTTCATAAATGAATACATAACACCTAACAATAGTGCCGGACACACACAGAAAGTACTAAATAAATCTTCATTAAATTAATGAATGCTTTTCTAATTGTTTATCATCAGATAATTCTGCTGGATACTATTAAGATAAAAATAAATAAAATGACCATGTAAACAATTTATACTCAACATTATCACATATTGCCTGGCAAAATAATGAGATAGTTAAGAATATAGGCTCAGGAGCCAACCATCCTGGACAAATATTGACTCTGTCATTCACCTAACTGTGGAACCATGGGCAAGCAAGGATGTAATCTTTGCATACCTCATTTTTACTGTTTGTAAGGTAAGAAATGTTGTGAAGATTAAATGATTTAATACATGTAAAGCACTTAGAAAAGTACCAGACAAAAATATCTCATTGTTACTTATTATTAGTGCTACTACCAATATTGTTATTTCAGAAATAAAACATTAAATATATTACATTTCATTAGATTTGATCTTAGACTTCTGTATCTGTGTCAAAGTGGTATGTCATATCGAATTTGAATCTGAAAATTGTTCCCTGTGTTTTTTCTCTAACTCTTCTGTTAAAAAAAAAATCAGACTCCTCCTTCACAAGAAATTCTAATATAGCCTCTTCCAATAATGCCTTCACTCCTCTTCCTCCCTCCACTCTTCTAAGACAAGTTCGTTTTTTGCTTTGCTCTCTAGTACTTCCTTTAACTTATAAAATATTTCCTGTGCACACTGGCTACTTTCATAATTGCAGACATCCTTTTTGGAGGGAAAAAACCTGGGTTTTATTAATATTGTTTCATTCTCAAACCCAGTGTCCTTTGTCCTTAATACAGTTTCTGTAGTTTATAAAAATTAAAATATAACATAAGTACAGAAAGATACACAAATTATAATTATGCAGCTATAAAATTTTATGAAGTGGACACACCCATGTAATCACACCTAAATCAAGTTATAGAACATCACTAGCACTTCAGAAGCTTTCTCATTCTTCCTCTGTGTCATTTTCCACTCCCTACAAGCATAATCATTATTCTGACTACCCTTATCAATTATTTCTTTTACTGGTTTTCAAATTTTATATGATTGAAATCATTTATACATATTTTTGTTCAATAGTATGTGAGATTCTCTTTTATTGATGTCATATTTCATTATGTGTCTACTATTGATGGCTATTATGAACAGTTCTATTATGAATGTTTGTTTACATATATTTTGGTGCACCTGTGTATACTTCTCCTTTTGGTATATACCTGGTAGTGGACATATATGTTGAGTTGTAAGGTTTTCTTAAAATTTTTTCCAAATTTGATGCTAAGTTTCTGTTCCCACCAGCACAGTAGTATTTAAGTGCTCTTTTACCGCATATTGTTGGGTGTTTGTTTGGTTTGTTTCTTTTGTGTTTTATTCTGCACTGTGCCTATGGAGTGGTATCTCATTGTGGTTTTGGTTATCATTTTCCCAGTAGTGGTGAACAGCTTTTCATATGATTATTGGTCATTGACTGTCTTCTTGTAAATTCCCGTATAGATTTTTTTATTCATTTATTAATTGGACTGTCTGCATTTTTTTTATTAATTTGTATGGGTTCTTTATACATTCTAGATATAAGTCCTTTGTAAGATATATGAATTAAAAGATTTTTTTCCCCACTCTGTGGCTTACATTTTTACTGTCTTTATTGATCTTTGGTGAACAGAAGTTTTTCTTATTAATAAACTTCACTTTATTAATATTTTCTTTTATAGTTAGTACCTTTTTTGTCCTGTTTAAGAAGTCTTTGGCTAGTCTTACAGAAAATTTATTGTTTTACTTTTCTATAATCCATTTCTAATTGGGTCTATACTCTATCTCTGATTGATTTTTGTATGTGATATGAGGTAGGAACAGTTTTTATTTTTATTCATGTCATTGATCTATCACCAATTATTGAAAACACCATCCTGTTACTAAAATATTGCAGTGGTACCTTTGTCCTAAATGAGGTGATTATACATGTATAACTATGCTTCTGGGATCTTTATTCAGTTCCATTGGTCTTTTTATCTATGCTTTGTCAGTTATACTCTGCCTTAATTACTTTAGCATTATATTTTTTTTAACAGTAAGGCATATATATATTTACACTGTATGTTCACCTCTCATAGTTAGATTTCTTCCTGCCCCCACATATTTGACTCTCCTTACACCATCTATCTCTCCCCTCCCCCTACCCTCTCTTAATTCTTGATATTAAGTAATAGAAGTCATTCTTCAAGTTTTCTTTACTATTCCTGCATCTTTCCATATCCATGTAAATTTTAGAATCCTTCAGCATTTCTCATTCAGTGGTCTGGGAGCAAAGCCTAATGCATAAACACATTACTCCCAAATAGCCAAAATAAAACCAAGAGCTGTAAATTTAAATAGTTTTTATAAGCGTTATGTATGGATGCTGTACAGTTTATTTTGTGCCTCACAGTGATTATTTTTTAACACTCTACCAGCCATCTTGTTTTGTTTATCATGCTCCAAGTTCATCATTTTAAAAGAAGTCACAAGTAGAATTCCACTCAAGGAAAGTACTATCTTTGTTTAGGGACATACCTTAACTGGGCATGTTTGGTTGTGAAGATGATACCCTCTTCACATCGCCAGGATGGTCATGGATGAAACAAAAAGATAGGTAAAATATTTGGTATGAGGATTTAAGAAGAATTTTGAGAATTTTGAGCAAATGCCCTGGGCAGGGAAGAGGTACAGAGTGATGCCCATCAGCATGGTAAGAGACTGGAATCAAGGATGACAGTATAACTTTAGGGGTTAAGAGCTTGAGTTCTAGGTCCAGATTACCTGGCTCCAGCCACTTAATAGCCATACGAATTTAAGTAAGTTACTTATCCCTTCTATGCTTCACTTTCCTTATTTGTAAAATGGGGATAAGAGTGCTTTATCTCATAGGGTGGTCGTGATAATTAAATGAGTTAATATATATAAAATACTTAGAAACAGTACCTCACATATAATTAATCCACATATGTGCTAGCTGTTGTTATAATTTTAAAATATGTGAAAAATATGAGATATATTTTTAGTCTTACTTAAGTTCTGTGCCTTGATATAATTCCCCATCCTTGACATACACAAGGTAACCTAAAAAAGTCCTGTCTATGTACCACTATAAGACTAAGATTTACTGAAGACTGAAAAGATTATAGCATAATCTAGTAGTGCAGAAAACAATAATTTTGACAACTTTGCATCTCTGTATCTTCCCCATTTTTGTAGCAATTTCAGCCAAACCTGGTCTTTATATCATTTCTACCATAAATACTTCACTGTTATATAAAGTATATGAACTTTTTGACTTCTTAAAAGTAATAAATATTAGCTTCTTTTCCACCTCTATCAGAACCATAGAAGAAAAGCAGTTAAGAGATTAGAGTGATGCAGTAAGAATAAGAGTGACATGAACATAAAACTTAGAAGAAAAAGAAGGGTTTAGCTTATTACTAAACTCATTTCTTAAATGAGTAACATTTGGACTATTGTGAATAATGCATGACACTGTAATATATAATTATAGCTTCTTGCCTGCCATTTGTGTGTAGTGTGGTAGTAATGTGTTATGAAATATAATGAGGTTAGGTACTTTTAAATGTTGTTACAGATAGCTTCAGAATAACATTTAGCATTTTAATCAAAAACTGTTTAATTCATGTTTCATGTACTATAAATACTCTTATTATTGTAATGGACTTTAATAATTTTTAATAATATAAAGTAGGTAACTCAGTAGTTTAGAAATAGTATCCAAATGGCTAAGAAGGAAAATCCACACACTATAGTAACAAAATGCATACAAAGGAGTTGGAAAATACTTCCTATAATGAGTAAAATCAGTCAATCAAAGTCAATCCCCAAATTATTCAGGTGGTAGAATTTGTAGACAAAAGCAATAAAACAGTGATTATAACTTTAACCCATAGGTTCAAGAAGATAGAGGAAATAGTCTTTTAGAGACATGAAAATATAAAAATGACCCACTGTGAACTTCTAGAGATAAAAATTACATTATCAGAGATTTAAATTAAAAAATACAATAGGTAGAGTTAACATCAGATTAGGTATTGCAGGAAAAAAAGATGAGTGAACTGGAAGACATACCAATAGAGACTATCAAAAGTAAAACACAGTGAAAAAAGACTGGAAGTGAGTTGTGAGACCACTTCAAGAAGCCTAATAAGGTCAGAGTCCCACAAGGAGAAGAGGGGAGAGAACATAACCAAAAGAAAAAGTTAAGCATCTACCCTCCATCAGTTCTTCAGGCACACGGACCCAGCGATCGTGTTCCTGGGTGTTTGTTCTAGAGAAATGAAAACTTTGGTTCACACAAAACCATGTACATGAATGTTCATAGCAGCTTTATTCAAACTGTCCAGAAACTGGAAACAACCCAAATATCCTCCAGTGAGTCAATGGTTAAACAAAATGTGGTACATCTATGCAATGCATTACTACTCAGAAATGAAAAGGAGCAAACTATTATAAATGTTTCAAACAGACAGTAATCTGAATGAATTTTAAAGGCATAATGTTGAATTTTTAAAAAGCCAATCTCAAAAGCTTACATAGAGTATAATTCCTGCTCTTTAACATTCTCAAAATAACAAAATGCCTCACAGAACCCAAGAAAACACTTTACTTACTGTTTCCAGTTTATTATAAAGGAGATCTTACAGGATACAAATGAACAGTCAGATGAAGAGGTACATAGGGAGAGGTCAGGAAGAGTGTCAAGCACAAGAGCTTCTCTCCCTGCGGTGTTTCGGATGTACGACCCCCTCCAAAGGCGGATGTGTTCATCAACCTGGAAACTCTCCAAACCCCATTGTTTAATGTCTTCATGGCAGTCTGTTATGCAGACATGATTGGTTAAATCATTGGCCCTTGGTCATTAACTAACATCTTCAGTTCCCTCCCCTCCCTGTAGATAATGGGTGGGACTGAAAGTTCCAATCCTCTAAACACATGGTTGGGTCCTCTGGCAACCAGTTTTTATCCTGACACTACCTAGTATCCTGCGAAGAGTCACTACAGTGATATAAACTTATGAGTGGTTGAAAGGGGCTTATTATGAAAAACAAAAGACATTTCTCTCACTCCTGTCACTCAGGAAATTCAAGAGGTCAGGAGCTCCATTTCAGGAACTGAGAACAAAGACCGAACATGTATTTCTTATTATAGCGTAATATCACAAATACTGTAAGCAATTGCCTGTTAATAAGTTGTCTATTATTTAAACATTCTCACTGATTGTGATATTACTTTCCGGTGAGGGAGGCAGTATGACATTCTAGTTGGGAGCATGGATTCTGGAGTCAAGGAACCTGGACTATAAATCTGGCTCCACCATTTATTGGTTGTGTGACTTTGAATAGGCAACTTAATTTATCTGTGCCTCAGTTTTCTCACTTGTAAAATGAGAGTAATAATACCTACTTCACAAAGTTGTTATAAAGATTAAGTTAATATTTGTAAAGTGTTTAGATTAGTGACTTGTACATAATAAGCACTATATGTTAAATAAATGAATCATGTCTTATTTTTCATATAGATTAGAAATATTTCAAATTCAGTAACTATAACTTCTCCATGTTATATATATCCTCATTATACCTAATATTAACATGGAAATATATTTGGTAATTATAAGAATGACTTTCTATAAAAAAAAGTGAAATGGAACAGCAGAAAATCTACAAGTCAAGAATCTATGTGAGAATTTGTAAAAGCTTAGCCAGTTTAATTTATAGAAGGAGAAAAGGGTAATTTATGAATTTGAATGTAGCAGTTATCTTTTTATTTTATCAATAAGAAGCTTTTAATCATTCTCAGGGGGAATCTAAATATTTGTAATGTAAAAATCACTCTACCAATTCTCTTATTTCTGTTCTGTGGCAGAGAAATTTTTTTGCCTCTTAGAGTGGAAGTAGAGAAGGGGAAATTGAGCCAATTTTTCTACTCTGACATAAATTCAGTGAGAATTCTATATAGATTTTCCATAGATGGAACACTTGAGTTCCATCAAAGATATACATATAGTGCCTTCCTCTGACCCTCAACTTGCAACTTTAATAGAGACGTTAAGATAACTATTAAACTGAATAATAACAATGTAAATCTCACTTGTCATTGGAATAGTTTAGAGTGTAATTCTAAATGTCCTAAAAATTAAGAAGCTATTGTATTTTGGCATCAAATTATATGACATAATAGCAAATGCTGAAAGGACATATCTGACTCCAAAAAAAATTTTTTTTGTAATGTCCTATAGGATCTGTGCTATTGTGGATTGTTACAAGGTTAGATTAAATGCATCTAAATGTTAAAAAAAAAAAAAACCTGAAAAAATGTTGATAGTGAATTGAGTTATTGTGAACAGATACTCAGTTTAATAAATTATTTCTGCATCACATTTAGAACAGATCATCTTGAGTTCCCTGGTTCCTTTTAATGTGATTTCTATAAATTCTCTATTTAGAAATAAATTTATTTGGATGGTGAATCCAAGGGAAAACCTTACACTGACTTTGTTCAACATCCCTCAGTGAAAAAGTTTGAAAAAGAATAATTCCTGTAGTTGGTAACCACTATGGTACATATGTTAATTACATATCAATTTTGAAAAAATGATTCTGACTGTTGGAGAAGTGGTAGCTCGAGTCTGTCTGGCATGGGGTGGGAACCCAATAGGGATTAGTAGAGCATCTATGTGCAGGGTGGCAATGAGCAACAGCGGAATTTGTTCCATGTAGGGGGAATATATTAAATAAGTAAGGATAATGAGAGTCGATTTCTCACTATTAGACAATGGAATTACAACTTTAGAAAGGAGAAAAACTAGAATTAGCCCTATGGTATTAAACTGGAATTAGAGTGTCACTGTGAACTTTTGGGATGTGTATCTGTATATGGATATACAAATAAAAATGAATATAAATGTGTGTATGATAATGTATGTATATATGTGTATATGTATGTGTGCATGTGTATGTATGAATGCACTGCCTAACTCTGCCTACTAAGTGATCTGGAGGTCAGTGACATCCTAATAGCAGTGAGCGTACCTGATAGTTTAAATACCTTTCTCCACTAAAAAGAACCCGACTTTCTCGGAAAAAGGACTCATTCCAGGACTAGGGCAGGGAAAGTACAAGATGAGCCTGGAATATCTTATGCCAAATAGCAAAGAAGTGCTCAGAAAATGACAGGGATATGTCAAAAGGTTATAGAAGCCAAATTGAAAGGGCTTACCCTGGCCAACTCTGGGACAATTTGAGCAACTAAATAATGATAGTAACAAACTAATACTCATTGAATCAGAGAGGAATCTTTGAGTTTGGATGGATGGATGGATGGATGGATGGATGGATGGATGGATGGATGGATGGATGGATAAAAGAAAGTACACTGTAGAAAGAGTAATGGCAAACATAGTGGTAGTCAATTCAACCAAGAATGGGTACTATTTAAGTACCCATTAATGGAGGAGAGATTCAGATTGATACCTGTACAACAATGTTTATACTATCATTATTCATATTATTTAATAGGTGGAAACAACTCAAATGTCCAACATGAGATGAATAAGTAAACTAAATGTGGCATATGTACATTCAGTGGAATATTATTCAGTCATAAAAGGAGTGAAATATAAAAAGTGAAACTCTGGTACATGCTGCAATATGGACGAACCTTGAAAACATTATTCAGAGTGAGATAAGCTAGACATAAAAGGACAAATATTGTATGATTCCACTTATTTGAGATACCTAGACTATGCAAATTCACAGAGACAGAAAGTAGAATAGAGATTACTAGGGGTTAGTAAGAGAGGGTAATGGAGAGTTATTTAATGGGTACAGAATTTCTTTGGGGGAAGATTAAAAATTCTGGAAATAGGGGCAATGGTTGTACAGCATTGTAAATGTACTTAATGCCACTAAATTTTACACTTAAAATAGTTAGAATGGCAGATTTTGTAATGTGTATTTTATCACAAACTTTTTTTAATTTAAAAGTTTGTTGAAGAATGGGATATTTACATAATCCCAAAGAATTCCTTTACAAAATACTTATTCATTACAAAGTGAAAAAATATCATTTTAGAGTGGAAAAACCTGGCAGACACTACCATAACCAAGTGATCAAAGTTAACACAGCATTATTTTTGTGATATTCCTGCCAAAAGTGGATAACCTGAATCATGAGGTCACATTAGATAAATTCAAATGGAGAGATATTGTGCAAACAGCTGACCTAAAATCTTAAACAGTTTCAAGATTATGATTAAGAAAAGACTGAAAAACTGTTCTAGATCAAAAGAGATAAAAGAAAACTGAGAACTAAATGCATTGCACAATCCTGAATTGTTAGATCCTTTGTCTAGAAAGGACGTTACTGGGACAAATATCAAAACTTAAATGGGGTCTGTGGATGAGAGCATAATAATGTAAAATGTTAGTTTCTGATTTCTGTGCTGGTCCTATGGTTATGTAAGAGAATATTCTTGTTTATAAGGAAGTACATACTATCTGGGGAGAATGGGACATCATGTCCGTACTTTCAGACGGTTAAGGAAAATAATATTCTTTGTACTATTCTTGAAACTTTCTTGTAAGTTTGAACTGATTTCAAAATAAAAAAAGTATATTCACACAAATTGTAAGGGAAAAAAAAAGATAAACGAACCTAAATGAAGGTAGTGATTGCAGCCAGGAACTAGATCCCAAGACTAGGACTGTATTGGAAGTCTAATTGTCAAGGAAACGGGAAACTTTTTCTATTCAGTAAGTTACAAAAACATTCAGACTCATTTCGAGCACATAAGTAGAGGATAGTCTGAGTAGACTGTATAGCGATTATAATATGTAAACGTGGGAAAATCAGGTTCTAGACAGGGACCTTGTAATTTTGGGTTTAGAATATGAAAACAAAGGAAGTGACCAAACTGAATATAAGAATATTTGCAGAACTCGGCCATTTTATTATGAAAGATTCATGTGTTTCAATGTCTTCCTGTTTTAGGAGATGCTGAACAGGATCTTGGTCCCCCTCCATCTGTAGATGAGGCAGCAAACACACTCATGACTCGTCTGGGTTTCCTCCTTGGAGAGAAAGTCACGGAAGTTCAGCCAGGTGACCAATACAACATGGAAGTACAGGACGAAAATCAGGTAAACAGCTTGTAACCAACTTTGTGAAACATGAGATGAATCATCCTGTTAAACCAGGAAAGGAAAAATGTCACAGAGGGTGGGGGGAGGGGGGTTGGATGAGTGTGTGTGTGTTCTGAGAACAATCCCAATTGTTAAATGCCTTTTGAGGCTTGGAGATATAAGTTAATTTTTCATAATTACTATGTTTCTTCAGTTTGTCAAACATCTTTTAGTTTCATTCTTAGCTTTAAAAAGCCACTTTCAGGTTTCGGTTCATTTATTGAACAAATGAGAAAATAAATAAGTAGATAAGTAAACAAGCCAACAAACAAAATTGACATGTATATGAGCACCGTACCCAGAAGTTGGAGAATACACACTGTTTCCAGGTGCACATGGATCATGTACCATATTGATAACATGCTGAGCTATAGAGCAGATCTCAACAAATTTCAAAAGATTCCAATTACTGACCATGGTAGAATTAATCCATTACAAAATGACTTAACATAACAGTAGCTAAAAGATAACTTAGAATATGTTTGGATATTAACATAAATCTAAATAGCCTTTGAATCAAAGAAGAAATTAGAAAATATTTTAAACTGAAATAATAAAAACATAATATAACAAAACATTATCTCTAGCCCTGCCTTTCCTGTAACTCCAGATCTGTATATAGAGCTGCCTACACCACTTTTCTACCTATATGTTAAATCTCAAATTTAACATGTCAAAATCTGAATGAACCTTTGCATTTTTTTCCCATAACCTGCTCCTTCTTCAGTGTTTTCTGAGTAGATGGTATCATCTACATGTTTAGGAGCCATTCTTGACTTTTGTCATATTCCTCATTCACTCTTTCAGCAAATCATGTAGGCTATCTTCAAAATGTATGCTAACTCTGATCCCTTCTCACAGTCTTCACTGCTATACCTAAGTCCAAGTCACTGTCACTTCTTGCCTGGGCTACAACAACTACTAGAATGTAAGACTGGAAAGCCTGAAACTTTTGCCTTTTCTCTTTACTGCTGTGTCTATAATTAGTAGGTGCTCAATAAATATTTACTGTATGGATAAATGGCCGCTTAATAGGTCTCTGCTTCCACTATCACCCCCTGTAGTCTGTGTACCTGATAGCCAGAGTGATCCTTGTAAAATGGGAATCTGATCCTTTCACTTCTCTGCTTTCAGTCTTCCATTTTATTTCCATCAAATTTAGAATTAAATCTAAAATCCTTACCATGACCAGAAAGGCCCCACCTGGTCTGACCCCTTGCGAACCTCTCCTGCATCATTTCCTGCCCCTCGCCCTTTCACCAGCAGCTCTTCAGCAACACCGACCTCCTTGTCATGCCTTGAACACATGAAATGGTCCTTCATACCGGAATGCTTTCCCCATGTAACTCACTTCCTCTCTTCATTGCTCTGGGAATTTCTGCTCTGTATCTCATAGAAGAATGTAGTGTCATGATGGCAAGGAGTGATGATTTTTCTAACCAGTTTACATTGTAACCATTTAAATCCTATTCCTTGTGCATAAAAAAATGGGGATGATATGTGTTGAGGGCTTTTTAAATATTAATATAAATAAAACATTTATTTTACTTTTTATTTCTTGAGGTTCATGTCAAGTTAAAATGTGTCTGCTCTAAAAAATGACTTAGCTAACATGACATTTCAGTCTATTTGCTGAGGACCCAGTTGTTTCCAAAAAGCTACATTTCTTCAGGTGCTAAAATTTGTGCTTTGTTGCTTCTGAGATGCTTCATATTACAGCATGTTGCAATGATTTCTGAATAAAGTCACAAATCTATGGAGTGCGCCTTACTTGTGTATTTACTGAAAAATATGGTCTGAAATAAGTAAATGAGTAGTATCATTGATTTAATGTACTTAAAGTGATATAGTATAATAGAATAGTCACCAAACCAGGAGATAGAAAACTTGTATTCTGGTTCCAACTCTGCCACCTACTATTTTGTAAATTTGGACATGTCACTTAACATTTTCGAGCTTTAGATTTTTCACAGGTGATAATAACTGACATTTATTAAATGCTTACTGTGTACTAATCATTGTACTAATTGCTTTATTTGCACTATTTTGTTTAAGCTTTCTTACAACCCAGTGTGGTAGGGTCTATTTATATTCCAATTTTTAGATTAAAAAAGTGAAAACACGGGAATTCCAGTCAAGATTGCAAAGTAGGTATATGCCGTGCTTGCCTTTTCTCACAACCACATCAAAATTACAACTAAACTGCAGAGCAACCATCATTAAAAATCACCTGAAGGTTAGTTCAACAGAAGTCCTTCAACTGAGGACATACAGAAGCAGCCATCTCGAGACTGAAAAAAAAGGAAAACACACTGCCAAAAGTGATTTAATAGTATTTAAATCCAGGCACTCTGCTTTCACAGCCTATGTCCTTAACAGCTACACCATTCTGTTCCAGTGTAATATGAAATTATAACACCTGACAGGAATATCGTGAAGATTAAGTTAAATTATGAATATGAAACCACTATGTAAGGCGTAAAATGCCATACATATAAAAGGTATAAAATAATATGCACTATAATTAGTATATAAATATTTGTGAGGACTATATGATTTAGGGAAAATTTATTGCTCATGCTTAAAGCAGTTTCATTTTCACGTTTCTTAAATGGGAAAAATAATATTTATTATATCTCATACTTGATTAAGAAGTAAATGAAATAATATATTAAATATTTTTAATTGTAAAGTATTAAACAAATGTGAAGTATTAATAATGAAGCTTAATGTTAGCTTTCTTGGAATGTAATATACTATAAAACTACCTTAGAGCCACAGAAGTGGCTAAATTGACCATCAGAATATCTACTCTTGGGAAAATTACTAAGAACTAGGAGGTCATGTTCATTTGGTGACCTTCTGAGCTAAAAAGAATAATAACAAAGATAGATTGCTTTGTTTAGGAAAACCCTATAATAATGGTATCCTTGGAACTAGTAACGACAGAATCCAGCACAAGCAAGTCAGCATATATCATTTTTCTGCAAAAAACTAAATACTGAAAATGATATTCAGTTGATCACTGTATTTTCTTCTCTCAGTAGTTTCTGAGGTATTAGGATGTGCCTTATGAATTCCATCATTAGGTTCTTCTGTATTTGTGGGACCTTTAAGAGATCCAGATTGAGAGTTTTGGATCCTTCTGAAGAACACTAAGAACAGTGGGGAAATCATTGAAAGATTCTGGAAGTGGAACAGCTTAAGTAGATGTCCATTTTAGCCTACAGCATGGAAAGTAGATAATGTCTTTCTGTGCCTAAGAAGTTTCTATCTCTTTAACTGGCTTCCCTAAATAAATGTAAAGCCTGCCTTTTAATTCATAAGCCATGAACAATTTTCTGCTCTTGGCTTGACCTTTAAGCTTTGCTTCCATAGTTAAAGTTTTTAAAGACAAATTCTGTGATATATGCTATATTTTGCAGAAAATAACTTTCAGTAAAAATAGTGGCATTTGAGCTTACCCTTCCAATTGGCTATATTAGTGCATATAATACAGTTTCCTTTCTCAAAGAACAGACTGCAAATCTTGTCTGAAAATGGAAATGAGGAAATGAGTTGCTGTAGAAGTAATAGATCCATATCAAAATGAAACTTGTTCAATGTGGGATGATTACAGGTGTAGCTATGTAAACGACCCTAGTATAGTTCATTTCATTACCCACATGTTTCTTAAACTGAGAATGAGAAGGTTAAAAATTGCCATGCCAAAGTCTAGCTAGAGAGGTTTCTGATTTAGTAAGTCTAGAGTGGAGCTCAGTATGTCAGTTTTGTAGGGGAGCTTGTTTGTTTTTTGTCATTCCACAGGTGATTGTACTGCATACCTAGTTAAAAATCATTGCTCTGGTAGGTCAATATTATTTTATAAAAAAAAAAGGAGATACAGAGAAATCGAAACTCCTCCCTGCTCTGGAGGAAAATTATGTAATTGACGAGAAATGGCATAGATTTGATGGCTTACATAAGAAAAACCAGTTCCTAATATTATTAATATGATTGAAAAGATTTATTTGCCTGCAGGATTTTGAGAATATCACTTGTGCTTGGTTGAGCTGAATGTATCTTTTATGACCTGATTATAGCATTTAAATTAAAAATCAAAACCTGGATTCAACACAGATGATTAAATACAAGGGATTGCATCTAGAAATCTTTTTAGAATGAGTCAGAGAGCCTTAATATTCTCATATCTAGTGATCAACATGTTTTCCAATCACATATTAAATATAAATCTTCAATTTTAGCAGAGACAATATGAAGAAAGACTTTGTATTTAAAGAAGTTGAAAGGCTTCTGCTTCTTTTAAGAATTAAAAATGTCAAATTTATCGTTAGTCTTCCATGTGATTTTGTCACTGATCACTTATCATTTTGAAAAGGATAAAATTTCTTATAGTTTTTGAAAAAAAATGTGTTTATTCATTATTTCAGTAATTTGAATAGAAAGAGCTAAAGAAAAGTGAATTGTCATTACATTCAGTAAACCAGAATATATTACCACCAATCATTTTGGTGATTATTCCTTCCCATCAGAAGCTTAAAAAGAAGGTAACTTCATTGTAAGAATTATTCTGGATACAAAGTGATCTTAGTCTGTAATTAGTTTCTACAGAGAAATTTAATTTTGTATGAAATTAATATTGTTTGATCTGTTTTATTAGATTTTTAGAATAAGGCATTTTCTCTTATTCATTTTTTATCTCTGGGCAGTTACCTATGTATCAGAAAAATCCTACTTGTTTCCATCAATAACCTTATTTTTATTTCTCCTCAGCTGGAGATACATATTTTTTTTCTACCTGAAGGAGATTCTTAACAAGACAAAATTCAAGACTTCATAAGTTTTACTGATTGGAAATAGCAAGGACAACTGGTGCTTAATTTTTAAAATTATTCTGCTAATTCATTGCAGTGATAAAGAATACTTGCCACCGGAAATTTTCTAGGCAGAAAAACTGGCCATAGTCTCTGCTGATGTTAAGTTTATTAAGTTTTACCTTAACTGTGGAATGCAGAATCTCTTATCCTAGAAAACAAAAATAATAGAACCTAATGGATGTAAAGCTATGCATGTAGATTTTCTTCTTTTTTTCATCAAAGCTTATATTTTACCATTAGATATATTTTACTTTAACTGCTGATCAGTTTGTCTTATTTATTTTTCATTCCAATTTTTCATTCCAATTTTTCAGACCTCAGCAATCACCCAGCGGATAAGTCCCTGTTCCACCTTGACTAGCAGCACTGCCTCTCCGCCAGCCAGTAGCCCCTGCTCCACCCTCCCACCAGTCAGTACCAATGCAACTGCCAAGGACTGCAGCTACGGGGCTGTCACTAGTCCAACCTCCACCCTCGAAAGCAGAGACAGTGGCATCATTGGTGAGTTGGTTTTTATATTAATCATTTCATGTCTTTTTTTTTCTTTCTAAAATAATGACAGGCTTCAGGTTTTCAAAAAAAAAATCTGATTTTGAGTTGTTGAACTGTATATATAAAATGCGTTCTCTGTATAATGATACTAGAGAGAAACAGTGGTAAACAAAATGAAAGCTATCCCTCTCCATGTAGCCACTCTTGTAAAGGCATTACCTGATCAAAGGAGTGGTGGATAGAAAAGTTTTTTTCTACTTCTTTCTGTAATTTCATGTCTATAAATACCAACAGAAGTGGTTCAGAAAAAGTTCATTTCTCACTGAACTAGTGGCATTCATGGAGATTCTCAGTTCTTACATTTATTGCCTATTGTACACTTGTTTAGAGGAATCAGTCAGTCATATGGAGATGAGTGAAGTTTTGGGAAATCAAACTTTTTCTAATGAAAAAAGGGCAAGGAATACTCTGGGCTTCACTTTTCAAAAACGAGTGAACCGTGTAATAACGGGTTTGATATATACAAAGAGTACAATATTAGTGCAAAGTTACACCGGTACTCTTTCACATTGTCTTCTTTGTCTTTGCTTTTAAATGCCATTATCATAAAAGCCCTTCCTTATTATGAAATTTAGCATTTGAATAATAAGAAAGGGTCCATAGACCACTGAATAATTCTTTCTTTGTACCACAGATTAAGTCAAAGTTTCTCAAATCTTTCTACCACCAATCAGGACTTTTATAATTTTTGTTGATCTTATATTTTTGAAAGAAATTTTAACATTATTCATTTTCAATAGTTTATTTCTCATTTTTAATTTATCAAACAAATATATCTCTGCCAAAGCTTCTATTCAAAATGAATTAACTGGTTCTCTCCCCCTTGATACAATTCCAGCTAAGTTTACAGAAGCATGATGTTTTAGTTAACTAGTTACCAGTAAACATTATTATTTATAAATAATTTGAAATATTGAAAATAGTGAAACTCATTACGACCTTCTCAGACCTTCAAAGAAGTTGTGTTTTAATGTTTGGGGCTTACTGAATGTGCTCATGGTTTATCTGAAAATAGGGGATATATTTCCGGGATATATTTCCACACAGATAGAAATAAATCTTAGCCAACTCTGATTTGGGACTTAATGATGAAAACTTCTGCTGGGACACAACAACACAGAAAAAATGATGAAAGGTAAGGGGTTAAATAACAGATACTTTACATGTAGACAAGTCCTTTGGGAAATAAGAGTTTCCATTTCCGGCTTTCATTATACTGACCCTGGCACTTGTGTGAACTCCAAGCTTCTAGCTAAGAATTACAAAGCCAGCCGACTCACCATAACTTCACACCAAATGAAGTTACATTTCAGTCAGATTTTACTGAAAAATGTTTATATTTTAAAGTAATGAGACAATTTCCAGAAATTAGGATAAGAAGCATATATTTGTTAAAAAAGAATACACGTAGACATATACACACATAATGTAAATATAGTACACACACATACATATATATACATATATATATATATGCACACACACACATATCACTAAACACATTTAGAAATTATAATTATAAAATATACTGTGGAATCCATAAAAATCTCATCAGGGAAGGTGCAACATCGAGTTTGGTGGCAAAAATTTAGGAACCATTGGGCTATTTTTGACTGA
The DNA here is from genome assembly GCA_028627145.1 of Eidolon dupreanum. NCBI lineage: Eukaryota > Metazoa > Chordata > Mammalia > Chiroptera > Pteropodidae > Eidolon > Eidolon dupreanum. The sequence goes on from CM053506.1 coordinate 97,838,039, forward strand.
AAGACTGAATATATGAAATGAATTTTTAATAAAAGTGAGTGATTTTAACCGTATCCCAAAATAATATAACTTAATATGACTTGAACATTTGAGTTAGCTTCAAGGATTTCTAGACTATGGTTCCCAAAATTTTCACCAACAGAATGGCCTTAGCACAAATTCCTTAGGAAACAGATCCTGAGACAGAAGGTTACATGCTAACACTTAATATTAAGGAAGTGTAACCCAGGGAAGCAAGAGCGAATGAATGGGGGAGTGAAGCAGCAAAGGAGGGAGAGCAAAGATAGGAAAGGAATTACGTGGTCCTGCTGAAAGTCTTAGACGAGACCACGTTTCTGAACTGTAGAAGGTGGGATTAGAAGGGGATTTTCCTGCCAGTTCTCTTCTCATATTGGTGTGTTAGCCCTAATATGGCATAGTTTTCCCCACTCTTATTGTGTGAATCTAGTAGCCTACCTTTGATGTCTCAGTGACAACAAGGAAGTGCAGGGACAGAGGAGAGAGGCCATATGCAGCAATGCACAAGGCACTGGTTCACTGTGCCCATGACCAACACAAAAGACTAGGAGTGACCAGCAGGGATGTTAGTAACAGGGACCCAGCTTCAGTCCAAGGGAATGGTTTGCAGC